>CM040424.1:111543283-112143283 GCA_022702705.1 Papilionanthe hookeriana x Papilionanthe teres | reverse complement strand
CCAAAGGATAAAGGAAAGCAGGTGGTTGCTCAGGATGAGCCAACCCAGCAGAGAAATTGTCCATTTGGGAAGAAATCGAGGAACATGGTAATAAAGTGGATTATAACGTGCTAGCCCATCTTAGGAAGCTACCAGCCAAACTAAGCATATACGACGCTCTGATCCTGTCAAAGGAGATGAGGGAAGCTCTGATCAAGGCTCTACTTTATCCAGAGGTTTGATTAGCTCAAATAGCCGATAATTCCTTCGACGAGGTTTGCTCGTTAAAAGAAAAACAAGGTGTTACCTTCACGGACAATGATCTATTACTGGGAACGGCTGATCACAACTGACCGTTGTACATTTCAGTCACTAATGGAAAGTTTACGCTCTCCAAGGTATTGGTTGATCCGAGAGCATCAATCAACATAATGAGCCTTCGAACGTTAGCATATTTGGAAATTAATGCTCGCGACCTCGAAGCAGATAAGATGTTATTAAGAGAGTTCAATCAGAAAGGAAAAAGAGCTCTTGGATCGATAACATTAATGATGAAGACCGGTGATTTAGCAAAGACAACCACAAAATTCCACATAATTGATTCTGAAATATCATTCAATGCTCTACTGGGTCGGCCATGGATCCATGAAAACCGGATGGTACCGTCTTCTTTGCACCAGTGCATAAAGTATTACGAAGGAGGAGAAAAGTGTGTCAAAGGTGACTTGCAACCATTCTTCGTGCATTAAATCAGAATTCACAAAGATGTAGCCTATTACGTGCCTCCGAAGAAAACAATGTTCTCCAGAAATGTCATACCAAATGAAGCAAAATAAGTGAAAGATGATGAAGAGCCTGAAATTTTAGTCCGACAGTTACTCACCACTCCCTTACGGCGAGATGGTGAAGGTTTCTCCAGAACTCCCGAGGTCGAGGCTGGGGACGATGTCGTGAAAGAGAGGTTAGAACAGTTGGACAGAAGAAACCATTCATCGACGTTGATTGGGAGACCAGTTCCGAAGAAGAAGAAATTAAGAAAGAAGCAGTGACAGTAAATCAAAAGAAACCCCAATTCAAGATCTCTCTCGAAGATTAAAAGAATGAAGAATACAAATCAATGTACGAGAAGATTAACCATTATGTACACACTATGACTTTGACCCCGATCCATTCTAATAAGATCCAGGGTATGGTGGTCAAGGAAGTGCATGGTGGTGGTACTAAACCAATCAAGTTTTACCGTGGTGCTTCTTCTTCCAATACTGAAAAAGATATACAATTTGAAGATGTTACTTCATCTGAATTAATTGAATTGCCTTTTGAGTGGTACTCTCCCTGTGTAACAATGGAAAAAAGGTCAATCACAACATTTTGAAAAATTATGGAATAATGCCAGCCGGCCTCCCAATTCAAAACATGGTCTCGGATTCGGCACAGTAAGATCAGTTGACGATACGGGATTTTGCTTGGTTGTCACTTGCGAGCCTAATGAAGACTGCTTGGAAGCTTCAGAACATCTCGAAGATCTACCAATCAGAGATGTCTGCCAGAATTCGAAGAAGAAATTAAATCTACAATAGACGAGTTAATGGAAGTTAACTTAGGTACTGACAAAGAGCCTAGGTTGACCTTTGTTAGCTCCTTACTCAATAAAGAGGACTCCGAAGAGATAATCAAGCTATTGATGGAATTTAAGGAATGTTTTTCTTGGAGTTATGATGAAATGCCAGGATTAGCTCCAGAAGTCGCAGTTCACAAGTTAGGAGTAAATCCCACTGTTGTTCCAGTCAGACAAGCTTCGAGAAGAATGCGTCTGGAGATTGAACACGTAATAGCAGAAGTTAAGAAGCTAATAGAAGCTAAATTTGTTCGTGAAGAACAATGTCCAACTTGGTTAGCCAATGTGGTATCAGTCAGAAGAAGAATGGTCAGATCAGAATCTGCATGGATTTCAGAGATTTGAATATAGGATGTCCAAAGGATGAATTCCCGCTACCAATTCCAGAATTGATGATCGACATTGCTTCAACACATGAAATCTTTTATTTCATGAATGGATCTTCGGGATACAACCAGATAAAGATGGCACCAGAAGATGAAAAGCTCACAGCCTTCAGAACGCTAATTGGAGTATATTGCTACACAGTGATGCTGTTTGGATTAAAGAACGCAGGAGCAACCTATCAAAGAGAAATGAAAAGGATTTTTGATGATCTCATTCACAACCAAGTCGAGTGTTATGTGGATGATGTGGTCAAAAGAAAACTAAAAGAGGATCACTTGTATGATTTGAGAATTATTTTTGAGCGATTAAGACAATATAACCTTAAGATGAATCCCTTGAAATGCGCCTTCGGCGTCACCTCTGGGAAATTCTTAGGATTTGTTGTTCAACATCGTGGAATTGAAATCGATCCGAAAAAGATTAAAGCTATCTTAGAAATGCCGCCTCCCAAAACCTTGAAACAACTACGATCGTTTCAAGGAAAATTGGCATATCTTCGACGCTTTATCTATAATTTGTGAGGAAGGTGTCAGCCTTTTTCTGCTTTGGTCAAGAAGGATGCCAAGTTTACTTGGGACTCCAAATGTCAACATGCCTTTGATGACATCAAACAGTATTTAATGACACCTCCTGTTTTAGCAGCCCCAGTCTCGGGTAGACCGTTGATACTTTAGACCGCAGCTCTAGACGACTCTCTCGGAGCCTTGCTAGCCCAGGTCAATGACGAGGGAAAAGAAAATGCTTTCTACTACTTATGTCGTCGTCTAATTCCGATGGATGTAAAGTATCCTCCTATTGAGAAGCACTGTTTGGCCCTGATCTTCGTCGCACAGAAGCTCAGGCACTACATGCTTTCTCATAAGGTCAACCTTATTTCGAAGTTTAATCCGTTGCAATATTTGATGACCCGTCCGACGCTTTCCGGCAGACTTGCCAGGTGGTCAATGATACTATTGCAATTCGATATAACTTTTTTCCTCTTCATGCCGTAAAGGGACAAGTCCTGACAGACTTCCTTGCAGCACACCCTTTACCGGCAGAATCTCCTCTCAACAACGACTTGCTAAACGAGCATATAATGAGCCTAGAAGACCCCGATGATCAGCATTGGGAACTGTACTTCGACGGAGCATCTTCAACACAGAAAGATAAAGAATCGCAAACGATAGTGCCCGGTAAGGTAGGAATCAGACTAATCTTTATAACACCTGAGCGGGGAATGTTAAGATACTCCTACCACTTAACAGAACCGTGTACAAATAACGAACCAGAATATGAAGCCCTCATAACCGGATTGGAATTAACTATTCAGATGGGAATAACAGATATCAATATCTACGGGGATTCACAGTTAATCATTCAGCAAGTTGCGGGACAATACAGAAGTCTAAAGCCAAGACTCTAACAATACTTTCAGTATGCCATGAAACTGTTTGAGCAAATTCTGAATGTAACGATCAACAAGATTCCCAGGAGAGAAAATACTCTTGCAGATGTGTTAGCCCACCTTGCAAAAGAATTTTCCTGCTTACAGTTGAAATGTCAGTTCAGGGACGGCAGGTTCTCTCACAGTTCAACATGGATACAATACACAAATCAAGAAAAGCAGGAGAAACAATTGCAGCAGTAACAGAAAATGCAGAAGATTGGCGTCAGCCGTTAATAAACTACTTACAAACAGGAAACTTACCAGACGATAAGTCGATAGCCCATCAAATCAAGAAAAGAACTATGTCTTACGCATTAATAAATAACATGTTATACATATGGTCTTTTGATCAGATGTGGCTAAGATGCATGAGCGGGTCTGAGGCTCGTGAAATTGTTAAAGAAGTGCACTCAGGACTTTGTGGCGCTCATCAGTCAGGTCCGAAAATGAAAATGAAGATTAAAAGATTAGGGTACTACTGTCCCTCGATGATGACCGATTGCATGAAAGTTGCCAAGAGTTATCACCAATGCCAAGTGCATGGAGTGGTTCTACACCAACCTCCAAATGTGCTACATCCGACAATCGCTTCGTGTCCATTTGAGTGTTGGGGCACAGATATCGTGGGTCCGATAGATCCGCCTTCTTCAAGAGGGCATCGCTTCATTCTTGCAGCTACAGATTACTTTTCCAAGTGGGCAGAAGCTATACCACTCAGAGAAGTGAAAGTGCACCATGTGTTGCAGTTCTTCAAGAATCAAGTTGTCTACCGTTTCGGAGTACCGCGCAGAATCCTTTCAGATAATGGGTCCACATTCAAGAGTATGAAGATCAAAAATTTTGTTAGAAGACACGGGATCAACTTGCGCTATTTAACAATCTACTACCCAAGAGCGAATGGCTTGGCTGAGGTTTTTAATAAAACTCTCGTCCAAATCCTAAAGAAAACTTTGGACGAAAATAAGAGAAATTGGTACGAGAAGTTGTTAGAAGCCTTATGGGCCTATAGAACGAATTTCAGAACTCCTACCTAGTCTACGCCTTACGCCTTAGTGTACGGGTCCGAGGTCGTTCTACCCTTAGAGGTTCAGCTTCCGTCTCAGAATTGCAGTTGCAGAAAAGATCACTACAGAAGAAAATGCCGAACTGTGAAATCGTTAAAAAGTGGACGATAAAGAAAATCGTTTAAAAAAATGTTAAAAGAAAACATGTGAAATCATGATAATAAAGTCTTTATCCTTCCTTTCAAATCAAGTCTCACTCTTGATATTTCCCTCATCTCTTCATACTTTCTTTAAAAATTAAAAGAGATAAATAAGAAGTTTTCATTAATAAATGTTTTTCTTATTGTTCTTGTTCTTAGTACAGCCCCTGATCCTTTCCTTGTTTCTTCGCAGGGAAATGTCGAACGGGCGGTTGGTTCTGAACTTTAGAAATGGCGTGAGTCTAGCACTTGATGAAAAGAGGGTGAGGGATGGAGTCGTGATCGAGATTGACTCTGACTTCACACCAGCCGGGCTACAATATGAATAAAATGATTGGACCCCAATTGATCGGGAAGAGTTCCACAGTCAAACAGTGATGAAATTGGGTGGCCCAAGTCAACAGCCCACCAGCAATAAGAGAAAAGCAAACGCCGCCCATGCAACGGGAGAAGATAAGAAAGTTAAGTCTATTGTTGCTACAGCAGAAGGCAGGCTTGTCAGCGCCATGGCCACAGAAGTTCAAGGGTTAAGGAGAGCTACTCTCACTTCCACCCAACGGAAGAACAAGAATCGCCGCATTCGTACGATGTTAACCAAGTTAGCAGCAGATCAACATGAAGAGATAGTTGCTACCGTCAATGCAAATACTCCGAAGAAATTGGTTCGTCGGGAACCAGAAAAGAGGAGACCAACTCTAAGAACAACAGAGAAGATAAAAGAAATTCCAAGAAGAGCAAAAATAGAATCAGCGCCTCGACGCCAGATAAATGCACTAGTTTTAAAGAGTCTTGTTGCGAAAGCAACCCCGGAGGATGTCTCGATAGATACTATCTCCGAGGAGTCGAGACACGCAGGAGAACGTGCTGGGGTTGAACCATACATCCCTTGTTGACCTCATTTTTGATGAGGTCTCTTCTTCTCTCTTTAGTACTTAGGATCTAGCCTTAGGCTTTTCCTTTGACTATCCTAGAGGATTAGAATTGGGGCCCACCACTTAGAAATTCAAACCACTTCTTAACTCCCCGCAAACTCCACAAAATTGATTGTAGACCCCTAATCACCTAGAGGGTTGAAATTAAATGTGGAAGTTTAAAGGATGAGTTCCTATAGGACTCTTTGGCCTTAGGACTGCCCTGGGTGGCCTGGTCTGGTGAAGGGTTGGCTTACACACACACTACACCTATACACTACACTTTCACACACCTCTTAAAACCACACCCATACCCAATTTGACCTCCTGACTCATACAGGTGGTTCACATGGATGGTCCTTAACCCCTAAGCCCTTGGCAAGAGGGTCGGAACAACATAATGAATGCCTCAAATGAGTCCCTTCATGGCTCATATGGGCTTGATGTGACTTCATGGCTCAACCAAAATGATTTCATTCCACTTACATTCACCCAATCTTCAATTTTCCAGATTTTCAATTTTTGACCCCCGGGACCCTACACCCGCCTAACCTACCAAGTGCCCTTGAAACTACCCAAAATTTCCAAAATCACCTAAATTACCCAAAATTCCCCAAAATCAATCCCAAACATTTCCACATTACTCAAATTGATCATCCATACCCAAAAATACCAAAAATTCCAAAAATACCTCCCAATACCCTCCAAATACCCAAAATACCCCTCTTGACCCAAAAATCCAAAAATTCAAAAAATTCCCAGAAAATTCCATAAAATCCCAAATATTCCCAATTTCATTTTGTTCAACTACATCATGGGCCAATTTTGTCAATTTACCCTACTTTTGTCAAAACCCCCAATTTGACCCATTTTAACCCTAAGTGAACCCAATGTCAAACCAAACCTACCCAATTGACCCAAATTCTGGTCCAATTCAATTCTAAACTTCAATTCAACATTATCAACACCAATTTCGACCAAACCCAAGTCCAATTTGATTGACATTTGGATCCAATTTCACTTTTGGCCTTAAAGCCCAATTTGGACTCATGACCCAAACCTAACCCAAACTCACCCAATTCAACTCCAATTAACCCCAAATCTTTTCTAAACCTTCCTTAACATCCCCATAAAGAAAACACTAACATGATTTGCCCAAAATTTAGACCCAAACCCCACTCAAATTCAACCCAAAATCAAAAGGCCCAATTTTGACATAAACCTAAACTTAACCCAAATGAACCCAAATCCCAAAATCAAAACCTAACCAAAGCCAAAACCTCTTTGAAACACTCCCATAAACATTTCCCAACATTAATTTTACATCAATTTTAACTTTAGCCCAACTTTGGTCCATGGTAGCCCATTTTGGCCCACCTTAGCCTCTTTACCAAAAGGCCCATATCCAACCCAATTCAAACTCAAATCACCTCAAATTTGTTTCAAACCACTCATGACACATCCCTAAACCAAATTCAACAATTATTTGGCCCAACCTCTTTACAAAATTTTCATCCATAAATTCATTTTTTAAACTAAAAGGCCCATTCCTTAAATCATTTTAAAAAACCCATTTTTTTACCACATCCAAAGGCCCAAAACTAGTCCCAAAGCCCATATGACATTTCCCCTCATCATACTTTCAATTAAACTCAATACCTAAGTCCTAAATTCATCATCAAATCATCCCAAATCAAGCCTTATCCAAGTTCTCATTAAATTATCAAAAAATACCAAAACCCATTTTTATGAAATTGACAAAGCCTTTCCCCAAGCCAAAGGTTAGCCATGAAGCCATGCATGAGCCACATGTGAGCCATGAGAGCCTTGGACACTCCACCATGCCATATTGGGTAAGAAGAGGGAGGGCTTTCCTTAATCCCTAAAGCTCATTAGCCTTAATCATGATTCACCTAAACTTAAATTTAATCCAAATATATTTGGATGGAGACTTCTCCATGCCAAACCAAGCTGATCCCTTTGATCCCCCACAGCACCCAAAGCCACTTTGAAGGGTGCACCAAGCCCAAATGGGTGAATTGACCCATTTAGACTCAAAACTAGCCATGCCCCATTCTACTTTGGATCAAAGCCTTTACACATGGCAATTGTCAATTGCTTGCACCAAGCCCCAGCCCTGACCCACCTGACCTTGAGGGTGACCCATGCCTGGCCGGCCACCCACCATAGCCGCCGG
This sequence comes from Papilionanthe hookeriana x Papilionanthe teres, assembly GCA_022702705.1. Lineage (NCBI taxonomy): Eukaryota > Viridiplantae > Streptophyta > Magnoliopsida > Asparagales > Orchidaceae > Papilionanthe > Papilionanthe hookeriana x Papilionanthe teres. The sequence continues at coordinate 112,135,558 of CM040424.1, read as the reverse complement.
AAACCACCAGGCCGAGAGCTCACATGTGAGCCCAAACTTGGAATTCTCACCTGCTGAGCTGCCTCATGCCCAATGGCCACCATGGCCGTTCTTCACATGCCAAGAGCAGTCGATCCAGCCCTCAACTCCCCTGGGAGGCCCTCCAGCCATGCCTATTTAAACCCCTCACCCTCTCGGCCAAAGGAGGTGCTGAACCAGACCATACCAAAACTCTGCCAAAATCACTCCTCACTCCCCTCCAGACTTAGAGCAATTGATCCCTACTGTCCTCCTCGCTCTAATCCCCATTGATTGAGCTCAATTTTGGAGCTCAATTCTCGAGCCGAACAGGACACTCCTGAATCCTCCACCAAAATCAAATTAAACTCACCTACACCTTCACCGAGCCAAGAGAAGAAGTTTTCCAGGTGAAAGCCCCTCTCCGGGCCACCCGGTTGTTCCGGACTCCAAAGGTTGTGATCGGCCTTGGTGGAAATCACACCTAGGCAATTCACCGCATCCCCGAGCTTCATCCCTAGCCTCCTGCAGCTCCAACGAACGTGCCGAACATCTCCGATCGAGGCTTCACCTCTCAGAGCTAAGGTATGGATCAATTCTTCATCCCGAGCTTCTGAACATTCTCCATTTCAAATGAGTTGATTTCAATGAGCATTAGCCGTATAGATGTGTTCCTCTCTTCAAGACGAATCCATAGAGCATAAGAACATAAAAATCCATGGAGAATTGAGTGAGATCTTAGGGCTAGAAGGTAGACGGCTCTCGGGTTAGGACGCTCGGGGACGAATAACGGATGCCATTCATTCAATACACGCGCGGACGGACAGCTCAGATGGCGCCGGATCGGCAAATGATACGTGAACCGCGGGCCGCGTGGCGCTGACTCTGAAGGCGGCGTCGAATGGGAGCGCGCCGCGTGGCTGTTCGGAGACGCTGAGGTTGACGCGGCACCGATGTGGATAAGTAGATAAATAGGGTATTTTCTGATTTATTTAAATACCAGAACTTCAAAAATCCATATCTTTGTGTAGAAAAATCACAAAAATAAAATAAAAATACCCTCTTGCTCAGTGAACAGAGGAGAATAATGTGGAAAAGAAATTAATTAATTTTGCCCAGTACTTTATATTTAATTAATTATTTACTCCCTGCATTATTTTAATCCTCCATGCATTCATACAATTTACCATGGCATGAGACCATAGGGCTTTTGAAGCCTCTGAACTTGGGGACATTCCCTGAATTTTCCAAGGTCAGAGGCCATCTCTATGAAAAATTATTGATTTTTCAAATGCATATGGCTGTTTTGAGTATTTTAATTCCAAAAATTAGCATGTTGTGAAATAAATTCTAGGAAAATTTGGTGATGTTCCTTATGACCAGAGAACCCTAGGAAAAATAGGACTTGAGTTAATTCACTTAAAATAACCCTAATTTGCATAAACACCCAAAATAGACCCCTAATTAATTAGAGCTAACCATACATCAAATTGACTTGAAATGAATTCTCCACTGACCTTTAGGATCAGAGGAACCCACCATAAAAATTTGAAGTCAATTGGACTTGGTTAGCCCTACTAAATGGGTTGATTAAGCCATTTAGTCATTTTAAACTTTAAAAATTCATAACTTTCAAAATACCTTTCAAAAATTCACCAAATTAGTTTTGGAGCCTCTCTGATATCAGGGGAATTTAAGAAAATTAAAATTTCAATTTTCTAAAAAGTTAATTTTTTAGTATTATTTTAATATTTTAATAATTAAAAAATAATAAAAATTACAAAAATAATAAAATTCACCAAAATGTCACATTTTGAATTTTAATCACTTAGGAACAAACCCCATATTTCTTATGTCTCTATGATAAGATATTAAATTTTAAAGCCTTGGGGTAATTTTTAAAATTAGAAAATACATTTTCTAGCATTTCCACTAAAATAATTCCAATAAATTAAGAAAAAAATCAGAAAATTATAAAATTTGGTTCTCTGATTTCCTTGATATCAGAGAGAATTTTAAAAATTATAAAATTCATTTTTCAACTTAAATTCTATTTTTAAATTAATTAATACTCCAGAACTTAAAATAATTTTAATAAATAAAATATAATTCAAAAAATCACAAAAATTGGTCCCAGTGGTCCTTTGGTCATTAGGAATGTCCCATAATTTTCTTAAGGACAGAAACTTTCCCTTGGTCATATTATTAAATTTTCCTTGGAAATCCTTATTTTCCACCAAAAATAATTACATAAATAAATTAAATATAGAAAAATCACATTTTCTCCTCTAATGTCTTTATTGACATATGAGTGAAGTCACATAAAAATTTCAAATTCATTTGAGCTCAATTTAGTGAGTTATGAAATTATTAAGCTTGAAGGGCAAAATGGTAATTAAAATTTTAACCCTTAATTAAAACTTTAGGCTTAATAAAATGAAAGGGTAAAATATTTGATCTTATTCTGATTTGGATGATTGAAATTTAAATAATTAAAGGGTAGGAACCTATTAAACAACTTAAAAATAATTAAAATAAATTTTAATTAAAATAAATAATTAAATTTGGAAGAATAATAAATTGGAATTATTAAAATAGGGATATTATTAGGAAGAAATTTGTTCTTTAATTTAAGGATCCCTAAATTAATCATCTCAATAATATTTAATCCCTAATTAAAATGATAATCCAAGTTTAAGGTTTAAAATGCTAAAAGACTTAATCATTAAATTAAGTTAAGGTTAAATTATTTAAAGCAAATCCCTTTAAAATAAAATATTAAATTAAAACAAATTAAATTAAATTAAATTAAATTAAATTAAATTAAATTAAAACAAATTAAATTAAAATAAAATTAAATTAAATTAAAATTAAATTAAATCATATTAAATTAAATTAAATTAAAATTAAATTAAATCATATTAAATTAAATTAAACTAAATTAAATTAAATTAAATTAAACTAAATTAAATTAAATTAAATTAAATTAAAATTAAAACAAATTAAATTAAATCAAATTAAATTAAATTAAGCTAAAGCATATCATATTAAATTAACCTAAATTAAATTAAGATTAAACTAAACCACATTGAATTAAAATAAGTTAAATTAAATTAAATTGAATCAAATATAATATCACCTAAGACATGAAGCATTCAAAATAAATCTAAAATAACTTGAACACTATTCCAAACTTAAATCATTAATTTGAACTTAAATTTGTATCACAAATCATTAAATATCATTTTTCCCTTAGGAGCTTTTACTATTATAACTCCTAAACGGAGTATCAAGTGAAATGACACTTCACCCATAAGGATATTCAAACATCCTAATTCACTGAGCAAGAAATAAAACTTAACTTAAACACCCCGGATGATTAATTCACTCGCACAATAGAATTCATTTGGACTTAGGACAATTCCCGAAAAATTGAAAAGATGTTTAAAATTCGTCTTAAACACTTCCTCAATATGATGGAATGTCCTTAAGAACAAATTGAGCTTAGTTGTTATTTGGTGAAGAAAATCATCCTTAAAACCAAAATTGAAGACCTAGACGTCATAGGAATGACTAGCTATAGGATTAGGATTTTGGTAGAAAACCATAACCCTTCCCTTAGCTTTACCTAGGAAATTGTTATAAATGCTTAAATACTCTAAATTGTATTTTAAGTGCAGCTTGGGATGACGGGAAGACCCTCCAGGTATGCTTTTATTTTATTGCAATTTATCTTACCGCAATTCATTTACTCGTGTTGCACTTTACCTTTCTTGCATGATAAATTACAGTTGCATGAAAACCTACACCTTTAGGACAGAAACCAAAACTGAAACCCATAACTAAATTAAAAGACACTACAAGATAAAATTCATCGCCACAACATTCAAAATATAAAACAACTCAAAATTTAATCACAAACAAAACAACAAAACTACAACTACAACTAAATTAAAACGTCTTGTTGGATGATCGGGAATACCTCGGATGATGTAACCTACCTGTTGCTAAAGGATTTCCCACGGTCTAAATGAAAGTGTGGAACTCATTCGATTGAGTTTAGCAAATTCATCCGGACTAAGTGAATCCGATAAAAATAACGATGCCTGGAAGGATGGAACCGTGGGATCTTAACCGGTGTTGTTATAATCAACTTTAAGATTTGTTTAATTAAAATATTAAAAAACACCCGGACTTTAAGATTTTCTCTAAACCAAACACTTCTCTCATCTCCTCGATTTATGACTTCTAAAACTAAACCTCTGCAACAACAAGGAGCTCGGAGTATGGTGGGCGACGACGGCCATCGTCATCGACGAAAGCTCGAGTCTACTTCGACAGAAACCTTCCTTAGAACTAAATAACCAAGCCATAGGACCTCGAGGTAGTTTGCCTAGTGCAACATAAATCCTTAACTCTTCGTTAGGCATTTGCATGATCATATCGTGTAAATTAAGCCCTAACTGGTCTTAGGACTTCCGAGGTAGTCGTCCAATACGACATAAACCCTCGCATCTTCGAGGCTATTTGTATGATTTTATCATACAAATATAAGTCCTAATTAACTAAAATTGGCAAGATTGAAATATAAAATAATATTAGGACTTTCCTAAAAAAATCAAACCAAACAATAGGATAGTTGGGAAATTACCGAAGCTCGCTTCGAATCTGTGATTTCTCCTACCTTTCTTCCTTTGGACTCCTAAAATAAAATGTTCCAAATTTGATCCATTCCCTATTGAAATTCCAAAATTCAATCCCTTGAAAACTTAAACTTTGAAATTCTTGAGAGCGTAACTACCGATTATTATCGAGAGTATTCTTAGGTGATTTCGTCACTTAAGATGTAATTAACTATAGGGGCTTGCCCTTATAGGGAACCGTAAGAACCTGGGTAATATAAACCCCGCTTAATTCATTTATATTAAGCAAGGGAACTTGTCGGCTTATAAAATTGGTTCGCGGACCAAATGGATGTCACAAATCTCCTAGTTTATTTAATCGAGCCCCATCATCAAGCAAGGTGTCTATTCTTCGGGATAGATACACGGTTTGTGGTGCGGTGCTCGTTTATATAAACTATTTGGGATGTGAGATTGGTTTGATTTCATATCTTAAAACTTTTAAACTTAAAATTACTTTCAAAAATCAAATGTTATCTTTTAAACTATATATATATATATATTTAAATTAAATTTAAAATATGAAAATTCGCCGACAATTTCTGTAGGCGACCCCCTTTTCAAAATAAAACACAACCTAAAAATATGCCGACATATTTCTGGCGACTCCGCTGGGGAATAGTTCCTCTCTCCATTTTGATCAAATAATTCTGCTTTCAAAAATCGGTAATGTATCCATGTCCCTAATGGATCAAACTACCCTTCTTTCCGTTGGAATACTATGTTCATTTCTACCTTGAACAAGTATAGCCAACATTCTCTCGGATTTAGGAGCCACTGTTTAGACACCCCTAAACAGAGAGCCAATAGGTGTTAGTTTAGGAGTGATCCTTCGAGTCGAGAAGTCTTGCGTAAGACTTTCTTTTCCTTTCCAACTCTGAATCAGATTCATTACCTTCTCTACATCTTTGAACATTCCGTTCTAAATAAACAAACCCTCTAATGAATGACTCTTTTAATGAATATACATGAACAAGAATGTGTTCGGACTCTTTTAGATTCCTTTCTTTTCGTCCTGATGAGAAGAAGCATAACTTGGGATTGAAAATCGCAGTCTACCTTGCGAAATGGAAGCCCCAAACCGATTTTCTCCTTCACCAATGGATCGGACTTCGCCGTTTACAAGGATGAGCTGCCCGACAATGGGATCATCCGGTTTGGACAAGGATTCGAAAACACAAATGTCAAGATCGCCGACGTTACCCTTTTCGCACCGATGGACAAAGTGTCGAAACCGAGAAACCCATGATCGAGTTCAACCTTAAGTCAACTCAAGAATTTCCTCCTCTCGCAAAGGGTTCCACTCGAGAGGAATACCGCCGTCCAAAGGAGGACCGTTATCTCTACCCCCACCGGTCTAGTCGTCTCTCGCACCTACCCCGGCTCCCGCCAAACCGAAGGGGAAAGAAGTTCGAATTTGCAACGAGCATGTTACCGTGGAGGGTACGGATTTCCGTGCAAGACCTTCTGTTTTTGAAATTGGGTCCAGCTCAAGGGTTCCACCCCTAACACGGACTCGCAGGAGAAACAGAGGCGGGAAGATCGCCGGGAAGGCCGTAGCCGCCGAAGTCGCTTTCCTAGAAGAAATTCCCGAGTACACACCACTACCCGAATACATACCATTGTCCGAGTATACACCCCTTTTGGAAGGAAGTAGATTCCATCCCCTTTCCGCCGCAAACTGACGAGGAAAATGTCCGCAGGATTGCTTCTACGTTACCTCGACCCGCATATTATAGCGACAACAGAAGAAAGAGGGCTAGGGTTACACCACTTGCCCGATTACAGACTGTGATTGAAATGTTAGCAAAGAAGGAAAGATGCCTGTGTCGGAAATTTTAAGAAGGATAGGGCGGGTGCCGGCCAAATCTCGTCTTGGGCCGTGAGAAGAATCTGCTATCGCTGCAGAAGATCCAAATAAGAAAATGAAGGCTAGCCCACCTGTTGTTGTTTCAGGTTTACAGATCAGGGAGGACACCACCTTCCAAGCATTCGACTCGACGGACCATCCGGTCATAGGCCTTCCGTCGCTAGAAGGATGGTATGGCGTCCCACTACCGCCAATTAAGACCGAAACAATGACCGGAAAAGGAAAGTCTCGTCGGGAGACTTGAGTCCGAAGAAAGTGCTACCGCAGAAAGGGGACTCATGAGAAAGAAACTCGACAATTGTCACATGACAACCGCAAGGATGTACAGAAAAGACCACCGGAAGATGTTATGGAAAAGTTAAGAACTGATATTCGGCGACTAGCAAGGGAAAGAGAAGAGAAATTCGGAGATGAAGTTGACTCGTCGAGTTCATGGATGATGAATATGCGAGAAATTAACATGGTTGAAACACGAGCTTCGTCGGCTTCACAAGGTGCTCCCGCAGCTCGCGAAAGAGAGGAGCCGGAAGAAATGAGGAGGCAGCTTCAAGAGAAAGATGATACGATCGCCCAAATGGCAAAAAGGATGGAAGAGATGACTGTAGCCCTAGCCACTCTCCAGAGTCAGGTTCAACCCCAAAGAGAAACACCCCCGGAAGTTATTCACATTGTAGACGGAGGAAAGGAGATTACATCCGTCAACGGGGATGATCAATTAAAGAAGGATGCAACACAAAGTATGATTCCGGAAAAGGATATCAAGAGCTTCGTGGAACACCGAGTACGAGAAGCCTCGGCACAATCAAAGAGCGGGACATCCATTCGGACGGGTAGACCTTACCCCGAAGAATTCGACGCCGTCCAATATCCGAAAGGCTTTGTACCACCTCTCGTTCAAGACCTTCGATGGAACCGGAAATCCTCGGCAGCATGTTGCACATTTTCGTGCCGCTTGTTGCAATGCCGGCGGAAGTGATGCTTTACTCTTCCGACAATTTGTCGGCAGCTCGTCGTGGATCGCCTTTGATTGGTATGCGGAATTACCAAACAGTCTCGGTGAAGACATTTTCGAATTAGAAAACCTCTTCATCAAGCGATTTGTCGGAGCTCAACACCACATCACTATAGGTGATTTAGTGGTAGAGAGCGTAGCTCGAATGAAACTTTGGTAGACTACATACTTCGATGGAGAAACCTAAGTATGAAGTGTGAGCCACGATTACAAGAACAAGCATGCGATCGGCATTTTACTTAAAAGCATCCATGGCCCGATAAGCACTTCTCCTCAAGGGATTTACTATTAAGACTTTCGAGAAGTTGTTAAGCAAGGACGGAAGCTTGCAAGAGGAGGCAAAGCAACTATGTTTCACCGATAAAACGAGACAAACGAAGCCCGTGAAAACTTTTGAAAAGAAGTCCGGGATTGTTGTAGCAGTCGATAAAGGCAAGCAACCGATACAAATATCGTCAGAACGGCCGCAAAGAACCTCAACAGAATTACCAGCAACCCCGACCCAGCTATCAGTCATCTCAATAGTATGAACAACCGCCTCGTCCACAACGTACGTTTAGGGAGTTCCTGAGCAGGGAGTATCCATTCAAGAATGAGGCAGTGCCGAAAATGTTCCGCAGCCTGATGAAGACCCCAGATTTCCAACTGCCAGAGCCTAAAAGACCAGAGGAAGTCGACAAGAAAGGTGATCCCAACTTTTGCCCTTACCACCGGATGCTTGGGCACAAGATAGAAGATTGTATTACCTTCAAAAGTTGGCTCAACGACAACCTTCCTAAAGGGAATATAACGATCCTGAAAGAATACATGAAGGAACCCCAGAAAGGAGGTTCCGTCAATGTTATCTCGATGGATTTCATTGCTCCGATAGATCCCTATGCGACTGATGATTGATGGACTACCGCTTGGACAAAGTCTTCGAAGAAGATTTTAGATCACATCCAAACCGCTTCGGTGCGAGCTTCAATTCAAAGTTCGAAAACTGTCAAGTCGGCACTATCACTTGCGATAGAAGAACCCCCTCAACAAGAGACAATTGAAGAAAAGAAGAAAATTGACGAAGAAGAGAAGACCGAGGCTCCTAAGGCTAGACTAGGGGCTGCTTATCCTAGGATAGTTGTCTCCGATTCGGGGGAGAAATCCTCGAACCTCCGACTCGTATGATTATTTGCTCACTCGGTGAGATCTTATAATGATGAGGGTTATGGCGTTGGCTACGTTTTGACTGTTTCTAACGATTACGTAACTAGCGACAATCAACCTAATCCGGACGTCGATTCCGATACAAATAACAATTCTCGAATCATACACAATCTCGACGATCACAATGATGAAGAAGACATCCACCAGGAAGGCTACGAGAGTTCAACAAGCAACGAATCTATTTGCGAATTTCGTGGAGCTCCAGTCACAATAGAGTTAGAGCCTTCAGACTCCGAAGCTAATCCTGAAGAACTTGTCGTTCCAATTCGAGGAGGAGACACCAGCAAACTCAATGCTAAATTCGAAGAAATCACGAAGTCAACTTAAGAAGTGGAAGAGTTCTACCTCCGAGAATGGGTCCAAAGGACAAAGGAAAGCGGTGTGGTTGTTCGAGAAGAACCAACCCCGCAGAAGAAATACCCATTCGAGAAGAAAACGAGGCATATGGAAACAAGGTGGATTACAACGTGCTAGCCCATCTTAGGAAACTACCAGCCAAACTAAGCATCTACGACGCTCTCATCTTATCAAAGGAGATGAGAGAAGCTCTGATCAAGGCCTTACTTGATCCAGAAATTTGCTTAGCTCAAATGGCCGGAGAATCCTTAGATGAGGTTTGCTCGTTAAAGGAACAGTGAGGTGTTACCTTCACGGACAACGACCTACTACTTGGGACAACAGACCACAACCGACCATTGTACATTTCAGTTACAATTGGAAAGTTTACGCTCTCCAGAGTATTGGTGGATCCAGGAGCATCAATCAATATAATGAATCTTCGAACGCTAGCATACTTGGAGATTGATGCTCGCGAGCTCGAAGCGTACAAAATGTTATTAAGAGGATTCAACCGTAAAGGAGAAAGAGCCCTCGGCTCAATAACACTGCTAATGAAGACCGGTGACTTAGCAAAGACAACCGCGAAATTTCACATAATTGATTCAGAAACGTCATTCAATGCTCTACTGGGCCGACCGTGGATACATGAAAACAGGATGGTACCATCATCTCTACATCAATGCATTAAGTACTACGATGGAGGGGAACGGTGCATTAAAGGTGACTTACAACCGTTCTCCGTACATGAAATCGGAATCCATGAAGATGCAGCTTATTATGCACCTCCGAAGAAAACAATCTTCTCCAGAGATACCATAACAAATGAAGCAAAGGAAATTTGGGAAGACGAAGAACCTGAAGTTCTAGTCCAACAGTCACTCACCACTCCCTTATGGCGAGATGGTGAAGGTTTCTCCACAACTCGCATCCGAGGTAGAGGCCGGGGACGAGGTCGTGGCAGAGACATTAGGACGATCGGACGAGGAAACCAGCCATCAATGTTGATTGGGAAGATAGTTCCGAAGAAGAAAAAGAAATCAAACAAGAAGCAGCGACAATAAGCTCGGAAGAAGCCGCAATTCAAGATCCCTCTCGAAGATGAAAGAAACGAAGAATATAAATCGATGTACGAGAAGATTAACCACTATGTACATACTATGACCCTGACCCCGATCCATTCTAATAAGATCGAGGGTATGGAGTTCAAAGAGGTACATAGCGGTGGTGCAAAGCCAATCAAATTCTACCGTGGTGCTCCTTCCTCCAAAATTGAAAATAATGTACAATTTGAAGATGCTACTTCATCAGAATTAATGGAATTACCTTTTGAATGGTACTCTCCCTGTGTTCAAAATTTAATTCGACGTGGTTTCTTACCTCGACAATGGACAAAAGGTCAATCACAACGTTTTGAAAATTTATGGAATAACTCCAGTCGTCCACCCAACTCAAAACATGGTCTCGGATTCGGCACAATAGGATCAGTTGACGATACTGAATTTTGCTTGATTTTCACCTGCGAGTCTAATGAAAACTGCATGGAAACTACAGAAGAGCTCGAAGATTTACAAATTGGAGATGCTCCACTAGAGTTTGAAGAAGAGATCAAATCTACAATAGATGAGTTAACAGAAGTTAACTTAGGTACTAGCGAAGAACCTAGACCTACCTTTGTTAGCTCCTTACTCAATAAAGAAGACTCCGAAGAAATAATCAAGTTATTAATGGAATTTAATCACTGTTTTGCTTGGAGCTACGATGAGATGCCAAGTTTAGCTCCGCGAGGTCGCAGTCCATAAGCTAGGGGTGGATCCCGCTTCGTTCCGACCGGACAAGGTCCCGTAAGAATGCGTCTAGAAATCGAACAACAAGTCATAGCCGAAGTTAAAAAGCTAATAGACGCTAAATTTGTCCGTGAAGAACAATACCCGACTTGGTTAGCCAACGTGGTACCGGTCGAAAGAAGAATGGTCGGATCGAATTTGTGTAGATTTCGGAGATTTAAACAAGGCATGTCCAAAAGATGAATTTCCCCGCCGATCCTGAATTAATGATCGACATCGCTTCAACACATGAAATATTCTCATTCATGGATGGATCTTCGGGATACAACCGGATAAAAATGGCTCCGGAAGATGAAAAACTTACAAAGCATTCGTAACGCCGATCGGAGTATATTGCTACACAGTGATGTCATTCGGATCGAAGAACGCAGGAGCAACCTACCAAAGAGCAATGACAAGAATTTTTGATGATCTCATCCACAATCAAGTCGAATGCTACGTGGACGATGTGGTCATCAAAAGCAAAATAAAGGAAAACCACCTGTATGATTTGAGAATTGTTTTCGAACGATTAAGACAATTTAACCTTAAGATGAATCCCTTAAAATGCGCCTTCGACGTCACCTCCGGGAAATTCTTAGGATTCGTTGTCCGACATCGTGGGATTGAAATCGACCCGGAAAAGATTAAAGCTATCTTAGAAATGCCACCTCCCGTAACCTTAAAACAACTACGATCTTTTCAAGGGAAGTTGGCATATCTTCGACGCTTTATCTCAAACTTGTCGGTAGGTGTCGACCTTTCTCGGCATTGGTTAAAAAGGACGCCAAATTTATTTGGGAAGAGAAATGCCGGAGGGCCTTCGAGGACATTAAGCAATATTTAATGACACCTCCTGTCTTAGCAGACCCCGGCCTCGGGTAGACCGTTAATACTTTATACCGCGGCTTTAGACGACTCTCTCGGAGCCCCGTTAGCCTGAGTCAATGATGAGGGTAAAGAAAATGCTCTTTATTACCTAAGTCGTCGTTTACTGCCGACGGAAATAAGGTACCCCACAATTGAAAAACATTGTTTGTCCCTGATCTTCGCCGCTCAAAAGCTCAGGCATTACATGCTTTCTCATAAGGTCAACCTGATCTCGAAATTTAATCCATTACAATACTTGATGACCCGTCCAACGCTTTCCGGCAGACTTGCCAGATGGTCAATGATATTATTGCAATTCGATATAACTTTCGTGCCTCTTCGTGCCGTAAAGGGACAAGTCTTAGCGGACTTCTCGCAAAGACACCCTTTGCGTGCAGAATCGCCTCTCAATGACGATTTGCCGGATGAACAAATAATGAGCTTAGAAGACCCCGATGATCGACGTTGGGAATTATATTTCGACGGAGCATCTTCAAGCACACAAAGACGAAGAATCGCAAGTGATAGTGCCCTGTAAGGCGGGGATCGGACTAATCTTTATAACACCGGAGCGGGGGATGTTAAGATAGTCCTACCACTTGACGAGCCATGCACAAATAACGAAGCGAATACGAAGCCCTCATAATAGGACCGGAATTAACTATTCAAATGGGTATAACGTACATCAACATCTACGGGGATTCGCAGCTAATCATTCAACGAGTCACGGACAATACAGAATTTTAAAACCAAGACTCGAGCAATACTTCCAGTATGCCATACAGCTGTTGGAACAGATTCCGAATGTGACAATCTACAAGATTCCCAGAAAAGAAAACGCTTTAGCAGATGCGCTAGCCCGTCTCGCAAAAGAATTTGCCTGTTTGCAAGATGAATCAGTGGAAGTGTCAGTTCACGGACGTCAGGTCCTATCACAACTCGACATAGACACAATACACAAATCGAAAAAGAAAAAGGATCAATTGCAGCGAGTGACGTAAAACACAGAAGATTGACGACAGCCATTAATAGATTACCCGCAAACAGGAAAACTACCGGACGATAGGTCGTTAGCCCATCGGATCAAGAAAAGAACTCGTCCTACGCATTAGTAAACAATACGTTATACGAAGGTCTTTTGATCAAATGTGGCTAAGGTGCCTAAGCGGGTCCGAGGCCCGTGAAATTGTTAAAGAGGTGCATTCAGGACTCCGTGGCGCTCACCGGTCGGGTCCGAAGATGAAAATGAAAATTAAAAGACTAGGGTACTACCGGCCCTCGATGATGACCGACCGCATGAAAATCGCCAAGAACCGTCACCGGTGCCGAGTGCACGGAGTGGTTCTACACCAACCTCCAAACGTGCTACATCCGACAATTGCATCGTGGCCATTTGAATGTTGGGGCACGGATATAGTAGGTCCAATAGAACCACCATCTTCGAAAGGACATCGCTTCATTCTTGCAGCTACAGATTACTTTTCAAAGTGGGCTGAGGCAGTTCCACTTAGAGAAGTGAAAGCACATCACGTGCTACAATTTTTCAAGAACCAAGTTGTCTACCGTTTCGGAGTGCCGCGCAGATCATCTCGGATAATGGGTCGGCATTCGAAGTATGCAAATCAACAATTTTGTCGGGAGACACGGAATCGATCGGCGATATTCAACAATTTACTACCCAAGAGCAAACAGCCTTGCTGAGGCTTTTAATAAAACTCTCGTTCAAATTTTAAAGAAGACTTTAGACGACAATAAGAGAAATTGGCACGAGAAGTTATTAGAAGCTTTATGGGCCTACCGGACAACCTTCGTAACTCCTACTCAAGCTACACCTTACGCTCCGGTGTATGGGTCCGAGGCGAGTGTTACCCTTAGAGGTCCAGACTTCCTTCACTCGAATTGCAGCTTGCAAACAAAATCACGACAGAAGAGAATGCTAAATTACGACTAGAGGAATTGCAAAGCCCTGAAGGGAAAAGACTTGCAGCGCAGACAGAATTTAGAACTATACCAAGCTAAGATGGTTCAAGCCCATGACAGACCGAGTCCGCCAAGAACCTTCAAAGTTGGTGACTTAGTTCTCGTTCTCAAGAGACCTATTCTTGCACACCGCAAGATAGGAGGAAAATTTAAACCCACTTGGGAGGGACCGTTTGTAGTTGAGGCAGTCTACTCAGGAGGCTCCTACCAGCTAGTGAATTGCCAAGGAGAACGACATATGCTTCCGATCAATGGACGATACTTGAAAAAGTATTACGCTACCTGATGTTTCGAAGGAATGAATTCTCCATCCCTAGAAGCACGGGTGAAGTAATTACTTATGACTGGGTCCGAACCCAAAATAATAAAAATGTGCTAAAATAAATAAAATCATGATAATAAAGTTTTCCTTGTTTCCTCTCTTCCAAATCAAAATCTCTTTCCTGATCTTTTCCTACTTCATTCCTGTCAAATTTAAAAAATATAAAAATAAAAAAATTGTCTTTAATAAACATTTTCTTAATGTTCTTGTTCTTAGTACAGTCCCTGATCCTTTTCCTTGTCTTTTCGCAGGGAAATGTCGAACGGGCGGTTGGTCCTGAACTTTAGAAATGGCGTAAGCCTTGCACTCGACGAAAAGAGGGTGAAAGATGGAGCGATAATAGAGATCGACTCGGACTTCGCACCGGCAGGCTCCGCAATACGAGGAAAGTGACCGGGTCCCGATTGACCGAGAGGAACCGCCCGGTCCGACGATAATGAAAGTGGGTGGCCCAAGCCACCAATCCAACGAGTAAGAAAAGAAAAACAAACACCGAAGAGGACAAGAGAATCAAGTCCGTAGTCGCTACAGCAGAGGGCGAGCTTGTCGGCGCCTCGCCTACGTAAATTCAAGAAATACGAAGAGCTACTCTCACAAAGAACTCAACGAAGGAATAAAAATCGCCGTATCCGCAAGATGTTAACCAAACTAGCAGCGGACCAGCGCGACGAGACAGCTGCTACTCGCCGGTGCATATACTTCAAGGATACCGGTTCACCGGGAACCGGGAGAAAGGAGGCCAGCCTCCGAGGATGACGAAGAAACCGGAGAAATCTCAAGAAGAACGAAGAAAGAAGGCTACTACGCCACCGGATGAAGCCACCGTAATGCATGACCTTGTTGCGAAGCAACCCCGGAGGATGTCCCGACGGACATCATCCCCGAGGAGCCGAGGTATGCAGGAGAACGTGAAGGGATTGAGCCATATATCCCACAGTACGTCACCAGGCCTCGCCATTTGCAAATTATCCCAGAATACGAGCTAGAAAGAATACAGAATGTCCAAAAGAAAACTTTTGAATACTTCGAGAGAATCAGAGGCAGGAGGATCAACATACTAGAAGGCCTCGAGTTACATACAGATGTGTTCTCAGAATACGAGCAACAACAAATCGTGGACTGCATCCGGGATTTGAAAAAGATGGGCCGAGCAGGTCGCTTAAGAGAAAACACTTACTCAGAACCCCGGAGATGGATGCCGTGGAAGGGGAGAATTACAATACAATGTGGATGCTCGCTACAACTTCGCGAGAAGACAGGAAGGGAAACCCACCGGGGATACTCCGTCATGGCCAGTGGATCCAATGCCATTAGTCATTAAAAGGATGGTAAAAAGAATGATAACATGGAGGGTACGCCGCCAGATTGCATACCCAACGATTGCATCATTAACATTTACAAGAAGGGTGACCGCATACCCCCGCACGATCACCACGACTTTGTCGACCTTTTGCACAGCTTCTTTTCCGAATGAGTGTAATATCATGTTCGGATCCGACCTCCGGATAACAGAGCCCGTGTGAGTTCCAAGGGCCAATAAAGATACCATTACCGGTAGGTTCCGTCATGATACCGAAGGGCAACGGAGCGGATGTCGCTAAACATTGCATACCGAGAGTACCAGGTGAAGCGGATCTCGGTTACTTTCGAAGGATGGATGACAGAAAGCACCTTACCACTTCCAGCCTGCACCCGGAGCTAGAGAGCCTCCGACCTTACGAGCCGTGAGTTACATGGAAAATATCACACCTCCAATGTACATCCATACGACATCCTTGCCAAGGATGGCTTGGAAGGTGATGTTATTGATCATGTGCCTCACTATTCAGACATGGATTTTTGACAGATACCCTGTTGGATGGATCGACAAAGATCATACACGATCCGTTTTGAGTCTATATGGATTGTATGATATGTATTCCAGATCAAATTGTATGGAGTATTTTCAACATGATTGGAATGAAAGTGACCATGTCACATTTTTGGCCTTCACCTCTTTTGTGCAAATTGATTGGGAAACGCCATTAGAGTTAAACGAACTTCGAACAAAGAACAGAAAAGGAAAAAATAATAATAATAAAAATAAAATAAGATAAAAAAAGGAAATAAAAATATAAATAATAAGTGAGAATTATTTTTCCTTAAAAATCCAAACATAAAATAACTTCAAAATCCACGTGAACGTTAAATAAAATTCACATGAACATTAAGTACACAGCTAAAAAAAAATTGGAAAGTTAAAGGACAAGCAAAATGAAAATGAATCTCAAATCGGATCCCACTCTAAATTCATCTTTTCAAACATTTCAAATCAACTCCAGATCGAAATTTATCTCAAGAAGCTTTGAATTTCTCTGTCGGGACAACTCTTCCTCACAAGAGACCCACACTTCAATTTCAAAACCCTAAACCTTTTCTCGTCACATCGAAATCATTTCGACTTTTGTGGACTACCTTTCTTCCTGTATGGAGATCGACTAGGTCTATTGACACGGAGCCACGAGCTTTGTCTGATTTGGTTCTGATGGCATGAGACTGGGTCCCTCTTCACGCAAATAGACTTCCGAGATTGGAATCAGTTTCCAATTCTCGTTAAACTTCTGAGATTGGAATCCATTTCCAATTCTCATTAAACTTCCGAGATTGGAATCAGTTTCCAATTCTCGTTAAACTTCTGAGATTGGAATCCATTTCCAATTCTCATTAAACTTCTGAGATTGGAATCCATTTCCGATTCTCATTAAACTTCCGAGATTGGAATTCATTTCCAATTCTCTTTAAACCTTTGAGATTGGAACCAGTTTCCATTCCTCTCTAGACCTTTGAGATTGGAACCAGTTTCCATTTCTCTTTAGACCTTTGAGATTGGAACCAGTTTCCATTTCTCTTTAAACCTTTGAGATTGGAACCAGTTTCCATTCCTCTCTAGACCTTCGAGATTGGAACCAGCTTCCATTTCTCTTTAGACCTTCGAGATTGGAACCAGCTTCCATTTCTCTTTAAACCTTTGAGATTGGAACCAGCTTCCATTTCTCTTTAGACCTTTGAGATTGGAACCGCTTCCATTCCTCTTTAGACCTTTGAGATCGGAACCGGCTTCCATTTCTCTTTAGACCTTTGAGATTGGAACCAGTTTCCATTTTTCTTTAGACCTTCGAGATTGGAACCAGTTTCCATTCCTCTTTAGACCTTTGAGATTGGAACCAGTTTCCATTCCTATCTAGACCTTTGAGATTGGAACCAGTTTCCATTTCTCTTTAGACCTTCGAGATTGGAACCAGTTTCCATTTCTCTTTAGAACTTCGAGATTGGAACGAGCTTCCATTTCTCTTTAAACCTTCGAGACTGGAACCAGATTCCAGTTCTCTTTAAACCTTCGAGACTGGAACCAGATTCCAGTTCTCTTTAAACCTTCAAGACTGGAACCAGATTCCAGTTCTCTTTAAACCTTCGAGGCTAGAACCCGATTCCAGTTCTCTTTAAACTTTCAAAATCAGTACCTAAATTTTGATTCTTATCCTCTTCAATCAACACTTAAACTCCGATTCTCATTCTGCGGCTGGTACCCCGAGTCCAGTTTTCTTCACAATCCCGGGATTGGAACCTCGTTTCGAATCCAAACTTCAGATCCAAATTTCCTCAAATTGATTTTAAACCAAACTTCAATCTAAATTGAAACTCAAAATCTAAACTTACATATCAAAACTTAAACTAAAACAAAACGAAAATCTAAATCGAAATTCCCCCAGATCATGTGATTTGTGACTCACCTCCTTTTCCTTTCCCCAGCCGAGAGTTCGAGAATCTCCGGCTTCGGAGATATACTTGACATTCCCCAGCGGAAATTCTTCTACTTCGTCCTAAGTTTGTCACTTGGACATCTGTGTTGGTTTTGTTGATCTTTTCGGTCAACGCCAATACGCGCGGTGTGCTTGGTTAGCACACCACACCTATTGGGGGTCCATTTGTTGACCTCATTTTTGATGAGGTCTCTTCTTCTCTCTTTAGTACTTAGGATCTAGCCTTAGGCTTTTCCTTTCGACTATCCTAGAGGATTAGAATTGGGGCCCACCACTTAGAAATTCAAACCACTTCTTAACTCCCCGCAAACTCCACAAAATTGATTGTAGACCCCTAATCACCTAGAGGGTTGAAATTAAATGTGGAAGTTTAAAGGATGAGTTCCTATAGGACTCTTTGGCCTTAGGACCGCCTCAGGTGGCTCGGTCCGGTGAAGGGTTGGCTTACACACACACTACACCTATACACTACACTTTCACACACCTCTTAAAACCACACCCATACCCAATTTTATCTCCGGACTCATACAGGTGGTTCACATGGATGGTCCTTAACCCCTAAGCCCTTGGCTAAGAGGGTTAGGAACAACATAGTGAATGCCTCAAATGAGTCCCTTCATGGCTCATATGTGCTTGATGTGACTTCATGGCTCAACCAAAATGATTTCATTCCACTTACATTCACCCAATCTTCAATTTTCCGGATTTTCAATTTTTGACCCCGGGACCCTACACCCGCTTAACCTACCAAGTGCCTCGAAACTACCCAAAATTTCCAAAATCACCTAAATTACCCAAAATTCCCCAAAATCAATCCCAAACATTTCCACATTACTCAAATTGATCATCCATACCCAAAAATACCAAAAATTCCAAAAATACCTCCCAATACCCTCCAAATACCCAAAATACCCCTCTTGACCCAAAAATCCAAAAATTCAGAAAATTCCCAGAAAATTTCAGAAAATCCCAAATATTCCCAATTTCATTTTGTTCAACTATATCATGGGCCAATTTTGTCAATTTACCCTACTTTTGTCAAAACCCCCAATTTGACCCTTTTTAACCCTAAGTGAACCCAATGTCAAACCAAACCTACCCAATTGACCCAAATTCTGGTCCAATTCAATTCTAAACTTCCATTCAACATTCTCAACACCAATTTAGACCAAACCCAAGTCCAATTTGATTGACATTTGGATCCAATTTCACTTTTGGCCTTAAAGCCCAATTTGGACCCATGACCCAAACCTAACCCAAACTCACCCAATTCAACTCCAATTAACCCCAAATCTTTTCTAAACCTTCCTTAACATCCCCATAAAGAAAACACTAACATGATTTGCCCAAAATTTAGACCCAAACCCCACTCAAATTCAACCCAAAATCAAAAGGCCCAATTTTGACATAAACCTAAACTTAACCCAAATGAACCCAAATCCCAAAATCAAAACCTAACCAAAGCCAAAACCTCTTTGAAACACTCCCATAAACATTTCCCAACATTAATTTTACATCAATTTTAACTTTAGCCCAACTTTGGTCCATGGTAGCCCATTTTGGCCCACCTTAGCCTCTTTACCAAAAGGCCCATATCCAACCCAATTCAAACTCAAATCACCTCAAATTTGTTTCAAACCACTCATGACACATCCCTAAACCAAATTCAACAATTATTTGGCCCAACCTCTTTACAAAATTTTCATCCATAAATTCATTTTTTAAACTAAAAGGCCCATTCCTTAAATCATTTTAAAAAACCCATTTTTTTACCACATCCAAAGGCCCAAAACTAGTCCCAAAGCCCATATGACATTTCCCCTCATCATACTTTCAATTAAACTCAATACCTAAGTCCTAAATTCATCATCAAATCATCCCAATTCAAGCCTTATCCAAGTTCTCATTAAATTATCAAAAAATCCCAAAACCCATTTTTATGAAATTGACCAAGCCTTTCCCCAAGCCAAAGGTTAGCCATGAAGCCATGCATGAGCCACATGTGAGCCATGAGAGCCTTGGACACTCCACCATGCCATATTGGGTAAGAAGAGGGAGGGCTTTCCTTAATCCCTAAAGCTCATTAGCCTTAATCATGATTCACCTAAACTTAAATTTAATCCAAATATATTTGGATGGAGACTTCTCCATGCCAAACCAACTGATCCCTTTGATCCCCCACAGCACCCAAAGCCACTTTGAAGGGTGCACCAAGCCCAAATGGGTGAATTGACCCATTTAGACTCAAAACTAGCCATGCCCCATTCTACTTTGGATCAAAGCCTTTACACATGGCAATTGCCAATTGCTTGCACCAAGCCCCAGCCCTGACCCACCTGACCTTGAGGGTGACCCATGCCTGGCCGGCCAGCCACCACAGCCGCCGGAAACCACCAGGCCGAGAGCTCACATGTGAGCCCAAACTTGGAATTCTCACCTGCTGAGCTGCCTCATGCCTAATGGCCACCATGGCTGTTCTTCACATGCCAAGAGCGACTCGATCCTGCCCCTCAACTCCCCCCGGGAGGCCCTCCAGCCCATGCCTATTTAAACCCCTCACCCTCTCGGCCAAAGGAGGTGCCGAACCGGACCATACCAAAACTCGCCAAAATCACTCCTCACTCCCCTCCGTACTTAGAGCAATTGATTCCTACCGTCCTCCTCGCTCTAATCCCCATTGATTGAGCTCAATTTTGGAGCTCAATTCTCGAGCCGTAACAGGACACTCCCGAATCCTCCACCAAAATCAAATTAAACTCACCTACACCTCGACCGGAGCCAAGAGAAGAAGTTTTCCAAGTGAAAGCCCCCTCTCCGTGCCACCCGGCTTGTTCCAGACTCCAAAGGTTGTGATCGGCCTTGGTGGAAATCACA
Source organism: Papilionanthe hookeriana x Papilionanthe teres (assembly GCA_022702705.1). NCBI lineage: Eukaryota > Viridiplantae > Streptophyta > Magnoliopsida > Asparagales > Orchidaceae > Papilionanthe > Papilionanthe hookeriana x Papilionanthe teres. The sequence goes on along the minus strand of CM040424.1, from coordinate 112,114,786 downwards.
CCTAGGCAATTCACCACATCCCCAGGCTTCATCCCTAGCCTCCTGCAGCTCCAACGAACGTGCCGAACATCTCTGATCGAGGCTTCACCTCTCAGAGCTAAGGTATGGATCAATTCTTCATCCCGAGCTTCTGAACATTCTCCATTTCAAATGAGTCGATTTCAATGAGCATTAGCCGTATAGATGTGTTCGTCTCTTCAAGACGAATCCATAGAGCATAAGAACATAAAAATCCATGGAGAATTGAGTGAGATCTTAGGGCTAGAACGTAGACGGCTCTCGGGTTAGGACGCTCGGGGACGATGAACGGATGTCGTTCATTCAATACACGCGCGGACGGACGGCTCAGATGGCGTCGGATCGGCAAATGATACGTGAACCGCGGGCCGCGTGGCGCTGACTCCGAAGGCGGCATCGAATGGGAGCGCGCCGCGTGGCTGTTCGGAGACGCTGAGGTTGACGCGGCGCCGATGTGGATAAGTAGATAAATAGGGTATTTTCTGATTTATTTAAATACCAGAACTTCAAAAATCCATATCTTTGTGTAGAAAAATCATAAAAATAAAATAAAAATACCCTCTTGCTCAGTGAACATAGGAGAATAATGTGGAAAAGAAATTAATTAATTTTGCCCAGTACTTTATTTTTAATTAATTATTTACTCCCTGCATTGTTTTAATTCTCCATGCATTCATACAATTACCATGGCATGAGACCATAGGGCTTTTGAAGCCTCTGAACTTGGGGACATTCCCTGAATTTTCCAAGGTCAGAGGCCATCTCTGTGAAAAATTATTGATTTTTCAAATGCATATGGCTGTTTTGAGTATTTTAATTCCAAAAATTAGCATGTTGTGAAATAAATTCTAGGAAAATTTGGTGATGTTCCTTATGACCAGAGAACCCTAGGAAAAATAGGACTTGAGTTAAGTCACTTAATATAACCCTAATTGGCTTAAACACCCAAAATAGACCCCTAATTAATTAGAGCTAACCATACATCAAATTGACTTGAAATCAATCCTCCACTGACCTTTAGGATCAAAGGAACCCACCATAAAAATTTGAAGTCAATTGGACTTGGTTAGCCCTACTAAATGGGTTGATTAAGCCATTTAGTCATTTTAAACTTTAAAAATTCATAACTTTCAAAATACCTTTCAAAAATTCACCAAATTAGTTTTGGAGCCTCTCTGATATCAGGGGAATTTAAGAAAATTAAAATTTCAATTTTCTAAAAAAGTTAAATTTTTAGTATTATTTTAATATTTTAATAATTAAAAAATAATAAAAATTACAAAAATAATAAAATTCACCAAAATGTCACATTTTGAATTTTAATCACTTAGGAACAAACCCCATATTTTTCTTATGTCTCTATGATAAGATATTAAATTTTAAAGCCTTGGGGTAATTTTTAAAATTAGAAAATACATTTTCTAGCATTTCCACTAAAATAATTCTAATAAATTAAGAAAAAAATCAGAAAATTATAAAATTTGTTTCTCTGATTTCCTTGATATCAGAGAAAATTTTAAAAATTATAAAATTCATTTTTCAACTTATATTCTATTTTTAAATTAATTAATACTCCAGAACTTAAAATAATTTTAATAAATAAAATTTAATTCAAAAAATCACAAAAATAGGTCCAAGTGGTCCTTTGGTCATTAGGAATGTCCCATAATTTTCTTAAGGACAGAAACATTCCCTTGGTCATATTATTAAATTTTCCTTGGAAATCCTTATTTTTCACCAAAAATAATTACATAAATAAATTAAATACAGAAAAATCACATTTTCTCCTCTAATGTCTTTATTGACATATGAGTGAAGTCACATAAAAATTTCAAATTCATTTGAGCTCAATTTAGTGAGTTATGAAATTATTAAGCTTGAAGGGCAAAATGGTAATTAAAATTTTAACCCTTAATTAAAACTTTAGGCTTAATAAAATGAAAGGGTAAAATATTTGATCTTATTCTGATTTGAATGATTGAAATTTAAATAATTAAAGGGTAGGAACCTATTAAACAACTTAAAAATAATTAAAATAAATTTTAATTAAAATAAATAATTAAATTTGGAAGAATAATAAATTGGAATTATTAAAATAGGGATATTATTAGGAAGAAATTTGTTCTTTAATTTAAGGATCCCTAAATTAATCATCTCAATAATATTTAATCCCTAATTAAAATGATAATCCAAGTTTAAGGTTTAAAATGCTAAAAGACTTAATCATTAAATTAAGTTAAGGTTAAATTATTTAAAGCAAATCCCTTTAAAATAAAATATTAAATTAAAACAAATTAAATTAAATTAAATTAAAACAAATTAAATTAAATTAAAATTAAATTAAATTAAAATTAAATTAAATCATATTAAATTAAATTAAATTAAAATTAAATTAAATCATATTAAATTAAATTAAACTAAATTAAATTAAATTAAATTAAATTAAATTAAATTAAATTAAATTAAAATTAAAACAAATTAAATTAAATTAAATTAAATTAAATTAAGCTAAAGCATATCATATTAAATTAACCTAAATTAAATTAAGATTAAACTAAACCACATTGAATTAAAATAAGTTAAATTAAATTAAATTGAATCAAATATAATATCACCTAAGACATGAAGCATTCAAAATAAATCTAAAATAACTTGAACACTATTCCAAACTTAAATCATTAATTTGAACTTAAATTTGAATCACAAATCATTAAATATCATTTTTCCCTTAGGAGCTTTTACTATTATAACTCCTAAACGGAGTATCAAGTGAAATGACACTTCACCCATAAGGATATTCAAACATCCTAATTCACTCGAGCAAGAAATAAAACTTAACTTAAACACCCTGGATGATTAATTCACTCGCACAATAGAATTCATTTGGACTTAGGACAATTCCCGAAATATTGAAAAGATGTTTAAAATTCGTCTTAAACACTTCCTCAATATGATGGAATGTCCTTAAGAACAAATTGAGCTTAGTTGTTATTTGGTGAAGAAAATCATCCTTAAAACCAAAATTGAAGACCTAGACGTCATAGGAATGACTAGCTATAAGATTAGGATTTTGGTAGAAAACCATAACCCTTCCCTTAGCTTTACCTAGGAAATTGTTATAAATGCTTAAATGCTCTAAATTGTATTTTAAGTGCAGCTTGGGATGACGGGAAGACCCTCCGAGTACGCTTTTATTTTATTGCAATTTATCTTACCGCAATTCATTTACTCGTGTTGCACTTTACCTTTCTTGCATGATAAATTACAGTTGCATAAAAACCTACACCTTTAGGACAGAAACCAAAACTGAAACCCATAACTAAATTAAAAGACACTACAAGATAAAATTCATCGCCACAACATTCAAAATATAAAACAACTCAAAATTTAATCACAAACAAAACAACAAAACTACAACTACAACTAAATTAAAACGTCTTGTTGGATGATTGGGAATACCTCGGATGATGTAACCTACGTGTTGCTAACGGGATTTCCCACGGTCTAAATGAAAGTGTGGAACTCATTCAGTTGAGTTTAGCAAATTCATCTGGACTAAGTGAATCCGATAAAAATAACGATGCCGGAAGGATGGAACCGTGGGATCTTAACCGGTGTTGTTATAATCAACTTTAAGATTTGTTTAATTAAATATTAAAAAACACCCGGACTTTAAGATTTTCTCTAAACCAAACACTTCTCTCATCTCCTGATTTATGACTTCTAAAACTAAACCTCTGCAACAACAAGGAGCTCGGAGTATGGTGGGCAGCACGGCCATCGTCATCAGCAAAGCCTGAGTCTACTTCAGCAAAACTTTCTTAGAACTAAATAACCAAGCCATAGGACCTCGAGGTAGTTTTCCTAGTGCAACATAAATCCTCAACTCTTCGTTAGGCATTTGCATGATCATATCGTGTAAATTAAGCCCTAACTGGTCTTAGGACTTCCGAGGTAGTCGTCCAATACGACATAAACCCTCGCATCTTCGAGGCTATTTGTATGATTTTATCATACAAATATAAGTCCTAATTAACTAAAATTGGCAAGATTGAAATATAAAATAATATTAGGACTTTCCTAAAAAATCAAACCAAACAATAGGATAGTTGGGAAATTACCGAAGCTCGCTTCGAATCTGTGATTTCTCCTACCTTTCTTCCTTTGGACTCCTAAAATAAAATGTTCCAAATTTGATCCATTCCCTATTGAAATTCCAAAATTTAATCCCTTGAAAACTTAAACTTTGAAATTCTTGAGAGCAGAACTACTGATTATTATCGAGAGTATTCTTAGGTGATTTCCGTCACTTAAGATGTAATTAACTATAGGGGCTTGCCTTTATAGGGAACTGTAAGAACCCAGGTAATATAAACCCTGCTTAATTCATTTATATTAAGCGAGGGAACTTGTCGGCTTATAAAATTGGTTCGCGGACCAAATGGATGTCACAAATCTCCTAGTTTATTTAATCGAGCCCCATCATCAAGCAGTGTGTCTATTCTTCGGGATAGATACACGGTTTGTGGTGCGGTGCTCGTTTATATAAACTATTTGGGATGTGAGATTGTTTTGATTTCATATCTTAAAACTTTTAAACTTAAAATTACTTTCAAAAATCAAATGTTATCTTTTAAACTATATATATATATATATATTTAAATTAAATTTAAAATATGAAAATTCGCCGACAATTTCTGTAGGCGACCCCCTTTTCAAAATAAAACACATAACCTAAAAATATGCCGACATCCCTCAATACGTCACTAGACCTCACCGATTGCAGATAATTCCATAATATGAGTTGGAAGGAGTGCAGAATGTTGAAAAGAAAACTTTTGAATACTTCGAAAGAATTCGAGGCAAGAGGATCAATATCTTAGAAGGCCTCGAGCTGCATACAGATGTATTCTCAGATTATGAACAACAGAAAATTGTAGATTGCGTACTTAAGCTTCAGAAAATGGGCCGAGTTGGTCACCTAAGGGAAAAGACCTATTCAGAACCCCGAAGATGGATGCCAGTAAAAGGAACAATTACAATCCAATGCGGATGTTGCTACAACTTCGCGGTAGATAGAAAAGGAAATCCACCAGGGATACTTCGTCGCAGTGAGGTGGATCCGATGCCGAATATTATTAAAAGAATGGTAAAGAGGATGATAACATGGAGGGTATTGCCTGCAGATTGCATACCCAACAGTTGCATCATTAACATCTACAAGGAGGGCGACTGCATACCTCCACACATAGACCATCATGATTTCGTTAGACCTTTCTGCACAGTGTCTTTTGTCAACCAGTGCAATATCATGTTCGGATCTGACCTCCGGATAGCAGGCCCCGGAGAATTCCGAGGGCCAGTGGAGATACCACTACCGGTAGGTTCCGTCATGGTGTTAAAAGGGAATGGAGCGGACATCGCAAAGCATTGCATTCCAGGAGTGCCTGTTGAGCGGATCTCTGTTACTTTCAGGAGAATGGATGACAGAAAGATGCCTTTTCACTTTCAGCCAGATCCAGAGTTAGAGAGCCTCCGGCCTTACGAGGTGTGAGTTACATGGGTGATAACACACCTCCAAAGCACATCCGTACGACATTCCTGCCAAGGATGACTTGGAAGGTGATGTTATTGTCCTTGTATCTCACTATTCAGACATGGATTTTCGCAGACGCTTTTAAAAACAATTTGTAAGAATCTTACACAATCCGTTTTGGATTTATATGGATTGTATGAGATGTTGAATTCTCAAAGAGAATATCATCATGTTTTGGATCAAGTTGTATGATGTAATTTTAACAAGATTGGAATGAAAGTGACCATGTCATGTTTTTCCTTCACCACTTTTTGTGCAAATTGACTAGGAAACGCCATTAAGATAAATGAACTTCGAGCAAAGAATAAAGAAAATAAAAATAAAAATAAATGAAAACTCTCTTTTAAAAAAAAATCTGAATGTCAAAATAAACTACAAATAAACACGAACTCTAAATAAAAATGGACTTTAAATTGAAAATCAAGCTAAAATCAAATTACAACAAATGACGAAAACAAATTCTTGAATCTGAAATCCCCAGCCTTCGGCTATTCTCAAATCTCTTTTTGACTCTCCATATTTCCTTCCCTCTTTTGAGAAGGTCAACTGAATCTACTGACACAGAACCACGAAAATTTTTGATTTGGTTCTGATGGCATGGATTCATATCCTTCGCCAAATAATCAGACTTTGATCGATCCTCGTGGGACGTGAAACACTTTCACGTCTCATTCCAAATCTTCCGCTATACTCAAATCTCCACAGCAAATTTTGACCCTTTAAACCTTCGAGACTGGAACCAGACTCCAGTTCTCTTTAAACCTTCGAGGCTGGAACCAGATTCCAATTTTCTTTAAACCTTCGAGGCTGGAACCAGAATCCAGTTCTCTTTAAACCTCCGAGGCTAGAACCAGATTCAAGTTCTATTTAAACCTTCGAGACTGGAAGCAGATTCCAGTTCTCTTTAAACCTTCGAGACTGGAACCAGATTCCAGTTCTCTTTAAACCTTCGAGACTGGAACCCAATTCTAGTTCTCTTTAAATTTTTGAGATCAGTACCTAAATTCTGATTCTCATCCTTTTCAATCGATACTTAAACTTCGATTCTTACTCCGAGGCTGGTAACCAAATTCCAATTCTCTTCGCAATCCCGAGGTTGGAACCTAGGTTCCAATTCTCATTTCAAATCCAGATGTCCTTGAATGATTTTAAATTAAACCTCAATCGAAATTGAAACTCGGAACAAATCGAAATCTAAACTCACACATTAAAAAAAACTTGGAATAGAAAATGAAATGAAATCTAAATCAAATTTCCCCAGATCTTATGATCTGGAATTCACCTCCTTTAATTTTCCCCAGCGAGAGTTCAGGGATCTCCAGTCATGGAGATATACTCGATACTCCCCAGCGGAAATTTGTTTCTACTCTGTTCTAAGTGTGTCGCTTAGACATCTGTGTTGGTTTTATTGATCTCTTCGGTCAACGCCAATACGCACGGTGTGCTTGGTTAGCACACCACACCTATTGGGGGTCCATTTGTTGACCTCATTTTTTATGAGATTTTTTTCTCTTCTCTCTCCTTTGTACTTAGGATCTAGCCTTAGGCTTTCCCTTTGACTATCTTAGAGTATTAGAGATGGCACCCACCATTTAGAAATTCAAACACCTCTTAACTCCCTTCAAACCCCATAAGTTTGATTGTGAACCCCTAATTCACCTGGAGGGTTAAGTTCAAATGTGGAGGTTTAAAGGATGAGTTCCCTATAGGACTCTTTGGCCTTAGGACTACCTTGGGTAGCCTGGTCTGGTGAAGGTTGACTTGCACACACATTACACTTTCACACACATTCCAATCCTAAAACCATTCATACCCAATTTTACTTCCTGACTCATGTAGGTAATTCATATGGATGAACCTTAACCCCTAGGCCTTTGGCTAAGAGAGTTAGGCACAACATAGTGAATGCCTCAAATGAGTCCTCTCATGGCTCTTATGAGCTTGATATGGCTTCATGGCTCAACCAAAGTGATTCCATTCTACTCAAATTTGATCAATCTTTATTTTTCCAAAATTTCAATTTTTGACCTCCGAGACCCTACACCCACCAAACCCACCAAATGTCCTTCAAGCTACCCAAAATTTACAAAATTACCTAAATTACCAAAAATTTGCAAAATTACCTAAATTACCCAAAAATTCCTCAAAATCAGTCCTAAACATTTCTCTTCACTCAAATTGATCATCCTTAGCCAAATATACCAAAATTTCCAAAAATACCCCCAATACCCTCCAAATACCCAAAATGCCCTTCTAACCAAAAAAATCCATAAATTCCAAAAATTCTCAGAAAATTTCAGAAAATCCCAAATATTCCCAATGTCATTTTGTTCAACTACACCATAGGCCAATTTTGTCAATTTAACCCACTTTTACCAAAACCCCCAATTGGCTCATTTTTAACCAAAGTAAGCCCAATGTCCCACTAAATCAACCCAATTGACCTCAACTTTGACCCAATTCAATTCTAAGCTTCAATTAAATTTCCTCAATATCAATTTAGACCAAATCCAAGCTCAATTTTATTAACATTTGAATCCAATTCCAATTTGAAGCTTAAAGCCCAATTTTGGCCCATGACCTAAACTTAGCCCAAACTAACCCAACTCAACTCCAATTAACCCCAAATCTTTTCCTAAACCTTCCTAACATCCCCACAAACAAAAAACTAACAATATTTTTTCCAAATTTGAATCCAAACTCCACCCAAACCTAACCAAAACCAAAATCCCCAATTTTGGCCTAAACCCACCATGAACCTAAATGGGCCCAAATCCCAAAATCAAAGCCCAACCAAAGTTGAAAACTCTTTGAAACGCTCCCATAAACATTTCTCAATATTAATTTTACATCAAATCTAACATTAGCATGACCTTAGCCCAAGTTAGTCCAATTTGACCCACTTTGCTCCCTTTACCAAAAAGTCTCAAATCAAACCCAATTCAACTCCAAATCACCTCAAATTTGTTTTAAATCACTCAGGACACATCCCTAAACTAAACCCAACATTTGTTTGACCCAATCCTTCACAAAATTTCCATCCACCAATTTGTTTTCAAACCTAAAGGCCCACTTTCTTAAACCATTCTAAAAGCCCATTTTCACCAAATCCAAAAGCCCCAAAATTGGCTCTAAAGCCCACATGGCAATTTCACCTCATCATCCCTTTGATTTGAATCACTCCCTAAGTTTCAAATTCATCATTAAAATTTTCTAAAATAAGCCACTTGCCAATTTCCCCAAGTTCATCAAAAATGCCAAAACACTTTTTCATGAAACAAGCCAACCTTTTCCAAGCCAAGTGCAAGCCAAATGCAAGCCATGCTTAAGCCACATGAACCCATGAGGTTCTTTGCCATGTCACCAAACCATTAATGGCAAATGGAGGGGCCACTTTCCAACCTCTTTAAAAAAGTTTTTAACCACTCTAATGACATGCTCTAACCAAGCTTAACAAAAATCCCTTGGATGGGGACTTCTCCACCTAAAGGGGGCTGACCCAATTGATCTCCCATCAGCCCAAATCAAGCCTTGGTGAGTGCATCAAGCCAAATCCATGCTTTGACCCAAATTGACCCAAAAATGGCCCTTACACCCATACCACTTAAATCCATGCCTTTACAAATGGCATAACCCAATTGATTGCACCAAAATCAAACTCTGACCTCCCCTCCACCTAAGCACACATTTTGAACCCACTAATCAACCCTCATGGCCACCCAAGCACCACCCTATCCTTCCTTATTTAAACCCCACCTCTCATGGCCAAAAGAGAGGAGATGCAATAGATTACCTTGGGGAAACTCTGCCAAATTGTTCCCAAAGCTTCTCCAAGCACTCCTAAGCTCAATCCAACCATTTCCAATTGAGGCCTCACCTCTTGGACAAAGGTATCAAATTTTTTTCTCTTCCAACTGAGCTTATTTTAAATTTCAATTAATATTCACATGCTTTAAGTATATCATCACCATATAGATGTGTGCTACTCGATTAGATGATTATTTAAAAAAAAAATTCACTCAATTTCGTTGAGAAACGAGTGAGATATCAAGGTTTGAAGGTAGACGGTTTTGGGTGAATAGAACTAGGAGAGAGGAGCAGTAGCCGTCCGATCACATGTGTATCGCACGGACGGCTAAGATGCAGTCGGACGGGAGCTTCATCAATAAGCAAAAATGTTTCAGCCAATCACGGAGCGACACGTGGCCCCCCTTGATAGCGATAGTTTGAGAGGGAAATTGGATTTTTGATTTATTTTTGAACATAAACTTCAAAAAAATCATAACTTTTCATAGAAAAATTATAAAAAATAAAATAAAAATACCCTCTTTCTCAGTTAACAGAGGAGAACAATGTAGAAAAAGAATTGGGTTAATTTGATGAGTATATTTTTTAAAATTAATTATTTACTGTTTTGAGTATTTTGACTCTCCATTTGCATACACAATTCACCATGGCACGAGACCATAGGGCTTTTGAAGCCTCTGATCTTGGGAACATTTCCTGAATCTTTCAAGGTCAGAGGCTATCTCTATGGCAAGTTATGTATTTTTCAATTTTATGTCACTGTTTTGGTATTTTAATTCCAATAATTAGTATATTGCTCAATAAATACTAGAAAAATTTGGGGAAGTTTCTTAGGACTAGAGGACCCTAGGATAATTATGGTTAGGCTTAATTCATTAAGAATAACCCTAATTAGCCTAAATACTCAAAATTTAATTTTAATTAATTAGGGTTAACCACACATCAAAATAACTTGAAATCAATTCTCCATTGATTTTTATGATACAGAAAACCTTGCATAAAAATTTCAAGTCAATTGGAAATGATTAGCCCCACTAAATGAATTAATTAAGCCACATGATCCAAATTAAACTTTAAAAACTCATAACTCCAAAAATACATTTTAAAAATTCACCAAATTGGTTTTGTGGGCTCTCTGATATTAGAGGAGTTTATGAAAATTAAAATTGTAATTTTCTAAAATTTTTCATTTTTAATGATATTTTTGATATTTAAATAATTAAAAATAATAAAAATCAAAAAATAATAAAAATCATAAAAATGTCAAATTTTGACTCCTAATCACTTAGAAACCAAAAAAATATTTTTACTATGTCTCTAAGTTAAGATATTGATTTTTAAAGGCTCAACACAATTTTTCATATTAAAAAATGTATTTTCCAACTTTTTCACTAAATTAATTCCAATAAATCAAAGAAAAATTAAAAAATTGTAAAATTTATTTTTCTGAACTTCTTGAGGTTAGAGAGATTTAAGAAAAATATAAAATCTATTTTTTAACTTTAATTTTATTTTATAATTAATTAACACTCCAAAATTCAAAATAATTATAATAAATAAAATATAATTCAAAAAATCACCAAAATTGGTCCATGTGGTCCTCTAGTTATTAGAAACATTCCATAATTTTCTTATGGATAGGAACCTTACCTTGGTCATGTTGTTGAATTTCCATTGAATATTCCTATTTTTCATTAAAATAATTATATAAATTAAATTAAATGTAGAAAAATCACATTTCCTCCTCTAATGTCTTAATTGATATATGAGTGAAGTGACATAAAAATTTCAAGTTCATTTGAGCTCAATTTAGTGAGTTATGAAATAAATAAGCCTAAAGGGGCATAAAGGTAATTAAAGGATTTTAACCCTAATTAATAGTTAGGTTTAATCCAAGGGAGGGTAAAATATCTGATTTTAAAATTTTCATTAGAAGATTGAAACCTGGAGAATTAAGGGGTAAAAACCCATTAATCATCTTGAAAATATTTAAAGTAAACCTTAATTAATTAAACAATTTGAATTTTGGAAGAATAAGTTAAAATTTTGGATTATTAAAATGAGGATATAATTTATAGAGACTATAATAACTTAAACTAAAATACCTAAATGAATTACTTTAATAATATTTAACTTTTAATTAAATTTAAAGTGATAATTGAAATTAATAATTAAATAATTAAAGGGAAAGTGAACCTTAATTAAATTAAAACTTAAAATATTAAACAACTTGATAATTAAATTGAAATAAATCTAAAACATTAAAAAAATTATTAATTTCAAAAATCACTTGAAAGCAAATTTAAAAAAAAATTGAAACATCAAAATTAATTTCATAAAAATAAATTCTTAATTAAAAAAAAGAGAATAATCAAACCAATTAAAAGTTAATCTAGAATATTGCAATTAAATTAAAATTAAATCATTAAAGTCTAAATTAAATAATGTAAACTCCTCTTTCAATTCAAATGGTTTAAAGCACTTAAGAATAAAACAACTTGAACACTATTCCAAACTTAAATTTATTAAAACTTTATAACTAAATTAAATCACCTTAAAACATTAATTCTAATTTTAAATCGTTGAAATTCTTAACAAATTGATTTGCCCTTAAAGACTTTTATCATTATAACTCTTAAATGGAGCATCAAGTGAGGTGTCACTACATTCATGGGATAATCAAATGTCCTAAGTCCACTGAGCAAGAGTTAAAACTTAACTAAAAAATTTTCTGGATGATTGATTCATCTCTACAATAAAAATTCATTTAGACTCGAAATAATCTCAGAAGTATTGAAAAGATGTTTAGGACTCGTCCTAAACACTTCCTCAACATGATGGGATGTTTTAGAAGAATGATTGAATTTAATTGTTCTTTTATGAAGAAAATCTTCCTTAAACAAAAATACAAGAACCTAGACGTCATAGGAGATGACTAGCAATAAGATTAGGAATTTGGTAGCCAACCAAAACCCTTCCCTTAGTTTTACCTAGGTACTTGTTATAAACAGTTAAATGCCTTAACATGTGTTTTAAGTGTAGCTTGGAATGGCGAGAAGACTCTCCAGGTACGCTTTTATTTTATTGCAATTTACTTTATTGCAATTTATTTATATAAGCTGCACTTTACTCTTCTTGCATGTTAAACAAGATTGTTGCATGAAAACTAAAACCTTTAGGATAGACACAAAACTGAAACTCAAAACTAAATTAAAAGTCACAACAAGATAAAAATCCACTGCCACAACATTTCAAAAGATAAAACAACTCAAAATTTAATCACAAACAAAACAACAAAACTGCAATTATAACTAAATTAAAACATCTTGTTGGATGATTGGGAATACCTCGGATGATGTAACCTACGTGTTGCTAACGGGATATCCCACTGTCTAAATGAAAGTGTGGAACTCATTCAGTTGAGTTTAGCAAATTCATATGGACTAAGTGAATCCGATAAAAATAACGGTGCCGGAATGATGGAACCGTGGGATCTTAACCGGTGTTGTTATAATCAACTTTAATATTCCCCTAATAAAACATTAAAGAAATTTGGATTTCAAAACTTTTCTAAACCAAAACACTTCTCTCATCTCCTGATTTTCACCTTCTACAACTAAACCTTTACAACAACAAGGAGCTTGGAGCACAGTGGGCAGCACGGCCATCGTCATCAGCAAAACCTGTGTCTACTTCAGCAAAACCATTCTTAAAATTAAATAACCAAGCCATAGGACTTCGAGGTAGTTTTCCTAGTGCAACATAAATTCTCAAATGTTTCGTTAGGCACTTGCATAATCATTTTAAGCAAATTAAGTCCTAACCGGTCTTAGGATTCCGAGGTAGTTGTTTGGTACGACATAAACCCTCACATCTTCGAGGCTATCCGTATGATCATATCATACGGATATAAGTCCTAATTAATTAAAATTGGCAGGATTACAACATTAAACATATTCTTAAATTGAAGCCAAACAATAGGATAGTTTGGGAAGTTGCCACGATTCCTCTTGGATCCTCAACTTCTCCTACCTTTCCTCCTTTGGATTCCTAAAATAAACTGTTCCAAATTTGAGCTATTCCCTATTGAAATTTCCAAAGTCCAATTATTTGAAAACCTTAAACTTTGATATTCTTGAGAGCAAAACCACTGATCATTATCGAGAGTCTTCTTAAATGATTCCCGTCATTTAAGATGTAATTAACTATAGGGGCTTGCCCTTATAGGGAACTTTAAGAACCCAGGTAATATAAACCCTGCTTAATTTCTTTATATTAAGCAGGGGAACTTGTCGGCTTATAAAGTTGGCTTGCAGACCAAACGGATGTCACAAATCTTCTAGTTTATTTAACCGAGCCTCATCATCAAGCAGTGTGTCTATTCTTCGGGATAAATATACGGTTTGTGGTGCGGTGCTCGTTTATATAAACTATTTGGGATGTGAGATCAGTTTGATTTCATATCTTAAAATTTTCAAACTCAAAATTATTTTCAAAATCAAATACTACTTCCTAAATTATATATATATATATATATTTAAATTAAATTTAAAATCTAAAAAATTCACCGACAACTTCTGTAGGCGACCCCTTTTCAAAACACATAACCTAAAAAATAAGCCGCACATCAACACTGAAATGACCTCCAAATACTGAATCATGACATCGTTGAATAATTAAATTAGTTTCTTCTTGTGGCACACATCTTCTAATAATCAGATCCTTACACTATTTATATAGATAGGGCTCATCCTAAAAATAAATTTTACATCATATTTAAACTTCTTTTGTTGTTTCCTTGTTAAATCAGGTGGTACAATATCACTCACAGCATAATTCACAATATCAGCATACCAAGGAAAATTTCTTCCCATAAAAGTATAAAGTTGTTTATCAGGGAAATTTTTTGTAACTTCCTTCTCAAATTCAGATAATTTATCATACTATTTGGTTATCAGATCCCTTCCTATCAACTATCATAAAGTCAAATTCTTGCAGAAGAAGTATGCATCTAATCAGTCTAGGTTTCGCATCCTTCTTTTGCATTAAATATTTGATAGTTGAATGGTCTGTATGTACAATACTTTTAGCTCCAATTAAATAAGGTCTAAACTTTTCAAAAGCAAATACTATAGCTAAAACTCTCTTTCAGTAGTGGTATAATTAATTTGAGCTTTAGTAAGAGTTTTACTAGCATAGTAAATGACTTTGAAAATTTTATCATACATTTGCCCCAACGCTACTCCAATCGCATAATCACTAGCATCACACATAAGTTCAAATGCTTTCTCCCAATCTGGTGAAACAATTATAGGTGCAGTGATTAATTTCTTTTTCAATAATTCGAAAGCACACATTCATTTATCCTTAAAATCAAACTTTCTATCATTTTGTAGAAGGCGGCACAAAGGTTTGGTAATTGTAAAAAAATCTTTAATATATCGCCTGTAAAATGCAGCGTGTCCTAAGAAACGCCTCACCTCTCTCACGGTAGTGCGTGGTAGCAATCTCTCAATCACTCTAATTTTAGTAGGGTCGACCTTCATACCATGTTCAGAAATTTTATACCCAAACACAACACAATTCCTCCTGCAACCATAAATTGACATTTCTCCCAATTCATAACTAAATTTGTTTTCTCACAAAGCTCCAAAACTTTTGCTAAGTTTTCTAAACATATTTCAAATGAAGTCCCGAATACAAAGATATCCTCCATAAAAACTTCTTCCATTATCTATCATACTGCTGAAGATAGATATCATACATCTCTGAAATGTTTTAAGTACATTACACAGTTCAAAAGACATTCTTCGAAAAGCAAAGGTTCCGTAAGGGCTAGTAAATGTTGTCTTTTCTTGATCCTCAAGAGCAATAGGTATTTGATGGTAACCATTATATCCATCCAGAAAGCAATAATACTTGTGTCCAGCAATTCTATCCAGCATCTAATCGAGGAAAGGAAGAGGAAAGTGATCTTTTTGGGTGGCGGCATTTAATGCCTATAGTCAATACCAATTCACCATCAATTAATTTTTCTTGTGGGTATAATTTCATTACATTCATTCACATCCACAGTCACTTCTCCCTTTTTTGGTACATAATGTATTGGACTCACCCAAGCACTATCTAAAATAGAATAAATAATTCCAACATCCAGCCATTTTAAAATCTCCTTCTTAACTACTTCTTTCATTATTGGATTCAATCTCCTCTGCAGATCAACTCTCGGTTTATGTTCTTCATCTAATAAAATTTTGTGCATACAAATCGAAGGACTGTTTCCTTTAATTTCTGCTAAAGTCCATCCAAAAGCTTTCTTATATCTTTTTAAAATTTCCAACAAGTTTTGTTCTTGATATTTGTTTAACTCTGAAAATACAATAACTGGTAGGGTAGATGATTCTCCTATAAACATATACTTCATATGATTAGGGAGAATTTTCATCTTAAGTTCTGTAGGTTTTATTATTGATGGAATTAAGCTTTTATCTCCACCTTCCATAGTGTCTAATACTTCAAATCTCTCCTGAACATACTCCAAATCTTCATTCTTTTACTATCTGAATTTTTTCACTTTCAACTCCTTCTTCAAAATATTTTCATACTCCACTTCATTTTCAGATGTATTTTCCATATGATCGTTTCTCAAGTATTCACAGACCTCCATCCTAAAACATTCATTATCTTTTTCCATTGAGCGATACTTCATAGATTTCAAAATATTAATGGTCACCTCTTGATCATTAACTCCCATACTTAATTCTCCTTTTTGAACATCAGACACTCCTTTCCCAGTAGCGAGGAATGGTCTTCCTAAAATGATTGAAATTTATTTATCTTCATCCATATCAAGTACAATAAAATCCACTAGAAAGATAAGTTTATCCACTTTCACTAACACATCTTCCACCACTCCTTTAGGGTAAGTAATGGAACGATCGGCCAACTGAAGAGTCACAGATATAGGAGAAATTTCTCCTATTCGCAACCTTTCGAAAGTTAATAAAGGCATAAGATTAATACTAGTTCTCATATCACATAAGGCTTTTCCAAAAAAATTTTCCCCTATAGCACACGGGATAGTGAAACTACCAAGATCATTAAGTTTTTCCAGAAGCTTCTTCTGAATAATTGCACTACACTCTCCGCTAAGTGCAACAGTTTCCTGATCTGTGAACTTTCTTTTCTTTTTGAGAAAATCCTTCATAAACTTAACATAGTCAGACATCTGTTCTAATGCTTCAACAAAAAGAATATTTATCTTTAATTTCTTAAGGATCTCCAAAAAATTTTCAAATCTGTTATACCTGTTTTAATTCTTCAATCTTTGAGGAAATGGAGGCGGTGGTTTTTCAACTGTAATCTTCATTGTTCTAAGAGGATATTCCAAGTTTGGATAAATCTTGTTTGAACCTTTTTAAATATCCACCTTCTCCTTTTCTATTTTAACTTCTTTTTGTACTCTTGTTTCCAATTCCTTTCCACTCCTTAATTGAATATCCATAAATTGTTCATTGTTTTGATCTTTTGGATTTATCTCAACATTACTTGGAAGTGTTCTAGAAGGTCTATTATTAAGTGCAGTGTAAATATGCCCCAATTGATTTTCATTATTTTTCATCGCAACACCTTGAGCTTGTAATTGATTTCCCATATTCAGAATCATTTCTTCAGTATACAACTTCTTATCCTTAAATTGTGGGTTACTATTGAATCTGGAAGGATAAGAGGGTCTAAAATTAGTATTTCCTTGATTGTTCGAATTTCCAACTGGATTTATAGAACTGCTCCCCAATGTGGGTTAACATTTGCATTGTTATTGATCCAGTTAAAATTTGGGTGATTTTTCTAACCAGATTATAATAATCTAAAAAAGGATTATTAGGTCTATTAATAGCATTCGAGGTCTCATAAGGTGTTTGAGATTATGTTATCTGTCCAAATGAATTTTCCTCTAACACTTGGGGTGGTTGAGAATAATTCATTCCATATTGATCTATTTTCTTAGAAAGAGTTGCAATTTGAGAAACTATCATAGTCATCATATTTGAATCATGAACACTAGCTACTCTTTCAAGATTTACCCGTTCAGAGGGCCATTGAAAATTATTAGTAGCCATTTCTTCTATTAATGTGAATGCTTCATCAAAAGGTTTTGACATTAACGATCCACCACCAGCAGCATCTATAATCGATATCAATGATCCTACTAAACCATTGTAAAATGTTTGAATTATTAACTAGTCTGGTAACGCATGATGTGGGCACTTCCTAAGAAGAACTTTAAATCTTTCCCAAGCTTCATATATTGATTCCCCTTCAAACTGGTCAAAAGATGTGATATCATTTCTTAGCTTAGCAGTCTTTGATGGAGGGAAGTATTTTGATAGAAACTTTTGAGAAAGCTCTCCCCAAGTTCTAATAGATCTAGGTGCTAACGAATTTAACCACGCCTTAGTGTCGGCGTATTTTAGATTTTAAATTTAATTTAAATATATATAGAGTTTTAGAAAGAAGCATTTGATTTTGAAAATAACTTTAAGTTTTAAAATTTTAAGATATGAAATTAAACTGATCTCACATCCCAAATAGTTTATATAAATGAGCACCGCATCACAAAACGTGTATCTATCCCGCAGAATAGACACACTTCTTGATGATGGGGCTCGATTAAATAAACTAGAATATTTGTGACATCCGTTTAGTCTACGAACCAATTTTATAAGCCGACAAGTCCCCCTGCTTAATATAAAGGAATTAAGCAGGGTTTATATTATCTGGGTTCTTAAAGTTCCCTATAAGGGCAAGCCCCTATAGTTAATTATATCCTAAGTGACGTGAATCACTTATGAAAACTCTCGATAATGATCAGTGGTTTATCTCTTAAGAATTTCAAAGTTTAAGGTTTTCAAACAATTGGACTTTGGAAATTTCAATAGGGAATAGCTCAAATTTGGAACAGTTTATTTCAGGAGTCCAAAGGAAGAGAAGTAGGAGAAGCTGAGGATCCAAGAAGAATCTTGGCAACTTCCCAAACCATCCTATTGTTTGGCTTCAACTTAAGAGTATATTTAATTTTGTAATCCTGCCAATTTTAATTACTTATGACTTATATTTATATGACATGATCATATAAATAGCCTCGAAGATGTGAGGGTTTATGTCGTACCAAATGACTACCTCGGAGTCCTAAGAACGGTTAGGGCTTAATTTGCATAACATGATTATACAAATGCTTAACGAAAAGTTGAGGGTTTATGTTGCACTAGGCAAAATACCTTGAAATCCTATGGCTTGGTTATTTAATTCTAAGAAAGGTTTTGCTGAAGTAGATTCCAGTTTTACTGACGACGATGGCCGTGCTGCCCACTATGCTCCAAGCTCCTTGTTGTTGCAGAGGTTTAGTTTTAGAAAGTGAAAATCATGAGATGAGAGAAGTGTTTTGGTTTAGAGAAATCTTAAATTCCAAATATTTTTAATGTTTTAATTAAAACAAATCTTAAAGTTGGTTAAACAGAACCGATTAAGATCCCACGGTTCCGTCATCCCGACACAGTTATTTTCATCGGATTCACTTAGTCCAGATGAATGTGCTAAACTCAACTGAATGAGTTCCACACTTTTATTTAGACTGTGGGAAATCCCATTAGAAACATGTGGATTACATCATCCGAGGTATTCCCGATCATCCAATGAGACATTTTAATTTAGTTGGAGTTATAGTTTTGTTGTTCTGTTTGTGATTAAATTTTGAGTTGTTTTATATTTTGAAATGTTGTGGCGATAAATTTTATCTTGTTCTGACTTTTAATTTAGTTTTGGGTTTCAATTTTGTGGCTATCCTAAAGGTTTTAGTTTTCATGCAGGGTGACATTCTTGTTTAACATGCAAGAGAAGTAAAGTACAGCGCAGGTAAATAAATTGTAATGAAATAAAAGCATACCTGGTAAGCATTCCTATTTATTTTCTTCTGCACTTAAACACAGGTTAAAGTATTTATATAATTGCAAGAAAACACCAAGGTAAAGCTAAGGGAAGGTTTTGGTTGTCTACCAAAATCCTGATCCTCAGTTCCTATGACATCTAAGTTTTCTGTGATTTGTTAAGGATGATTTTCTTCATCAAAGAACAATGAAGTTTCACTGTTCTTTGAAAACATCACATCAAGATAGAGAAGTGCTTGGAATTGAATTCTGAACATCTTCCTAAACATTTTAGGCATTACTTTAAGTTCAGTTAATTTCATTGAGGTGACGAATCAATCACCCGGGTTACTCTTGCTCAGTGAATCAGGGTATTTGATTATCCTATAAGTGAAGTGACATTTCATTTGATATTTCATTTAGGAGTTATAATAATGAAAGTCTTTAGGAGCAACCTAGTTTGTTAAAGGATTTAACCGTTTTTTTAATTAAAGTTGAATTGTTGTTTTGAGATAATTCAATTTCCGAATTCCGTTTGGTTTTCTTTTAAGTGCTTTAAGTTACTTAAGTTGAAAGCAACGTTTAAACTATTTAATTTCATTAAATTTTGATGATTTAAATTTTGAATTAATCATATTGATTTAAGTTAATTTTAGTTATTACTTTAATTTTAAATTGATTTAATTTTCACATTTCAATTAGAGGCTGTTTTGAGATCATTTAATGTTTTGAATTTTGTTTTAGATTTATTAATAGAATGATTCTAGATTAGTTTCAAATATTTTAAGTTTCTTTTAATTTGATCATTAAATGATTTAATGTTTTAAATTTTAATTAATTATGGATTATTTATTATTTAATTAATAATTTCAATTATAATTATTAAGAATTTAATGTTATTGTATTATTTCAATCAAGGATTTTAGATCAAAGGCTTAGTATCTTCTTAAGTTATATCTCTAATTTTAACAATCCAAAATTTTAATTAATCTTCCAAAATTTTAATAATTTAATTAATTAATGTTCCATCTTGGTATTATTTTTTTTTAAGGTGGTTGATGGGTTTCTACCCTTTTTATTCCCTAAGTTTCAATCATCCAAGGGAAGCTTAAAATCAAATATTTTACCCTCCCCCTTTATTAGGACTAAAATATTAATTAAGGTTAAAATTCTTAATTACCTTTATGCGCTCTCAATCCTATTCACTTCATAACTCACTAACTTAAACTCAAATGAATTTGAAATTTTTATGTCACTTCACTCACATGTTAATTAAGACATTAGAGGAGAAAATATGATTTTTTTCATTTTTAATTTAATTTATATAATTATTTTTGTGGAAAATATGGATTTTCAATGAAAATTCAACAACATGACCAAGGTAAGTTTTTTGTCCTAAGAAAAATTATGTGATGTTCCTACCTACTAGAGGACCACTTGCACCAATTTTGGTGATTTTTTGAATTAAATTTTATTTATTATAATTATTTCAAGTTTTAAGGTATTAATTAATTTTAAAATAAAATTAAAGTTGAAAATGGATTTTATATTTTTATTAAATCTCCCTAACATCAAGGTGTCTAGAGAAATAAATTTTATATTTTTCTAATTTTTCTTTGATTTATTAGAATTATTTTATTAAGAAAGTTTGAAAATTCATTTTTTAAATTTAAAAATTACATTAAGCCTTTAAAATTCAATATTTTAACCTAGAGTCTTGGGAAAATTATTTGGTTTGTTCCTAAATGATTAGTGAGCAAATTATGACATTTAAAAATTATCCCACTGCCAAGGCCAAATTTTGGGTTTTCAAGGACAAAGGGGTGCTCGGGCGTGCCTATTCCGGCGGCTGGGGTGGCTGGCAAGGACAGTCAGGCGGCTGGGCAGGCTGAGGAGGAGTGGAGGAGAGGTTTTGCTCAATTAATTTGGGCAGGGAGCTTGCTTAAAGGGAGATTAAGGATGGGACATGGCCTTAGCCATGTGGCTTAGCCCATTGGTCCAAAGTGGTGGACCATTGGTCCATGGCTCATGGGGCATGGGTTAGGTCAGGTCAAACCCACCCTAGGAGGCCTAGGGTCAGCAGCCAAGAAGTTGGTTTGGTCAATTTTGGTTTGGTTTGGTTCAATTTGGTTCATGTGTACACATGGGTTCACATGGGTTTGAGTTGGGCTAACTTGAGTTTGGGTTTAAATTGGATAAAATTGATTGATCAACATTATGTAGATGATTGTAAGGAAGATTTTTCATGAATACATGAAGTGGATTTGAGTACACTTGGGGTTTCAATTTGGAGGATTTTGGGGTCTTGGTCAATTTTGGTCACCATGGGTTAGGTTGGGTTTAGATTTGGCTAGAGTTTGGTTCAAGGACAATTGATGGTCCAAAATGTTTCAAATGATTGTTAGGAAGGGTTTAGGATATAAATTGGGTTAAAATTTATGGCTTTGGGGATTCAATTTGGAGATTTAGGGGTAGGTGAGAACTTTAGGGCAAATTTGGGGGTTTTGATTTCAAATGGATTTTGAGTTGGGTTAGGGTTTAAATTGAGAGCCAATTGATGTTTTTTTTGGTGTATGGATGTATTAGGAAGAATTTGGAATTGAAATTTGGGAAAATTGAGTTGAATTGGGTTAGATTTGGGTAGGTTGGGGTCATAGGTTAAGATTGGGGTTTTGGTTTCAAGTTGAAATTGAATTCAAGTGTGAGTCAAATTGGGCTTTGTTTTGGTTTAAATTGGTATTAGGGAGGTTTAATTGAAGTTTTGAATTGATTTTCAGCAAAATTGGGGTCAATTGAGTTGACTTGGATTGATATTTGGTCAACGTAGGTTAAAGATGGGTCAAATTGGGGATTTTGATAAAAGTGGGTTAAATTGGGAAATTTGGCTTATGGTATAGTTGAACAAAATGAAATTGGGAATATTTGGAATTTTTGGAATTTTCTGGGAATTTTTGGAATTTTTGGAATTTTGGGCCAAAAGGGGTATTTAGGGTATTTGGAGGTTATTTGGAGGGTATTGGGGTATTTTGTTGGATTTAAAATGTAGGGATTGTTTTGAAATCATTCTTATGATTTTTAGGAATTTTGGATAATTTTTGGGAATTTTTGGATGATTTTGGTTGTTGTGGGGGCCGTTTAGGTAGTTTTGGGTAAGCTTAGGGGACCCAATGTCAAAATGATAAATTTTGTCAATTGAATGGGGTTTTAAATAAGGAAGAATGAGACCATTTTGGTGGAGTTAAGATTGAGTAAAAACTGATTTGGAATGGAATTAAGGTTTAGAAGAATGTGTCATGGACTTAGCTAAGTCCAACCACTTTGGGACTAAGTCTAGCCAAATGGTAACCACTTTATGATCCTTCACATATTGACCTTAGACATCTTAATCAAAGATTAGTGGCTTGGGTTCAACCATGTGAGTTTCATGAGGGTAGAAAGGCAAGGGTTCAAGGTTTAGGTTAAGTGGCTCAGGGATGTGTGTGTGTGCAAGAGAATCTCAAGTCACCCAAGGTCACCCAGGGTAGCTCTAAGGCTTAGATATCCTATAGGAATTCACTATTGGTTGCCCATATGGTGGTTTTAACCTTCCAAGGTGATTTAGAGGTTTTCAACCATCCAAGTGGAGTCCCAACAAGAGTCAAGAAGTAGCTGAATTGCTAAAGTGTGGGTCCCAATTCTAGTCCTGTAGAATAGTCAAGGAGAAGTTTTATGGCTAGATCCTAAGCACTAAGAGGAACGAAAAGACCTCACCAAAAATGAGGTACCAGCCCCGAAAGGGTGAGAACTGAAAGTTAGGTACCAGTCTCGAAAGGGTGAGAACTGGAAGTTAGGTACCATTCTCGGAAGAAAGTCGGAAGTTAGGTACCGACGTCGAAAGAGAGAGAACTAGAAGTTAGGTACCAGCCCGGAAAGGGTGAGAACTTGAAGTTAGGTACCAGTCTCAGAAGAGAGTCGAAATTAGGTACCGACCTCGAAAGAGAGGGAACTGGAAGTTAGGTACCAGCCCTGAAAGGGTGTGAACTGAAAGTTAGGTACCAGTCTCGGAAGAGAGTCAGAAGTTAGGTATCGACCTTGAAAGAGAGAGAACTGGAAGTTAGGTACCCACCCAAAAAGAGTGAGAACTGGAAGTTAGGTACCAGTCTCGGAAGAGAGTCGGAAGTCAGGTACCGACCTCGAAAGAGAGGGAACTGGAAGTTAGGTACCAGCCCTAAAATGGTAAGAACTGGAAGTTAGGTACCAGTCTCAGAAGAGAGGGAACTGGAGGTTAGGTACCAGCCTCGAAAAGGTGAGAACTGGAAGTTATGTACCAGTCTCGAAAGGTTGACGATTGATTCGTGAAGATTTCAATGCTTAAAACTGTACTAGGAGATTAGCATAGGGCATGAAAGTGTTTCACGTCTCGAAAGATTTCATCAAAGCTTGAAAGTTCGGCGAAGGAAGTGAATCCATGCCATCGGGACCAGATCGAGAATCTCGTGGTTCTGTGTCAGTAGATTCAGCGACCTTCTCAAAAGAGGAGAGAAATCGCAGAGAGCCGAAAAGATCTCGAGAATAGCCGGAGGCTGGGGATTTCAGATTCAGAGTTTCGTTTTCATTGTTCGTTGCTCTTAGTGATTTAATTTTATTTTGATTTCCAAGTTTCATTTTCATTGAAATTTCATTTTAATTTGGATTTTCATTCATTTATTTGGTTTACAATTTGAGGTTTTCAGTTGATTTGCTTTAATTTTTGGTTTCGTGTTTTACTCAAACTTTGAATTTGAAAATTTCTTTTATTTTGCTGTTATTATTTCATTCAAATCGTTCTTCGTTCAAATTTTCTCTAAATCGAGTCAAACTCAGATTTAGTGGCGTTTGCAGTCAATTGCACAAAACTGAAAGCAAAGTTCGAGAGTCATTTTCATTAAAAAAAGTCAAAGGTACATTAGGTGATTCCATCAAAACATTTCTGATGCCATCTTTCAGAAAGTAGACTTTTACAAAATCCATGTATGTCTGAACACAAACTGCACTGATATCCTCATGTATTCTGACAAAACTGTCTGTTCGATTCATCCATGTCTGAAAAGTAAACTGCATAGATAGTAACATCACCTTTTAAGCCACTTTCCGGATGAGAATCCCACGTAAGTGTGCTTTAGAGGTGTGCTACTACTATGTAGCTTACAACTCATAGGGCTGCAGGTTTTCTAATTCTGGATCTGGCTGGAAGTAGACCGGAATCTTGCTCTCATCCATCCTCCTGAAAGTGATGGAGACCCGTTTATAGAGAACTCCCGGTATGCAGTGCTTCGCCACATCTGCACCATTTCCTTGTAGTACGAGAACAGAGCCTACCGGTAGAGGTATCTCTACCGGCCCTCAGAATTTGATTGGGCTGAATATCCGGTGTTCTGTCCCGAACATGATGTTGCATTGGTTGATGAAGGAAACAGTGCAAAAGGGCCTCACAAAATCGTGATGATCTATGTGAGGTGGAATGCAGTCTCCTTCCGCATAGATGTTGATTATACAGCTGTTTGGAATGCAGTCAGCAGGTAAGACTCGCCAAGCCACCATCCTCTTTATCATCTTCTTAATCAGAATTGTCATTGGATTCACTTCATCGTAACGGAGTATCCCTGGCGGATTTCCTTTCTTTTCATCAGCAACGTTGTAACAGCATCTGAATTGGATTGTAATCCTTTTCTTGCCTCTTTTCCATTTCTTAGGCTCGGAGTAAGTCCTGCTATGTAGTCGTTTTGCACGACCCTGCTTCTTCAGCTCGGAGACGTAGTCCACAATTTGACTCTGCTCGTAGTGAGAAAACACATCTATATGCAACTCTAATCCTTCCAAGAAATTGACATGTCTGCCTCGGATCCTCTGAAAGTATTCAAAATTCTGCTTTCGCACCCTCTGGATCATTTCCAACTCGTGCACTGAAATTATTTGCAACTGTCAGGGTCTAGTGATGTACTGTGGGATGTATGGCTCAACACCGTCATGCTCTCCTGGAATCATCACTATCTCAGGTACAAGCTCTGTAGTAACCTCCTCTGGAACAAATCGTGCTATGGTGCTCCTGAGGACCGGCCTTTTCGGGACAACTTCTGTGGTCGCTGGAATTTCTTCCTTATTCTACTCTTCTGTCAATTTCTTCAGCATCTTGGAGATACGGCGATTCTTTTTCTTCTTTGAGTTGGGGTCAAAGTGGCTCTTCTCTCCCCCTGGATTTCAGTAGGGGCAACACTGACGAGCTTTCCTCCTGCGACCGTTATTACTGATTTCATTTTGTTTTCTTCAATCGAGCTGATCTTCCTTTTCTGATTTGCAGTGTGTTGAGTCTTCTCGCTGAGTTTCATTACTGTCTTTCCATGGAACTGCCAAGGTCTATGGTAGTCCAAGCGGTTTCTTCATATTCCAGCTCCAGCTGTGCAAAGTCTGAGCCAACCTCGATCATGCACCAGCTTTCAGCCCTTCTTCGTTAAGTGCAAGACTTACGCCATCCTTAAAGTTTAGAAACAACCGCCCGTTCGACATTTCTCTGAAAAGAAAACAAGGAAAGGATCAGGGGCTTTAATCAGAACGAGAACAATAAGAAAATTTATTCATTAATGGAAGATTCTTAATCATTTTTTTCTAATTTTAATAAGAGTAGGAAAAGATAAGAAAAGATCAAGAATGAGATCAACTCGAAAGGAATGATCAAAATTTTATTATTATAATGATTTCACATGTTTTCTCTTAATGCGTTGTTAGTGATTTTTATCGTTCATTTTTATGTCTTGGGTTCAAACCCAGTTTTAAATGATTACTTCACCCGTGCTTCTTGGAATGAGATTTCATTCTTCGAAACATCAGGTTGCGTAATACTTCTTCAAATATCGTCCATTAATTGGAAGAATAGGTCGTTCTCCCTGGCAATTCATAAGCTGGTAAGAGCCTCCTGAGTAGACCGTCTCGACCACGAACGGTCCCTCCTAGGTCGGTTCAAATTTACATCCTATCTTGCGGTGTGCAAGAATAGGTCTCTTGAGAACTAGAACCAAGTCACCGACTTTGAATGTCCTTGGGCGGACCAGTTTATCATGGGCTTGGATCATCTTGGGTTGATACAGTTCCAAATTCTGCTGCACTGAAAGTCGTTTCCCTTCCAAGCTTTCTAGTTCTTCTAGTCGTAATCTAGCATTCTCTTCTATAGTAATTTTCTCTGCAACTGCAATCCTAAGTGGTGGAAGCTGAACCTCCAAGGGTAAAACTGCCTCGGACCCGTACACTAGAGCATAGGGCGTAGACTAAGTAGGAGTCCTGAAAGTCATCCTGTATGCCCATAAGGCTTCTACCAACTTCTCGTGCCAATTTCTTTTGTTATCGTCCAAAGTTTTCTTTAGAATTTGAACGAGAGTTTTATCAAAAGCCTCAGCCAAGCCATTTGCTCTTGTGTAGTAGATCGTTGAATAGCGCCAGTCGATCTCGTGTCTTCTGACAAAACTATTGATCTTCATACTTCTTAATGCTGACTCGTTATCTGAGATGATTCTGCACGGTACCCCAAAACGGTAGACGACCTGATTCTTGAAGAACTGCAACACATGGTGTGCCTTCACTTCTCTGAGCGGTACCACTTCTACCCACTTGGAAAAGTAATCTGTAGCTGTAAGAATGAAGCGATGTTCTCTTGAAGAAGACGATTCTATCGGACCCACTATATCTGTGCCCCAACACTCAAATGGCCACGACGCGATTGTCGAATGTAGCACATTTGGTGGTTGATGTAGAACCACTCCATGCACTTTGCATTGGTGACAACTCTTGGCGACCTTCATGCAATCGGTCATCATTAAGGGCCAGTAGTACCCTAGTCTTTTAATCTTCAATTTCATCTTCGGATCCGAGTGATGAGCGCCACAGAGTCCTGAGTGCACTTCTTTGACAATTTCGCGAGCTTCAGACCCGCTTGGGCACCTTAAACACATCTGATCAAAAGACCTTCTGTATAATGTATTGTTTATTAATGCATAAAACAGAGTTCTTTTCTTAATCTGATGGGCTAATGACTTATCGTCCGGTAGATTTCCTGTTTGCAGGTAGTCTATCAATGGCTGCCGCCAATCTTCTGCAGTTTTTGTAATGGATGCAACTGATTATTCTGCTTTTCCTTCTAATTTGTGTATTGCATTTATGTCGAGCTGTGAGAGGATCTGTCGTCCCTGAACAGACATTTCAACTGACTCATCCTGTAAGCAGGCAAAATCTTTCGCAAGGCGGGCTAGCGCATCTGCAAGAGCATTTTCTCTTCTAGAAATCTTGTAGATTGTTACATTCGGAATCTGCTCTAGCAATTTCATTGCATATTGAAAGTATTCCTCGAGTCTTGGCTTCAAAATTTTGTACTATCCTGCGACTTGCTGAATGATCAACTGCAAGTCTTTGTAAATATTGATATCCGTTATACCCATCAGGATAGTCAATTCCAGTCCAACTATGAGAGCTTCATATTCTGTTTCGTTGTTCGTACACGGTTCTGTTAGATGGTAGGAGTATCTTAACATCCCTCGCTCTGGTGTTATAAAGATTAGTCCGATTCCTGCCTTACCGGGAACTATCGTTTGTAATTCTTTATCTTTTTGTGTTGAAGATGCTCCGTTGACGTACAGTTCCCAACGCTGATCATCAGGATCTTCTAAGCTCATTATCTGCTCATTTGGCAAGTCTTCATTGAGAGGCGATTCTACCGGCAAAGGGTGTGTTGCAAGAAAGTCTGTTAGGACTTGTCCCTTTACGGCAAGAAGAGGGATGAAAGTTATGTCAAATTGCAATAGTATCATCGACCACCTGGCAAGTCTACCGAAAAGTGTCGGTCGGGTCATCAAATATTAATACAGATTAAACTTTGAAATAAGGTTAACCTTATGAGAAAGCATGTTGTACCTGAGCTTTTGAGCGGCGAAGATCAGGGCCGAACAATGCTTCTTAATAGAGGATACTTTACCTCCGTCGAAATTAGACGATGACTTAGGTAGTAGAGTGCATTTTCTTTACCCTCGTCATTGACCTGGGTTAGCAAGGCTCTAAGGGAGTCGTCTAAAGCTACGGTATAAAGTATCAACGGTCGACCCGAGACTAGGGCTGCTAAGACGGGAGGTTTCATTAAATATTGCTTAATGTCCTCGAAGGCCCACTGGCATTTCTCTTCCCAAATGAATTTGGCGTCCTTTTTAATTAATGCTGAGAAGGGCTGACACCTACCTGACAAATTCGAAATAAAGCGTCGAAGATATGCCAGCTTCACTTGAAAGGACCGCAGTTGTTTCAAGGTTTTAGGAGGCGGCATTTCTAAGATAGCTTTAATCTTCTCCGGATCAATTTCAATTCTTCGATGTCGGACAACAAATGCTAAGAATTTCCCAGAGGCGACGCCGAAGGCACATTTCAAGGGATTCATCTTAAGGTTAAATTATCTTAATCGCTCGGAAACAATTCTCAAATCATACAGGTGATCTTCTTTCAGTTTGCTCTTGATGACCACATCATCCACGTAGCTTTCGACTTGGTTGTGAATGGATCATCAAAAATCCTCGTCATTGCTCTTTGGTAAGTCGCTCCTGCATTCTTCAATCCGAAAGACATTACTGTGTAGCAGTACACTCCAATTGGTATTTTGAAGGCTGTGAGCTTTTCGTCTTCTGGTGTCATCTTTATCTCATTATATCCTGATGATCCGTCCATGAAAGAGAAGATTTCGTGCATCGAGGAGATGTCGATCATTAATTCTGGAATTGGTAGTGGAAATACATCTTTTGGGCATACTTTATTCAAATCTCTGAAATCTACACAATTTCTGATCTGACTATTCTTCTTTCTGACCGGTACTACGTTGGCTAACCAAGTCGGTTATTGCTCTTCACAGAAAAACTTAGCATCTATTAGCTTCTTAACTTCAGCAATTACTTGTTGTTCAATCTATATATGTATTCTTCTGGAAGCTTGTCTGACTGGAACGGCAGCGGGATCCACTCCTAGCCTGTGAACTGCTACCTCTGGAGCTAATCCTGACATTTCATCATAACTCCAACCAAAACTGTCCTTGAATTCCATTAGTAGCTTGACCATGTTTTCGGAGTCTTCTTTATTGAGCAAGGAGGTAACAAAGGTCGGCCTAGGCTCTTCGCTAGTACCTAAGTTAACTTCCATTAACTCGTCTATTGTAGATTTAATTTCTTCTTTGAATTCTAGCGGAGCATCTCCGACTGGCAGATCTTCGAGATCATCTGAAGTTTCCAAGCAATCTTCATTAGGCTCGCAGGAGACAACCAAGCAAAATCCCGTATCATCAATTGATCCTACTGTGCCAAATCCGAGACCATGTTTTGAGTTTGGCAGTCGACCGGTATTATTCCATAGCTTTTCAAAGCGTTGTGATTGTCCTTTTGACCATTGCTTAGGCAAAATACCATGCTGAATTAAATTTTGAACACAAGGAGAATACCACTCAAATGACAAATCCATTAATTCAGAAGAAATAACATCTTCAAATTGTACATCATTTTCAACTTTAGAAGAAGAAGCACCGCCACCATGCACTTCCTTGACCACCATACCCTCGACCTTAGTAGGATAGATCGGGCTAGGGTCATAGTATATACACAGCGGTTAATCTTCTCGTACATTGATTTGTATTCTTCATTCCTTTTATCTTCAAGAGAGATCTTAAACTGGGGTTTCTTTTGATTTATTGTCGCTGCTTCTTTCTTAATTTCTTCTTCTTCTTCGGAGCTGTTGTCCTAATCAACATTGATGACCGGTTTCTTGTGTTCAACTGTTCCACCGTTTCTTCCACGACCACGTCCACGGCCTCGACCTCGGGTGTGAGTTCTGGAGAAACCTTCACCATCTCGCCGTAAGGGAGTGGTGAGTAACTGTTGAACAAGAACTTTAGGTTCTTTGTCGTTTTGTATTCCTTTTTGTTGATTTGGTATGGCGTTTCTGGAAAAGATTGTTTTCTTTAGAGGTGCGTAGTAAGCTGCATCTTCGTGAATTCCTATTTCATGCACGGAGAATGGTTGCAAATCACCTTTGATACATTGCTTTTGTCCTCCTTCATAATATTTTATACACTGGTGTAGAGACGACGGTACCATCCGGTTCTCATGGATCCACGACCGGTCCAGTAGAGCGTTGAATGATGTCTCAGATTATGTGGAATTTTGCGGTTGTCTTTGCTAACTCACCGATGTACATTAACAGTGTCATTGATCTGAGAGCACTTTCTCCTTTCTGGTTGAAGCCTCTCAACATCATCTTATCTGCCTCGAGATCACATCAATCTATAAATAGGCCAGCGTTCGAAGATTCATTATATTAATTGATGCTCCCGGATCAACTAACACCGTGGAGAGTGTGAACTTTCCAATACTGACTGAAATGTACAACGGTCGGTTGTGATCAGTTGTTCCCAGTAGTAGATCATTGTCCGTGAAGGAAACACCGCGTTGTTCCCTTAACGGGCAAACCTCGTCTAAGGAATTACCGGCCATTTGAGCTAAGCAAATTTCTGGATCAAGTAAAGCCTTGATCAGAGCTTCTCTCATCTCCTTTGACAGGATCAGAGCGTCGTAGATGCTCAGTTTGGCTTGTAGCTTCCTAAGATGGGCTAGCAAGTTATATTCCACTTTGTTACCAGGTTGTTCAATTTCTTGCCGAACGGGCAATTCTTCTGCCGAGGTTGGCTCTTCCTGAGAAACCACCTGCTTTCCTTTATCTCTTGGACCCATTCTCGGGGGTAGAACTTTTCCACTTCTCAGGTTGACTTCTGTTATCTCTTCTGAATCTGCTGGTGTCTCCTCTTGAATCGGAACGACTGGCTCTTCTGAAGTTGCTTCGGTATCTGATAACTCCAATTCTATCATGATTGGAGCTCCTCAGAGTTCATAAGCGGGCTCGTCATCTGTTGAACTTTCATAGTCATCCTTGTGAATGTCCTCTATTTCGTTGTGGTCATCGAGTTTTTGTATGATTTGAGAATCATTATTCGCATCGAGATTGAAATCCGAATTAGGCCGGTTGTCGTTAGTTACGTTATCGTTAGAAATAGTCAATACGTAGCCAACACCAAAACTCTTATCATTATAAGATCCCGCCGGGGTGAGCAAATAATCATATAGAGTCAGAGGTTTGAGGAATTTCTCCCCCGAATCGAAAATAACCATCCTAGGAAAAGCAGCCCCTAGTCTACCCTTCGGAGCCTCAGTTTTCTCTTCTTCTACGATCTTCTCCTCCTTCTGGGGAGGTTCTTCAATCGTAAGCGATAGTGCCGACTCGGTAGGTTTCGGACTTTGAGTTGAAGCACGCACCGAAGCGGTCTGGATGCGATCAAAAATTTTCTTTGAAGACTTCATCCAGACAGTACTCCATCCATCGTCAGTCGCGTAAGGGTCTATCGGAACAATAAGATCCATTGAAATAACATTGACGGAACCTCCTTTTTGGGGCTCCTTTATGTATTCCTTCGGAATCATTATTTTCCCTCTTCGAATACTGTTCTCGAGCCAATTCTCAAAATTGAAGCAGTCTTCAATCTTATGTCCAATCATCCTGTGGTAAGGGCAGTAGTTCGGATGATCTTTCTTGTCGACTTATTCTGGCCTCCTGGGCTCTGGCAACTGAATGTCGGGCGTCTTCATCAGACTATGAAACATCTTAGCCACTGCTTCAGTATTGAAAGGATATTCTTTATTCAAAAGCTCCTTCAGGGCACGTGGTTGACAAGGTGGTGGCTAATCATGCTGCAGTGACTGGTAACTCGGTTGAAGCTGCTGATAGCTCTGCTGAGGTTGTTGATAAGTCCGCTGTGGTGGTTAATAACTTGGTTGTGGCCGCACTGGATGTATCTGCACTAGCTGCTTGCCTTTATCCACTACCGCAACGATTCCTAATTTCTTCTCCAAAGCTTTCATAGGCTTCTGTTTATCGGTCTTGTCAATGAAACTTAGCCGTTTTGCCTCCTCTTGCAAGCTCCCGGCCTTGCTAAGCAACTTCTCGAAAGTCGTAATTGTAAATCCTTTAAGGAGAAGTGCTATCGGGCCATGGATACTCTTAAGCAGGATACCGACCGCATGCTGTTCCTGAAGCTGTGGCTCACACTTCATGCTCAAGTTCCTCCATCGAAGTATGTAGTCCACTAAACTTTCATTCAGATTTTGTTGCTCCACCACTAAGTCATCGATGGTGATGTGGTGACGAGCCCCGGCAAACCGCTTAACAATGAGGTTTTCCAATTCTGAAAAGGTCTTGACTGAGCCATTCGGAAGTTCTGCATACCAATCGAAGGCAATCCCTGACAAACTGTTGATGAACTGACGGAAGAGTAAAGCATCACTTCCACCGGCATTGCAGCAACTAGCACGAAAGTGTGCTACAGGCTGCCGGGGCTTTTTGGTTCCGTCGAAAGTCTTAAACAGAGGTGGTACGAAGCACTTTGGGTATTGGACTGCATCAAACTCTTCGGGGTAAGGTCTACCCATTTGAATAGATGCTCTGCTCTTAGACTGGGCTAAGGCTTCTCGCACTTGCTGTTCCGCCATGTTCTTAATATCCTTTTCAGGAATCATGCTTGGCATTGAATCCTTCTTTGGCTGTTCGTCTCCATTAACAGACGTAATCTCTTTCCCTCCATCAGCGATGTGAATGATCTCCGGGGGGGTTTCCTTCTGAGGTTGCAGCTGACTCTGGAGAGTGGCTAAAGCGGTAGCCATCTCTTCCATCCTCTTTTCCAACTGATAGATCGTGTCATCCTTTTCTTGAAGCTGCACTCTCATTGCTCCCAGCTCATCTCTCTCTGAAGCTGACGGAGCTCCCTGTAAAGCTAATGATGCTCGTGTCTCAACCATGTTAATCTCAGCAAACTCTTCATCCATGGACTCTGATGAATCAACTTCATCTCTAAATTCTTCTCCTCTTTCCCTTACCAACCGTGGGATGTTTGTCCTTAACTTCCCTATGGCATTCTCAAGAGTTATCTTCCAAACTGTTTTGTGGTTATCTAGCGACGACTGTCGAACCTTCTTTTTAGGAGTTTTCCTTGGAGCTGCAGTACTTTCTTCAGATCCAGGCTCTTTAATGAGACTTTTCTTTCCCAAAATATTGTGTGAGTATCGGTTCAGCAATAATAGGTCACCACACCATCCTTCTTGTAGTAGAAGGCCTAGGACCAGATGGTCTGTTGTCTGTACATAGGTAGGTGGTGTCCTCCCTAATATGATGACCCGATACAACAACAGGCGGACTCTTCTCATTAGCTCGCACCCTCTTTCTTGGCCTTTCTGTGGCAGTAACAGGCTCTACTCGTGGTCTAAGGCGGGATTTAATTGGCACTCATCCCATTTTTCATAGAATTTCTGACACTGGACATCCCTCTTTTCTAGCCAGTTTCTCCACTACCGCCCGCAATCGGGTAAGCGGCATCGTCTTGATTTTCTTCCTCTTGCTATCACTGTAATATGCAGGTCGGGGTAACGCAGCGGCAATTTTCCAGGCATCTTCTTCATCATATGCATCAGAGAGAGGGTGGAATCTACTTCCATCCAACAACGGTGAGTACTTGGGCAGTTCTTCTTCTTCCTCTGGAATCTCTTCAAGGAAGGTGGCTTCAGTAGCCTTGGCCTTTCTGGTCTTAGCAATCTTTCTATTCTTTTTCCTCCTTTGTGTCCGGGTTAAAGGTCTAAACTTCGAACTGGACCCTATCTCGAAAACAGACGGTATTGCAGCAAAGTCTGAACCCTCCATGGTAACAGGCTCATCACATACTTGGACTTCCTTCCCCTTTAGTTTGGCGGGAGCCGGGGTAGGTGCAGTGATGACTAGACCGGTGGGGGTAGAGATGACAGTTTTGGGGGTAGCAGCTAACCTCCTGTGAACAGCAGTGTTCCTTTCAACCGGGACCCTCTGCAGGGGAGAGAATTCTTGAGTTGATTTCAGGCTGAACTCAATCACGGGTTCTCCAGTTTTCGATACTTTGTTCATTAGTGCAAACAGAGTAACATCAGTAAACTTAATGTTCGTATTGTCGAATCCTTGTCCGAAGCGAATGATTCCATTGTCAGGCAGTTCATCCTTGTATACAGCCAAGTCTAATCTGTTGGTGAAGGAGAAAATCAACTTCGGGGTAGATATTTTCTGTAGGGTAAGTTCCGATTGTCAGTCCCGGAATATGCTCCCTTCTGTCAAGACGAAAAAAAAAGAATTAAAAGAGTCCGAACACATTTCCATTTATATTTTCATTTTATTCGTGCATTTGCAATTTTAAAAGAGTTTGTTTATTGAGAGGTTGTTGATTAGAAGGTTTACTCATTAAGAACGAAATAATTAAAGGAGGAAGATTAGAATTAGAAAGAGTAAGGAATCCAATCTAGAATTGGAAAGGGAGAGAAAGTCTCATAAGACTTATCAACTCGAAGGACCGCTCCTAAACTAACACTGATTGGGGGTCTACCCAACCTCTTTGGAGAGGTAACAAAAGAAAGATTCCAGAACCTCTCTATTTAGGAGTGTCTAAACAGTGGCTCCAAAATCAAAGAGGAGTTGGCTATACCCGTTCAAGATAGAAATGAACGTGGTATGCTAATGGAAAGAATGGTAGTTTGATCCACTAAGGGTATGGACTCACTACCGATTTATGAAAGCAAAACCATCTGATCAAAATGGAGAGAGGAACTGGTCCCCAGGGGAGTCGCCAGAAATGTGTCGGCATATTTTAGATTTTAAATTTAATTTAAATATATATATATTTTTTTAGAAAGAAGCATTTGATTTTGAAAATAACTTTAAGTTTGAAAATTTTAAGATTTGAAATCAAATCGATCTCACATCCCAAATAGTTTACATAAACGAGCACCGCATCACAAACCGTGTATCTATCCCGAAGAATAGACACACTGCTTGATGATGGGGCTCGATTAAATAAACTAGAATATTTGTGACATCTGTTTGGTCTGCGAACCAATTTTATAAGATGACAAGTTCCCCTGCTTAATATAAAGGAATTAAGCAGGGTTTATATTATCTGGGTTCTTAAAGTTCCCTATAAAGGCAAGCCCCTATAGTTAATTATATCCTAAGTGACGGGAATCACTTAAGAAAACTCTCGATAATGATCAGTGGTTTTGCTCTCAGAAATTTCAAAGTTTAAGGTTTTCAAACAATTGGACTTTGGAAATTTCAATAGGGAATAGCTAAAATTTGGAACAGTTTATTTCAGGAGTCCAAATGAAGAGAAGTGGGAGAAGCTGTGGATCCAAGAAGAATCTTGGCAACTTCCCAAACCATCCTATTGTTTGGCTTCAAATTAAGAGTATATTTAATGTAGTAGTCCTGCCAATTTTAATTACTTAGGACTTATATTTATATGACATGATCATATAAATAGCCTCAAAGATGTGAGGGTTTATGTCGTACCAAACGACTACCTCGGAGTCCTAGGACCGGTTAGGGCTTAATTTGCATAACATGATTATGCAAATGCCTAATGAAAAGTTGAAAGTTTATGTTGCACTAGGCAAACTACCTCTAAATCCTATGGCTTGGTTATTTAATTCTAAGAAAGGTTTTGTTGAAGTAGATTCCAGTTTTACTGACGACGATGGTCGTGCTGCCCACTATGCTCCAAGCTCCTAATTGTTGCAGAGGTTTAGTTTTAGAAAGTGACAATCATGAGATGAGAGAAGTGTTTTGGTTTAGAGAAATCTTAAAGTCCAAATATTTTTTATGTTTTAATTAAACAAATCTTAAAGTTGGTTAAACAGAACGGATTAAGATCCCACGATTCCGTCATCCCGGCACCATTATTTTCATCAGATTCACTTAGTACAGATGAATTTGCTAAACTCAACTGAATGAGTTCCACACTTTCATTTAGACCGTGGGAAATCCCGTTAGCAACACGTGGGTTACATTATCCAAGGTATTCCAGATCATCCAATGAGACGTTTTAATTTAGTTGGAGTTGTAGTTTTTTTGTTCTATTTGTGATTAAATTTTGAGTTGTTTTATATTTTGAAATGTTGTGGCGGTGAATTTTATCTTGTTGTGACTTTTAATTTAGTTTTGGGTTTCAAATTTGTGGATATCCTAAAGGTTTCAGTTTTCATGCAGGGTGACATTCTTGTTTAACATGCAAGAGAAGTAAAGTATAGTGCAGCTAAATAAATTGCAATGAACTAAAGCTTACCTAGTAAGCATTCCTATTTATTTTTTCCTGCACTTAAAACACAGGTTAAAGCATTTATATAATTGCAAGAAAACACCTAGGTAAAGCTAAGGGAAGGTTTTGGTTTTCTACCAAAATCATGATTCTATTGCTAGTCAGTTCCTATGACGTCTATGTTTTCTGTGTTTTGTTAAGGATGATTTTCTTCATCAAAGAACAATGAAGTTTCACTGTTCTTTGAAAACAACCCATCAAGTTAGATAAGTGCTCGGAATTGAATTCTGAACATCTTCCTAAACATTTTAGGGAGTACTTTAAGTTCAATTAATTTCATTGAGGTGACGAATCAATCACCCGGGTTACTCTTGCTCAGTGAATCAGGATATTTAATTATCCTATAAGTGAAGTGATATTTCATTTGATATTTCATTTAGGAGTTATAATAATGAAAGTCTTTAGGAGCAACCTAGTTTGTTAAAGGATTTAACCGTTTTTTTTTTAATTAAAGTTGAATTGTTGTTTTGATATAATTCAATTTCTGAATTCTGTTTGGTTTTCTTTTAAGTGCTTTAAGTTACTTAAGTTGAAAGCAACGTTTAAACTATTTAATTTCATTAAATTTTGATGATTTAAATTTTGAATTAATCATATTGATTTAAGTTAATTTTAGCTATTAATTTAATTTTAAATTGATTTAATTTTCACATTTCAATTAGAGGCTGTTTTGAGATCATTTAATGTTTTGAATTTTGTTTTAGATTTGTTATTAGAATGATTCTAGATTAGTTTCAAATATTTTAAGTTTCTTTTAATTTGATCATTAAATGATTTAATGTTTTAAATTTTAATTAATTATGGATTCTTTATTATTTAATTAATAATTTCAATTATAATTATTAAGAATTAAATGTTATTGTATTATTTCAATCAGGGATTTTAGATCAAAGGATTAGTATCTTCTTAAGATATATCCCTAATTTTAACAATCCAAAATTTTAATTAATCTTCCAAAATTTAAATAATTTAATTAATTAATGTTCCATCTTGGTATTATTTTCTTTTTAAGGTGATTGATGGGTTTCTACCCTTTTTATTCCCTAAGTTTCAATCATCCAAGGGAAGATTAAAATCAAATATTTTACCCTCCCCCTTTATTAGGCCTAAAATATTAATTAAGGTTAAAATTCTTAATTACCTTTATGCCCTCTCAAGCCTATTCATTTCATAACTCAGTAAATTAAACTCAAATGTATTTGAAACTTTTATGTCACTTCACTCACACGTCAATTAAGACATTAGAGGAGAAAATGTGATTTTTCCATTTTTAATTTAATTTATATAATTATTTTTGTGGAAAATATGGATTTTCAATGAAAATTCAACAACATGACCAAGGTAAGTTTTCTGTCCTTAGAAAAATTATGGGATGTTCCTACCTAATAGAGGACCACTTGGACCAATTTTAGTGATTTTTTCAATTATATTTTATTTATTATAATTATTTCATGTTTTAAGGTATTAAATTAATTTTAAAATAAAATTAAATTTGAAATATGGATTTTATATTTTTATTAAATTTATATTTTTCTGATTTTTCTTTGATTTATTAGAATTATTTTAGTGATAAAGTTTGAAAATTCTTTTTTTAAATTTAAAAATTACATTAAGCCTTTAAAATTCAATATTTTAACCTAGAGACTTGGGAAAAATACTTTGTTTGTTCCTAAATGATTAGGGAGCAAAATATGACATTTTTGTGAATTTTAATATTTTTTTGATTTGTATTGTTTTTTAATTATTAAAATATTAAAAAAGGTAAAAATAAAATTTTTTTAGAAAAATCCAATTTTAATTTTCTTAGACCCCTCTGGTATCAGAGAAGTCCCAAAACCAATTTGGTAAATTTTTTAAATGTATTTTGGGTTTTATGAATTTTTATAATTTGAAAATAGCCATATAATTTAATTAATCCATTTAATGGGTTAAACCATTTCCAATTGATTCCAAATTTTTATGTGGGACTCCTCTGACCCTAAAGGTCAGTGGAGAATTGTTTTCAAGTGGTTTTGATGTGTGGTTAATCCTAATTAATTAAAATTCAATTTTGGGTGTTTGGGCCAATTAGATGTATTTTAAGGGAATTAAGCCAAACCATAATTTTCTTAGGGTCCTCTGGTGCTAAGATACTTCCCCTAATTTTTCAAGAATTTTCTAACAATATGCTAATTACTGGAATTAAAAATGGCAAAACAGACATATAAATTTGAAAAATCAATATCTTGCCACAGAGATGGCCTCTCACCTTGGAAAATTTAGGAAATATTCCCAAGAACAGAGGCTACAAAACCCCTATGGTCTCATGCCATGGTGAATTGTATAAATGCATGGAGAATAAAATACTGAAATCAGTAAATAACTAATTAAAAATAAAATACTCATCAAAATAACTTAATTCTTTTTCCACATTGTTTTCCTCTGTTCACTGAGCAAGAGGGTACTTTTATTGTATTTTTGTGATTTTTCTACACAAAGATATGAATTTTTGAAGTTCTGGGTAATTAAATAAATAAAAAATATCCTATTTATCTACTTAAACCAGTCAGCGCCCCGTCATCCTACGACGGATCAAAAGCCCACACGGCGCGCTCCCATTCGACGCCGCCATCTGACTGGGATGCCACGCGGCCCGCGGTTCCGTCTCATATCTTGAACCGGCGCGATCCTGACCGTCCATCCGATACATGCGCGATCCGACGGCTGCTGGTCATCGTCTGCGTCTGGTGTGTCCCGAGAGCCACCAACACTAAAACCCTAAGATCTCTCTCATTTCTCCACCAAATTTCATGTTCTTATACTCTATGGATTCGTCTCGACAAGACAAACACATCCATATGGTTTTCATGCATTAAAATCAAGCCAAACAAAATGGAGAATTGCTGGAAGCTCGGGAGGGAGGAGAGGTTAATACCTTGGCTCTGAGAAGAGAAGCTTCAATCAAAGTATTGTGGCACCTTCGATTGAGCCCAAGGAAGCTCCAGATGAAGTCTCTAGCTCTTGGGATTTGCCTAGGTATGAATTCGACCAGGGCCGATTTCAGACTTTGATGGCTGGAGAGATTGGGTGATCTGGAGAGGGGGCTTTCACTGGGGAACTCCTTCTCTACCTCTGGTGCAGGTGTGAGAGGAGTTAATTTGACTTCCATGGGTTTTGAGGATTGTCCTATTCTGGCCTGAGAATTGAGCTCCAAAATTGAGCTCAATCAGTGGGAATTATGGCAAGAGGACAGCAGGGCTCTTCTACTCTAGGCTAGGAGAAGGTCTGGGAGCAATTTGGGGGAGATTGGTGGAAGAAGTTTTAGCACCTTTGGCGAGGCCGAAAGGTGGGGATTTTATAGCCATGGCCGGAGAGGGGAGCTCAGGGCCAGGCAATGAGTGGTTTAGGCCGCTTAGGGTGAGGGCTGAAAAGGCCAGGTGGCTGGAGAGGGGATTGCCCACTGCCAAGGCCAAATTTTGGGTTTTCAAGGACAAAGGGGTGCTCAGGAAAGGCTGTTCCAGTGGCTAGGGTGGCTGGCAAGGACAATCAAGCGACTGGGCAGGCTGAGGAGGAGTGGAGGAGAGGTTTTGCTCAATTAATTTGGGTAGGGAGCTTGCTCAAAGGGAGATTAATGATGGGACATGGCCTTAGCCATGTGGCTTAGCCCATTGCTCTATTGGTCCATGGCTCATGGGGCATGGGTTAGGTCAAGTCAAACCCACCCTAGGAGACCTAGGGTCAGCAGCCAAGAAGTTGGTTTGGTCAATTTTGGTTTGGTTTGGTTTGGTTCAATTTGGTTCATGTGTACACATGGGTTCACATGGGTTTGAGTTGGGCTAGCTTGAGTTTGGATTTAAATTGGATCAAATTGATTGATCAACAATATGTAGATTATTGTAAGCAAGATTTTTCATGAAGACATGAAGTGGATTTGAGGTCACTTGGGGTTTCAATTTGGTGGATTTTGGGGTCTTGGTCAATTTTGGTCACCATGGGTTAGGTTGGGTTTAGGTTTGGCTAGAGTTTGGTTCAAGGACAATTGATGGTCCAAAATGTTTCAAATGATTGTTAGGAAGGGTTTAGGATAGAAATTGGGTGGATATTTTGGGCTTAGAGGATTCAATTTGGAGATTTAGGGGTTGGTGACAATTTTAGGGCAAATTTGGGGGTTTTGATTTCAAATGGATTTTGAGTTGGGTTAGGGTTTAAATTGAGAGCCAATTGATGTTTTGTTTGGTGTATGGATGTATTAGGAAGAATTTGGAATTGAAATTGGGAAAGTTGAGTTGAATTGGGTTGGATTTGGGTAGGTTTGGTCATAGGTTAAGATTGGGGTTTTGGTTTCAAGTTGAAATTGAATTCAAGTGTGAGTCAAATTGAGCTTGGTTTTGGTTTAAAATGGTATTGGGGATATTTAATTGAAGTTTAGAATTGAGTTTGAGCAAAATTGGGGTCAATTGAGTTGACTTGGTTTGACATTGGGTCCACATGGGTTAAAGATGGGTCTAATTGGGGATTTTGATAAAAGTGGGTTAAATTGGCAAAATTGGCTTATGGTGTAATTTAACAAAATGAAATTAGGAATATTTAGGATTTTTTGGAATTTTATGGGAAATTTTGGAATTTTGGGCCAAAAGGGGTTTTTAGGATATTTGGAGGTTATTTGGAGGGTATTGGGGTATTTTGGTGGATTTAAAAGGTAGGGATTGTTTTGAAATGATTCTTAG
Organism: Papilionanthe hookeriana x Papilionanthe teres; assembly: GCA_022702705.1. NCBI lineage: Eukaryota > Viridiplantae > Streptophyta > Magnoliopsida > Asparagales > Orchidaceae > Papilionanthe > Papilionanthe hookeriana x Papilionanthe teres. The sequence goes on along the minus strand of CM040424.1, from coordinate 112,073,497 downwards.
GATTTTTAAGAATTTTTTGTAATTTTTGGGAATTTTTGGATGATTTTGGTGGTTGTGGGGGCCATTTAGGTAGTTTTGGGTAAGCTTAGGGGACCCAATGTCAAAACCAGAAATTTTGGCAATTGAATGGGGTTTTAAATAAGGAAGAATGAGACCATTTTGGTGGATTCAATATTAAGTAAAAATTGATTTGGAATGGAATTAGGGTTTGGAAGCATGTGCCATGGACTTAGCTAAGTCCAACCACTTTGGGACCAAGTCTAGACAAATGGTAACCACTTTATGATCCTTCACATATTGACCTTAGCCATCTTAATCAAAGATTAGTGGCTTGGGTTCAACCATGTGAGTTTCATAAGGGTAGAAAGGCAAGGGTTCAAGGTTTAGGTTAAGTGGCTTAGGGGTGTGTGTGTATGCAAGAGAAGCTCAAGTCACCCAAGGTCACCCAGGGTAGCCCTAAGGCTTGGATATCCTATAGGAATTCACTATTGGTTGCCCATATGGTGGTTTGAACCTTCCAAGGTGATTTAGAGGTTTACAACCATCCAAGTGGGGTCCCAAGAGGAGTCAAGAAGTAGCTGAATCGCTAAAGGGTGGGTCCCAATTCCAGTCCTCTAGGATAGTCAAGGAGAAGTCCTATGGCTAGATCCTAAGCACTAAGAGGAAAGAAAAGACCTCACCAAAAATGAGGTCAACACTTAGCTTTATCCCTTTACGAAAAAGGAAAAAGTTTAAGCCTGACAGTATCATTCGACACTCTGTCATATTTAAAAGTAGCACGCAGTTCTACAAAACTAGCAAGATGTAAATTTGGATCCTCATTAGGTGTTCCTACAAATTGATACTTTTGTACTATTTAGATAATAGCAGGTTTAAGTTCAAAAGAATTAGCAGCAACATCAGGATTTTGAATACTCACATGAATTTCTTTTGTTGTTGGGTTAGCATAATCTCTTAAAGGTTTTGGCAAATTTTCAATATCATTTTTCTGATTATCTTGATTATTCGCCATTTCGCAAGGATTTTCAGTTTGTTTATGTTCTTTTCTAATTTTTCTAACATTATGATCCAACTCCGAATCGTAAGGTACTAAAAATTTAGATCCACTACTATGCATATAAAATCACACAAATAGTATAAAAAGTAAACAAACACACAATTACACAGTACAAAGTAAAGGTTTTTAGTTACTATATTATTGATAGATACCGTTTATACCTCCCTGGCAACGACGTCAAAAACTTGATGTAATGACTTTATATTGTAAGAACTTATGAACTCAAATTTATATTTATTTATAATGATTTTGTAATGTCCAAACATTCAATGAAAGTATATGTATCGTATCAAGTAATACAGGACTTTAATGGAGTCCTGGTGTTGACCTCATTTTTGATGAGGTCTTCTCTCCTTCTTTTTAGTACTTAGGATCTAGCCTTAGGCTTTCCTTTGACTATCCTAGAGGATTAGAATTGGTACCCACCATTTAGAACTTCAAACCACTTCTTAACTCCCTGCAAACTCCACAAACTTGATTGTAGACCCCTAATCACCTAGAGGGTTGAAATCAAATGTGGAAGTTTAAAGGATGAGTTCCTATAGGACTCTTTGGCCTTAGGACTGCCCTGGGTGGCCTGGTCTAGTGAAGGGCAGACTTTCACACACACTACACTTATACACTACACTTTCACACACCTCCTAAAACCACACCCATACCCAACTTGACCTCCTGACTCATGAAGGTGATTCACATGGATGGTCCTTAACCCCTAAGCCCTTGGCTAAGAGGGTTAGGAACAACATAGTGAATGCCACAAATGAGTCCCTTCATGGCTCATCTGGGCTTGATATGGCTTCATGGCTCAACCAAAATGATTTCATTCCACTTACATTTACCCAATCTTCAATTTTGCAAATTTTCAATTTCTGACCCCCGGGACCCCGGACCACTTCAACTTACCCAAAACCCTTGAAATTACCCAAATTTTTCAAAATTCTCCAAAATCACCCAAATTCCTCAAAACAAATCCCAAACATTCCCACATCACTCAAATTGATCATCCATAGCCAAAAATACCAAAAATTCCAAAAATACCTCCCAATACCCTCCAAATACCCAAAATGCCCCTCTTAGCCAAAAAATCCAAAAATTCAGAAAATTCCCAGAAAATTCTAGAAAATCCCAAATATTCCCAATTGCATTTTGTTCAACTACACCATGGGCCAAATTTGTCAATTAACCCCACTTTTGTCAAAATCCCCAATTTGACCCATTTTAACCCAAAGAGAACCCAATGTCAAGCCAAACCTACCCAATTGACCCAAATTCTGGTCCAATTCAATTCTAAACTTCAACTCAACATCCACAACACCAGTCTAGACCAAATCCAAGCCCAATTTGATTGGCATTTGAATCCAATTTCACTTTTGACCTTAAAGCCCAATTTGGACCCATGACCCAAACTTAGCCCAAACTAACCCAATTCAACTCCAATTAACCCCAAATCTTTTATAAACCTTCCCTAACATCCCCACAAACAAAACACTAACATGATTTGCCCAAAATTTAGACCCAAACCCCACTCAAATTCAACCCAAAACCAAAAGGCCCAATTTTGACCTAAATCCAAACCTAACCCAAATAAGCCCAAATCCCAAAACCAAAACCCAACCAAAGTTGAAACCTCTTTGAAACACTCCCATAAACATTTCCCAACATTAATTTTACATCAATTTCAACCTTAGCCCAACATTGGCCCAAATTAGCCCAATTTGACCTACATTGGCCCATTCACCAAATCAACCCAAATTCAACCCAATTCAAACCCAAACCACCTCAAATTCATTTCAAATCAGTCATGACACACCCCTAAACCAAACCCAACAATTATTTGGCCTAAACTTCTACAAATTTCCCATCCATGAATTCATTCTTAAACCTAAAGGCCCATCCCCTTTAGCCTTCCTAAAAGCCCATCAAAAATGATTTCAAAAGGCCCAAAATTCATCCAAAGCCCACATGACACTTCCCCTCATCATCCATTTAATCAAAATCACCCCTAAGTTTCAAAATCATCATTAAACCATTCCAAATCAAGCTTCATGAAATTTCTCCACCAAAGTACCAAAATTCCTAAATTCTACTTCCATGAAATCAAGCCAAGCCATCCTAAGCCATAGGCAAGCCATGAAGCCATGCATGAGCCACATGGAAGCCATGAGAGCCTCTTTACATGTCACCATGCCATTTTGGGCAAAAGAAGGAGACCCTTTCCTTAATCTCCTAAAGTCATTAGCCTTAACCATGATTCCCCTTAACCCAAATTTAATCTAAATATTCTTAGAAAGAGACCTTACCACCTTTGACCAGCTGACCTAACTTATTCTCTCAGCCTAAAACCAGGTCATGGGGAGGTGAACCCAACCCAAACACATGGGTTGACCCAAACCAAGCCAAAATGGCCTCTTCCCCATTCCATTCCAAGCCATCCCCTTTACACATGGCAAGGCCCAATTGACTGCACTAAACCCCAGCCCTGACCCACCTGAACAAGATGGTGACCAGTGCCTGGCCGGCCAGCCACCAGGCCGCCGGAAAACACCATGGCTGAAAGCTCACATGTGAGCCAACATTGAAATTCCCCCTTGCTGAAGTGTCCCAGCCCAAGTGGCCACCATGGCTGTTCATCTCTTGCATAGAGCAGCTGATCCCAAGCCCTAATCCCCCCTGGGAGGCCCTCCACCCTCTCCTATTTAAACACCACCCCCTCTCGGCCATGGGAGGTGCTGAAACAAACCTTAAGGAAACTCTGCCAAAATTGTTCCAGACTACTCCCCACACATAGAGAACTTGATCCCCACTGAAATCCCCCTGCCATTTCCTCTCGCGAGCTCGATTTCGCAGTTGAAATCCAAGCCCAAAACTAGGACACTTCTCCACAGTGAGCCAATCCCCAAATTGATTGGTCCTACACCTTCACCCGGACCAAGAGAAGGAGTTTACTAGCAAAAGCCCCTTCTCCGAGCCACCCACTTTTTCCAGACTCCAAGCTTTGTATTCGACTGTGGTCGAAATCATACCTGGACAATTCACCAGGCCAAGGGACTTCATCTGGAGCTTGCTTGGACCCAATTGAAGGTGACACAACCCTCAGATTGAAGCTTCACTTCTCTGAACAAAGGTATGGACTCATTCTTCTTCCCGAGCTTACAGAGATTCTCCATTTAATTTGAATCAATTTCAATGCATGTTTACCGTATGGATGTGTTCGTCTCTTCAAGACGAATCCATAGAGCATAAGAACACAAAAATCCATTGAGAATCGAGTGAGAAATTAGGGTTAGAAGGTTGACGGTCACGGGTTCACACCAGTCATAGACGATGACCAGGAGCCGTCGGATTGCGCGTGTATCGAGCGGACGGCCAGGATCGCGTCGGACAGAGCAACGGGACATGAACCGCGAGCCGCATGGCATCCCAATCAGATGGCGGTGCCGAATCAGGAGACGACGCGTGGAGCTTCGGAGCTGCCGAGGTTGACGCGGCGCCGCGTGGATAAGTAGATAAATAGGCTATTTTTTCTATTTATTTAATTCCCAGAACTTAGAAAATTCATAACTTTGTGTAGGAAAATCAGAAAAATAAAATAAAAATACCCTCTTGCTCAGTGAACAGAGGAGAATAATGTGGAAAAGAAATCATGTAATTTCATCAAGTATTTTATTTTTAATTATTTATTTACTCTCTGCACTATTTCAATTCTCCATGCATGTATATAATTCACCATGGCATGAGACCATAGGGCTTTTGAAGCCTCTGAATTTGGGAACATTCCATGAATTTTCCAAAGTCAGAGGCCATCCCTATGAAGAGTTATTGATTTTTCAATTCTAGGTCACTATTCTGAGTATTTTAATTCCAATAATTAGCATGTTGTGAAATAAATTCTAGGAAAATTTGGTGATGCTTCTTATGACCAAAGGACCCTAGGGAAAATAGGTTTTAAGTTAACTCACTTGGAATAACCCTAATTGGCTTAAACACCCAAAATGGAGCTTTAATTAATTAGAGCTAATCATACATCAAATTGACTTGAAATCAATTCTCCACTGACCTTTAGGATCAGAGAAACTCACCATAAAAGTTTGAAGTCAATTGGACTTGGTTAGCCCTATGAAATGGGTTGATTAAGCCATTTAGCCAAAATTAAACTTAAAAAATTCAGAACATTCAAAACACTTTTAAAAAATTCACCAAATTGGTTTTGGAGCCTCTATGATATAAGAGGAATTTAAGAAAATTAAAATTGCAATTTTCTAAAAAAGTTGATTTTTTGCATTATTTTAATATTTTTAATAATTAAAAAATAATAAAAATCACAAAAATAATAAAATTCACCAAAATGTCAAATTTTGAATTTTAATCACTTAGGAACAAACCCCATATTTTTCTTAAGTCTATATGATGAGATATTAAATTTTAAAGCCCTAAGGTAATTTTAAAAAAATAAAAAAATGTATTTTCTAACATTTCCACTAAAATAATTCTAATAAACCAAAGAAAAATCAGAAAATTATAAAAATTGGTTCTCTGATTTCCTTAATATCAGAGAGATTTTTTAAAAATATAAAATTCATTTTTCAACCTTTATTTTATTTTTAAATTAATTAATACTCCAAAACTCAAAATAATTATAATAAAAATAATATAATTCAAAAAATCACCAAAATTGGTCCAAGTGGTTCTCTGATCATTAGGAATGTCCCATAATTTTCTTAAGGATAGAAACTTTCCCTTGGTCATGTTATTGAATTTTCCTTGGAATTCCCTATTTTCTACAAAAAATAATTAAATAAATAAATTAAATACAGAAAAATCACATTTTCTCCTCTAATGTCTTGATTGACATATGAGTGAAGTCACATAAAAATTTTAAATTCATTTAAGCTCCATTTAGTGAGTTATGAAATTAATAAGCTTGAAGGGCAAAATGGTAATTAAAATTTTAACCCTTAATTAAAACTTTAGGCTTAATAAAATGAAAGAGTAAAATATTTGATCCTAATCTGATTTGGATGATTGAAATTTAAATAATTAAAGGGTGGAAACCTACCAAATAATTTAAAAATAGTTAAAATAAAACCTTAATTAAATAATTAATTAAATTTGGAAGAATAATGAAAAATTGGAATTATTAAAATAGGGATATTATTAGGAAGAGATTTGTTCTTTAATTTAAGAATCCCTAAATTAATCACCTCAAAAGCATTTAATTCCTAATTAAAATGATAACCCAAAATTAAAATTTGAAATGCTAAAAGATTTAATCATTAAATTAAATTAAAGTTAAATTATTTAAATTAAATCCTTTTAAAATTTCAATCAAATTAATACTTTAACAATTAAAATTAAATCATCTTTAAAACATAAAAAAAATAAAATATTAAATTAAAATTAAAAATAAAATTAAATTAAAATTTAAATTAAATTAAAATCTAAAATAAAATTAAAATTTAAATTAAATTAAAATCTAAAATAAAATTAAATTAAAATTTAATTAAAGTTTAAATTAAATTAAATTAAACTAAATTTTAAATTAAATTAAATTAAATTAAATTAAATTAAATCACATTAGATTAAATTAAATTAAATTAAAACATATTAAATTAAACTAAATTAAATTAAAATAAAAAAAATAAAATCAAGTTAAAATTAAAATTAAATTAAATTAAATTAATTAAATTAAAATTAAAACTAAACCAAATTAAATCAGATTAAAAATTAAATTAAATTAAACTCGAATTAAAAATAACATCACTTAAGACATAAAGAATTAAAATAATAATAATAATAATAATAATAAATCTAAAACAACTTGAACACTATTCCAAACTTAAACCCATTAATTGAAATTAAATTAAATCACAAATCACTTGAACATCAATTTACCCTCAAAAGCTCTTATTGTCATAACTCCTAAACAGAGTATTGAGTGAAGTGTTACTTCACTCATAGGATATTCAAATGTCCTAGTTCACTGAGCAAGATAACAAAACTTGAACTCCTGGATGATTAATTTATTTGTATAATTAAATTCCTTTGGACTTAAAATAATCCTAGAAGTATTGAAAAGATGTTTAAGATTCGTCTTAAGCACTTCCTTGATATGATAGGATGTTTATAAGAACAATTGAACTTAATTGTTCTTTGATGAAGAAAATCGTCCTTAAACCAAAGACACAAGAACCTAGACGTCATAGGAGGTGACTAGCTATAGGATTAGGAACTTGGTAGAAAACCATAACCCTTCCCTAGCTTTACGTAGGAACTTGCTTTAAATGCTTAAATATTCTAATTGTGTTTTAAGTGCAGCTTGGGATGACGGGAAGACCCTCCAGGTACGCTTTTATTTTATTGCAATTTACCTTATTGCAATTTACTTAATCGCATCGCACTTACTTTTCTTGCATGATAAACAACTGTTGCATGAAAACCAAAACCTTTAGGATAGTCCCTAAACTGAAACCAAAACTAAATTAAAAATCACTGCAAGATAAAATTCACCGCCACAACATTTCAAAATATAAAACAACTCAAAATTTTATCACAAACAGAACAACAAAACTACAACTACAACTAAATTAAAACGTCTTGTTGGATGATCGGGAATACCTCGGATGATGTAACCTACGTGTTGCTAACGGGATTTCCCACGGTCTAAATGAAAGTGTGGAACTCATTTAGTTGAGTTTAATAAATTCATCTGGACTAAGTGAATCCGATAAAAATAACGATGCCGGAAGGATGGAACCGTGGGATCTTAACCGGTGTTGTTATAATCAACTTTAAGATTTGTTTTAATTAAAACATAAAAAATACTTGGAAATTAAGACCTTCTCTAAACCAAAACACTTCTCTCATCTCCTGATTTATGAATTCTAAAACTAAACCTCTGCAACAACAAGGAGCTCGGAGCATAGTGGGCAGCACGGCCATCGTCATCAGCAAAACCTGAGTCTACTTCAGCAAAACTTTCTTAGAATTAAATAACCAAGCCATAGGACTTTGAGGTAGTTTGCCTAATGCAACATAAATCCTCAACTCTTCGTTAGGCATTTGCATTGCAAATTAAGCCCTAACCGGTCTTAGGATTCCGAGGTAGTCGTCCGATACGACATAAACCCTCACATCTTCGAGGCTATTTGTGTGATCGTATCATACGAATATAAGTCCTAATTAATTAAAATTGGCAAGATCAAAACATTAAATAAACATTAGGGCTTTCCTAAATTCAAGCTAAACAATAGGATAGTCGGGAAATTACCGGAGTTCGCTTTGAATCTGTGATTTCTCCTACCTCTCTTCCTTTAAATTCCCAAAATAAATTGTTCCAAATTTGATCCATTCCCTATTGAAATTCCAAAATTCAATCCCTTGAAAACTTAAACTTTGAAATTCTTGAGAGCAGAACTACTGATTATTATCGAGAGTTTTCTTAGGTGATTCCCGTCACTTAAGATGTAATTAACTATAGGGGCTTGCCCTTATAGGAATTTTAAGAACCTGAGTAATATAAACCCCGTTTAATGCTTTCATATTAAGCGAGGGAACTTGTCGGCAAATAAAATGGTTTCACGGACCAAACGGATGTCACAAACCTTCTAGTTTATTTAATCGAGCCCCACCACTAGCGAGTGTGCCTATTCTTCGGAATAGACACGCGGTTTGTGGTGCGATGCTCGTTTATATAAACTATTTGAGATGTGAGATCAGTTTGATTTCATATCTTAAAATTTTTAAAATTATTTTCAAAATCAAAACATTACTTTCCAAATTATATATATCTATAAATTAAATTAAAAATTCGCCGACAATTTCTGTAGGCGACCCCTTTTTAAAATAATTAAACGACACAACCTAAAAATATGTCGACATATTTCTGGCGACTCCGCTGGGGAAAATTCCTCTCTCCATTTTTAATCAGATAGTTCTACTTTCAAAAATCGGTAGTGTGTCCATGTCCCTAGTGGATCAAACTACCCTTCTTTCCGTTGGAATACTATGTTCATTTCTACCTTGAACGAGTATAGCCAACATTCTCTCGGATTTAGGAGCCACTGTTTAGAAACCCCTAAACAGAGAGGTTCTGAGATCCTTTTGCCTCTTTTCTGAGGTGGGGTGGACCCCCAATAGGTGTTAGTTTAGGAGCGGTCCTTCGAGTCGAGAAGTCTTGCATAAGACTTTCTTTTCGTTTCCAATTCTGAATCGAATTTCTTACCTTCTCTACACCTTTGAACATTCCGTTCCTAATAAACAAACCCTCTAATGAATGACTCTTTTAACAAACAACACCTTTTTTATAAATACATGAACAAGAATGTGTTCGGACTCTTTTCGATTCCTTTCTTTTAGTCCTGATGAGAAGAAGCATAACTTGGGACTGACAATCAGAATCTACCTTGCAGAAATGGAAGCCCCAAAACTGATTTTCTCCTTCACCAATGGACTGGACTTCGCTATTTACAAGGATGAGCTGCCCGACAATGGGATCATCCGGTTTGGACAAGGATTCGAGAACACAAATGTCAAGATCACTGACGTTACCCTTTTCGCACTGACAGACAAAGTATCTGAAACCGAAAGACCTTTGATCGAGTTCAACCTTAAGTCAACTCAAGAGTTTCCTCCCCTGTAAAGGGTTCCACTCGAGAGGAATACTACCGTCCATAGGAGGACCGTTATCTCTACCCCCACCGGTCTAGTCGTCTCTCGCACCTACCCCGGCTTCCGCCAAACTGAAGGGGAAGGAAGTTCAAATTTGTAACGAGCATGTTACCGTGGAGGGTACAGATTTCCGTGCAAGACCTTCTGTTTTTGAAGGAAGCTCAAGAGTTCCACTCCTGACACGGACTCAGAGAAGAAACAGAGGTAGGAAGATTGCCAGAAAGGCCAGAGCTGCTGAAGTTGCTTTCTTAGAAGAAATCCCTGAGTACACACCACTACCTGAGTACATACCATTGCCTGAGTATACACCGCTTTTGGAAGGAAGTAAATTACATCCCCTTTCCGCCGCAGCTGACGAGGAAAATGTCCGCAGGATTGCTTCTACATTACCTCAACCCGCATACTATAGCGACAGTCGAAAGAAAAGGGCTAGGATTACACCATTTGCCCGACTACAGACTGTGATAGAGAAGTTAGCAAAGAAAGAGAAATGTCCCGTATCGTAGATTTTAAGAAGAATAGGGCGGGTGCCAGCCCAAATCCCATCTTGGGCCGCGAGTAGAACCCGTTATCGCCACAGAAAAGCCGAGTAAGAAGATGAAGGCTAGTCCACCTGTTGTTGTTTCAGGTTTACATATCAGGGAGGATACCACCTTCCAGCATTCAGCCGATAGACCATCCGGTCCTAGGCCTTCTGCTACTAGAAGGATGGTATGGCGTCCTACTACCGGCCAATTAAGACCGAAACAACGACCAGAAAAGGAAAGTCTCGTCGGAGACTCGAATCCGAAGAGCGCGCCACCGCAATGAAGGGGACTCCCAAAATGGAAACCCGACAGCCATCGCATGATAACTGCGAAACCGCACGAAAAAGACCATTGGAAGACGCTATGGAAAAGCTAAGAACTGATATTCAACGATTAGCAAGAGAAAGAGAAGAAAAATTCAGAGATGAAGTCGACTCGTCAGAGTTCATGGATGATGAATATGCAGAAATTAACTTAGTTGAAACACGAGCATCGTCAGCTTCGCAAGTTGCTCTGGCAGTTGTGGAAAGGGATGAAACGGAAGCATTAAGAGCATAAATTCGAGAAAAAGACGATACAATCTCTCAATTGGAAAAAAGGATGGAAGAGATGGCTGCAGTCCTAGCCACTCTTCGAGTCGGCTCAACCCCCAAGAGAAACGCCTCCAGAAGTTTTTCATATTACAGACGGAGGAAAAGAGATTACATCCGTTAACGGAGACGATCAGCCAAAGAAAGATTCTACCCAGAATATGATTCCGGAGAAGGATATTAAGAGCATGGTGGAACAGCAGGTGCGAGAAGCCTTGGCACAATCAAAGAGCGGGACATCCATTCGGACGGGTAGACCTTACCCCGAAGAATTCGACGCTGTCCAATATCCGAAAGGCTTTGTACCACCTCTGTTCAAGACCTTTGACGGAACCGGAAACCCTCGGCAGCATGTTGCACATTTTCATGCCAGTTGTTGAAATGCCGACGAAAGTGATGCTTTACTCTTCAGACAATTTGTCAGCAGCCTATCAGGGATTGCCTTTGATTGGTATGCGGAATTACCGAACGGTTCGGTGAAGACATTTTCAGAATTAGAGAACCTCTTCATCAAGCGATTTGTCGAAGCTCAACACCACATCACTATAGGTGATTTAGTGGTAGAGAAGCAGAAGCCGAATGAAACTTTGGTAGACTATATACTTCGATGGAGGAATCTAAGTATGAAGTGTGAGCCACAGCTACAAGAACAAAGACGCAGTCTGCATTTTACTTAAGAGCATTCATGGCCCGATAGCACTTCCCCCCAAGGCATTTACAATTAAGACTTTCAAGAAGTTGTTAAGTAAGGACGGAAGCTTGCAAGAGGAGGTGAAGCAATTAAGTTTCACCGACAAAACAGACAAACAGAAGCCCGTGAAAACTTTTGAAAAGAAGTCCGGGATCGTTGCAGCAGTCGATAAAGGCAAGAAGCCAATACAAATACCGTCAGAACAGCCGCAGCAACCTCAACAGAATTACCAGCAACCCCGACCCAGCTATCGACTCATCTCAACAGTATGAACAACCGCCTCGTCCACAACGTACGTTAAGGGAGCTTCCGAGCGGGGAGTATCCGTTCAAGAATGAGGCAAGTGTCGAAAAGTTCCGTGACCGATGAAGACTCCGGATTTCCAGTTGCCAGAGCCTAAGAGACCAGAAGTAGTCGACAAGAAAGGTGATTCCAACTTTTGCCCTTACCACCGGATGCTTGGGCACAAGATAGAAGATTGTATTACCTTCAAAAGTTGGCTCAACGACAATCTTCGAAAAGGGAACATAACAATCCCGAAGGAATACATGAAGGAACCCCAGAAAGGAGGTTTCGTAAATGTTATCTCGATGGATCTTATTGTTCCGATAGATCCCTATGCGACGAATGATGGATGGAGTACCGCTTGGACGAAGTCTTCGAAGAAGATTTTAGATCACATCCAAACCACTTCGATGCGAGCCTCAATTCAGAGTTCGAAACCTGTTAAGTCGGCACTATCACTTGCGATAGAAGAACCACCTCAACAAGAGATCATTGAAGAAAAGAAGAAAATTGATGAAGAAGAAAAGACCGAGGCTCTTAAGGCTAGACTAGGGGCTGCTTATCCTAGGATAGTTGTTTCCGATTCGGGGAGAAATCCCTCGAACCTCTCGACTCGTATGATTACTTGCTCACTCCGGTGGGATCTTATAATGATAAGGGTTATAGCGTTGGCTACGTTTTGACTGTTTCCAGCGATTACGTAACTAGCAGCAACCAACCTAATCCGGACGTCGATTCCGATACAAATAACAATTCTCAAATCATACACAATCTCGATGATCATAATGACAAAGAAGACATCCACCAAGGAGGCTACGAGAGTTCAACAAGCAACGAATCTATTTGCGAGTTTCGAGGAGCTCCAGTCACATAGAGTTAGAGCCTTCAGACTCCGAAGCTAATCCGGAAGAACCCGTCATTCCGATTCGAAGGAGACACCAACAAACTCAATACTAGATTCGAAGAAATCACGAAGTCAATTTAAGAAGTGGAAGAGTTTTACCTCCGAGAATGGGTCCAAAGGACAAAGGAAAGCGGTGGTTGTTCGAGAAGAACCAACCCCGGCGAAGAAATACCCATTCAGGAAGAAATCGAGACACATGAAAATAAAGTGGACTACAACGTGCTAGCCCATCTTAGGAAACTACCAGCCAAACTGAGCATCTACGACGCTCTCATCTTATCAAAGGAGATGAGAGAAGCTGTGATCAAGGCCTTACTTAATCCATAAATTTGCTTAGCTCAAATGACCGGAGATTCCTTAGATGAGGTTTGCTCGTTAAAGGAATAGTGAGGTGTTACCTTCACGGACAATGACCTACTACTTGGGACAGCAGACCACAACCGACCGTTGTACATTTCAGTTACAATTGGGAAGTTTACACTCTCCGGAGTATTGGTGGATCCAGGAGCATCAATCAATATAATGAATCTTCGAAGGCTAGCATACTTGGAAATTGATGCTCGCGAGCTCGAAGCGTGACAAAATGTTATTAAGAGGATTCAACCGTAAAGGAGAAAGAGCCCTCGGATCAATAACACTCGCTAATGAAGACCGGTGACTTAGCAAAGACAACCACGAAATTTCACATAATTGATTCGTAAATGTCATTCAACGCTCTACTCGGGCCGACCATGGATACATGAAAACCGGATGGTACCATCATCTCTACATCGCTGCATCAAATATTACGATGGAGGGGAACAGTGCATCAAAGGTGACTTACAACCATTCTTCGTACATGAAATTGGAATCCATGAAGATGCAGCTTATTATGCACCTCCGAAGAAAACAATCTTCTCCAGAGATACCATAACGAATGAAGCAAAGGAATTTCGGGACGACGAAGAACCCGAAGTTCCGGTCCAACGATCACTCACCACTCCCTTACGGCGAGATGGTGAAGGTTTCTCCACAACTCGCATCCGAGGTCGAGGCCGGGGACGAGGTCGTGGCAGAGACGTTAGGACAGTTGGACAGAGAAAACCAGCCATCAATGTTGATTGGGAAGATAGTTCTGAAGAAGAAAAAGAAATCAAGCAAGAAGCAGCGACAATAAGTTGGAAGAAGCCGCAATTCAGGATCTCTCTTGAAGATGAAAAGAACGAGGAATATAAATCAATGTACGAGAAGATTAACCACCGTGTACATACTATGACCCTGACCCCGATCCATTCTAATAAGATCGAGGGTATGGTGGTCAAAGAGGTACGTAGCGGCAGTGCAAAGCCAATCAAATTCTACCATGGTGCTCCTTCCTCCAAAACTGAGAATAATGTATAATTTGAAGATGCTACTTCATCAGAATTAATGGAATTACCTTTTGAGTGGTACTCTCCCTGTGTTCAAAATTTAATTCAGCATGGTTTCTTACCTTGACAATGGACAAAAGGTCAATCACAACATTTTGAAAATTTATGGAATAACTCCGGTCGTCCACCCAATTCAAAGTATGGTCTCGGATTAGGCATAGTAGGATCAGTTGACGATACTGAATTTTGCATGGTTGTCACTTGCAAGTCTAATGAAAACTGCATGGAAGCTACAGAAGAACTTGAAGATTTACAAATTGGAAACGCTCCACCAGAGTTCGAAGAAGAGATCAAATCTACAATAGATGAGTTAACGGAAGTTAACTTAAGTACTAGCGAAGAGCCTAGACCTACCTTTGTTAGCTCCTTACTCAATAAAGAAGACTCCGAAGAAATAATCAAGTTAATGATGGAATTTAAAGACTGTTTTGCTTGGAGCTACGATGAGATGCCAGGATTAGCTCCGGAGGTCGCAATCCATAAGCTAGGAGTGGATCCTACTTCTGTTCCAGTCAGACAAGGTTCCAGAAGAATGCGTCTAGAAATCGAACAACAAGTCATAGCTGAAGTTAAAAAGCTAATAGACGCTAAATTTGTCCGTGATGAACAATAACCGACCTGGTTAGCCAATGTGGTACCAGTTAGGAAGAAGAATGGTCGAATCGGAATTTGTGTGGATTTCGGAGATTTAAACAAGGCATGTCCAAAAGATGAATTCCCTCTACCAATCCCGCAATTAATGATCGACATTGCTTCAACACATGAAATATTCTCATTCATTGATGGATCTTCGGGATACAACAAGATAAAAATGGCTCCAGAAGATGAAAAACTTACAGCATTCAGAACGCCGATCGGAGTATATTGCTACACAGTGATGCCATTCGGACTTAAGAACGCAGGAGCAACCTACCAGAGAGCGATGACAAGAATTTTTTATGATCTCATCCACAATCAAGTCGAATGCTATGTAGATGATGTGGTCATCAAAAGCAAAGTAAAGGAAAACCACCTGTATGATTTGAGAATTGTTTTCGAACGATTAAGACAATTTAACCTTAAGATGAATCCCTTAAAATGCACCTTCGGCGTCACCTCCGGAAGTTCTTAGGATTCGTTGTCCGACATCGTGGAATTGAAATCGACTCGGAAAAGATTAAAGCTATCTTAGAAATGCCACCTCCCAAAACCTTAAAACAACTACGATCTTTTCAAGGGAAGTTGGCATATCTTCGACGCTTTATCTCAAACTTGTCAGGTAGGTGTCAGCCTTTCTCGGCATTAGTTAAAAAGGAGCCAAATTTATTTGGGAAGAGAAATGTCAGAGGGCCTTCGAGGACATTAAACAATATTTAATGACACCTCCTGTCTTAGCAGCCCCAGTCTCAGGTAGACCGTTGATACTTTATACCGCGGCCTTAGACGACTCTCTCGGAGCCCTGTTAGCCCAGGTCAATGATGAGGGTAAAGAAAATGCTCTTTACTACCTAAGTCGTCGTTTACTTCCAACGGAAATAAAGTATCCTCCAATTGAAAAGCATTGTTTGGCCCTGATCTTCGCCGCTCAAAAGCTCAGGCACTACATGCTTTCTCATAAGGTCAACCTTATTTCGAAATTTAATCCATTGCAATACTTGATGACCCGTTCGACGCTTTTCGCGGACTTGCCGGTGGTCAATGATATTATTACAATTCGATATAACTTTCGTGCCTCTTCGTGTCGTAAAGGGACAAGTCCTAGCGAGACTTCCTCGCCAAGCACACCCCTTGCGGCGGAATCTCCTCTCAATGATGACTTGCCGGATGAACAAATAATGAGCTTAGAAGACCCCGATGATCGACGTTGGGAATTATATTTCGACCGAGCATCTTCAAGCACACAAAGACGAAGAATCGCAAGTGATAGTGCCCGGTAAGGCAGGAATCGGACTAATCTTTATAACACCGGAGCGGGGGATGTTAAGATACTCCTACCACCTAACAGAGCCGTGTATGAACAACGAAGCAGAATACGAGGATCTCATAACAGGACTGGAATTAACTATTCTAATGGGGATAGCAAACATCAACATCTACGGGGATTCGCAGTTAATCATTCAACAGATCGCCGAACAATACAGAATTTTAAAGCCAAGACTCGAGCAATACTTCCAGTATGCCATGAAACTGTTGGAACAGATTCTGAATCTGACGATCTACAAAATTCCCAGAAAAGAAAACGCTTTAGCAGATGCGTTAGCCCGCCTCGCGAAAGAATTTGCCTGCTTACAAGATGAATCAGTGGAAGTGTCGGTTCACGGACGTCGAGTCCTATCACGGCTCGACATAGACACAATACACAAATCGAAAAAGAAGAAGAATCAGTTGCAACAAGTGACGGAAAAACGAGAAGATTGGCGACGGCCATTAATAGACTACACCGCAAACAGGAAAACTACCGGACGATAAGTCGTTAGCCCATCGGATCAAGAAAAGAACTTTGTCCTACGCATTAATAAACAACACGTTATACGGAAGGTCTTTCGATCGGATGTGGCTAAGATGCCTAAGCGGGTCCGAGGCCCGTGAAATTGTTAAAGAGGTGCATTCGGGACTCCGTGGCGCTCACCGATCGAGTCCGAAGATGAAAATGAAAATTAAAAGACTAGGGTACTACTGGCCTTCGATGATGACCGACTGCATGAAAATCGCCAAGAGCTGTCACAAATGCCAAGTGCACGGAGTGGTTCTACACCAACCTCCAAATGTGCTACATCCGACAATTGTGTCATGGCCATTTGAATGTTGGGGCACAGATATAGTGGGTCCAATAGAGCCACCATCTTCAAAAGGACATCGCTTCATTCTTGCAGCTACAGATTACTTTTCCAAGTGGGCAGAGGCAGTTCCACTCAGAGAAGTGAAAGCACACCACGTGCTACAGTTTTTCAAGAACCAAGTTGTCTACCATTTCGGAGTGTCACGCAGGATCATCTTAGATAATGGGTCAGCATTCAGAAGCACGCAGATCAACAATTTTGTCAGGAATAATAAAGCACGCAGATCCACTGGCGGTATTCAACAATTTACTACCCAAGAGCAAACGGCCTGGCTGAGGCTTTTAATAAAACTCTCATTCAAATTTTAAAGAAAACTTTGGACGATAATAAGAGAAATTGGCACGAGAAGTTATTAGAAGCCTTATGGGCCTACCGGACAACCTTCGAACTCCTACTCAAGCTACAACTTACGCTCCGGTGTATGGGTCCGAGGCGAGTGTTACCCTTAGAGGTCCAGCTTCCTTCACTCGGAATTGCATTTGCAAACAAAATCACGACGAAGAGAATGCCAAATTACGATTAGTGGAATTGGAAAGCCTGGAAGGGAAAAGACTTGCAGGCGCGAGCAGAATTTAGAACTATACCAAGCTAAGATGGTTCAAGCCCATGACAGATTGGTCCGCCCAAGAACCTTCAAAGTTGGTGACTTAGTTCTCGTTCTCAAGAGACCTATCCTTGCACACCGCAAGATAGGAGGAAATTTTGAACCCACTTGGGAAGGGTCGTTTGTGGTTGAGGCAGTCTACTCAGGAGGCTCCTACCAGCTAGTGAATTGCCAAGGAGAACGACATATGCTTCCGATCAATGGACGATACTTGAAAAAGTATTACGCTACCTGATGTTTCGAAGGAATGGATTTTTTTCATCCCTAGAAGCACGGGTGAAGTAATTACTTATGACTGGGTCCGAACCCAAAAATAAAAAAAATGTGTTAAAATAAATAAAATCATGATAATAAAGTTTTCCTTGTTTTCTCTTCCATATCAAAATGTTTTTCCTGATCTTTTCCCACTTCATTCCTGTTGAATTTAAAAATACAAAAGTAATAATAATAAAAAAAAGAAAACTCTGTCTTTAATAAACATTTTCTTAATGTTCTTGTTCTTAGTACAGCCCCTGATCCTTTTCCTTGTCTTTTTGCAGGGAAATGTTGAACGGGCGGTTGGTCCTGAACTTTATAAATGACGTAAGCCTTGTACTCGACGAAAAGAGGGTGAAAGATGGAGTGATAATAGAGATTGACTCAGAATTTGAACCAGCAGGCCTGCAATACGAGGAAGGTGACTGGGTCCCATTTGACCGAGAGGAACTGCCCAGTCAGACTGTAATGAAAGTGGGTGGCCCAAGCCACCAATCCAGCAGCAAGAAAAGGAAAACAAACACTGAAGAAGACAAGAAAATCAAGTCTATAGTCGCTACAGGCGGAGGGCGGGCTTGTCGGCGCGCGCCCACAGAAATTCAGGAAGTACGAAGAGCTACTCTTACAGCAACTCAACGAAGGAATAAAAATCGCCATATCCGCAAGATGTTAACTAAACTAGCAGCGGACCAGCGCGATGAGGCAGTCGCTACTACCAGTACATATACTTCAAGGATACCGGTTCCCCAGGAACCTGAAGAAAGGAGGCCAGCTCCGAGGATAACAGAAGAGACCAGGGAAATCTCAAGAAGATCAGAAGAAGGAAGGCTACCACGCCACCAAATGAAGCCACTAGTAATGCATAACGTTGTTACAGAAGCAACCCCGGAGGATGTCCCGACGGAGACCATCCCCGAGGAGCCGAGGTACGCAGGAGAACGCGAAGGGATTGAGCCATATATCCCACAGTACGTCACCAAGCCTCGCCATTTGCAGATTATTCCAGAATACGAGTTAGAAAGAATGCAGAATGTCGAGAAGCAAACTTTTGAATACTTCGAGAGAATCAGAGGCAGGAGGATCAATATACTAGAAGGCCTCGAGCTACATACAGACGTGTTTTCAGAATACGAACAACAACACATTGTGGACTGCATCCGGGATTTGAAAAGAATGGGTCGAGCAGGTCGCCTAAGAGAAAACACTTACTCGGAACCCCGGAGATGGATGACAGGGAAAGGGAGAATTACAATACAATGTGGATGCTGCTACAACTTTGCAGAAGACAGGAAGGGAAACCCACCGGGGATACTCCGTCATGGCCGAGTGGATCCAATGCCATTAGTCATCAAAAGGATGGTAAAAAGAATGATAACATGGAGCGTACTTGCCGGCAGATTGCATACCTAACGGTTGCATCATTAACATTTACAAGAAGGGTGACTGCATACCCCCGCACATAGATCACCACGACTTTGTCAGACCTTTCTGCACAGTTTCTTTTCTGAACGAGTGTAATATCATGTTAGGATCTGACCTCCGGATAGCAGGCCCATTTGAGTTCCGAGGGCCAGTAAAGATACCATTACCGGTAGGTTCCGTCATGATAGTAAAGGGCAACGGAGCAGATGTCGCTAAACATTGCATACTGGGAGTACCAATGAAGCGGATCTCGGTTACTTTCGAAGGATGGATGACGGAAAGCACCTTACCACTTCCAGCCGGACCGGAGCTAGAGAGCCTCCGGCCTTACGACTCGTAAGTTACATGGAAAATATCACACCTCCAACGTACATCCATACGGCATCCTTGCCAAGGATGGCTTGGAAGGTGATGTTATTGACCATGTACCTCACTATTCAGACATGGATTTTTGACAGATACCTTTTTGGATGGATCGACAAAGATCATTCATAGTCCGTTTTGAGTCTATATGGATTGTATGAGATGTATTCCAGATCGAGTTGTATGATGTATCTTCAACATGATTGGAATGAAAGTGACCATGTCACATTTTTGGCCTTCACCTCTTTTGTGCAAGTTGATTGGGAAACGCCATTAAAGTTAAATGAACTTCGAACAAAGAACAGAAAAGAAACAAAAAGAATAAAAGGAAACTTTCCTTAAAAATCTAAATAAAAAAATGATGAACTCCAAATTCGCATGAACATTAAATGAACGATAAAGCAAATTTGAATCGTTAAAAGACAAACAAAATGAACACAAATTTTAAATCAAAAATTCAAATTCAACCTTCCAGATCTCAAATCAAATCTCAATCAAATTCAAACTCAACCCTCCAAATCTGAAATCCAATCCGTTCTACTCTCTCCTTGTCTGGGATGGAAGCGGTCGATTCCATTGACACGGAGCCGCGAGGTTTTCGATTCGGATCTAGTGGCGAGGAATTGTATCCAATCCAAACCAGCAACTTTCAATCAACTCTTTTGAATGGGATATGTAGCATCTACATATTCTCTCCTAATCTGTTTCTTTCCACAAAAATCTTTTACAACTTTCATGAAATTCTCGAAACACCAAAATTCCACACTTTTCAAATCAACACAACAAATCTTTGCAAAATCAATTACCATCAAAATCAAATTCTTGGGGTTGAGGATTTTTCATCCGATACTGCATTGCTTTAGGTTCTTTCCCTATCACAATGAAATACAACAAAAAATCAAATTCTTGGGGTTGAGGATTTTACATCCGAGACTGCATTGCTTTAGGTTCTTTCCCTATCGCAATGAAATACATCAAAATCAAACTTTTGGGGTTGAGGATTTTACATCCGATACTGCATTGCTTTAGGTTCTTTCCCTATCGCAATGAAATACATCAAAATCAAATTCTTGGGGTTGAGGATTTCACATCCGAGACTGCATTGCTTTAGGTTCTTTCCCTATCGCAATGAAATACATCAAAATCAAATTCTTGGGGTTGAGGATTTTACATCCGAGACTGCATTGCTTTAGGTTCTTTCCCTATCGCAATGAAATACATCAAAATCAAACTTTTGGGGTTGAGTATTTTCCATCCGAGACTGCATTGCTTTAGGTTCTTTCCCTATCGCAATGAAATACATCAAAATCAAATTCTTGGGGTTGAGGATTTTGCATCCGAGACTGCATTGCTTTAGGTTCTTTCCCTATCGCAATGAAATACATCAAAATCAAATTCTTGGGGTTGAGGATTTTACATCCGATACTGCATTGCTTTAGGTTCTTTCCCTATCGCAATGAAATACATCAAAAAATCAAACTTTTGGGGTTGAGGATTTTACATCCGATACTGCATTGCTTTAGGTTCTTTCCCTATCGCAATGAAATACATCAAAAAGCAAACTTTTGAGGTTAAGGATTTTACATCCGATACTGCATTGCTTTAGGTTCTTTCCCTATCGCAATGAAATACATCAAAAAATCAAACTTTTGAGGTTGAGGATTTTACATCCAAATAACGTATTGCTTTAGGTTCTCTCCCTATTGCAATGAAGCACATCAAATCAAACTCTTGAGGTTAAGGATTTTACATCTAATACCGCATTGCTCTGAGATCTCTCCTCATTGTAATGATTCAATCCAATCAATTCAATTTTCTTTTGAGGTTGAAGATGTTACATCTAAAACCACAAAATTCTGATTTTCATTTCAAGATTCAAATCCCTCCAAATTAATTTTAACAAAACTTCAATCTAAATTAAAACTCAAGCTAAAATGCGAACTTACACATCAAAACTTAAACTGAAACAAAATGAAATCTAAATCGAAATTCCCCGGATCATGTGATTTGGGACTCACCTCCTTTTCCTTTCCCGGCGAGAGTTCGGGAATCTCCGGTCTCGCGAGATATACCTGATACTCCCCAGCGGAAATTCTTCTACTTCGTCCTAAGTTTGTCACTTGGACATCTGTGTTGGTTTTGTTGATCTTTTCGGTCAACGCCAATACGCGCGGTGTGTTTGGTTAGCACACCACACCTATTGGGGGTCCATTTGTTGACCTCATTTTTTATGAGGTCTTCTCTCCTTCTTTTTAGTACTTAGGATCTAGCCTTAGGTTTTTCCTTTGACTATCCTAGAGGATTAGAATTGGGACCCACCATTTAGAAATTCAAACCACTTCTTAACTCCCTGCAAACTCCACAAACTTGATTGTAGACCCCTAATCACCTAGAGGGTTGAAATCAAATGTGGAAGTTTAAAGGATGAGTTCCTATAGGACTCTTTGGCCTTAGGACTGCCCTGGGTGGCATGGTCTAGTGAAGGGCAGACTTACACACACACTACACTTATACACTACACTTATACACACCTCCTAAAACCACACCCATACCCAACTTGACCTCCTGACTCATGAAGGTGATTCACATGGATTGTCCTTAACCCCTAAGCCCTTGGCTAAGAGGGTTAGGAACAACATAGTGAATGCCTCACATGAGTCCCTTCATGGCTCATGTGGGCTTGATATGGCTTCATGGCTCAACAAAAATGATTTCATTCCACTTACATTTACCCAATCTTCAATTTTCTAAATTTTCAATTTCTGACCCCCGGGACTCCAGACCCGCCTAGCCTACCCAAAACCCTTGAAATTACCTAAATTTTTCAAAATTCTCCAAAATCACCCAAATTCCTCAAAACCAATCCCAAACATTCCCACATCACTCAAATTGAATATCCATAGCCAAAAATACCAAAAATTCCAAAAATACCTCCCAATACCCTCCAAATACCCAAAATGCCCCTCTTAGCCAAAAAATCCAAAAATTTAGAAAATTCCCAAAAAATACCAGAAAATCCCAAATATTCCAAATTTCATTTTGTTCAACTACACCATGGGCCAATTTTGTCAATTTACCCCACTTTTGTCAAAATCCCTAATTTGACCCATTTTAACCCAAAGAGAACCCAATGTCAAGCTAAACCTACCCAATTGACCCAAATTCTGGTCCAATTCAATTCTAAACTTCAATTCAACATCTCCAACACCAATCTAGACCAAATTCAAGCCCAATTTGATTGGCATTTGAATCCAATTTCACTTTTGACCTTACAGCCCAATTTGGACCCATGCCCAAACTTAACCCAAACTAACCCAATTCAACTCCAATTAACCCCAAATCTTTTATAAACCTTCCCTAACATCCCCACAAACAAAACACTAACATGATTTGCCAAAAATTTAGACCCAAACCCCACTCAAATTCAACCCAAAACCAAAAGGCCCAATTTTGACCTAAATCCAAACCTAACCCAAATAAGCCCAAATCCCAAAACCAAAACCCAACCAAAGTTGAAACCTCTTTGAAACACTCCCATAAACATTTCCCAACATTAATTTTACATCAATTTCAACCTTAGCCCAACATTGGCCCAAATTAGCCCAATTTGACCTACATTGGCCCATTCACCAAATCAACCCAAATTCAACCCAATTCAAACCCAAACCACCTCAAATTCATTTCAAATCACTCATGACACACCCCTAAACCAAACCCAACAATTATTTGGCCCAAACTTCTACAAATTTCCCATCCATGAATTCATTCTTAAACCTAAAGGCCCATCCCCTTTAGCCTTCCTAAAAGCCCATCAAAAATGATTTCAAAAGGCCCAAAATTCATCCAAAGCCCACATGACACTTCCCCTCATCATCCATTTAATCAAAATCACCCCTAAGTTTCAAAATCATCATTAACCCATTCCAAATCAAGCTTCATGAAATTTCTCCACCAAAGTACCAAAATTCCTAAGTTCTACTTCCATGAAATCAAGCCAAGCCATCCTAAGCCATAGTGCAAGCCATGAAGCCATGCATGAGCCACATGGAAGCCATGAGAGCCTCTTTACATGTCACCATGCCATTTTGGGCAAAAGAAGGAGACCCTTTCCTTAATCTCCTAAAGTCATTAGCCTTAACCATGATTCCCCTTAACCCAAATTTAATCTAAATATTCTTAGAAAGAGACCTCACCACCTTTGACCAGCTGACCTAACTTATTCTCTCAGCCTAAAACCAGGTCATGGGGAGGTGAACCCAACCCAAACACATGGGTTGACCCAAACCAAGCCAAAATGGCCTCTTCCCCATTCCATTCCAAGCCATCCTATTTACACATGGCAAGGCCCAATTGACTGCACTAAACCCCAGCCCTGACCCACCTGAACAAGATGGTGACCAGTGCCTGGCCGGCCAGCCACCAGGCCGCCGGAAAACACCATGGCCGAAAGCTCACATGTGAGCCAACATTGAAATTCCCCCTTGCTGAAGTGTCCCAGCCCAAGTGGCCTCCATGGTTGTTCTTCTCTTGCATAGAGCAGCTGATCCCAAGCCCTAAACCCCCACGGAGGCCCTCCACCCTCTCCTATTTAAACACTACCCCCTCTCGGCCATGGGAGGTGCTGAAACAAACCTTAAGGAAACTCTGCCAAAATTGTTCCAGACTACTACCCACACATAGAGAACTTGATCCCCACTGAAATCCCCCTGCCATTTCCTCTCTGTGAGCTCAATTTCAGAGTTGAAATCCAAGCCCAAAACCAGGACACTTCTCCAAAGTAAGCCAATCCCCAAATTGATTGGTCCTACACCTTCACCAGACAAAGAGAAGGAGTTTACCAGCAAAAGCCCCTTCTCCAGGCCACCCACCTGTTCCAGACTCCAAGCTTTGTATTCGGCTGTGGTCGAAATCATACCTGGACAATTCACCAGGCCAAGGGACTTCATCTGGAGCTTGCTTGGTGACACAACCCTCTGATTGAAGCTTCACTTCTCTGAGCAAAGGTATGGACTCATTCTTCTTCCCGAGTTTACAGAGATTCTCCATTTAATTTGAATCAATTTCAATGCATGTTTATTATATGGATGTGTTCGTCTCTTCAAGACGAATCCATAGAGCATAAGAACACAAAAATCCGTTGAGAATCGAGTGAGAAATTAGGGTTAGAAGGTTGACGGTCACGGGTTCACACCAGTCGTAGACGATGACCAGGAGTCGTCGGATTGCGCGTGTATCGAGCGGACGGCCAGGATCGCGCCGGACGGAGCAACGAGACATGAACCGCGGGCCGCGTGCCATCCCAGTCAGATGGCGGCGCCGAATCAGGAGACGACGCGTGGAGCTTCGGAGCTGCAGAGGTTGACGCGGCGCCGCGTGGATAAGTAGATAAATAGGCTATTTTTTCTATTTATTTAATTCCCAGAACTTGGAAAATTCATAACTTTGTGTAGGAAAATCAGAAAAATAAAATAAAAATACCCTCTTGCTCAGTGAATAGAGGAGAATAATGTGGAAAAGAAATCATGTAATTTCATCAAGTATTTTATTTGTAATTATTTATTTACTCTCTGCACTATTTCAATTCTCCATGCATGTATACAATTCACCATGGCATGAGACCATAGGGCTTTTGAAGCCTCTGAATTTAGGAACATTCCCTGAATTTTCCAAAGTCAGAGGCCATCCCTATGAAGAGTTATTGATTTTTCAATTCTAGGTCACTATTCTGAGTATTTTAATTCCAATAATTAGCATGTTGTGAAATAAATTCTAGGAAAATTTGGTGATACTTCTTATCACCAGAGGACCCTAGGGAAAATAGGTTTTGAGTTAACTCACTTAGAATAACCCTAATTGGCTTAAACACCCGAAATGGAGCTTTAATTAATTAGAGCTAATCGTACATCAAATTGACTTGAAATCAATTCTCCACTGACCTTTAGGATCAGAGGAACTCACCAAAAAAGTTTGAAGTCAATTGGACTTGGCTAGCCCTATCAAATGGGTTGATTAAGCCATTTAGCCAAAATTAAACTTAAAAAATTCATAACTTTCAAAACACTTTTAAAAAAATCACCAAATTGGTTTTGGAGCCTCTCTGATATCAGGGGAATTTAAGAAAAGTAAAATTGTAGATTTCTAAAAAATTTGATTTTTTGCATTATTTTAATATTTTTAATAATTAAAAAATAATAAAAATCACAAAAATAATAAAATTCACCAAAATATTACATTTTGAATTTTAATCACTTAGGAACAAACTCCATATTTTTCTTAAGTCTATATGATGAGATATTAAATTTTAAAGCCCTAAGGTAATTTAAAAAAAATAAAAAAATGTATTTTCTAGCATTTCCACTAAAATAATTCTAATACACCAAAGAAAAATCAGAAAATTATAAAAATTGGTTCTCTGATTTCCTTGATATCAGAGAGATTTTTAAAAAATATAAAATTCATTTTTCAACCTTTATTTTATTTTTAAATTAATTAATACTCCAAAACTCAAAATAATTATAATAAAAAGAATATAATTCAAAAAATCACCAAAATTGGTCCAAGTGGTTCTCTGATCATTAGGAATGTCCCATAATTTTCTTAAGGACAGAAACTTTCCCTTGGTCATGTTATTGAATTTTCCTTGGAATTCCCTATTTTCTACAAAAAATAATTAAATAAATAATTAAATACAGAAAAATCACATTTTCTCCTCTAATGTCTTGATTGACATATGAGTGAAGTCACATAAAAATTTCAAATTCATTTAGGCTCCATTTATTGAGTTATGAAATTAATAAGCTTGAAGGGCAAAATGGTAATTAAAATTTTAACCCTTAATTAAAACTTTAGGCTTAATAAAATGAAAGAGTAAAATATTTGATCCTAATCTGATTTGGATGATTGAAATTTAAATAATTAAAGGGTAGAAACCTACCAAATAATTTAAAAATAATTAAAATAAAACCTTAATTAAATAATTAATTAAATTTGGAAGAATAATGAAAAATTGGAATTATTAAAATAGGGATATTATTAGGAAGAGATTTGTTCTTTAATTTAAGAATCCATAAATTAATCACCTCAAAAGCATTTAATTCCTAATTAAAATGATAACCCAAATTTAAAATTTGAAATGCTAAAAGACTTAATCATTAAATTAAATTAAAGTTAAATTATTTAAATTAAATCCTTTTAAAATTTCAATAAAATTAATACTTTAACAATTAAAATTAAATCATCTTTAAAACATAAAAAAAATAAAATATTAAATTAAAATTAAAAATAAAATTAAATTAAATTAAAATCTAAAATAAAATTTAAATTTAAATTAAATTAAAATCTAAAATAAAATTAAATTAAAATTTAATTAAAGTTTAAATTAAATTAAATTAAACTAAAGTTTAAATTAAATTAAATTAAATTAAATTAAATTAAATCACATTAAATTAAATTAAATTAAATTAAAACATATTAAATTAAACTAAATTAAATTAAAATAAAAAAAATCAAGTTAAAATTAAAATTAAATTAAATTAAATAAATTAAATTAAAATTAAAACTAAACCAAATTAAATCAGATTAAAAATTAAATTAAATTAAATTGAATTAAAAATAACATCACTTAAGACATAAAGAATTCAAAAAAATAATAATAATAATAATAAATCTAAAATAACTTGAACACTATTCCAAACTTAAACCCATTAATTGAAATTAAATTAAATCACAAATCACTTGAACATCAATTTACCCTCAAAAGCTCTTGTTGTCATAACTCCTAAATGGAGTATTGAGTGAAGTGTTACTTCACTCATAGGATATTCAAATGTCCTAGTTCACTGAGCAAGATAACAAAACTTGAACTCCTGGATGATTAATTCATTTGTATAATTAAATTCCTTTGGACTTAAAATAATCCTAGAAGTATTGAAAAGATGTTTAAGATTTGTCTTAAGCACTTCCTCGATATGATAGGATGTTTATAAGAATAATTGAACTTAATTGTTCTTTGATGAAGAAAATCGTCCTTAAACCAAAAACACAAGAACCTAGACGTCATAGGAGGTGACTAGCTATAGGATTAGGAACTTGGTAGAAAACCATAACCCTTCCCTAGCTTTACCTAGGAACTTGCTTTAAATGCTTAAATATTCTAATTGTGTTTTAAGTGCAGCTTGGGATGACGGGAAGACCCTCCAGGTATGCTTTTATTTTATTGCAATTTACCTTATTGCAATTTACTTAATCGCATCGCACTTACTTTTCTTGCATGATAAACAACTGTTGCATGAAAACCAAAACCTTTAGGATAGTCCCTAAACTGAAACCAAAACTAAATTAAAAATCACTGCAAGATAAAATTCACCGTCACAACATTTCAAAATATAAAACAACTCAAAATTTAATCACAAACAGAACAACAAAACTACAACTACAACTAAATTAAAACGTCTTGTTGGATGATCGGGAATACCTCGGATGATGTAACCTACGTGTTGCTAACGGGATTTCCCACGGTCTAAATGAAAGTGTGGAACTCATTTAGTTGAGTTTAGCAAATTCATACGGACTAAGTGAATCCGATAAAAATAACGATGCGGAAGGATGGAACCGTGGGATCTTAACCGGTGTTGTTATAATCAACTTTAAGATTTGTTTTAATTAAAACATAAAAAATACTTGGAAATTAAGACCTTCTCTAAACCAAAACACTTCTCTCATCTCCTGATTTATGACTTCTAAAACTAAACCTCTACAACAACAAGGAGATCGAAGCATAGTGGGCAGCACGGCCATCGTCATCAGCACAACCTGAGTCTACTTCAGCAAAACTTTCTTAGAATTAAATAACCAAGCCATAGGACTTCGAGGTAGTTTGCCTAATGCAACATAAATCCTCAACTCTTCGTTAGGCATTTGCATTGCAAATTAAGCCCTAACCGGTCTTAGGATTCCGAGGTAGTCGTCCGATACGACATAAACCCTCACATCTTCGAGGCTATTTGTGTGATCGCATCATATGAATATAAGTCTTAATTAATTAAAATTGGCAAGATCAAAACATTAAATAAACTTTAGGGCTTTCCCAAATTCAAGCCAAATAATAGGATAATCGGGAAATTATCGGAGTTCGCTTCGAATCTGTGATTTCTCCTACCTTTCTTCCTTTAAATTCCCAAAATAAAATGTTCCAAATTTGATCCATTCCCTATTGAAATTCCAAAATTCAATCCCTTGAAAACTTAAACTTTGAAATTCTTGAGAGCAGAACTACTGATTATTATCGAGAGTTTTCTTAGGTGATTCCCATCACTTAAGATGTAATTAACTATAGGGGCTTGCCCTTATAGGGAATTTTAAGAACCCGGGTAATATAAACCCTGTTTAATGCTTTCATATTAAGCAGGGGAACTTGTCGGCAAATAAAATGGTTTCGCAGACCAAACGGATGTCACAAACCTTCTAGTTTATTTAATCGAGCCCCACCACCAAGCAGTGTGCCTATTCTTCGGAATAGACACGCGGTTTGTGGTGTGGTGCTCGTTTATATAAACTATTTGAGATGTGAGATCAGTTTGATTTCATATCTTAAAATTTTTAAAATTTATTTCAAAATCAAAACATTACTTTCCAAATTATATATATCTGTAAATTAAATTAAAAATTCGCCGACAATTTCTGTTGGCGACCCCTTTTTAAAAAGATTAAACGACACAACCTAAAAATATGCCGACACCTGGTTATCGATTCCACAGGGAGGTAACGATTCTAACAATTGATAACGTAATACTGAAATCCAATACTCAAATTGCAATTAAAGTCTAATGTTTACTTCTACTAACAAGATGCAGAAAATAGTAACAATTAAGCAAACTATAATTACATCTAATATCCTTAAAACAGGATTAACTAACAGACACACACTAAGCTATGTATTGAAAGGTTTTGATATATAAGAAATGTATCTTTCCTCTTGCAATGATTCTATGATGTGTGAATGATATGGAATGATTATTTTATTTTATTGTGCCAAATAAGAGCATAAATGTTTCTTTACCTTAAAAGAGTACCCCCTCTTCCAAGCATGAAAAGAACATTGATATATCCTAAGTTCAGTCACTAAATCTAAGGTTAGGCTGAGAGGATACTGGCTGTCACTGCGGAGCTCCCACTCACCCTTCACCTGAAGGCTAATGATGTGCCCGACCTTTACTAATGTAAGAATTTATGATTTTTATTAAAATATTTTTAATAATTTTTTCAAAAGTCACAATTTCAAACGCAAGTATACATATCATTTCAAGTAATATAGGGCTCTATTGGAGTCCTGGTTATCGATCCCACAGGGAAGATTAAGTGAAAAATAAAGTTTAAGGAATATATTAGATTTTCAAATTAAAAGTAATTATTATTTTTATTTCTTTTCAAAATTCAGATTTTTAAGTTTAGTTAAATTTCTACTAAATGTAAATAAGCAACAATAAAGTAAAATGTTAATGCAAGTATAAAAAAAATAACTTTCTCCTTTTTCAACTAATCCAAGAAATTTCAGAATAATTATCATTCATTAAGAACATGAAATTATGGTATTGCGCCAAATAGAAGCATTCATATTATTTACCTTCGCTCTATAGTGTAAAGAACATTGGCTAATCTATAGATCATTTCAGGATGTATTATTAGTAGAATGGGTTAATCTAGGCTCACACTTCTAGATGTCCAAGGGTGGCCATGGTCGGCCCTACTAGTGACCCATTCCCTTTCTATAAACCAAATTATTAGAATTTAGTCTGTCACTCTAAAAACTAATCAATTCTGCTACCAATAAACAATATCTCCCAATTTATTTGCACTTCACCTTGAATAACCCGCTAAAGGCCTACAATTACCCAAGGATTCATGTGATATCTATCAGTTAAGAACTCATCTCCGGATAAGTCTCAGAACGGGTTTTAACAATTCAAATGGCCAGTTTAAAAAGTAAATTAAGATCAGGTATTAATATCATCACAACAATTTAAAATTTAAAGTTAAGTTCTCTAACAAAATTAAATTATCTTATTATCTCTTCATAGTTGAAAGGAGAAAGAAAACTAACTACTCAGAACACATTGAATTCACAAAACAAATCGTATTTATAAAACTTTGAACCAAGTTACAAATACTTATCTGGAATGTTCCTTCAAGTGATCCACTGACTCCTACTGATTCCAATGCAAAATGAAAGACTTCAACAGCAACAACACTTGCAAACTCACACTTACTACTCCAGGAATTGAGTAGTAACACTCAAAATAACTAAAATAAACTCACTAATTACTTAAGAAGGTGGTTCCCTAAAACTATTTTCAACCGTGACAGAAATCTAGGGTGCTTTGGGGCACTTTTCTCTGTAGAATTGACTCCTATTTATAAAGCTTTGAAAATGACTAGGGGTTTCTTAAGGCACCTCTTCAAAATTCATCCAAATACAATGTATCTTCCTGAAATTAACTGTGGCGCCTAGGCGCAGGAGTCCGTGACCAAGTCTTCGCGCCTCTTCACTTTAGATGTCACCTCTTCGCGAATAAAACTGTTTTCCGTGTCCAAATGCCTCTATCCACTTGGAAAAGTAGTCTGTAGCTAAGAGTATGAATCCGTGTCCTCTCAAAGATGGAGGGTATATCGGACCCACTATATCTGTGCCCCGACACTTGAATGGCAACGAGGCAATCGTGTGGTGTAGAACATTCAGAGATTGGTGCAAGATCACTTCTTGCACTTGGCATTGATGACATTTCTTTGTTGTATCCATGCAATCTGTCATCATTGCCGGACAGTAGTATCCGAGTCTTTTGATTTTCATCTTCATTTTTTGTCCTGACTTGTGAGCACTACACAATCTGGCATGCACTTCTTTAACGATTTTTTGTGCTTCTGCTCTACTGAGGAATCTGAGCCACATCTAATTGAAGGATCTTCTGTACAGAACACAGTCAATTAAAGCATATGAGAGAGCTCTCTTTTAAATCTGATGTGCTGTTGATTTGTCTTCTGGCAACCTTGCTGTTCACAAATATTCTATCAACGGCTGACGCCAATCTTCGGTATCATCTGCCACTGTGGCTGTAATCTCTTCTTTTCCAAGCTTGTGTAGGCTGTCGAGGTCAATCTGTGACAAAACCTGACATCCCTGTACTGTAATATCTATAGAGTTTTTGGGTGGAAAAGCCAATTCTTTAGCGAGTTTAGCAAAAGCATCCGCGCGGGCGTTGTCTGCTCGAGGAATTCTATAGAATATCACTCTTGGGATCTACTCGAGTAATTTCATTGTGTACAGATGGTATTCCTCTAATCTTGGTTTCAGAATTTTTTACCCTGCCACTTGTTGAATGAGAGTCGCCATAAATGACAATGTCTGTAATTTCCATTAGTATTTCTAATTCCAAATCTGTGATTAGAGCTTCGTATTCTACCTCATTATTGGTACACGGCTCTGATAAGTGGTGGAGAATCTCAGCATTGCCTGATCCAGAGTTACGAAGACCAAATCGCTTCCTGCTTTACCGGGTACCACTATATGTTGTCCTTTGTCTCTTCGGGCCGATGACACTCCATCAAAGTAAATTTCCCAACATCTGGCACTTGGCTGCTCTATTTGTAGTTTATGTTCGTCTGGTAAATCATCAATGAGAGGGGACCCAGCTGGCAGTGGATGCGCTGCGAGAAAATCTGCGAGAATCTGCCCTTTGATAGCGTGAAGGGGCGCAAAAGTTATGTCAAATTGTAATAATATCATCGACCACCTTGTTAAGCATCCGGAAAGTGTAAGTCGGGTCATCAAATATTGCAACGGGTTAACTTTTGAGACCAAGTTGACCTTATGAAACAACATGTAGTGTCTAAGTTTTTAAGCGGCGAAAACCAAAGCCAGACAATGCTTCTCAATAAGAGGATACTTTACTTCTGCCGGTATTAGACATCGACTCAGATAGTGGAGTGTGTTTTCTTTACCCTCGTCATTGACTTGGGCAAGTAAGACTCTGTGGGAGTCGTCCAAAGCCGCGGTATAAGGTATCAACGGTCTACCCGGGATAGGGACTGCCAAAACAGGGGTGTCGTTAAATATCATTTAATATCTTTGAAAGCTCATTGACACGGCTCTCCCCAAACAAATGTGACATCTTTTCGAAGTAAGTTCAAAAAGGGGAGACACCTTCCTAATAAATTAGATATAAAGCGTCTTAGATATGCCAATTTTCCTTGGAAAGAACATAATTGTTTCAAGGTATGGGAGGAGGCATTTCTAATATCACTTTAATCTTTTCCAGGTCGATTTCAATTCCCCGATGACAGACAACAAATCCTAGAAATTTCCCATATGTAACAACGAAAGTGCATTTTAAGGGATTCATCTTTAGATTGTATTGTCGTAATCATTCAAATATGATCCTTAAATTATTTAGGTGATTATCCTTTACTCTGCTCTTGATGACCAAGTCATCCATGTAGCATTCCACTTGGTTGTGAATGAGGTCATCGAAGATCTTTGTCATTGCTCTTTGGTATGTTGCTCCTGCGTTCTTTAATCCAAACGACATCACGGTGTAGCAGTAAATCCGGATCGGAGTTCTAAAGGCTGTAAGCGTTGCATCTTCTAGAGCCATCTTGATTTGATTATAGCCTCACGATCCATCCATGAAAGAGAAAATTTCGTGCAACAACGCGATGTCTAACATTAACTCTAGTATCGGTAATGGATACTCATCCTTCGGGCATGCTTTATTCAAATCCCTGAAGTCGTCACACACTCGGATTTATCCATTCTTCTTCTTTACTGGCACGACATTAGCAAGCCATATCAGATATTGTTCTTCTCGTACAAAGTTAGTGTCTATTAATTTCTTTACTTCTTTCATAACTTGTTGTTCTATTTCAAGGCGCATTCTTCTGGGAGCTTGTTTTACTAGTGTCGTATTTTGATCCACTCCTAGTCGGTGAACTACAACCTCTAGAGATAGTCCAGGCATTTTGTCGTAACTCCAAGTGAAGAAATCTTTAAATTCTGACAGTAACCTAACCAAGTCTGTAACCTCTTCTTTGTTGAGCAACGAACTTATAAAAGTTGGTCGGGGCTGCTCCTCAGTTTTGAGATTGATTTCTTTAAATTTGTCAACTGTTGATTTGATTTCTTCTTCGAATTCTGGCGGAGCCTCTTCTATCAGTTGATCTTCATATTCATTTTGGATGCCCGGGCAATTTTCTACTGGCTGACTAGTAACAACCACGCAAAATTCCAATTCATCGACAGGTCCGATCGTATCGAACCCAAGACCTTCTTTTGAGTTGAGTTTCTTTCCTTTGGTGCTCCATAATTTTTCAAATGATTGTAACTTATCTTTTGGCATTTGGTTTGGCACATGTCCTTATTGAATTAACTTTTGGACATAAGGTAAAAAGTATCCAAAAGTTAGTTCCACTAATTCATTAGAATCGTTTTCTTCGAGAATTACATAAGGTTCAGAAGTAGAAGGAGAAGCTTTATAAAACTTGATCGGTTTAAAACCATCATTATGGACTTCCATGACTTCCATACTCTCGATCTTATGAGGATGGATCAGAGTTAGAGTCATGGCTTGCACATAATGATTAATCCGATCATACATCGATTCATATTCTTCTCTTTCTGTATCTTCCGTAGAAATCTCGAATCGAGACTTCTTCTGACTTATCATCATTGTTTCTTTATCCTCTTTAGAACTTCCTTCTACATCAATGCTGATCGGCGGCTTCGTCCGTTCAACAATCTGGTGAGTTCTTCCTCGACCACGTCCCCGGCCTCGACCTCGAATGTGTGGGCTAAAAGAACATCCACCAAGTCATTGCAAAGGAGTGGTGGGAGATCGTTGAACTCAAGCTGTATGGTCCCGTTCTCCCAGTTCTTTTGAATCTTCTGCTTTACTTGTCCCAATTTCTCTACAAAATATTATTTTCTTCGGGGATCAATGGTAGTGATTACTGATAGTGGATTACTGTTTTTTCGATTTGTTGTAATGCATTGTTTGTTTTGAAACTTGTAATTTGTTTTATGTTGTATTGCATGGTTAGACTCTGTGCATGTATGGATGTGTTTACTTTCAGATTGCTTGTTTAAATTTGGATTTAAATTGTTTTATATTTTCATGTTACCATTAAATGTTTAAAGTTTAAGTTTAAATGTCTCTTTACCGAGCAAAGCTTTTATGTCATGTTTAGCATACTTTCTATATTGTTATATACATGTTATTGTAAATGCTTAATTAATACCTGCATAGCTTAAAAGGAATGAAATTGAAGACTCGGTACACAAAGGTTAGTACCATTTATTCTTTCTTCCTACTCTTATATTTTTAAAGTGGTATATGTTGAAAAAGTTTAAGTTTAGGGGGGAGAAAGACTAAACTTTATTTGTCTTCAAATGAACTATTTATTTATAAAACTATTTTTAACATGATTTTTGGTAAGAATATGACTTTAGCAAGTTATATTTTTTTTATTTTATTCAAATATTATATTAGACTTAAAAATTAAGTTTTAATAATAAAAGTTAACTTTAAGGTTAATATATTTAGTATAAGAGTATATGACTATAGTTTGCTATTCAAAGTAAAGGAAAGGGTATTTTTGAAATATTAAGAGTGTTAGAATTACATGTGAAAAGAAAGGGTTGAAACTTTATGAAGTGACGTTTATACTAATTTTAATGTAGAAAGAAAGAAATGTAATGAGTTATAACTTTAGGAAGTGGATGGTGAAGTTCAAAATCATTAAAGGCTATCCAGATATAGTAATCCTCACATAAAAAAAAGAAAGAGAAAAGAAAATAATGGATTGAAAAAAAAATTCCATACATAGGAAAAGAAAATGAAAATGAGAAAACCAAAAGAAAAGAAATATATATGTGAGGAGAAGCTTGAGGAGATGCCTAATAAAAAATTGGCTTTACTTGAACTAACTTAAAGGAATGAACTTAACAACGTTTCTAGATTTATATTGATGTGTTGGTATCTTTATTAGTAGAGTCTTCATGAGATTTCTTTTTCATATGACTATTCTAAGTATTCTTAATATGAGAAATTGCACTTATTTTTGAAATGAATAGAAGACTAGAACTCTTAAACATGATTACTAAATATTCTTAACTATAGTTTGAACCAAGTTATTAAAAGTGATTTAAAAATCTTGCTATAATATTTATGTATAAAAAATTATAACATTTATAAAGTTAAGTTCACTACCATGAGTCATACTTTTTATGTAGTAAAAGAGTTACTTGAGGACAAGTAACAGTTAAGTTTAGGAAATTTTGATACCCCAAAATATTGGATCTTTCACCTATATTTCATACTTATTTTTGGTGATATTTCTCTTTAAAGAATGGTATTTTTCATGTTTTGTTGCAGGTATAATGATTTTTGGCATTTGGAGCAAAGAAATCAAAAATGATGGAATTTGGAGTCAAATGAGGTGATTTTTGGAAAGTCTGCTCTGGGCGCCAACGGCACCCTCATCCAGAGAGCGCGGGCTAAAAAATATGCCCTGGAACTGACAGAGCCAGGACGTGTATCGATGGCACCATTTAAGAGAGGCTAGGCGCCGACAACAGCCAAATCTGGCGCTGACGTCGCACAGGACAGTTACGCGTACATTTTTCATATATTCGACGTATTTAGACTACTTTCGGAGGGTTTCTTGAGGCATCCCATGGGAAATTAGTCCTTACACAATATTAGAGTGTTTTAAATGATAGATAAGAGAGTTTTTTAGCAGGAAAAAAGAGCAAAAAATTGGTGTTACTGTAAAAAAAGGGTTTTCTCTAAAGTTGTAGGAGGGGAGAAAGTGAGAGATTTCTTCTTCCATACTTTTATTAGAGAGAATTGAGTGTCACTGTAAAGAGAGAAAGAGGTTCAAAGGAACTTCAAGGGATTTACTTTGAGGAAGAGTTTGTTTATCGTTATTTGTATGAACTTTTATTTATAAATAAAATCTTTGTTATCTTGCATCTTTTTCATGAATTCTGAGTTGATTTCTTTGTTTTTCTCCTTACAATGAGATATGGTGAAATGAAGAGATAGATTAGATATGTAATTTAAATGTTAAATACTTGTGATGGTTTTACACTCAGTTCTTCATTTATTTTTCGATATAACCAATTGAAATGTTAAAATTTGTTATGAAACATAAGATCCGAAAGGACTATGAGTTCTACAACAAAGTGAGAATCACATTCAATTCTATGGATGAGAATGTGGTCCATTGGATTGAGTGCAAATAAATAGAGAAATAAACTTTTTTTGGGTGTAGAATTGGATATTTTAAGGGTGACAGACTAAAATCCTCAATTTGATCCTAGTGTTTGGAAATTAAAGTGAGAGTTAGCACTCAAGCGAGGGGGAAGTGGGAGCTCAGAAGTGGGAGTCAATATCCTCTCACCCTAACCACAAATTTAAGGGTCAAACATAGAATTAGCCAATATTCTTTATGCACTCAAAATAGGGTAAAAAATAAGAATGCTCCTATTTGGCATAATACAATTTCCAACAATCTAAATCTTTCACTAACCATAAATTCTTTGCAACTGGAATGATGTTTTCTCAAATTTGAACCTTTCATTTTAAATATTTAAGCTTTTTTTGGAATTAGTAAATATAGCTTAAAGATTAGAAAGTAGTTTGGTGTACTAGTTCTATTAGTATAATTAAATATTGTCAACTTGTGCTTTTCACTTGAAAGTTTTATAGAGTTTGAACTTTTTGTTTTAGTGCTATTATCATAAATTTACACCTTCCTCATGGGATTGATAACAATGACTCCATTAGATCCATGTATTACTTGTGTGATACATATACTTGTGTTTGTATTCTAGTTTCTATAAGAAAATATATTGAAATACAAAACATAACATCACAGAGACAGGATGACTAATAGGTAAAGGTGGAGTAGCCTCAATAGGTGAATCAAAAGTAACCAGGGCCTAGCAGAAGTAGAGGGATCAGTAACAACAAGTCATTTAGTTGGAAATGGATAAGAAAAAGTAGGCCCTTCAGTGGGAGGAGCATTTATGTCATCTGGTTGTCATATTAGTAGGCAGGGCAGTGGATTCTTCTTGATGAGTTTTTACAACAATAAAGTCAGTAAAATGAAACTTAGTATTATGAGTAGGCAAAGCAGTAGCCTTATCACATTTGAGATGCGGGTGTAATTGATAACACAAGATAGAGGAGTGGCCAAACATGAAACAATGAGGACAGTAAGGGGATGCGGTTTGAGCTCCACACATTATCAGTAGTCGTTATGAGTAAATACTATCCAAATCTCATCAGTAAATGGAAGCGTTATATCACATTTGAGATGCGGGTGTAATTGATAACACAAGATAGAGGAGTGGCCAAACATGAAACAATGAAGACAGTAAGGGGAGTGTGGTTCGAGCTCCACACATTGTCAGTAGCTGTTATGAGTAAATCTTATCCAAATCTCATTAGGAAATGGAAGTGTTATATCACGTTCAACCAGAATTTTGGATTTAGTAGGCCTAGAAACATAGAAAGTGGATTTTCCATTTTTAATGGTTTGCCAAAAGCCATTGCTAAGGAAAAAAGTGTCTCATAATTGTAAATATGAACCTGGAGGCTTGGAAGTCGTATCCAAACAATTTAATGAAATATATATATCGTAAGCATAAATATCGGTGGATCAATGGTAGTGATTACTGATAGTGGATTACTGTTTTTTCGATTTGTTGTAATGCATTGTTTGTTTTGAAACTTGTAATTTGTTTTATGTTGTATTGCATGGTTAGACTCTGTGCATGTATGGATGTGTTTACTTTCAGATTGCTTGTTTAAATTTGGATTTAAATTGTTTTATGTTTTCATGTTACCATTAAATGTTTAAAGTTTAAGTTTCAATGTCTCTTTACCGTGCAAAGCTTTTATGTCATGTTTAGCATACTTTCTATATTGTTATATACATGTTATTGTAAATGCTTAATTAATACCTGCATAGCTTAAAAGGAATGAAATTGAAGACTCGGTACACAAAGGTTAGTACCATTTATTCTTTCTTCCTACTCTTATATTTTTAAAGTGGTATATGTTGAAAAAGTTTAAGTTTAGGGGGGAGAAAGACTAAACTTTATTTGTCTTCAAATGAATTATTTATTTATAAAGTTATTTTTAACATGATTTTTGGTAAGAATATGACTTTAGCAAGTTATATTTTTTTTATTTTATTCAAGTATTATATTAGACTTAAAAATTAAGTTTTAATAATAAAAGTTAACTTTAAGGTTAAGATATTTAGTATAAGAGTATATGACTATAGTTTGCTATTCAAAGTAAAGGAAAGGGTATTTTTGAAATATTAAGAGTGTTAGAATTACATGTGAAAAGAAAGGGTTAAAACTTTATGAAGTGACGTTTATACTAATTTTAATGTATAAAGAAAGAAATGTAATGAGTTATAACTTTAGGAAGTGGATGGTGAAGTTCAAAATCATTAAAGGCTATCCAGATATAGTAATCCTCACATAAAAAAAAGAAAGAGAAAAGAAAATAATGGATAGAAAAAAAAATTCCATACATATGAAAAGAAAATGAAAATGAGAAAACCAAAAGAAAAGAAATATATATGTGAGGAGAAACTTGAGGAGATGCCTAATAAAAAATTGGCTTTACTTGAACTAACTTAAGGGAATGAACTTAACAACGTTTCTGGATTTATATTGATGTGTTGGTATCTTTATTAGTAGAGTCTTCATGAGATTTCTTTTTCATATGACTATTCTAAGTATTCTTAATATGAGAAATTGCACTTATTTTTGAAATGAATAGAAGACAGTAACTCTTAAACATGATTACTAAATATTCTTAACTATAGTTTGAACCAAGTTATTAAAAGTGATTTAAAAATCTTGCTATAATATTTATCTATAAAAAATTATAACATTTATAAAGTTAAGTTCACTACCATGAGTCATAATTTTTATGTAGTAAAAGAGTTACTTGAGGACAAGTAACAGTTAAGTTTAGGAAATTTTGATACCCCAAAATATTAGATCTTTCACCTATATTTTATACTTATTTTTTGTGATATTTCTATTTAAAGAATGGTATTTTTCATGTTTTGTTACAGGTATAATGATTTTTGGCATTTGGAGCAAAGAAATAAAAAATGATGGAATTTGGAGTCAAATGAGGCGATTTTTTGAAAGTCTGCTCTGGGCGCCAACGGCACCCTCATCCAGAGAGCGCAGGCTAAAAAATATGCCCTGGAACTGACAGAGCCAGGACGGGTGTCGATGGCACCATTTAACAGAGGTTAGGCGCCGACAATAGCCAAATCTGGCGCTGACGTCGCACAGGACAGTTACGCGTACATTTTTCATATATTCGACGTATTTAGACTACTTTCGGAGGGTTTCTTGAGGCATCCCTTGGGAAATTAGTCCCTACACAATATTAGAGTGTTTTAAATGATAGATAAGAGAGTTTTTGAGCAGGAAAAAAGAGCAAATAATCGGTGTTACTGTAAAAAAGGGTTTTCTCTAAAGTTGTAGGAGAGGGGAGAAAGTGAGAGATTTCTTCTTCCTTACTTTTATTAGAGAGAATTGAGTGTCACTGTAAAGAGAGAAAGAGGTTCAAAGGAACTTCAAGGGATTTACTTTGAGGAAGAGTTTGTTTATCGTTATTTGTATGAACTTTTATTTATAAATAAAATCCATGTTATCTTGTATCTTTTTCATGAATTCTGAGTTGATTTCTTTGTTTTTCTCCTTACAATGAGATATGGTGAAATGAAGAGATAGATTAGATATGTAATTTAAATGTTAAATACTTGTGATGGTTTTACACTTAGTTCTTCATTTATTTTTTGATATAACCAATTGAAATGTTAAAATTTGTTATGAAACATAAGATCCGAAAGGACTATGAGTTCTACAACAAAGTGAGAATCACATTCAATTCTATGGATGAGAATGTGATCCATTGGGTTGAGTGCAAATAAGTAGAGAAATAAACTTTTTTTGGGTGTAGAATTGGATATTTTAAGGGTGACAGACTAAAATCCTCAATTTGATCCTAGTGTTTGGAAATTAAAGCGAGAGTTAGCTCTCCAGCGAGGGGGAAGTGGGAGCTCAGAAGTGGGAGTCAATATCCTCTCACCCTAACCACAAATTTAAGGGTCAAACATAGAATTAGCCAATATTCTTTATGCACTCAAAAGAGGGTAAAAAATAAGAATGCTCCTATTTGGCATAATAAAATTTCCAACAATCTAAATCTTTCACTAACCATAAATTCTTTGCAACTGGAATGATGTTTTCTCAAATTTGAACCTTTCATTTTAAATAGTTAAGCTTTATTTGGAATTAGTAAATATTGCTTAAAGATTAGAAAGTAGTTTGGTGTACTAGTTCTATTAGTATAATTAAACATTGTCAACTTGTGTTTTTCACTTGAAAGTTTTATAGAGTTTGAACTTTTTGTTTTAGTGCTATTATCATAAATTTACACCTTCCTCATGGGATTGATAACCATGACTCCATTAGATCCATGTATTACTTGTGTGATACATATACTTGTGTTTGTATTCTAGTTTCTATAAGAAAATATATTGAAATACAAAACATAACATCACAGAGACAGGATGACTAATAGGTAAAGGTGGAGTAGCCTCAATAGGTGAATCAAAAGTAACCAGGGCCTAGCAGTAGTAGAGGGATCAGTAACAACAAGTCATTTAGTGGGAAATGGATAAGCAAAAGTAGGCCCTTCAGTGGGAGGAGCATTTATGTCATATGGTTATCATATTAGTAGGCAGGGCAGTGAATTATTCTTGATGAGTTTTTACAGCAATAAAGTCAGTAAAAT
The DNA here is from genome assembly GCA_022702705.1 of Papilionanthe hookeriana x Papilionanthe teres. Taxonomy (NCBI): domain Eukaryota; kingdom Viridiplantae; phylum Streptophyta; class Magnoliopsida; order Asparagales; family Orchidaceae; genus Papilionanthe; species Papilionanthe hookeriana x Papilionanthe teres. Next base: position 112,032,011 of record CM040424.1, on the reverse strand, counting down.
GAAACTTAGTATTATGAGTAGGCAAAGCAGTAGCCTTATCACATTTGAGATGCGGGTGTAATTGATAACACAAGATAGAGGAGTGGCCAAACATGAAACAATGAGGACAGTAAGGGGATGTGGTTCGAGCTCCACACATTATCAGTAGTCGTTATGAGTAAATACTATCCAAATCTCATCAGGAAATGGAAGTGTTATATCACATTTGAGATGCGGGTGTAATTGATAACACAAGATAGAGGAGTGGCCAAACATGAAACAATGAAGACAGTAAGGGGAGTGTGGTTCGAGATCCACACATTGTCAGTAGCCGTTATGAGTAAATCTTATCCAAATCTCATTAGGAAATGGAAGTGTTATATCACGTTCAACCAGATTTTTGGATTTAGTAGGCCTAGAAACATAGAAAGTAGATTTTCCATTTTTAATGGTTTGCCAAAAGCCATTGCTAAGGAAAAAAGTGTCTCATAATTGTAAATATGAACCTGGAGGCTTGGAAGTCGTATCCAAATAAGAATGATGGGATGCTCAGACTTAGGGTCAAAATCAACTGTCCATTTTAGGACTTTTTTATCCTAATAAGCTTCCTGGAAAATAGCCTAGCCAAATCATCATCATATGTATATATAGTTGAAATTTGAAGGCAATATCGTTGATAAGAATAGGAGGTTTTTAGTGAGTGGCTACCAAAATCCCACTCATAAGGTATACAACTCACTCAACCAATAAAAGAATTAAATATAAAATTATACCCAAAAAATGAAAACAGAAATATCACCCCAATAATACAATTAAGTACCCGCCCTGATAACACAAAGTTGTGCCACGGTTTGGGAATAATTTTGGCCGAACACAAGTGAACCATGACTAATAACACCAACACGTGTTGCAGTTTGAAAAATAGCTCAACGAGGGATCCTATCACTTATAACACCAGAAATAAATCTAATAATAACACCATGTTGTTCCATGGTTTGAAGGATCACTCGAACGTGAGAATCCCACTCAACAGTAACTCCAAAAATAAAGCCAAGAATAACACCTTGTTGTGCAGCGATTTGAGAATAATACCAACTTAACATGGAACGTGGGATGCCTCCGCCGATAACACCAAATATAACTCTGAGAATAAAACCATATAGTGTCTCGATTTGAAGGATCGCTTGAATGCATGATACCACCGCCAATAACGCCAAAATGAAACTCAAGAATAACACCACTTCCCATGTACCATACCCGCTTTACCCATATAACACCAATGATACCATGAAGAAACGGCCGAGAATAAGACCAGCGGAACAGTGAAGAAGAAGTGGGAGTCAAATAACACTAAAAAATTTGGAAATAAAAATGTGCATACATCCCTAATAACCTTAAGAGAACCCAATGCAGTCACTCATACCACCGCAGATAACATTGAGATCTGAGTAGCCAGAGTCCCCCATAGGATTAATTAATGAGTTTTGCATCTTATATAGGGTAGGGATAGCTCGTCATCATTAAGTAGGCTCTTTGAAGTAGGGTTAGGAATATCACCTAGCAAAGGATTATTAGATTGGGGCCCATATTTAGCCAACCAATTTGCAACTTGTTTCCCCACTCTTGGAATAATACTTTAAATTATGTTGATGGTGCTAGTGATGTGTCTAATTTAACTCACCTAGTAGAGAATGTGTCAAGGGACCTCTAGTTGGTTTTTGAATATCTTTACCAAGATCTCAGAGTCTAAGTCTTGGTGAATAATTAAAAAATTGTAGTGTAGGGAAATTTTTAAACCCCATAGGGCAGCCTGCACTTCAGCTTGTAAGGAAACATCAGCCAAGAGTGGGGAGGAGAATAAATACAAACATTTCCCAATATAACTTTTGAAAATCCCCCCCCCACCTCCACACACACACCAGCTCTACTTTGTGGAAACTACAATCAGTAATGATTCTTATCCATGACTCTTGAGGTTTCGTCTAGTAAAACCTTTTGAATGATTTATCTTTGTTGAGTACCCTTGGTGAAATCAGCACTCTTTATTTTTTTCACTAAATAAAATTTTATATTTACATAATCTTATTTGGTTGCTCCTTCCTATTCTCATGTTTGCATTTATTCATGACCATCTAGATGAACTAAAAAGTGATAAGAGGTGTGAGCTCAGAGTTACAATCCCTACAGTCCAGCCAACAATCCTTAATAGACACTCAAGTTAATTTGAGATTGGGAACTTGTTAATGGGAGATAAGTTGTTGCCAAGTCTGTTTGGAGAAGGAACTGAATCATATGGTGTTGGATAGATTCCTCCTCTTACATTCACAATAAATAACAAGAGGGACTTTGAGTCCCTTAAGTTTCACAATATCAATAGTGAGGAGAATGTTCTAGAAATATCTCCAGCAAAAGAAAATAATAGTGGTTCTCAACTTATGATTCCACACTCCAGATCCCCAAACAGTCTTAGGATTACATTGTAAGAATTTATGAATGAATTTGGATAGTGATTGAGACTTAGGATTTTTTGTAATAAAGCAATCCTTTTTAAAGGTTTTAATGGGATTTAAACAATCACCTTGCAATTATCTATGTCTAACACAGTTGTTAGTTTGTCCAAGTCTTATCAGTCATCTTTCCAGCAATTTTAATATTAGATAGAGGATTCTCTAGGGTCGAATCCAGAGGGTGTAAAATTCCATCAGGAAGCCCATTGTTAAGCCAGAAATCATTATTTTCTTCCCCCAAGTCCTAGATCTAGAAGCCTTCAGCTTGTTGTCTCACTTTTAGTAGTTATCACTTAGAGTCCCCCAGCTTCTATTGAACCACCATTGAGTGAGCCCTATGATCTACCTAAAAAGTACTCATTTTTATGCTTTATTTATGAATCAATTCTTAAGGATATTATGCTTTAATAAAAGGTATTTTCATGTTTTTGGATGTAGATGATTAAAAAGAGTCCAAGAAAGAAAAAGAAGGAAAAAGAAGCAAAAAGGAGCAAAAATGGAGCTTATGGAGCAAAATATTGGAATTATTGGCTTGGCGCCTAGGCGCCTGAATCCTGCGCCTAAGCTCCAGTTCGATACAGATGCTGTCAAGATTTTTGACGACTTTGGTCAGTTATTTTGACTGTGTTAAGCGGTTATTGGAGCTTCTAGAAGACTGGATGTGATGGCGATGAGAATATATTTTTTGAAGTCATGTCGTCGCCGTCAATTCCTGTATCATGTCAATGTCAAGGAGTCGCCACTCTCTTTCTCTATCTATCACCTTAATTATTATCCTTACTAGACTTACTATCAAAAGTCTTTGGAGAATTTGAAGAAGGATTAATCATGCTAGAGATTGAGAGAAAAGAGATCAAAATGATAATCTCATAGAAAAAGTCTTCAGATTGTGTAATTACTGAAGTTTTTCATATAAGAAAATCATATGAAGATCTTGGGTAACCAGAGAGGTCTTGTAGGTAAAATACCTATCCTGAGTTCTTTAATCTCCTATGGGAGCAAGCTCTATAGTTAATTACATCCTGAGCAATTATTACTGCTTAGGAAAACTCCCGATTAAGGTTAACATTTGTCCTCGAAAAAGTGTAAGTATTTTCGTGGCAGTGTGTTTCTGAAGAATCAATACTTCCAGAAAGTTTTGTTTATATTGGGCTTATATTGTTCCTTCGCGGTGGATTGTTTTGTTGTTTGTAGAAAGTTTAGGTTTTGTAGCTATCCTAAAAGTTCTGGTTTTGTTGTCAATGTTCCATCGTCGACGTCCTGCAAAACGAGTTAGCGACACCCTATAACATGCAAAGAAAATCTAACGAAACTTCATGTCTTCATCCTGCAAGGAAAACAAAGTTAGAAACAATGTCATGTCAAGATATTTAGATTACCTGGTCAAAGTGTCTGTTGATCCAGAGTTGTCGAATGTCCGAGTTTGGTTGAAATGTCGATTTAAGTTCAATTTTGTCGATTTAAGTTCAATTTGGGTTGAACCTAAGGTTTATGTCGATTTAGGTTCAATTTGGGTTGAACCTAAGGTTTATGTCGATTTAGATTCAATTTGGGTTGAACCTAAGGTTTATGTCGATTTAGATTCAATTTGGATTGAATCTAAGGTTTATGTCGATTTAGATTTAATTTGGATTGAATCTAAGGTTTAGGTTAACTTGAGTTCAAGTTAGGTTGAACTCAAGTTAGGCTATGTTTAGGATAGGTTCAATGTTTGTTGAACCTAAAGTTTAGGTTAACTTGAGTTCAAGTTAGATTGGACTCAAGTTAGGTTAGGTTTAAATTAGATTCAATGTGGGTTGAACCTAAAGTTTGGGTTAACTTGAGTTCAAGTGGATTGAACTCGAGTTAGGTTATGTTTGAGTTTAAGTTAGGTTCGATGTGGATTGAACCTAAAGTTTAGGTTTACTTGAGTTCAAGTTGGATTGGACTCGAGTTAGGTTATGCTTGAGTTTAAGTTAGGTTCGATGTGGATTGAACCTAAAGTTTAGGTTTACTTGAGTTCGAGTTGGATTGAACTCGAGTTAGATTATGTTTGGCTAAGTTTGGTTTAACTTGAGTCTAATATGGGTTTGACTTAAGTTTGGTTTGATTTTGACTTAGGTTCATGTCAGGTTGAACCTAAGTTTGGTTTGACTTAAGTCTAATGTAGGTTAGGCTTAAGTTAGGTTTGAGTTTGACTTAGGTTCATGTCAGGCTGAACCTAAGTTTGGTTTGACTTAAGTCTAATGTAGGTTAGACTTAAGTTAGATTTAGGTTTGATTTAGGTTCAATGTGGATTGAACCTAGGTTTGGTTTGACTTAAGTCTAATGTAGGTTAGACTTAAGCTAGGTTTAAGTTTGACTTAGGTTCATGTCAGGTTGAACCTAAGTTTGGTTTAACTTAAGTCTAATATGGGTTAGACTTAAGTTTGGTTTAAGTTTGACTTAGGTTCATGTCGAGTTGAACCTAAGTTTGGTTTTGGTTTAGGTTCGAGTTGAGTTGAACCTAAGGTTTAGGTTTGGACTTAAGTTTGATGTAGGTTGAACTTAAGTTAGGCTAAGATTAGGTTCATGTATGTTGAACCTAAGGTTTATGTCAAGCTAAGTTGAGTTAGGTTTACTGTCAATTGAACCTAAGGTTTCAATATGAGTTGAACTTAAGTTAGGTTTAGGTTAGACTTAGGTTCATGTCATGTTAAACCTAAGTATGATTTGACTTAAGTCTAATATGGGTTAGACTTAAGTTAGGTTAAGATTAAACTTAGGTTCATGTCAGGTTGAACCTATGTATGGTTTCACTTAAGTCTAATATGGGTTAGACTTAAGTTGGTTTAGGTTAGACTTAGGTTCATGTCAGGTTGAACCTAAGGTTTGATGTTTGACTTAAGTTCAAGTAAGGGTTGAATCTAGACTTAAGGTCGACTTAAATTCAATATGGGTTGAACTTAAGTTAAGTTTTGAGTTTAGGTTAAGTTAGGTTCAAGTCAGGTTGATCCTAGACTTAAGGTCGATTTAAGTTCAATATGGGTTGAACTTAAGTTAAGGTTTGAGTTTAAGTTAGGTTCAAGTTAGGTTGAACCTAAGTTTGGTTTGAGTTAAGTCTAATATGGGTTAGACTTAAGTTAGGTTTGGGTTAGACTTAGGTTCATGTCAGGTTGAACCTAAGTATGGTTTGACTTAAGTCTAATATGGGTTAGACTTAAGTTAGGTTTTAGGGTTAGGTTCATGTCAGGTTGAACCTAAGTTTTAAATTTAAGTTAGGTTCAATGTGGGTTGAACCTAAAGTTTAGGTTAACTTGAGTTCAAGTTAGGTTGAACTCAAGTTAGGTTATGTTTAGGTTATGTTGGATTTGGACTAAAGGTTGGATTTGGATTTAATTAGGCCTTAGTTGATTAAGGTTCAACAATTAATTAAGTCTAATGTAGTAGACTTAATTAGGATTTGTGTTTGATTAAGTCTTACTTAGTTAAGACTTAATAGTTTAATTAGGTCTAATGAGTTAGACTTAATTAAGGTTTATGTTTGATTAAACCTTAGTTAGTTAAGGTCTAATGGTTTAATTAGGTCTAATGGATTAGACCTAATTAAGGTTTAAGTTTGATTAAACCTTATTTAATTAAGGTTTAATGGTTTAATTAGGTCTAATGGTTGGACCTAATTAGGGTTTAGGTTTGATTAAACCTTAGTTAGTAAGGCTTAATGGTTTAATTAGGTCTAAGGGTTAGACTCAATTAGGGTTTAGGTTTGATTAAACCTTAGTTAGTTAAGGCTTAATGGTTTAATTAGGTCTAAGGGTTAGACCTAATTAGGGTTTAGGTTTGATTAAACCTTAGTTAGTTAAGGCTTAATGGTTTAATTAGGTGCTAAGGGTTAGACTCAATTAGGGTTTAGGTTTGATTAAACTTTAGTTAGTTAAGGCTTAATGGTTTGATTAGGTCTAAGGGTTAGACCTAATTAGGGTTTAGGTATGATTAAACCTTAGTTAGTTAAGGCTTAATGGTTTAATTAGGTCTAAGGGTTAGACCTAATTAGGGTTTAGGTTTGATTAAACCTTAGTTAGTTAAGGCTTAATGGTTTAATTAGGTCTAAGGTTAGACCTAATTAGGGTTTAGGTATAATTAAACCTTAGTTAGTTAAGGCTTAAAGGTTTAATTAGGTCTAATGGTTTAGACCTAATTAGGGTTTAGGTTATGATTAAACCTTAGTTAGTTAAGGTTTAATGGTTTAATTAGGTCTAATGGTTTAAACCTAATTAGGGTTTAGGTTTTATTAAACCTTAGTTAGTTAAGGTTTAATGGTTTAATTAGGTCTAAGGGTTTGACCTAATTAGGTTTTAAGTTTGATTAAACCTTATGTTTAAGGAGGTTAATTAAGTTTAGTATGTCTTTAAACCTAATTAAGGGAGTTTAGTTTTGTGTTAATTAAGTTTAATATGTCCTTAATTAAAAAGAGTTTAATTTTGATTAAACCTAATTTAGGTAAGGTTTAATGGGTTAATTAAGTTTAGTGTGTCCTTAAATTTAATTAAAGGAGTTTAATTTTTATTAAACCTATTTTAGGTAAGGTTTAATGAGTTAATTAAGTTTAATATGTCCTTAAACTTAATTAAATAATTTTAATTTTTATTAAACCTAATTTAGGTAAGGTTTAATGGGTTAAATAAGTTTAGTGTGTCCTTAAACTTAATTAAAGAAGTTTAATTTTTATTAAACCTAATTTAGGTAAGGTTTAATTGGTTAATTAAGTTTATTATGTCTTTAAACTTAATTAAAGAAGTTTAATTTTTATTAAACCTAATTTAGGTAAGGTTTAATGGATTTAAATGTCATTTTAAGCCTTAATTGAATCTAATCTTGTCATTTTAGACTTCAAGTGAGGTTTATTATTAGCCTATCATAGGCTAGAACCATTTTCAAACTTAGATTGTTGATGAAAATAGTTCAATTTTACAAAGGGTCATTTTAGGATTCAAAATTATTTAATTGATAAATGATTTTAACCCTAAATTTTCAAATGTCATTCAAGATTGTTTCTATGACTTAGAAATATTTTTCCTAGGGTCATTGTCTGTTGCCCAATCATTCCTAGTCATTTGTATTTTTATTTTCTTAATTTTCAAATTTTTATAATTATTATTTGAAATAACTATAAAGAAACTTGAAAATTCAAGAAAAGTGTCCTAGGCATGTTTTCTGTCCTTAGAAAAATTATGGATGGTCCCTAAGGACATAAAGATAAATGCCTCAAAGTTTCATAATTTTTTGATTTGTAAATAATTTTTAATAATTAAAATACTCCAGAGAGTATTTAATTAATTAAACATTAAATACTGAGAATAAAATTATGATTTTGGTCTCATAATTTTTTCCTCTTCAAGAGCTTTCCAGAGGTATTTTTATTTTATTTTTAGGACCTCTGGTTAAAGAGATATGAATTTTTAAAGTTTAAGGGATTTAAAAAAAAATTTTTTTTAATACGCGCCGCCGAACTCACGCCCGTTCGACACGTGTCCTCGGACGCATCAAACGGGCGGGAAGATCCCGTGCAGCGGTCGGACCGCGGGGCTCCGTTCGGCGCAGATCTGCGCCGTCCGTTCCAAAGGCGCCGGATCGGACGGCGCAGAAAATTCGGGATTTAATCCCGAAATTCCGTAGCCATTGAACTTCAAACATTAATATCTCACTCATTTCTTGATGAAATTGAGTGATTTTTTTTTAAATGCTCATCTAGACAAGTAGTATCAATCCATACGGTGATGATACACTTTTGAGCTAGCAAAATACATGATTTATTAAAAACATGAATTATTTTGCAAATATAAATTCCATACCTTGGCCACAAGTGGATCAAGTCAGATCAGACCCTATGGTTGTCTTCTTGGACTCCAAGAGAAGATTGTGGAAGCAGCAATTTGTTCCGAAGTTGTGGTTGGAGAGGAATTTGGGAATTGGTCCCGATTTGGGCTGATTTTGAAAATGGCTCAAATTGGCTCAAATGGGTTAGATCTATGGCTGGGTTTCACTCCTAAAAGATAGTGGGGACTCTTAGGAAGAACTTTTATGTTGGGAGCAGGAGGATTTGGGCAGCCTATAGGTCTCACTAAATATTTTTTTCCTCCTTAGCTAGTTTCGACCAAGGGCTCTATTTATAGCCAAATGATGGAGTTGGCTTGCCTTAGGCTGTTCTTGGGCATTACTTATCTCCCCTACATGCTGATTGGGTGATCAATTGGCAGGAGATAAGCTTAGATTTTTCTCTCTAAGTATTTCATGGTAAATATTATCATTCTGTCTCATGTCCATTGGCCATTGTGGGAGGTGAATGGTGAGGTGTTGCAAGGCTTGCTAAGGAGCTTACAACCCAATCCGTGAGCTTAGGAAGTGATGACACATAACCTAGCCTATAGCCTAGCCTTCATCATTTCCATTTACCATGGTAAAGAGAGGTAACATGTGAGGTTTTCTCCTCATTGGGTGGCTTGGGTGGTGGTCATTTTTGACCTATGTTGGCCGGCCACCTTAAGGAGGGAATGAGGGAGGTGATGACACCTCATTCCATGCATAACCATGGGGGTTAAGCCATGGATGATGGGCTTTAGGATGGGCTTTAGGATGGGCTTTAGAATAAACTTTAAAATGGACTTTTTATATGTTAAAGAGGCTTTTAAAATGAATTAGCCCAATTAAATATGAAGAGCCCACTTGTATTTTCATCCCTCCCCTTTAATTTCCATTTTAATTAATTTTTTTTATTAATTAAAATTGGTGGAAATTATTTGATTAATAAATTTACTAATTGAAAATGATTTCAAATTAATTAATTGATTATTTTTGTCATTTTATGTCATTTTATGATTTTTAATTTAATTTTCATTTTAATTATGTCATTTAATTAAAATGTTGAAAATTAAATCATTAATCATTTTAATTAATCAAAATAATTTTGAAATTAATTATTTGATTAATTTTGTAATTTTTATGTCATTTTTTATCTATTTTAATTAAAATAGATAAGTGTTGACCAATTTTGACTTGGGTTTCAAGTTAGCCCAAATTGGTCAAATTGATTTTAAGATGTCCAATGTCTGTGATTTTGTCATTGTGGTGTTTTAAATGTGTTAGTGGGTGAAAAGGTTGATTTATGGGTCAACGGGAGTCGGTCATTAGGTGCAGTCCGACCGATTTGACGAAAGTTGACTTTTTAGGTCGAAAGGGTGACCTGTGGGGTCAACGAGTGTAGCTCATTAGGTCTGGTTTGACCAGTTTGACCAAAGTTGACTTTTAGGTTATAGGGTGACCTATGGGGTCAAAAGTGTGAGTCACTGAGTGCGGTTTGACCAATTTGACCAAAGTTGACTTTTTAGGTCATAGGGTTGACTATGGGGTCAACGGGGTAGGTCATTAGGTACTGGTTTGACCGGTTTGACCAAAGTTGACTTTTTAGGTCATAGGGTTGACTATGGGGTCGACGGGGTAGGTCATTAGGTGCGGTTTGACCGGTTTGACCAAAGTTGACTTTTTAGGTCATAGGGTTGACCTATGGGGTCGACAGTGTAGCAGTCATTAGGTCCGGTTTGACCGGTTTGATCAAAGTTGACTTTTTAGGTCATAGGGTTGACTCATGGGGTCGACGGGGTAGGTCATTAGGTCTGGTTTGACCAGTTTGACCAAAGTTGACTTTTTAGGTCATAGGGTTGACCTATGGGGTCAACAAGGCTGGTCATTTGGTCTGGTTTGACCAATTTTGACCAATGTTGACTTTTTAGGTCATAAGGGTGACCTATGGGGTCAACAGGGTTGGTCACTGGGTCTGGTTTGACCATTTTGACCAAAGTTGACTTTTTAGATCATAGGGTTGACCTATGGGGTCAACAGGGTAGGTTACTAGGTCTGGTTTGACCAGTTTGACCAAAGTTGACTTTTTAGGTCATAGGGTTGACCTATGGGGTCAACAGTGTAGGTCTAGATCTGGTTTGACCAATTTAACCAAAGTTGACTTTTTAGGTCATAAGGGTGACCTATGGGGTCAACGATGTAGAGTCATTAGGTACGGTTTGACCAATTTGACCAAAGTTGACTTTTTAGGTCATAGGGTTGACCTATGGGGTCAACAGGGTAGGTCATTAGTTCTGGTTTGACCAGTTTGACCAAAGTTGACTTTTTAGGTCATAGGGGTGACCTATGGGGTCAAGAGTGTAGGTCACTAGGTCTGGTTTGACCAATTTGACTAAATTTGACTTTTTAGGTCATAATGTATTGACCCATTGTAAAATGAGGTCAACAGGATGTTACTCCTAATATATAGGACATGTGATACAATGTATTTGGATACAAGGAAAAGGTTTGGGTCGCGAAGAGGTGCGATCCAAAGTGAAGAAGTGCGAAAGACCTAGTCACGGAGTCCGGCACCTACGAGCCAGATCCCGACGCCTAGGCGCGATAGTTACCTTCTAGAAGATACATTGAATTGAACGAATTTTGAAGAGGCGCCTTAAGCAACCCCTGGTCAAATTCAGAGCTCTATAAATAGGAGCCCATTCTACAGAAAAAATCGCACCAACCGCGCCCCCCACCTCTTACTACACATACCCATTTTGGCATCTTCTCTCCCCTCTTTAGTTTTATTTAGTCTCTTTCATACTTAGGGTGCCACTTTACTTTATATCTAGTGAGTTTATTTTGAGTATATATTGTGTGTTGTTGCTATTAGAGTCTTTCATCATTGCTTTGGAGTCAGTAGAAGTCAGCGGATCACTTGAAGGAACACTTCAGATAAGTATTTGTACTTTGGTTCAAGGTTTTATAAATATGTTTTATTGTGTTATTTCAATGTGTTTTGAGTAGTTAGTTATCTTTCTCCTTTCATCTATGAAAAGATAATAAATTAATTAAATTTTGTAGGAGAATTAAATTTAAAATATTTAAAACATTGTGATGATATTAATATCTTATCTTAGTTTACTTTTTAAATTGGCCATTTAAATTGTTAAAACCTGTTGAAGAATTTTGAGACCTATCTAGTGATAAATTTTTAACTAGTAGATATCACATGAATCCTTAGGTAATCACAGCCTATAGGCAGATTATTTAAGGTGAAGTGCAAATAAATAGGAAGATATTATTTAATGAGCGTAAATTTAATTAGTTTTTAGAGTGACAGACTAAATTCTAATAATTTGGTTTATAGAAAGGTAACAGGTCGCTGGTAGGGCCGACCATAGCCACCCTTGGACATCTAGTAGTGTGAGAGCCTAGATTAATCCATTCTACTAATAAAACATCCTGAGTCGATCTATAGATTAGTCAATGTTCTTTGCACTTAGACCAAAGGGTAAAGAATAGGAATGCTTCTATTTGGCACAATACCATAATCTAAATTCCCTACAAAAGATAATTATTCTATAAATCTTGGATTAGTTGAAGAGGAGAAAGTCATTTTGTATACTTGCATTGAATTTTAATTACTGCTTACTTTACTTTATTACTGCTTACTGCTTACTTGCTTATAGTAAAAATTGTTAGTAAATCAAATTTGAAAATATATATAAAAAAATAAGAAGAAAGTATATATAAATTGCATTTAATTTGAAAATTTCAAAATATTTCTTACATTTCTTACTTTTATAAATTCACTATCCCTGTGGGATCGATAACCAGGACTCCACTAGAGCCCTGTATTACTTGAACGATACGTATACTTGTGTTTAAAATTGTGACTTTTACAATAATTATTATAAAATCTAAATATAAATTAATAAAAGCAAACCTCGCACATCAAGTTTTTGAAGCCATTAGCCAGGAATTAAATATTCTAAAAAGTGGTATCAAATTCTTGTATTTTAAAGCATATATAAAGTCGCATCGCATCACCCTAGAGCAATATTTATGGAATAAGAACTGAGCCTAAATGGTATCCTGACCACAGAAAAATGTATTGAGAAATTTATACTAATTTTATATGAAATTGCACTTTAAAGAAAGGTATTTTCTTTATTTTATTGCAGGAATGAAGATTTATAAGTACTGAAAGCAAAAAGCACAAAAGAAGCGAATTTGGAGCAAAAAAGACTCAATATGATGAAAAATGAACTATCCCACTGACGGCGAGATTTTCCCGAAATATTTTGAATATTTTATAAGATCCCACTAACGGCGAGATCAAGCCAGCCGACAGCGAGATCGGCGTGGTTAGCCTATCTTCTAGAAGCCCGCTGACGGCGAGATCGACCCCGCCGACGGCGAGACAGTTGAAAAGAACCAAAATACATTGAACCTGAACGGTTTTTTAAGAGGTGCTTAATTACCCTTTGGAGATTTGACTCCTTCTATAAATAGAGATGAATTTTAGTCATTTGTGTGGAAGTTAAGTGTCATTTGAGTGTTAGATAAGTGTCATTCTAGAGTCTTTTAGTTTCTATATAGAGTGTTTAAGTGTGTTTAGAGTCTTGGTGAGTTTAATTAAGTGTCTTGTATCTTGGAAGGAAGAGTCGAAAGGAACTTGAGGTACTGCTAGGGAGAAGAATTGAGATAAGTATATTTGTTTATTATTTGTTAACTTTAATGAAATTCATGATTTTTGTTATTTTTCTCATGCATTATGAGTAGTTACCTTAGTCTTTCTCCTTGTTATTGAGATTTCGTGAAATGATGAATTAAAGAAGTTGTGCCTAAAAATATGAAAATAGAAATTGTGCTAATCTTTTACTTAAATCTTAATTTACTTTCAATACGGTCGATTGATTTGTTAACATATGTTGAATTATCAACTATAGTAAAGATTACATCCAAGATTCAAGGAAATCAAAAGCCTTGGAAGGAGGGTGCAAATAAATAAGGAAATATTAACTATCGTGCGTAGAATTGGACATTTTAGTGTGATAGATTAAAATATTCAATTCGGTCTTATTATTTGGGAGCTGAAGTGTAGATGTTAACCCTCGGGCGAGAGGAACATGGGAGCTCTGAAGTGGCAGTCGGTATCCTCCCGGCTAGCGCAGATTCGATAATCGAACATAAGACTAGTCGATGTTCTTTGCACTGGACGAAAGGGTAAAGAATAGGAATGCTCCTATTTGGCACAATACAATTAAAAACTCATTTAATTCTTCATTCACTAAATTCTCTCAAACAAGGAGAAAGATACTTTTCTGAAATCTTATATTCAACTTTTAAGCATTAATTTATTTTAGTCTATGTGTTCTTAATTTCCGTATACTAGATTAGTAAGTAAGTCAACTTTAATTTGTTTTTGAAATTCTCTAAACTTCTTTGTGGGATCGATATCTAGGACTCCATTAGAGCCCTATATTACTTGATAACGATACGTATACTTGCATAGTATCCACAATATAAATCATAAATTTCATAACATAATCATCAGTATATATATATATATATACAGTGTGGGATCAAGTTTTTGGTGTCGTTGCTAATTTTCATAGCATAGTTGTAAGTATAAATATTGAAAAGTGGATCATATCCTGCCTTCTGAATTTGATCCAATGATTGCATAAAAAGATTTGTTGAAGGTCTTTAAAGCTTTTAAATCTCATGCCCCCGGTTTCAGTAGCTTTGTAAAGTTTCTCCCAGCTTTTCCAGTGTAACTATTATGTTTGCCCGACCACATAAATCTATTGAACATGGCATTCAGTAATTTTAAGTGCTTCTTTTCATTTTAATCATTTGGAGATTATACATGGGAAAAGAAGTGAGGATTCTCTTGAGTAAGCTAATTCTACCTCCATTGGATAGAAAAGAGGGAGTGCGACAGTTAACTTAATCAGCAATCTTCTGCACCACATCATCATATTGAGTTTGTGTGTTTCTTCCTTTAATTAATTAAATCCCCAAGTATTTGAGATGTAACTCGTCTGCTATAAAATTAGAGAACTTCCTGATCCAACGTTTATGAGCAGTACTTACATACTTACTGAAAATGACTTGGCATTTTTTATTATTTAGTTAGAGGCCAGAAAGTGTTTGAAAATGTTCATGAATATTGAAGATTAATTTAATATTTGGTTTAGTGGCCTTAGAAAAAGGCTTACATCGTCTGCATAAATTAAATGGCTCACTAAGCAAGAGGTCTTATGAGCATACCTCAAGTATCCTTGTTGTTGGTGAGCCAAATTGAGGTCTGGAGAAGTAATCCATGGCAAGAAAGAATAATTAAGGAGAAAGAGGGTCCCTTGTTTGATACCCTTGTTAGCTTGAAAGAAGCCATGAGATTGGCCATTTACCAGGATTGTATTAAAATTGTTCTACAACCATCTATTAATGAGATTGCAGAAATCTTTGGAGAAACCTCTTGCTTCGAGTACCCAATAAGAATGTTCCAGGTAAGGGAGTCATATACCTTCTTCAAATCAAGTTTAAAGTTTATATTTCCACCCCTACATTTTCTATCCAAATCATAAATGAGTTTTTGGGTTAGTAGAATATTGTCAGTAATGTTTCTACCCTTGATAAAGGCTAATTGGTTGTGTGTAATTAGAAAAGTGCAGAATGGTTGGAGACTTTGTACAATAATTTTATTGATAATCTTGTAAATAATAGAAGTGAGGCCTATAGTCCTGAATTGGTCCCACCATTCGTTCTTGTCATCTTTGGGTATTATAGTGATGGTACAAGTTGCAAAAAATTTTTGAAGATCAGCATCAGTGAAGAAACTTTGTATAGCTGGGATAACATCTCTATTTATAATAGGCCAAGCTTAATTATAAAAGTCAGAGGTGAATCCACCAGCACCAGCATCCTTATTACAATAAATAGAGTTTAGAGCAACCCATATTTCCCCCTCCTCAAGAACCTTAGTAATATGGATGTTCTAGGCACCTCACAACAGTTATCAAAGATAGTAAAGTCAATATTTGGGTGCTTAACTATGCCTTGGTTCATGGATGACTGAAAAATTGTCCACATCACCCTTGGAGATGATCTTTGAGTCAGTAATCTAACTACCATCCAATCCCTTAATTATGGCACTTGTTTTCCTTCTAAATTTGATACAAGCATGGAAATACTTAGTGTCATTATCCCTATCTATTAACTTCGTGTCGGCTGCCTTCTACCTATAGAACTGTTCGTCCCAATGAATAGCTCTCAGTAAGTTGGCATTAACATAAATTTGATCAATTTCACAAGCAGTCTCATTTTCCTTAGCTTATTATAAGGTGACAATAGTTTGTTAGTTACCCTGACATTTTCAGTTAAATGTATAAATAATTCCTAATTCCATGCCTTGAAAGCCTTGATAACTTTTTTATGTATAAACCAAAGTTTGTGCCAGGGAGAAGAAGCTTGTACAGTAATCCATGTGTCTTCTACCAATATTAGGAAGCCTGGGTGTTTAGCTCAGATATTAAGATATCTAAATTTGGATGGGGGTTTGGAGGGATTGACAAAAACACGAAGTAATAGAGGCTTGTGGTCTAAACAAGTGAAAGGAAGATGCTTGACAGTAGTGCGTAGATATTTATCCATCCAAAGAGAGTTAACCAAGAATAAGTCTAATCTTTCCTGTAGCTTCCCCCTCTTCCAAATATCAGTGAGGCCTTGAAAACCCAAGTCAATAAGGTGTGCAACAAATGTGGCTTGTAATCATACTGTTCACATTAGCAGGTTTACCACCTCCTACACACCAACAAGATTCATAGTGCCTCCAGTTAAGAATGTGTTCAAATCATCAAATATCAACTACAGTTGTAGAATATGAAGATGATTAACAATAACAGTGCAACTTGCTTCCTTTCTAAAGAATATCCAGTTCTTATTTTTGATGTTAGCTAAGAATTAGAAACTAGGAAATCTCCTGATGATAGCAAGGGGATTTGTTCTAATCAAGGGTTCTAAAACAGCAAAAATACAAGGTTTGTAAATACTGCTAAGGTTTTGGATCCTATTAAGAGAATCAGGATTTGAAATTCCCCCAATATTCCAACATAAGATATTTATCATTGGGGGGATGGGGGGATGGAGGTTAAGTAGCCCTAGTGACTCTCACTAAGGGTTCAGAGAATTCAGAGGCCCCAAGTGAATCCAATTCAAGAATTTTCAATTCCACACTTCCCCTCCTTCTACCTCTTCTTTTTTTGATTTCTCATACTTCCTCCGTATTGTCTCTAATCAAAAGCAAATATGTATTCTCTTGAATAGTGACCGAAGTTTCAACGACTCGAGGATACTGAACTGGTTCAATGGTTCTTTTCTCCTTGAGTTGGTACTTTAGAGGGTTTTGAACATCACTGCCCATCGGAGCAAGACTGCCAGATTCCATATTAGTTGGAGCAGAGTGGACTGGATTTAATTGTATGCTTTCTGCTTAGGTGAGTTCATCATTATGTGTAGTTCCCTATGGTTTTTTGTAAATCTTATATTTCTCAAATGCACTTTCTTCCTGATCTTTCATAATATTAGTGAGATTATCTACGTGTATAGGATGATGTTTTTTCGTTTTAGGGTGAAGTCTGAAGCATTTATTATCAATATGTTCAAACATTCTACAATTCCCACAATAATAAGGCCTTTTTTCCATCACCACTGGTTGCCAATACCAATCTTGTGTTGTCCCAATCGATATTTCATCCACTTCAGGGAGAGTAATATCCCTCTCCACAAAAATTTTAGCAGTTGATGGCCTAAACATGATGAAGGATGACACATCAAGTTTCACGGGTCTCCCTAAAGTAGCACCCAAGGAGAAAATGATTTCATGGTTTTATAATGTAGCTTCAGTCAAAGGAACTTAAACCAAATTGGCACAATGGGGGGTTTTTGAGTGGTATAATTTATGATATATTATTTAAATAAAATTTAATTAACCATAATTTATTTAATTGTAGATTTATTAGTAATATATTGTTATATCAATAATATTCTTTGATTAATTATTAATTATATATTTAGGTAGTGTATAATTATTAATTATATATTTATTTATTAAATTTTAGTTGTTATATGTGAAAATACATAAGACTTATGTTATATGTGTGAAAGGCCTTAAAATCAACTTTGAACCCCCATAGATCTCACTTTTCCTCTGGCCTCTCATAGTTTCACATCTTCTGGTTTAGCCCAAAGTATTTGAAACGAAAGTTACTATAGCATGCAAGCATCGAAGACAATAATGAGATCACAGTGTGCAAGGATCTCTAAATCTCTAGCCTTTCGTATATCTTCCCTTCTTGCTCTGCTCATAAATCTTACCCAATTAAAAAGTGGTATTAAGAAAGGGTAGTGAAATCATTGTAAGTTATACGTGACTAGGAATAAGGATAGTGCAATAACTCAATAAACAAAATATTTACAAAATTGTCAAATAATGCTATGAAAAGTGCAAGTTTATATCACTATGGGAAAACCAGCGCCTACATTTAAATATGGGAATGGGGTGCAAACATATAAGTATAATCATGCTAAAATATGAGAGATACATCCCATATGATCATAGTTCATGAGTTACATTTCATTTTTATAAAATTTATAATAGATAAATTAGTAGGTATGATCACATTTGTAAAATTACTTATTGAAACTTTTATATGAAAGTTTTGATACTTAATTGAATTTTAGCTCGTTTAAATACTCATTCAATTGCATAAAAAATTCAAGTACAAATCAAGTTCAAACTTTAAATATTTAAACAATTCAAGCTTGAATAATATATGAAAGCTCGACACAGGCTCAATCTGAACATGAACATCTTATATTTATACAAGCTAAGTCCATACTATGATATACTAGGCTCAAATCTGCTCGAATTAGTTCAACTATAGCCCTGGGCTACATCAAAATTGATATCGGCAAAAAGATCAAATCGTCACCCTGATAATCGGTAGCTTGAACGTCTACGCCAACTTGCTCAGAAATGATACTTGTGTCATATACACAACTCTCACCCAGCAGTTGAACATAAAATACGATCAGGATCTATCTCTTGATCAATCTCACTAAACCAAACATCTAGAGGAAGTATTTGAGAGCCATGGCACTCTAAACAGAAATCAACACAAGCGTGGAAAAAATAAAGATTCACTTGACTTTCGTTAATCTGTATGTATAAGTCTCAGGAGGAAGTCAAAATGACCTATCAGGTTCTGTTAAGAAGACACATTGGCATAAAAAATGAGGGTGTAATGATTTCAAAAATTATGCAACATTTTATTTATAAAAAATTATTTTATAGCAGGTTTCATCCACCGTCTCGAGCAGGATAAAGCCCTTACTCAATAGATTCATGTACAACACACGCCCACCAAACTTATACTTTTCTAATTTTTCCTCCTCCACCCGAACACCAGAAATTGAGTTGGCCATCTGAACTTCTGCCAGTTACGCCCAGATATTAGCCAACTCGGCTCAGAGATCCTCCATACTAACATAGAGGACCGTTAATTTCTCCATCAAATCTAATATGATGGTTTCTCTCTGAAGATCCATAGCCCAGGCAAGTAAGTCCAAAGTTTCATCCATGCACCAGACCAGCGACCCATGGGACTCTCTTTGGCCATTCGTGTCCCTCTTTGGGTGGGCTGAAGGAGAAGCTGAAGCCAAAAAATGTGGAGGGACGAATGCCACTTTAACCACGACAGGAGCAGAAGGACTGGTAAGTGCCTCTAGTTCGGGAAGACACTCAACACTTGTGTGTTGGGAGTTATTGATCTCCACAGACCCCTCTGTGGCATTAAAGCGGTGTTATGAGAATAAATTTAAAAGATCTAATCAAGATAATCTTTGTTACCAATCACACTGACCAGCTTTACGTACATAAAGATTATGCAATGAACATAGTAACACTACCCGGAGCTCCCTTTAACCAAAAGTAGCAGGGGAACACCTTTCGTCTTCGAGGCATCATCTTAGGTTGCTTACCCCAACGAGGCCCAGATTGAACTCCCAGCAAAAAGAAAAAGCTTCATCGTCAGCTTTCACCTTCTTCGGGGTGGACAAAGATGAATTCTAAAAGTGAAACTTGTGTAATCATCACCATTTATCAAACTCCAGGATGGAACTTAAGCCAGGAGTTGGTGGAGTGGCTCAAAAGCTAAGGCAAAAGCCTCTGAAATACGTCCTCCTTTCAGATTTCTAACCTCCGACAAGGGCAATGAGTCGGATGATTCTCTGACCTCTTTCACCTGCAGTTGCTTCACCTTCGGCTGTTTAATAGATTTATACCCTTAGAGCCTAATCCCTTTGGCCGGTCTTCTAGTCCCAGTCATTTTCCTCCCTTCTCCCGGCCTTCTTTCAGTCGGTCGGTCTTCTTCGTTTGCTCTCTTTTTTGTGATCGGCCAAGAACTTTCATGTTTTCTCTTCCTCTCGTCCCTCGAAGGTCTAGTCCTCAAAGCAAGAAGCCCAAAGGCCCTCATTAGCGTTTCTTCACTCACTGGGTTCTTAACACCTTACTTCTTCATTTACGAATAGAAAATTCAAGAAATGAGGAGAAAATGCGCTAATCACCCTTATTTATATGAGAAGCAGCACGAAAATTCAGGGAGTACAATTATTAGTAATATTTAAGTAATTATATCATTAAATTCTCTAATTCTTATGGCAAAGTCACTTTTAAGAAAGTAAAAGAATTAGAGAACTAATTATGTATATCATTAGTATGGTGCATGAATCTTGACGCAATCCACGAAGATCAAACAAGGAAAGCGGTAGAAGCACGAACATTTATCTTTGCACCAGTTAGTCGAATCTTAGGCCGACCGAATGAACTTCTGATCAAACCAAGAAAACCCTGCGCCTGCGTTCACGACTACTCAGTCGTTGTCTATCATTATTAATATCAATAGCCATCGAATGAGATTCCTTTACACAGGCTCATCGACTAATGAAAGTCTATATGTCAAATTATAGTAAAATACTTTTTCTGATAGAACAATCCTTCCCAATCAAGGTAAACCTTTGCAACGAATTTCTTCGAAAAAGGCTATTGCGAATCATTCGGTCAGTCGATACTCTTGACCGACCGAATGAATATTAGGTAAGATGATTCATAAATGACTGTTACGAGAACAATGCTAATAATGGTTACAAGGTCAAAATGTGACTACATTAGTTATAAATACATAAAGATGAATGACTATAATGTTCCATTATAAGGACGGTCAACCATACCCTTCCTATGACTTATAAATAGGAGGTTCACTTCCACAAAAAAGATCTACTGAGCAATTCCTCCGAATATTGAATATTACTTGTGTCTTATTATTCTCATACCTTTTTTCTTCATTTGACTAACGCTATATTCCTTGATCGTGATCCGCGAGACAATTTAAGATTATATATATATATATATATATATATATATATATATATATATATATATATATATCTTTATATTTATATTATAGTACATTTTATAAATATTGTCAAGAAAATAATGATAGCTGAATTTTAATAAAAAATGCTTCTTTTATGCTAATTTGAGAGAAAAAATATTACATCGGGACTCGGCGTAGTAGAGTTACGTGTGGAGTGCGATCCCGACTACGTCGTGGCAAATCAAAAATTTTTTTAAAAAAAATATAAAATACAGAGGACTCACTCCTATACACGATTCGAGTGATGTGCGGCTCGGATGGGACTCCGCACGTAACTCTACGTGGGAGTCTTGATGTAATATTTTTTCCATTTGAGAAGACGTTGAGCATTGGTTGCATTGTATTGAAAGCAAACACTCACAAAAATTTTGGTTTTTTGACGCAGCTTCTGTCTCCCAAAGTTAATCAAAAGAACGGTAATTATTTGTCTTTTCAAACTGCAGAGGACCTTCTCTTTTCTACCTGTGCGACTTCTAAAATAACATCACTGAATAATGAAGCCACTTCAAATAAAATCTTTAACTTTATTTCAACAGGAAAACTACTGAGTGATTGGCTTCTCGGAAGTCATTTTCCGTCCTTCACCGGAAGGCCGTCCTTCACCGGAAGGATTCATTATGGAGTACCAAATTATCTTCAAATGTGTTATTAATTCGGGACCTAGTTCTTAATTCCTCCGGCATTAGTTTCTTCACGCTCAGTCGTCCATTGGGTTGATCGTGAAGCACGAACGTGGGAATAATCTTCCAGCCTTTTGGCTTTGGAGATTGAAACTAATTGATTTATGAATCATGCATTTATGCTCTTAACTCATTAAAAAATATATATAGCTGCCGATCAACGACGTCGCAGACTTGATTAATGCTACGTATGGATCAAAATAAGGGTTGGTGAGAAAGTTTTGGGCTTTTCTTAGATGGGTCGGCCCTTTTTAAGAGCGAAAATAAATAAGGAAAACTTTTCTTCATTTTGGCCCTGAAGTTCTTCAATGGAATTATGCACGCTTTATTATAGGTTTGTGTTGCTGATCTGCGCTTTGGTAGCCTTCGTTCTTTGTGTCGTATTTTGCTGAATATTTAGCCAAATGATAAAATGTTATTGCTAAGGCATTATTTGATTCAGTAGTCTAAATTTTTTTTCTGTTTTAAATATAATTGTCCTTTTTTAATGATTGAATACCTCGTTCCTATGATGTTGATTTAAAAGTATAGATTTTGCAATGGGTGAGTGGTCGTGGAGTACTATTTGCATTTCATGAAGTGTAAAAGGCATTTGGTTTTATTTTTTTGTTTGACTAAAATGATGACTACAGTTTGCATCCTTACTACTAAAAATTCTTATAAAGCCTCACTCCCTCTCTTCTCTAATATTAATAACTAAATATCCTAAGAATTTTGATATAAACATATTTCGTAGGATTCATATGGCAAAAACTTATAATGTATTATGTCGTAATTACTCTATAATAAGAAAAACAATGAGAAAAAAATAAAATAATATGGAAAATGTACTTATCCAGTTATACTGCACTAATCAATATTTGCTTTTTGTACGAATATAATATTATTTAGTATATCTTTTTCTTGGTATTGGTGAATTATCATAGAGTAAATGCAACACTTCTAGAAGCTTTCAAGAAGAAATGAAAAGAGGAGTAAAAAGTTTTAATTTAGAGATAGAAAACAAATAGCTATATTAGTTTGAGAAAAAATAAGAAAAGTAAGGATGACACTTCACTCTTTTTGGTGTAATGTAGCCTTCTTCATTAACAATTAAAGTACAATCGTAGAAATTAACAAATTTCAAAGCACATTTAGTGCTTGATGTGAAGTAAGAATGGCTATGCTGCAAATGAGGTTCATTACTATAGTAGAGGTAGCTTGGACGTAAGAACTTAATCCAAACACTTAAGCCATCAAAATGATAACATACTTATAAGAAAGTTAAAAATTATGATTTCCAAACTAATAAAGATGACAACCTTTAGCATTGAAGCTACTGTAATGCTTAAATCATGAGGAACCTTAATTGTGATGGAATAAAATATATGTGTAATGTATGTAAGAATGATAAGCGTAGAGTTTGAATAGAGTGACAAAATGCTTTTATAGTTAATTGACTAATGTCAAGAGCAGCTAAGTGTTGAAGAAACAAAATTGAAGATCATAAATAATTTTAGTTTTACGTACATTTTAAGGTCCTTTTAGAGTGGTTGGTGAACTAATAAGGATGTGATTTTCATCTAATGGAATTAAGTGTGTGATAGAAATTCTTAAGAATTGTTACAGAGATAATTTACTCATAAAATACATTTGCCATATAGGTGGCATGGCATGCTAGCTTTCAGCTTTGTAACTTACGATCTTAGGTGGCACATTAGTTTAAAGGGGGTGAAGGTTGGAATCAATAATGAAACTACTTTTGAAGAATTCTTGAGATAGGTCTTTGAGAGGAACTCTCAAGATATTTTCTTAAGTGGCACTAATGAAGAGTCTTATAATATTCAACGTTTGAAAAACAAATCCCTTGTATTGTAGCAACATAAAACAAATGTTTGATCACATTTATCATAATTATGGAAAATATATGGATAATAAATATTACATTAAATTTCTAGGGAATCATTTTTTTTTTCCTCTTTTTTTGTATTGTTACAAGTGTAGTGCATAAGGTTTCAATTTATTATTTATTTTTAAGACATTATTTTCACAATAATTATAAAAGAGCATTTCTTAATATAAGTCATGAAGTTCTCTATGGAAATAAAATATTCAAGCAATGGAAGGTCCAAATGTAAGGACAGACACAACAAAATCGCCATTAGGATGGCTTTAATTTTGTTAGAGGATGCCAAGAAAATTTCTTTAATCATATATATAGTTCTTACCATCATGCAACTCAACTTTAAGACAAACCAAGTAATTTAGGAGGCAACTATTGTAAGTAGTTCGGTAAAAAATGAAGAAGTTAATAAATAAAGCTACATGCATGTTGAAGAGCCACTCTTATGAAATTAATAAAGGTGAGATGAACAAATCATGATAGTGACGAATAGCCTCCTCTAAAGGAGGATAAACATACCAAAAACCTTGACATCAATGAAGTTAAAGAAAATGTTGAGTCTATAGTAAAAGGAGGTTGATATGAGGTGGTTATGTACCTTCAAATAGGTTCATATAGGTTATAATATATAATTAGTTATAAATTAGTAAGCTTTATAGAATCATAATATAAATAGAAGATAGTTTAGGTGCATAGCCTAATAAATTTTTTAGATAAACTTTAAAGTTTAGGTAATGTTTTTTTTAATATTTGGGAATTAGGATTTTTTAAAGGAGAAAACTCTTAAGGTTTTTTTCCTCCAAGAAATTTTTAAGAAAATGCTTGAAAAAAAATTAAATAAATTTAGTAAGGTTAGCCAATTTAAATTTTATGTCCATGTTGAATTGGCTAAAAAGTTATAAAGAAACATTTTAGACTATAAGAATACGGACAATTAAAATAGTATAAGAAGACACATATGAAGGGGGATTAAAATTGTCTTATATCATGAAATTATTATTTAACAAAAATAATGTAATTTAAAAAAGCATGGTAATAGTTTATTAAGTCATAAGACAGTAGATCTCACAACTAAAGAGATAGTAATTAAGGATAAAATGTTAAAAAGAATAACCCCATCTATGGTTTGAGAAGATAGCCATAATGAAGATCGCATTGTTTTATGATAGCCAACAAATATAATTTCTAGTATGTATAGGTTATCTAGTGCAATCTTTGTTAGTGGTCAAAATGTATAAATATCAACTATATTATTATTTAAATTTTATGTTAATTTCTACTTTTATGATGTTTAATTTATATTTTTCTAGAAAATTGATAGGGTAATAAGTTGGAAAAAGCATAGTAAAAGTACAGTCATATTATTATAATAACAAATTTATTTAGCAGTGTTGTAACACTAGTCTGAGATAAAAAAATAGAGAGTGTAGCACCACTGTCTAATTATAACAGTATCACAATACCAATCCATATAGAAAATGAAGCCAAATCTCAAGATTTTTGCATCATAATATTGTCATCATTTTTGTCAACTCTATTTCTTTGGCATAAGTATAATTGAACTTCACTTGAGTTTGGCCTTGATTAAACCCTAATTTAAGAAAATAAATTTTGTAACTCTCTTCAATAAAAAGGAAACCAAACAATCTTCAAAATTAGATCAATCTATCCAACTTCAAAGATAACCTTAAAAAATCCTAATAACCAGAACCACAAGATAATTGACATCTCTCCCGAGGCTATTGTAAGACTCAAAACCTCATTTTGAAAGTTGCATGAGGCTTATTATCAACAATAAAAACCATGCTAATCAATTTAATGATTAAATGGAATAATTTTATGTGAAATTCTTCAAGTCAAATTTTTATGTATTGCAATCATTCTCAAAAACCCTAAAATAATAATTTTCTTCCACAGGTCAATCCAGCGATCAAAATTACATTCTTTAAGCTACATGATTTTCATATTCACACATGAAAAATCATGCTAACCTGTCTAGTGGTCATTATACACCATTTTTAGGTAAATTGTGCAGTTAGGGTTATCATGCATGAAAGATTATTCTACATAAAGATTTTTTAACGAGTCATTATTTTTTTAAAACAGGAATTACCATTATGTTTGTATCATTAAAATCTTTCAAAAGAGTTTTTCTTACCCAATTCTAAACCGATTTGAGTACTTTTTTAGGCGATGATAGTTAGGAGAAAGAAAATGATAATATCGATAGTAAAATAACAATTTGACCATAAATACCTTGAAATGACTTCAAATGAATCCTAGACTTAAAAAAAATTGTTTAAAATTCAAAAATGCATAATTTGGGCCAATAATTGTTTTTGCTATAAAATAACTAATGTTTCCTTCGAGTGTGTGGCCCACTTTGACCGGTCATAACTATTTATAGAGCTTGAATAATTCAAAATTACTTGGACCGTTGAATTATTTAAACTTTTCTCTATTAAATGAACCCAAGTCATTTTATTAGTCTTAACCAACCTCCAACAACCTACCCTGTTATATCTGAGCTGGAGAACTCCGTTTTCAAAAATGGTTTGAACCAGTATATTCTTTGTCTTGTCATTTTTAAAATGAAATTCACTTGTGATTGGCCTTGAGCAAACCCTAATTTAAGAAAATAAAATTTTAACTCAATTAAATCAAAAAGAAACCAAAACAATCTTCAAAATTAGATCAATATAACCAACTTCAAAGATAAACTTAAAACAACCCTAATAACCAAAACCCTGAGATAATTTTATATGACTCAAAACCTCATTTGAAAGTTGCGTGAGACTTATTGTTGCCATTAAAGAGCATGCAAATTAATTTGAAAATTAAATGGAATAATTTTTATGTGAAACTCTTCAAATCAAATTTTTATGTATAACAATTATCCTCATAAACCCTAAAATTATAATTTTCTTCCACAAGTAAATCCAATGATCAAAATTGCATTCTTTAAGTTAATGATCTTTATAATCACATATGAAAAATTATTCAAACCAGTTTAGTGGTCATTGGACACAGTTTTTAAGTAAATTCTGCACTTAGGTTTATCATGCAGGAAAAATTATTCTGCATAAAAATTTTGTAACGAGTCGTTATTTTTTTAAAATAGGGATTATCATTGTGTTTGTTTCAGTCAAATATTTTAGAACAGTCTCTTCATACCCAATTTTGACCCCATTTGAATATTTTTTTAAACCAACAATAGTTAGGAGAGAGAAAATGATAATTTCGATAGTAAAATAATAATTTGATCATAAATACCTTGAAATGAATCCAAATCAATCCTAGAATTAAAAAAAGTGTTTAAAATTATAAAACGCACAATTTGGACTAATAATTTTTTTAAAAAAAAATAACTATTTTTTCCTTCGGAGGTGGGGCCCACTTTGACCAGTCATAACATTTTGTAGAGCTTGAATAATTCAAAATCACTTAGACCGAATTGTTCAAAATTTTCTCTATTAAATGAGGCTAATTCATTTTATTAGCCTTAACCATCTCCCAACTACCTACCCTTTAACCACCAATCCACATTGAACGCTTATATCTTGAGCTAGAGAACTCTGTTTTCAAAAAAATTTGAATGAGTAAATTCCTTCACTTTTCATTTTTAAAATGAACTATACTTAAATTTATTTCATAACTACCATAACTACCTTTGCAGATTTACCAATATATCCCTCTATTTGTTCAAAAAAACAGTTATGCTACTTAATCCAAGCCTTTAATTCCCCTTGCCACCTTACTATTCTAGGGGATCCCATCTTACTGGTCCATCTAAGAAAGCAAACACCTCCCTTGTACTCTCTCCTCCCCATCACTCCAAATATTCACCATCAATTATAAATACATAACTCTCGCTCTCTCTCTAATCTTCACCCTCCATTCCTTTAACCACTTTTCCCTCCAAAGTCTCCCACAATTTCACTCCACTACTTCCCAAAACCATGAACCCCATCATCCCATGATCCCTTATTCATTTCCCTTCTCCCTACCCTCTACCTCTCCCACAAATTTCTTCTCACCCTCTACCCAAAATTGAGAGTACACAACAAGGATCAAATTAGCCAAGGCAATAATCACTAAGGCAAAGAATATCTTCATCCAATTCAAGGAATGTACTTCAAAGCAAAGGTATGAATCATTTTTTCTCATCTCAATTCAGGTTTTCACCATTAAAACTCAAAATTTCCTTATCTCTTCACATGTTCGCAAGGTTAATTCCAAAGTTCACCACACAAATTAAAATTCTTCTTCTCTTCTAAATGTTTAATTTTAAAATTTATCTTTACTTTTTCCAAATCACTCAATTATATCTATGTTATGTTTTCAAATGATGGGTAGTTTGATTTAATGTCATATGTTTATTTTTATGTGACATCACTTTATAATATTAGCATGTTTTCATATTCAAATAGTCAAAACTTAAAATAACCGAGCATGAAACCATAGGGCTTTATATCCAATTATCTTCTAATATGATTGTTTAATGTTATTATGCATAATTGAACAAACATATATATACACTAAAACCACTGTGTATGTATATTAAAACTTCATGTAAGTCACTTAAACAAACCCTATGGATCCTTTATTAAGATGAAGTCATGTGCTAGTCCAATGTGGTAGGGTAGTATTGGTCGCAAAATTAGGAAAAGGTTGCTTTAAAAAAATATTTTTAATTTAATATTTGTATAATTTTGAAAGTAGTGTTTTAATTTTTGAAAATGCAAGATCGAACTGATCTTACATGTACGATAGTTTAAATAAACGAGCATTACACCACAAGTCATGCATCTACTACAAGAAATATATGCATTACCTGATAGTGAGGCTCGATTAAATAAACTTAGGCATTTATGACATCCGTTTTGTCTGCGAACCATTTATATTTATCGACAAGTTCTCTTATCTAATATAAAAGATTAGATAGGGTTTATATTAAACTGGATTCTAAATTTCCCTGTAAAGGCAAACCCTTATAATTAATTACATCGTTAATGATCGAAGTCACTTAAGAAAACTCTCGATAATGATCATTGGTTTTGCTCTCAAGAATTTTAAAGTTCAAAGTTTTAAAGGATGGTTTTGAATTATTAAATGGGATAGAATCAAATTTTCAATAGTTATTCAGGAATCCAAGGGAGTAGAAAGGTAGAGGATGTCACAAATTTGAGGGGAAAACCTCTAGTGAATTCTAAAACTATCCTACTGTTTGGCTTCAATTTAAAATAGATTATTAGATGTTCCTTATTGCCAATTTTATTATATAGGGCTTACACTTGCATGGTGGTGATCATGCAAATAACCTAAAAGGATAGGAGGGCTTAAGTCATACAGAAAAACGACCTTGGAGTGCTAAGACAAGTGCTAGATGGACGATCTCGAAGTCCTATGGCTTTTTGTTTTAATTATAGGAAATGTTTAGTTGATGTATATATATTTTGTTGTTGTAGATCATCGCCCTCCATTTGCTTGGCTCATTTCAAGCTCTTTGCTAATAGCTGCTTCAAGTTTGGTATTTTATGTCTTTTATTTTGGTTCTAATTATTATTATTATAATTAATTAGGGGTATGTGTTTAGGTTTTATAGTGATCCGCCCTAAGTAAAATGACTATCGTTCTCTATCCTAAAAGGTCTTGCATTTAATTTAAAAAATGCATAAATAATATATGTTATAAGAAAGTGCAGAAAAAGAAGTGTTGTAAAAAGTACTGTAAATGCAATATAAAGGTATGTACCTGGGCTTTTGCTACCGCTGCATGGTT
This sequence comes from Papilionanthe hookeriana x Papilionanthe teres, assembly GCA_022702705.1. Taxonomy (NCBI): domain Eukaryota; kingdom Viridiplantae; phylum Streptophyta; class Magnoliopsida; order Asparagales; family Orchidaceae; genus Papilionanthe; species Papilionanthe hookeriana x Papilionanthe teres. Next base: position 112,002,880 of record CM040424.1, on the reverse strand, counting down.
AGTTTCATAAAACATAATTTAATTTATAAGAAATTCTAAAAAATTGCAGAAAAAGAAAGCAGGAAACTTTAGTGTATAAAAGTATCAAAACGAATCGTAGCAAAAATGCGAACAGGAAAAGAAAAACCCATAGTCACATATGGAAAATAACGGCTTGGTATACAACATCGGTAAAGTTGGGGGTTCAGAGGGACTGTGTGCTTCCCGACCTTGTGTAAGAGCTACCAACCCGACAATCTACTGAGGGCAGTCTTAACCTTGATCTGAATGACTAACCATGGACCTTTATAAGTTTTCATCAAAATTATTTAATTTTCATGCAAAAGTCGTTGTTTATGTTTTTATATAGATTTTGTTTTAACAAGCAAAGGAAACTTTGTTTTATTTTTGCAAATATTTTGTAAGGTAGTGCAGTCCACAGGTTAGTCACTCTAATCAAGCTAGGACTACCGGCAACCTAAGAGTATCGGGGGCAACAATCCCACCAAGAGTCGGTAAATAGTATCATCGGTCCTTTCCTCTCCCCTCATTGAAGGTCCTTGAGGTAAGAGATAATATTCTAATAATACCACATTGTATGTATCTCTCGTTTTAGCACACATTTACATTATCTTCATTTCAATAGCCACCTAAACCTCAGACTTACATAAATTCGATGAACATATGTTGCATGAACAAATATTCTCAGTCGCTCACAAGGATTTAAATACCTTAAAGAAGACTTAAATCTTTGAGCATTGGGTCATTGATGTAGGATAAGTAGTGTAGGGTACGTTATTTGGAAATGTGAAAAAATGGGTCTCGAGTCATATCTTGATGGGTCCTTAAGAAATTCATTTTTTATGTTATGTTTGATTGTAACATTTTGGGGATGATTACTTTCAACAAGTCATGATAGGCTTGAATATCCTATAGAATGTGTAAAATCTTATAAAGAAGTTCAGAGCATGGCTCTAAACAACTTTAGAATCTTTCAGACTATTCTGTGTTCATTTAGCCTCCTTATGTTGTTGAGTCGACGCCAGTTAAATTAGGAATTCTATTATTATGCTACTCAATGTATTGTGTCTTGAATAAACTATAGGTAAGGAGAGTTAATCAATTTCTTTACAGTGTGGGAAACCCCTAAATCTATAATTATAATGTATTAGAGAATTTTATATCCTCATCCTCCGATTGGGTTTGGACTTACGGTACCTCAAAGATATTGTTATCATTTAAACTTTGTCCTCAGATTATTCCTCAAGTATTGACAACTTGATATACCATCAAGCTCCTAAAGGCTTTTAAGGGTAATCTTGTAAATTTAAAAAGATTTACAAATTGTATTTGATCTTGATTCAAAGATTATGTTTAGTTCAACTATAGATTGAGGGATCAATATTAATGAATTTATCAATCTGTCATTCTCTCACTCTTGAATCATCTAAATCATTACACATCTTCCTATGTCAAATAATTCTGATAATTACCATTATGTTCTTTTTTTATAGAAATCAGGTGAATGGGTTACTACCTAACTGTCATTATGTTTCAATCACCTCAGCATATTCAATCATCCTAATTTAATATCCCCTCTCATTGGTTTATCTTGACTATTAATTAAATTGCAATTAAGATATGAGTTTCCAAAATTATACCCTTAAGTTTTACATCTCATAACTCTCTCATTTCTAATCATATGACTATGAAACTTGGCTGACCTCTCACCCATAGGTTAATCAAAACATTAGCAGAGACATTATATATTTTTATCTTTATTTTATTTTCTAGAATTATTTTAATAAAAAATTATGATTTTTCAAAGTTAATTAATTTATCAAATTAGGTTTTCTGTCCTTAGAAAAGTTATGGGTTGTTACACAAAGTTAGTGGGCCACTTATGCAAACTTTTATGATTTTTTTGAAGTATATTTAAGTTTTTATGATTTTTATATTTATTTTGATGAATAAATAAATATAAAATATATTTTAATTTCAAAAATTCAAATTTTATATTTCATTGACTCCACTGACTTCAAAGAGGTCAGAAAATTTCATTTTATATTTTTTCCATTTATATTGTATTAATTAGAATTATTTTGGTGGATAATTTATAAAATTACAAAAAAAAAATAATGTTAAGTGTTTAAAAATACCTTTTAGGCTTTTGAAAATTTATAAAAAGGTTTTAAAGTTACTATTTCTTATTAGAGTGATTTCACATCATTTTGACATATTTTGTATTTTTCAATTTTTAATTATTATTTTAACTATTTTTTATTTAAGAATACCCAAAAAAATGAACTTTTATTTTGACTTCAATTTTATTTTTTTTAAGTGTATCTGGCTTTAGAGAATTCACAAATATTGATTTTATATATTTTTTTAATTTATATTTTAATTATTATAATTATTTTAAGCTGAATTTAGTGATATTACGAGAAAAAAAATATTTAAGCATTCAAAACATATTTTTTAACTTCGAAAATTTTATGGGAGTGTTTTAAAGTAGTTTTCTTTAATTAGGGCAATTTTGATGATTTTTTGAAATAAATTTATATTTTTTGAATTTTTAATAGTTAAAAAAAATAAATTTTCTATTTTTGTTTTAATTTTATTTTTCCTAGTTACTACTCTTTTTTTTTTTTTGAGATTAAAGGTATTTTTATTTTGTTTTTATGATTTCTCTACATCTTGATTTTTTTTAAGTTAAATATCATTTTTTTTTGTATTTAAATAATTTCAAAACACTATTATTTATCTGCTTGTCCACGACGGCACCAACTTACAATTCAAATTTTAATATCACATATATAACACATAAAATTTTAATGGTGCTTATGTAAACCTCGAAGTTTTGCATGCGCGTAAGTAAACGAGATTTAAGTGTTGTACATGTAAATACATAAAATCAACATAAAGAGCATGTAAATATAAAAAATTTGAGTGGCTAGCATATAAATACATGAAATTTAAGCATGTTAGCAAGTGAATACCTAAGATTTTCGTGTTGGCATGTAAATATATAAATTTCAAGTGACGTGCACTTAAAACATTCAAGTTTAGACATCGAATATGTAAAAACAGAAGATTTGAGTGGACTAATCATAAAATATAGAAGTTTGAGTGTCGCATATTTAAATACATGAGATTCGTGTGTTGTGCTCGTAAAATATTAAAATTTATGTATCGATTATGTAATTACATAAGATTTAAGAGGCGTGCGTGTAAGTATGTGAAATTTTTTGTGGTGTGCAAGTAAAATAAATTAAAAAAAAAGATCATGTTTTGCATGCATGTGAGAAAAGAAAAAGAAGAATAAGGTCGTAAGCATGTAGATTTCTACCTATTTTTTATTAAAAAAGATTAGGTGTTAGAAAGGTAAATATCTATGAAATGGGTGGTATGCATGTAAATCGGTAAAAATAGTGAGGGAGAGAGAAATTTATGTTGCTATTAGAGTGCACGGTTTGTAGTGTCACAGAGGTTTTTTCCCTTTTTTTTTTTTTTTTGTTTTGCTGCATGTGGAGGAGTGAGGTGAAGTTGGTTGATTGGTGTGAGGAAAGGGAATTGGGGTGTTTGCTTGGCTTTGGAGAAGAGTAGGGAGTGTATTGTATGGATGGAGGATGGAGAAGCTTGGAATTTTACGGCAAGCCAAGGGAGGAGAGCTGGGAGCTTACGGGGAAGGTGGACTGGATTTAGAGAGAAGAGAGAGTTCTGTGCATTTTTTTTTGGGTTGGAAAGTGGTAGAGTGGAGCCAAAAATTAAGAAATAGGAGAGGGAGAGGATCCAGCTCTTTTTTTTTTTTCCTTAAACCGTAAGCTTCTATATATATATATTAAAATTTGTTCCTTCTCTTTTTTTTTTTAAATTTAATATATACATTTATTCTATTATTATCATTGTTGTTAATATTATTATTATTATTTCTTATGAACTTCATATTTATTATTTTATTTTATTTTATTTATTTATTTATTTATTTATTTATTTATTTATTTATTTTTTGCATTTTGTGGTCATATGAACTTTGATTTGATTTGGAAGGAAATTGACTTGGCTCATTTTGTGCACTTTTTGTCTTTAGCATGAAAATAAGTTGTATCACCCATCATGAAAATTGAGCCTCATTTGGGCTTAGGTGGTGAGTTCTCAATCATAGAGATTAGTGCTTAAACATGGGTTTAGGTGAAGCATGAGAAATGTTAAGTGCCTTTTAGATGACCTTAAAAAAGAATCCATCTTTTTCCATGTAAGGAGTGGTGACATAACATGGCTCATATGGCTTGCTTATGGCTTGAAGGTGGCTTCATTGGTTGTCTTTGGCTTAGCTCATTTGCATGAGAATGGATTTTCGGAATTTTTTGTATTTTTGAGAGAGCTTGTCATGAGGCCAAATTTGGTTTGATTAAATCATGAAATTAGAACATAGGAAATGATTTTAATTAAGTGGACGATGGAAGAAGAGTTTGTTAGGCTTTTAAAATGATGGACTTTAAAGACGAAGGGATGATGGGCTTTTGAAATTATTCATGAAGGACTATAATTTGGGCTTTTGAAAATTGATCATGGGCATTTGAAATTGGGCTTGGGAATATGTCATGGAAATTTTCATAAATGGAGATAAAGCGTTGAGATAATTTGAAGATTATGATGAAATGAGGGCAATTTGTGAATTTTGATGGAATTTGGGTGTTTAAGGGCATTTTAGGAATTTTTAGGGATTTCAATATTTTTGGAAAAATTTGGTAATTTTTGGGCAAATAGGTATTTTGGAAAGGTTTAAAATTATTTTTGGTGAGAATTTGGTATTTGGGCTATTTTGGAGGAATTTGAGAATTTGGGGGTATTTTGGTAGTTTGGACAATTTTGTTGGATTTGGAGAATTTTGGGTGAATTAAGGTAAATTGAGTAGTCTTGGATTGGTTTGGGTAAATTTTGGGTAAGAATGAGGATTTTGACAAAATTGGATATTTTTGGTAATTTATAGGTATTTTGGTAATTATGGAGAAATTTTTGGTGGGATGTACAAGCAAGCCATGAAGAATTTCTAAAGCTACAAGAGCCATATGAGGCTCATTTTGGGTCCTGCATATGTTGGTCCCAGCCATCCTAGACAAATGCTGAGGGCTTGGGTCTGCCCATATGAGTTTCTAAGAGGAGTAAGGAGGTAGGTTAAGCGTAAGTGATCTTAGGGTTTGGGGTTGGAAGAATAGGTTCAAGTGTGTGTGTGCAAGACTGACCAAGACCATACCACCCAGGGCTAATCCTAAGGCCAGACTATCCAATGGGGACTCATCTTTGAATCCTCACATATTAGTCTTAACATTCAAAGTGTTGGAGGTTTATGACAATTCATGTAGGGTTCAAAAAGAGCTAGGAGATGGTTTGAATTTTTATTGGTGGGTTTCAACTCTAGTCTTCAAGAATAGTCAAGGGAAGAGTCCTATGGTTAGATCCCAAGCACTAGAAGGAAGGAATGACCTCACAACAAATGAGGTCAACAGGCAGCTTATATTTTTATTTATTTTTTTTCATGAAAGTGATGTACATGTATTTGTAAAAGAATGAAATATGAATGTGTGATGAATGCAAGATTATGTTTATGTTTATTTTCCTTTCATGCAAAGTAATGTACATGTATATGTAAAAGAATGAAACACGAATGTGTGATGAATGCATGATTGCATGAGTGCGTGATTTTACTTGATTTACTTTCATGTGTGAGTGCTTGAATGTGGCTCTTACTCTTTATTATGCATGAAATTTAATGAGATTTCATTAGGAATAGCTTTAGGTGAACTTTAAAATTATGTGGTTAAGATGACTACAAAAAGGAAAATTGAACTTCCTGAAGTGCTAAGCTAAGGAGACTTTGACAAACTTAAAATTTACAAAGAAAAATATATTTTATGTATAGTTAAATTAAAAGTACTCAAAAATGAAATTATTTTGAAAGTAAAAATAACTTCCTAATAAAACCATTTTCTACAAAAAATTAAACGTGCTTTAAAATAAAACATAATCGGTCTTATAAAAATATTTCTTTCTACTTCAATTAAAAGAGTTTTAAGATTATTAATCTTAAATGTTGAAAAGCTCAAAGGATGTGTTGAATAAAAAAAACATTTCTAAGATTTTCTTTTTCAATAAAACCCCTTTCTCTAAAATTAAGAATTCAATCCTTTTAAATTTAATGACAAAATTTCTAAAAACTCAAACAAAAGGAAATCATTACATAAGGAGAACCTTTTTTGAAAGAATCAATAACTATTTTAAAATCCATTTTAGAGCTTCAAACATTTCAATTATTTTTTCAAAAATATAATTTCTTTCAAACTTTATATATGAATCCTTCTGATTATATGAAAACTAAAATATATAATTTTGTCCAACTCTCTTCCTAATGATTAGCCTAGGCAACACTTATATATTCTCCAGCACAAGTGTTTGTTGCATGAGTAATGTTTCTTCTTAGAAGCATATGAGTCCTAGCATTAGCTTAAGAATATAGAAATCTTTTGTCATTCTAAGTCTAAATATTTATATTTGAAAGAAAATCCATCTCCTCTTTTTGCATGATAAAATTCCATCTTGAAAAAAAAATCTTTTTCTATGGAAAGATAAAAATTGTTTTAATAGGATATGAGTATCTTTTAAATATGAAGCATATAGAATTAGAAAAGCATAAACTTAATCTTCGTGAGTATGAATTCTTAGACCACACATGTTGAAAACACTAGGAAAGAGAAATAAGGAAACTTAGTAGCAAAAATTGAGTTCAAACTTTAGAAAAAATGTGGTTCTCTGACAACAATCGACACCCTAGGAGAGTTGAAACCAAAATAATCTTAGAAAAATTTTAATCTGATATCATGACTGACAAACTTATGAATCAAATAATGCACTACTTAAATATTGAACCTCTTTAATATTTATGATTGAATGAATCTAATTTTTTATAACCACATCCTACGATAGCTCTAAATTGTGAACCTTAGGATAGCCAATGTAAACAAAAAGCTAGGACCACGTACACCCTAGATTAGTCCAGTCTAAAGTTCTTAGGTTAGTTTATTAGCTACCAAATAAATTGAATTCAGGAGTAGGATATATAAAACAAAATAAACTGCCCTTTCTAACTATTAGAGTACCCTAAAATGAATTAGCTCATGCAATAGATGAAGATACTAAAAAATGCTTTGTAGAGGGAATGAAAACCTTAAGTCATTGTTATCGGTGATAAGGGACACCTCTAATTATTCTATGGCTATTAATGTGCCTAGGATTATAAAAATCCATGGCGTATTAACTGGGTGCGTTACTTCCAAATTTAGATTAGTTCACTTATAGCATCCTTTTTAGAGATATTTAGGTGAAGTTTCACCTCAATATAAAAATTGTCTACCCTTTTCCACTCTTTAAACAAGGATGTGTCTAAACTCAACTCTATCAAAATCAACCTCAACTTGACTTTACCCAATGCAAATCAATTCCAATCTGATTCAAACTAAATACAAACCTATTAAAATCATACCTAATTCAATGCAATCCAACTATAATTTTGCTCCTCAAACCTGACCTTCAAATTCAACTCTACACCATCACTCTAACTTTTAACTATTAGGCTTAACCTAAGGGTAATGAAATTTTAAATCTTGAGTGAATTTAACCTCTATCTAAGCTTACCTTTTCATCTAAGTGTTCAATATCCATTAGACCACAAACATTTATTAATAAATAAGAGTGATATAAGCATGACTTTAATCGAGTGTATTCTTATGACTAATTCTTGATAGATAATTAACTATAAGGGATCATTCTCATAGAGATACCAAACCCCAGTTAAAAAATATATATTGTTTTACAACCTGTCACTCGCCATTTGAATCTATCGGCCGCCGGAATGGGAGTCCCGTCAGTTTCTTTGAAAATAATTTAATTTAATATATGTATATAATTTAGATTTTGAAAAGTAGCATTTTAATTTTGAAAAATGAAACTAGATACATCCCATTTATTTTAAATAGTTTACTTCATTGAGCCTAATATCACAAGTAATAAGCTATCCCAAAAGATAGGCATACTACTTGATGGTGGGCTCAATTATATAAACTAAATAACCTATGAAATTTATTTGGTCTATGAATCTTTTGTGTGACTGACAGGTTCCTCTACCTAATTTTAAAGATTAAGTAGGGTTTATTTTATCTAGGTTCCTTAGGTCCTTATAGCTTCAATCGCCTATAGTTGATTACATCTTAAATGACCGAAGTCACTAAAGAAAACTCTCAACAATGATCAAAGGTATTATCTTCAAGAAATCAAGAATCTAGCTTTCAAGGTTGGACACAGAAAAGTTAATAGTGAATGGTTTAAATAAGAGGAGTTACTTTCGGAGCCCAAAGGAGTGAAAAGTAGGGGATGTCATAGCTCAAGGCGAACCTTGATGACTTCCAAAACAATCCTATAGTTGGGCTTTAAAATTTGGAATGAAATTATTTAATTTTTTATCCTAACAATTTTTTTATTTAGAGATTACATTTGCATAATATCTAATCATGCAAATAGCTTAGAAGATAAGAAGATTTATGTCATACCAAATGACAACCTCAGAATCCTACCAGAGTTAGTGCTTATATTGCACAATATGATTGTACAAAAGCCTAAAGGTGAGACCAGATTTATGTTGCTCAAGGCAGAGAACTTTGAAGTCCCATGGATTATGTTTTTTATGACTAAGGAAAGTTTAGCAGTTGAAGATCTTGTTTGCTCTTGATCCACTTAAAAGATACCTATTTTTATGCCTCATTTATGATTCAATACTTAAGGATATTATGCTTTAATGAAATGTATTTTTATGTTTTTGGATGTTGGTGATAAAAACAGAGTTCAAGAAGGAAAAAGAAGCAAAAATGATCAAAAATAGAGCTTAAAGAGCAAAGTTACCAAAATTATAGGTATCGCGCCTAGGCGCCAGAATCCGGCGCCTAAGCGCCAGTTCGATACTGAAGCAGATAAGATTATTGACGACTTTGGGCAATTATATTGATAGTGTTAAGCGGTTATCAGACCTTCTAGAAGACTGGAAGTTACTCCTAATATAAAAGACATGTGATACAATGCATCTGGACACAGGAAAATGGTTTTAATAGAGAAGAGGTGCTATCCAAAGTGAAGAGGTGCAAAGACTTGGTCACGGACTCCGGCGCGTAGGCGCCCGATCCCGGCTCCTAGGCGTGACAGTTACCTTCTATAAGATACATTAAATTTGGACGAATTTTGAAGAGGTGCCTTAAGCAACCCCTGGTTAAATTCGGAGCATTATGAATAAGAGTCAATTCTACAGAGAAAAGTGCACCCTAAAGTGTTGATCTCATTTTTGATGAGGTCTTCTCTCTTCTCTCTCCTTAGTACTTAGGATCTAGCCTTAGGTTTTCCCTTTGACTATCCTAGAGGATTAGAGATGGCACCCACCATTTAGAAATTCAAACACCTCTTAACTCCCTTTAAACCCCACATGCCTGATTGTAAACCCCTAAGCCACTTGGAGGGTTAAGATCAAATGTGGAGGTCTAAAGGATGAGTTCCCTATATGACTCTTTGACCTTAGGACTACCCTGGGTGACCTGGTCTGGTGAGGGTTGACCTGCACACATTCCACTTTCACACACATTCCAAATCCTAAAACCATTCATACCTAGCTTTACTTCCTGACACATGAAGGTGATTCATATGGATGGTCCTCAACCCCTAAGCCCTTGGCTAAGAGGGTTAAAAACAACATAGTGAATGCCTCAAATGAGTCCTCTCATGGCTCTTATGGGCTTGATATGGCTTCATGGCTCAACCAAAGTAATTCCATTCTACTTAAACTTGATCAATCTTCTTTTTTCCAAAATTTCAATTTTTGACCCCGGGCCCTACACCCACCAAATCTACTAAATGCCCTTGAAACTACCCAAAATTTGCAAAATCACCTAAATTACCCAAAATTTTTCAAAAATTAGTCCTAAAAATTTCTCTCCATTCAAATTGATCATCCTTGGTCAAATTAACCAAAAAATTCCAAAAATACCCCACATTACCCTCCAAATACCCAAAATACCCTTTTAACCCAAAAAATCCATAAATTGCAAAAATTCCCAAAAAATTTCAGAAAATCCCAAATATTTCCAATTTCATTTTGTTTAACTACACCATAAGCTAATTTTGTCAATTTAGCCCACTTTTACCAAAAACCCCCAATTTGACCCATTTTTAACCCAAGTAGACCCAATGTCAAACCAAACCAACCCAATTGACCTCAATATTGATCCAATCCAATTCTAAACTTCAATTCAATATCCTCAATATCAATTTAGACCAAATCCAAGCCCAATTTGATTAACATTTGGATCCAATTCCAATTTGAAGCTTAAAGTCCAATTTTGGCCCATGACCTAAACTTAGCCCAAACTAACCCAACTCAACTCCAATTAACCCCAAATCTTTTAATAAACCTTCATAATATCCCCAAAAACAAAATACTAAAAAGATTTTCCCCAAATTTGGACCCAAACCTAACCCAAAACCAAAATCCCCAATTTTGGTCTAAACTCACCATGAACCCAAATGGGCCCAAATCCCAAAATCAAAGCCCAACCAAAGTTTAAAACTATTTGTAACACTCCCATAAACATTTCCCAACATTAATTTTACATCAAATCTAACATTAGCCCAGCCTTAGCCCAAGTTAGCCCAATTTGACCCACTTTGCCCTCTTTACCAAAAAGTCCCAAATCAAACCTAATTCAACTCCAAATCACCTCAAATTTATTTCAAATCACTCATGGCACATCCCTAAACTAAACCCAACATTTGTTTGGCCCAATCCTCCGTAAAATTTCCATCCACCAATTTCTTTTCAAATCTAAAGGCCCACTTTCTTAAACCATTTTAAAAGCCCATTTTCCCCAAATTCAAAAGGCCCAAAGTCAATCCAAAGCCTACATGACACTTTCACCTCATTATCCCTTTGATTTAAATCACTCCCTAAGTTTCAAATTCATCATTAAACTTTTCTAAACTAAGCCACATGCCAATTTCCCCTAAATTCATCAAACATGCCAAAACCCTTTTTCATGAAACAAGCCAACCTTTTCCAATCCAAGTTTAAGCCAAATGTGAGCCATTTACAAGCCATAAGAAGCCATGAGAGTTTTGACACCTCACCTAGTCATTTATGGTAAGAAGAGGGGAGCCTTTCCTAAGCCTTCATTAAGCCCTTTTAACCCAATTTATGCTACACTTTAAACAAAGTTTAGCCACATCACCTTGGATGGGGACTTCACCACCCCTTCCTAGCTGACCCAAATGATTCTCCCTTAGCCCAAAGTCAAGCCTTAGGGAGGTGCACCTAGCCTAAACCATGCCTTGGACCAAATCAAGCCAAAATGACCCTTCCCCCTTACCACTTAAATCAAACCTCTTTACACTTGGCATTGGTCAATTGAACCCACAAAATTCAAGCCCTGACCCTCCTGATCAGGATGGTGACCTGACCCTGGCCAGCCAGCCACCAGGTCACCGGAAAACACCATGGCCAAGAGGTCTAAAGGGATTCAAAAATTCAATTTGAACTAGCTGAGTTGTCCCATGCCCAAAGGCCACTGCAGCTATTCTTCTCCTCACCAGAGCAGTTGATCCAAGCCATCAAAACCCCCTGGGAGGCCCTGGCCATGGCTATTTAAACAAGCCACCCCCTGTTGGCCAAAATGTTGGCTGAAATCAACAGTAACAGAATTCCTCCAAACTCCTCACAGAGCTTCCCCTAGCCAAGAGCAATCCATCCCCACTGTTCTCCTGTCCTAAATCCCAGTGATTGAGCTCAATTTTGGAGCTCAATTCTCAGGCCAGAATAGGACATCTCTCAAACCTCCACCAAAACCAAATTAAACTCACCCACACTTGCACAAGACCAAGAGAAGGAGTTCCCCAGTGGAAGCCCCCTCACCGAGCCGGCCATTCTCTCATCACCGAAGCTTTGAAATCGGGCTTGGTGGAAGTTGTACTTAGACAATTTAACAGGGCCAGAGGCTTCATCCCCAGGCTCCTCCAACTCCAACGAACGTGCCGAGCACATTCCGTTGAGGCCTCACCTCCTGAACCAAGGTATGGACACCCCTCCTCCCCGAGAGCTTCCAGTGATTCTCCATTTCGTTTGAGATGATTTCAATGCATGTAAACCATATGGATGTGTTCGTCTCTTCAAGACAAGTCCATAGAGTATAAGAACACGAAAATCCATTGAGAAACGAGAGAGATCTTAGGGTTTTAGTGTGGACGGTCACGGGTGCACACCAGTCGTAGACAATGACCAGGCGTCGTTCGATCGCGCGTGTATCAAATGGACGATCCAGATCGAGCTAGATGAGGAGATGGAGCGAGACCGCGGGCCGCGTGGCATCCCAGTCAGATGGCGGCGTCGAATAGGAATGCGCCGCGTGGGCCTTCAGAGCTGCCAAGGTTGACGCAGCGCTGACTGGGCTAAGTAGGAAATTAGGTATTTTATGATTTATTTAAATAGCCAGAAATTGAGAAATCCATATCTTTATGTAGAAAAATCATAAAAATAAACTAAAAATACCCTCTTGCTCAGTGAACAGAGGAGAATAATGTGGAAAAAGAATTGAGTTAATTTGATGAGTATTTTATTTTTAATTAATTATTTACTCATTTCAATATTTTAATTCTCCATTTGCATAGACAATTCACCATGGCATGAGACCATAGGAATTTTGAAGCCTTTGATCTTGAGAATATTCTCTGAATTTTTCAAGGTCAGAGACTATCTCTATGGCAAGTTATGTATTTTTCAAGTTTATGTCACTGTTTTTGGTGTTTTAATTCCATCAATTAGCATATTGCTTAGAAAATTCTAGGAAAATTTGGGGAAGTTTCTTAGGACTAGAGGACCCTAGAATAATTATGTTTTGAATTAATTCATTAAGAATAACTCTAATTGGCCTAATTACTCAAAACTGAACTTTAATTAATTAGGGTTAACCACACATCAAAAGAACTTAAAAACAATTCTCCACTGATCTTTAGGATCACAGGGGCCTCACATAAAAATTTGAAATCAATTGGAAATGTTTAACCCCACTAAATGGATTAATTAGGTCACATGAGTAAAATTAAACTTTAAAAATTCATAACTCCAAAAATACATTTTAAAAATTCACCAAAATTGGTTTTAGGACTTCTCCGGTATTTGAGGAGTCTAAGAAAATTAAAATTTGATTTTTTTTTTAAATCTTCATTTTTCACCTTATTTTAATATTTTAATAATTAAAAAATAATAAAAATCACAAAAATATTAAAAATCATAAGAATGTCATATTACTCCTAATCACTTGGGAACAAACTAAATATTTTTCCCAAGTCTTTTGGAAAAGATATTGAATTTTAAATGCTTAAGAAAATTTTTAATATTAAAAAATGGATTTTCCAACCATTTCACCAAATTAATTTTAATAAATCAAAGAAAAATCATAAAAATTTAAAATTTGTTTCTCTGAACTCCTTGAGGTCAGAGAGATTTAAGAAAAATATAAATCTATTTTCAACTTTATATTTATTTTATAATTGATTAATACTCCCAAACTCAAAATAATTATAATAAATAAAATATAATTCAAAAAATCACCAAAATAGGTCCAAGTGGTCCTCTGGTTATTAGGAATATCCCATAATTTTCTTAAAGACAGAAACCTTACCTTGGTCATGTTGTTGAATTTCCATTGAAAATCCCTATTTTCTATTAAAATAAATATATAAATTAAATTAAAAACAGAAAATTCACATTTTCTCCTCTAATGTCTTAATTGACATATGAGTGAAGTGACATAAAAATTTCAATCTCATTTGAGCTCAATTTGATGAGTTATGAATAATTAAGCTTAAAAGGGCATATTAATAATTAAGAATTTTAACCCCTAATTAAAAGTTTAAGTTTAATCAAAATGAGGGGGTAAAATATTTGATCTTAATTCTCTCTTAGATGATTGAAACTTCAGAAAATAAAAGGGTAGGAACTCATTGATCATTTTTAATAAACTAAAAAAATGAAACCTTAATCAATTAAATAATTTGAATTTTGGAAGAATAACTAAAAAAAATTGGATTATTAAAAGAGGGATATAATTTAGAGAGACTATAATCACTTAAAATAAAGTTCCCAAATGAATCACTTTAATTATATTTAACTCTTGATTAAACTTAAGATGATAATTGAAATTAATAAATTAATAATAAAGAAAAGATAACCCTTAATTAAATTAAAACATAAAATATTAATAACTTGATAATTAAATTGAAATACATTTAAAACATTAAAAAAAATTATTATTAATTTTAAAAATCACTTGAAAGCAAATTTAAAGCAAACTTAAAACGTCAAAATCAATTTCAAAGAATAATTCTTAATTAAAAAAAAAAGAAAAAATCAAACTAATTAAAAGTTAATCTAGAATATTGCAATTAAATTAAAATTAAATCATTAAAGTCTAAATTAAATAATTTAAACACCTCTTTCAATTTAAATGGTTTAAAACATTTAAGAATAAAACAACTTGAACACTATTCCAAACTTAAATTTTTTAAAATTTTATAACTAAATTAAATCACCTTAAAACATTAATTCTAATTTTATATCGTCGAAATTCTTAATAAATTGATTTGCCCCTAAAGACTTTTATCATTATAACTCTTAAATGGAGCATCAAGTGAGGTGTCACTTCATTCATGGGATAATCAAATGTCCTAAATTCACTGAGCAAGAGTTAAAACTTAACTAAAAATTTTGGATGATTGATTCATCTCTACAATAAAAATTCATTTAGACTCGAAATAATCTTAGAAGTATTGAAAGGATGTTTAAGACTCGTCCTAAGCACTTTCTCAATATGATGAGGTGTTTTAGAAGAACAACTGAACTTGATTGTTCTTTGATGAAGAAAATCATCCTTAACAAAATATAAAGAACCTAGACATCATAAGAACTGACTAGCAGTAGGATTAGGATCTTGGTAGACAACCAGAATATTTCCCTTACCTTTACCTAGGTACTTGTTGCAAATATTTAGTTGTTCAAACATGTGTTTAAGTGTAGCTTGGAATGACAAGAAGACCCTCTAGGTATGCTTTTACTTTATTACAATTAACTTTATTGCAACTTAATTACTTGCACTGTGCTTTACTTTTCTTGCATGATAAACAGGATTGTTGCATGAAAATTGAAACCTTTAGGATAGCTACAAAACTGAAACCAAAACTAAATTAAAAGTCACACAAGATAAAATTCACCATCACAACATATAAAATATAAAACAACTCAAAATTTAATCACAAACAGAACAACAAAACTACAACTATAACTAAATTAAAACGTCTCGTTGAATGATCTGGAATACCTCGGATGATGTAACTGATGGCGATGAAAAATATATGGGGTCGCATGTCATCGCCATCAATTCCTGTATCATGTCAATATCAAGGAGTCGCCACTGTCTTTCTCTATCTATCACCCTAATTCTTATCTTACCTAGACTTGTTGTGAGAAGTATTTGGAGAAAAGAAGGATTAATCATGATATAGATTGAGAGGAAAGAAGATTAAATGATAATCTTATAGAATAAGTCTTCAGATTGTGTAATTACTGAAGTTTTTCGTATGAGAAAATCATATGAAGATCTTGGGTAACCAGAGAGGTCTTGTAGGTAAAATACCTATCTTGAGTTCTTTAATCTCCTATAGGAGCAAGCTCCTATAGTTAATTACATCCTGAGCAATTAATACTGCCTAAGAAAACTCCCGATTAAGGTTAACATTTATCCTCGAAAAAGTGTAAGTGTTGTTGTAGCAGTGCGTTTCTGGAGAATCGATACTACCAAAAAGTTTTATTTATGTTGGGTGGATGTCGTTGCTTTGTTATGTTTTGTTTCGTTGTTTTGGTTTCATGTCATGTGATATGTTGAAATGTCGTAGTTTGTATGTTGTGTCATGTCATAATGTGATGTCGTAATGTCATGTCATTTTATGTCATGTCTTAATGTGATGTCATAATGTCATAAGATGTCGTGATTAATATCTCGATTTGTCATGGGATATTTTATCTCCTATAAGAAGATGTCGTTATTATGTCATGAAATACCTTCTATGATGTCAAGAAGATATCATTATTTATTTATTTTTGTTATTTTGTTTATGATTCCCTTTTGTTTTAAATTTTGGTTTTGTGGCCATCTCAATTTTATTTTGTCATGTCATTTTGTCATTTATTTTGTTTTGGTTTAGTGTCATGTCATTGTTGTGGTATAGAAATGTCATTGTATGTGATGTCATGTCGATGTCAATGTTAATGATTTTGTCGTTTTATTTCATGTTTCGTGGCTAACCTAAAAGTTCAGTTGTCTTTGTTGTTATGTCATTTTTGTTTTGTTGTTTCTAGAAAGTTTAGGTTTTATAACTATCCTAAAAGTCCTGGTTTTGTTGTCAATGTTCCGTTGTCGACGTCCTGCAAAAAAGAGTTAGCACACCCTATAACATGCAAAGAAAATCTAAATGAAACTTCATGTCTTCATCCTGCAAGGAAAATAAAGTTAGAAACAATGTCATATCAAGATATTTAGATTACCTGGTCAAAGTGTCTATTGATCTAGAGTTGTCGGATATCTGAGTTTGGTTGAAATGTCGATTTAGGTTTATGTCAGTTTATGTTTAAATTTTTATTTGTCTTGAATATTAATTTGGGTTGGATTGTCGATTTTTAATTTTATGTCGAGTTAAGTTTAATGTGGGTCAAACTTTAAGAATTATGTCGTTTTATGTCGAGATACATTGAGTTTGGTTTGAAATGTCGATTAATGTAATTTAATGTCGGTGTTTATTAAATTTGGTTTAAAATGTTGATTAAAGTCGGTTAATGTCGGTGTTTGTCGAATTTCGTTTGAAATGTCAATTAACGTCGGTTAATGGCAGTGTTTGTTGAATTTGATTTAAAATATTGGTTAATGTCAAATTATGTTTGATTATGTTTGGAATGTTGATTAATGTCGAATTATGTTGAGTTTCGTTTAAAATATTGGATTTATGTCGAATTTATTGGATTTTGTTTGGAATGTTGGATTTATGTCGAATTTGTTGAGTTTTGTTTGGAATGTTGGATTTATGTCGAATTTGTTGAGTTTTGTTTTGAATGTTGGATTTATGTCGATTTATGTTTGAAATGTCAATTTTATATTGGTTATGTTGATTTATGTTTGAAATGTCAAATTTATGTCGAAAATGTCGATTTTATGTCAGTTATGTTTAAAATGTCGAATTTATGTCGGTTTTATCGATTTTTGTTTGGAATATCAAATTTATGTTGATCATGTCAATTTATGTTTGAAATGTCAAATTTATGTTGATTATGTTGATTAATTTTTTAAAATGTCGAATTTATGTCGATTTGGTTTAAAATGTCGATTTTATGTCAGTTATGTTTGAAATGTCAAATATATGTCGATTATGTTGATTTAATGTTTGGAATGTCAACTTTATGTCGATTATGTCGATTTTGATTTAGAATATCGATTTTATGTCGATTTGAGTTCAATTTTGTCGATTTAAGTTCAATTTGGGTTGAACCAAAGATTTATGTCGATTTAGGTTCAATTTGAGTTGAATCTAAGGTTTATGTCGATTTAGGTTCAATTTTGGTTGAACCTAATGTTTATGTCGATTTAGATTCAATTTGAGTTGAACCTAAAGTTTATGTTCAGTTTAGTAGAGTTAGGTTTATTGTTAGTTGAACCTAAGGTTTAGATTTGGATTTAAGTTCAATGTAGGTTGAACATAAGTTAGGTTTTGGTTTAGGTTAAAGTTGAGTTGAACCTAAGGTTTAGGTTTGGACTTAAATTCGATGTAGGTTGAACTTAAGTTAGGTTAAGATTATGTTCATGTATGTTGAACCTAAGGTTTATGTCAAGCTAAGTTGAGTTAGGTTCACTGTCAGTTGAACCTAAGGTTTCAATATGAGTTGAACTTAAGTTAGGTTTATGTTAGACTTAGGTTCATGTCATGTTAAACCTAAGTATGATTTGACTTAAGTCTAATATGGGTTAGACTTAAGTTAGGTTTGTGTTAAACTTAGGTTCAAGTCAGGTTGAACCTATGTATAGTTTGACTTAAGTCTAATATGGGCTAGACTTGAGTTGGTTTAGGTTAGACTTAGGTTCATGTCAGGTTGAACCTAAGTATAGTTTGACTTAAGTCTAATATGGGTTAGACTTAAGTTAGGTTTAAGTTAGACTTAGGTTCATGTCAGGTTGAACCTAAGTATGGTTTGACTTAAGTCTAATATGGGCAAGACTTAAGTTGGTTTAGGTTAGACTTAGATTCATGTCAGGTTGAACCTAAGTATGGTTTGACTTAAGTCTAATATGGGTTAGACTTAAGTTAGGTATATGTTAGACTTAGGTTCATGTCAGGTTGAACCTAAGTATGGTTTAACTTAAGTCTAATATGGGTTAGACTTAAGTTGGTTTAAGTTAGACTTAGGTTCATGTCAAGTTGAACCTAAGTATGGTTTGACTTAAGTCTAATATGGGCTAGACTTAAGTTGGTTTAAGTTAGACTTCGGTTCAACCTGTTTAAGTTTGACTTAGGTTCATGTCAGGTTGAACCAAAGTATGGTTTGACTTAAGTCTAATATGGGTTAGACTTAAGTTAGGTTTAAGTTAGACTTAGGTTAATGTCAGGTTGAACCTAAGTATGGTTTGACTTAAGTCTAATATGGGCTAGACTTAAGTTGGTTTAGGTTAGACTTAGGTTCATGTCAGGTTGAACATAAGGTTTGATGTTTGACTTAAGTTCAAGTTGGGGTTGAACCTAAGTATAGGTTGAATTTGGGTTCATGTTGTGTTGAACTTAAGTCAAAAAGTTGAACTTAGGTTCATGTTGTGTTGAACCTAAGTTAAGTTTATTTTGGGTTTGACTTAGATTCATGTCAGGTTGAACCTAAGTTTGGTTTGGTTAAGTCTAATGTAGGTCAGACTTAAGTTTAGGTTTGACTTAGGTTCATGTCGGGTTGAACCTAAGTATGATTTGACTTAAGTCTAATGTAGGTTAGACTTAAGTTAGGTTTAGGTTATGTTAGATTCAATGTAAGTTGAACCTAAGGTTTAGGTTAACTTGAGTTCGAGTTAGGTTGAATCTAGACTTAAGGTCGACTTAAGTTCGATATGGGTTGAACTTAAGTTAAGTTTTGAGTTTAGGTTAAGTTAGGTTCAAGTCGGGTTGAACCTAGACTTAAGGTCGACTTAAGTTCAATATGGGTTGAACTTAAGTTAAGGTTTTGAGTTTAGGTTAAGTTAGGTTCAAGTCAGGTTGAACCTAGACTTAAGGTTAACTTAAGTTCAATATGGGTTGAACTTAAGTTAAGGTTTGAGTTTATGTTAGGCTGAAGTTAGGTTGAACCTAAGTTTGGTTTGACTTAAAGTCTAATATGGGTTAGACTTAAGTTAGGTTTGTGTTAGGTTCATGTCTGGTTGAACCTAACTATGGTTTGACTTAAATCTAATATGGGTTAGACTTAAATTAGGTTTGGATTAGACTTAGGTTCAAGTCGGGTTGAACCTATGTAACGTTTGACTTAAGTCTAATATAGGTTAGACTTAAGTTATGTTTGGGTTAGACTTAGGTTCATGTCGGGTAGAATCTAAGTATGGTTTGACTTAAGTCTAATATGTGTTAGACTTATGTTATGTTTGGGTTAGACTTAGGTTCATGTCGGATTGAACCTAAGTATGGTTTGACTTAAGTCTAATGTGGGTTAGACTTAAGTTTAGGTTTAAGTTGGATTTAGGTTCATGTCGGGTTGAACCTAAGCATGGTTTGACTTAAGGCTGATGTGGGTCAGACTTAAGTTAGGTTTAGGTTTGATATAGGTTCATGTCGGGTTGAACCTAAGTTAAAGATTGAAAGTTTATTTTGGGTTTGGGTTTGGTTAAACCTTAGTTGGTTAAAGTTTAATAATTAATTAAGTATAATATAATAGACTTAATTAGAGTTTAAGTTTGATTAAGTCTAATTTAGTAAAGAAATAATAGTTTAATCAGGTCTAATGGGTTAGACCTAATTGGGGTTTGTGATTGATTAAACCTTAGTTAGTTAAGGTTTAATGGTTTAATTAGGTCTAATGGCTTAGACCTAATTAGGGTTTAGGTTTGATTAAACCTTAGTTAGTTAATGTTTAATGGTTTAATTAGATCTAATGGGTTAGACCTAATTAAGGTTTAGGTTTGATTAAACCTTAGTTAGTTAAGGTTTAATGGTTTAATTAGGTGCAATGGGTTGGACACTAATTAGGGTTTGTGCTTGATTAAACCTTAGCTAGTTAAGGTTTAACAGTTTAATTAGATCTAATGGGTTAGACCTAATTAGGGTTTAGGTTTGATTACTAAGTTAGTTAAGGTTAAATGGTTTAATTAGGTCTAATGGGTTAGACCTAATTAGAGTTTAGGTTTTCATAAACCTCAGTTAGTTAAGGTTTAGTGGTTTAATTAATTAGATCTAATGGGTTAGACCTAATCAGGGTTTAGGTTTGATTAAACCTAAGTTAGTTAAGGTTTAATGGTTTAATTAGGTCTAATGGGTTAGACCTAACTAGGGTTTAGGTTTGATTAATCCTAATTTATTTAAGACTTAATGGTTTAATTAGGTTTAAGGGTCAGACCTAATTAGGGTTTAAGTTTGATTAAAACTCAGTTATTTAAGGTTTAATTGTTTAATTAGGTCTAATGGATTAGACCTAATTAGGGTTTTTGTTTGATTAAACCTTAGTTAGTTAAGGTCTAATGGTTTAATTAGGTCTAATGGGTTAAACCTAATTAGGTTTAGGTTTGTTTAAGTCTAATTTAGTTAAGACTTAATGGTTTAATTAGGTCTAAAGGTTAGACCTAATTAGGGTTTAAGTTTTACTAAACCTTAGTTAGTTAAGGTTTAATGGTTAAATTAGGTCTAATGGATTAGACCTAATTAGGGTTTATGTTTGATTAAACCTTAGTTAGTTAAGGTCTAATGGTTTAATTAGGTCTAATGGGTTAGACCTAATTAGGGTTTAGGTTTTATTAAGTCTAATTTAGTTAAGACTTAATGGTTTAATTAGGTCTAAGGGTTAGACCTAATAAGGGTTTAGGTTTGATTAAACCTAAGTTAGTTAAAGTTTAATGGTTTAATTAGGTTCAATGGGTTAGACCTAATTAGAGTTTAGGTTTTATTAAACCTTAGTTAGTTAAGGTTTAATGGTTTAATTAGATCTAATGGGTTAGACCTAATTAGGGTTTATGTTTGATTAAACCTTAGTTAGTTAAGGTCTAATGTTTTAATTAGGTCTAATAAGTTAGACCTAATTAAGGTTTTTGTTTGATTAAACCTTAGTTTGATAAGGTTTAATGGTTTAATTAGGTCTAATGGGTTAGACCTAATTAGGGTTTATGTTTGATTAAACCATAGTTAGTTAAGGTCTAATGGTTTAATTAGGTCCAATAAGTTGGACCTAATTAGGGTTTAGATTTGATTAAGTCTCAATTTAGTTAAGACTTAATGGTTTAATTAGAGTCTAAGGGTTAGACACTAATTAGGGTTTAGGTTTGATTAAACCTAAGTTAGTTAAGGTTTAATAGTTTAATTGGGTCTAATGGGTTAGACCTAATTAGGGTTTAGGTTTTATTAAACCTTAGTTAGTTAAGGTTTAATGGTTTAATTAGGTCTAATGGAATAAACATAATTAGGGTTTATGTTTGATTAAACCTTAGTTAGTTAAGGTCTAATGGTTTAATTAGGTCTAATGAGTTAGACCTCATTAGGGTTTAGGTTTGATTAAGTCTAATTTATTTAATACTTAATAGTTTAATTAGGTCTAAGGGTTAGACCTAATTAGGGTTTAAGTTTGATTAAACCTTAATTAGTTAAGGTTTAATGGTTTAATTAGGTCTACTGGATTAGACCTAATTAGGGTTTATGTTTGATTAAACCTTAGTTAGTTAAGGTCTAATGGTTTAATTGAGGTCCAATGGGTTAGACCTAATTAGTGGTTTAGGGTTGATTAAGTCTAATTTAGTTAAGACTTAATGGTTTAATTAGGTACGGGGTTAGACTCTAATTAGGGTTTAGGTTTGATTAAATCTAAGTTAGTTAAGGTTTAATGGTTTAATTAGGTCTAATGGGTTAGACCTAATTAGGGTTTAGTTTTATTAAACCTTAGTTTGTTAAGGTTTAACGGTTTAATTAGGTCTAATGGGTTAGACCTAATTAGGGTTTAGGGTTGATTAAGTCTAATTTAGTTAAGACTTAATGGTTTAATTAGGTCTAGGGGTTAGACCTAATTAGGGTTTAGGTTTGATTAAATCTAAGTTAGTTAAGGTTTAATGGTTTAATTAGATCTAATGGGTTAGACCTAATTAGGGTTAATGTTTGATTAAACCTTAGTTAGTTAAGGTCTAATGGTTTAATTATGTCTAATAACTTAGACCTAATTAGGGTTTATGTTTGATTAAACCTTACTTAGCTAAGGTGTAATGGTTTAATTAGGTCCAATGGGTTAGACCTAATTAGGGTTTATGTTTGATTAAACCTTAGTTAGTTAAGGTCCAATGGTTTAATTGGGTCAATAAGTTAGACACTAATTAGGGTTTAGATTTGATTAAGTCTAATTTAGTTAAGACTTAATGGTTTAATTGGGTCTAAGGGTTAGACCTAATTAGGGTTTAGGTTTGATTAAACCTAAGTTAGTTAAGGTTTAATGGTTTAATTGAGGTCCAATGGGTTAGACACTAATTAGGGTTTAGGTTTTATTAAACCTTAGTTAGTTAAGGTTTAATGGTTTAATTAGATCTAATGGGTTAGATCTAATTAGGGTTTACGTTTGATTAAACCTTAGTTAGTTAAGGTTTAATGGTTTAATTAGGTCTAATGGGTTAGACCTAATTAGGGTTTAGGTTTGATTAAGCCTAATTTAGTTAAGACTTAATGGTTTAATTAGGTCTAAGGGTTATACCTAATTAGGGTTTAAGTTTGATTAAACCTTAGTTAGTTAAGGTCTAATGGTTTAATTATGTCTAATAAGTTAGACCTAATTAGGGTTTATGTTTGATTAAACCTTAGTTAGTTAAGGTCTAATTGTTTAATTAGGTCTAATGGGTTAGACCTAATTAGGGTTTAGGTTTCATTAAGTCTAATTTATTTAAGACAATGGTTTAATTAGGTCTAAGGGTTAGACCTAATTAGGGTTTAAGTTTGATTAAACCTTATGTTTTAAGGGAGTTAATTAAGTTTAATATGTTTTTAATTAAAGGTTTGGTTTTGAATTAAACCCTAAGGTTCAATAAGTTAACTAAGTTTAATGTGTCCTTAAACTTAATTAAGAGGATTTGATTTTGGTTAATTAAGTCTAATATGTCCTTAAACTTAATTAAAGAGTTTTGATTTTGGTTAATTAAGTTTAATATTCCCTTAAACCTAATTAAGAGAGCTTAGTTTTGGTTAATTAAGTTTAATATGTCATTAAACCAAATTAAAAATTTAATTTTTATATTAAACCTAATTTAAGTAAGGTTTAATGGGTTAATTAAGCTTAATTTGTCTTTAAACTTAATTAAAAGATTTGATTTTGGTTAATTAGGTTTAATAGGTCCTTAAACCTAATTAAAAATTTAATTTTTATATTAAACCTAATTTAAGTAAGGTTTAATGGATTTAAATGTTATTTTTAAACCTAATTAAGTCTAATTTGGTCATTTTAGACTTAAGTGAAGTTTACCATTAGTCTATCATAGACTAGAACCATTTTCAAACTTAGATTGTTGATGAAAAAAGGTTAAATTTATAAAGGGTTGTTTTTAGGATTAAAATTATTTAATTAATAAAGAATTTCAACCCTAAATTTCAAAATACTATTCAAAATAATTTCTATGACTTAGAAATGGTTTTCTTAGGGTTATTGTTTGTTGCCCTATCATTTCTACTCATTTTCATTTTATTCTCCTTAATTTTCAATTTTTTATAATTATTATTTGAAATAATTACAAAGAAATTTGAAAATTAAAGAAAAGTGCCTTAGACATGTTTTCTGTGCTTAGAAAAATTATGGAAGGTTCCTAAGAACATAAAGATAAATGCCACAAAGTTTCATAATTTTTTTGATTTATAAATAATTTTTAATAATTAAAATACTCCGAGAGTATTTAATTAATTAAAAATTAAATACGAGGAATAAAATTATGATTTTTATTTCATAATTTTCTCCTCTTCAAGAGCTTTCCAGAGGTATTTTTATCATATTTTTGTGACCTCTAGATAAAAAGATATTGATTTTTGAATAAGGTTAAAATGGATTTTTATTTTATTTCCAGTCGCCAAACACTTCACACGGCGACGCGTGTCTTCGGAGCCATCGAAGAGCGTGAAAATCTGGTGCAGGCAGTCGAACAGCGGACACCGCGCTGTTTGATCAGCGCCGTCAGTTCCAAAACACGGGAACGGACGGCTGTGATAAATCCATTTTAATTTCAAAAAATTTCATAACCGTTAAACTTCAAATGTTAATATCTCACTCATTTCTTAATGAAGTTGAGTGATTTTTTTTTAAAATGATCATCTGGATGAGAAGTATCCATCCATATGGTGATTATACACTTCTGGGCTAGTATAACACATGATATATCGAAAAAATGAATTATTTTGTGAAAAATAATTCCATACCTTTGCCACAAGAAAATCAAGCTAGATCAGACCTTGTAGCTGCCTTCTAGGATCCTAATGGAAGATTATTGCTACAGCAATTTGATCCAGAAGTCGGGCTTAAGGGAGAATTTTGGAGAGATACCTAGTTTGGGCTGTTTTTGAAATTTGATCAAATTGGCTCTAATAGGCTCAACCTATGGCTTGGATTTGATCCCAATGGATAGCTAAGACTCTTAGGAAGAGTTCTTATGTTGGGGGTAAAAGGATTTAGGTAGCCTATGGGTCTCCCTAATTTTTTTTCTTCTCCTTGCTAGGCTCGGGTATGGGTTCCTTTTATAGCCAAGGGGAGGCCATGGTTTAGCTTAGGTTATTCTAGGGGAGTAGTTATCTCCTCTATTAGTTCATTGGAAGAGAAATTCGGCTGAGGATAGGCATTGATGCTTCTCCCTAAGTTTTCCATGATGAATCTCATTGCTTTGGCTCTCCCCCATTGGATCATGCAAGAGGTGCTTTGTGAGTTGTCCTTACTTCTCCTAATGAGCTTACACATCACCTCTTGGGCTTGGCAAATGATGACACACAAGCTCACCCCTCATGATTCCATTTAACCATGGTGAGCGGGGGGTTTCATGCATGGTTTTCCTTCCATTGGGTAGCTTGCGAGGTGGGGGATGAGGCCTCATGTTGGCCGGCCACCTCATGGCTAAATGAAGCTTAGGGTGAAGGAGGAAGAGACACCTCACCCCATGAATCATGATGGGTGTTAACCCATGGCTAAGTTGATTTAAAGTGGGCTTAATTATGTGTTAATTATGCCTTAAGATGGGTATACCTAACTAATAATGAGAAGGTTATGTGTCATTTCATTTCTTTCTTAATTCCCATTTTAATTAATTATTTTATTAATTAAAATTGTTGGAAAATGTTTTATTAATCAATTTATTAATTGAAAATAATTTCAATTTAATTAATTGATTAATTTTATCATTTTTGTCATTTTACGATTTTAATTTAATTTTCATTTTAATTAATTATGTCATTTAATTAAAATATTGAAAATTAAATCATTAATCATTTTAATTAATCAAAATAATTTTGAAATTAATTATTTGATTAAATTTTTTATTTTTATTTCATTTTTATCTATTTTAATCAAAATAGATAGGTGTTGACTAATTTTGACTCTGGGTTGACCCAAGTCGGCTCTAAATTGATCATTTTAATTTTAAAATGTCCAGTATTTGTGATTTTGTCATTGTGGGGTTTTAAATGTGTCATTGGGTGAGAGGGTTGATATATGGGTCAACAGGGTTGGTCATTGGGTCTGGTTTGACCATTTAGACCAAAGTTGACTTTTTAGGTCAAAAGGGTAACCTATGGGGTCAACAAGGTTGGTCATTGGGTCTGGTTTGACCATTTTGACCAAAGTTGACTTTTTAGGTCATAAGGGTGACCTATGGGGTCAACAGGGTTGGTCATTAGATCCGGTTTGACCATTTTGACCAAAGTTGACTTTTTAGGTCATAAGGTTGACCTATGGGGTCAACGAGGGTTGGTCATTGGTGCGGTTTGACCATTTAGACCAAAGTTGACTTTTTAGGTCATAAGGGTGACCTATGGGGTCAACAGGGTTGGTCATTAGGTGCAGTTTGATCATTTTGACCAATGTTGACTTTTTAGGTTATAAGGGTGACCTATGGGGTCAACAGGGTTGGTCACTGGGTCTGGTTTGACTATTTTGACCAATGTTGACTTTTTAGGTCAAAAGGGTGACCTATGGGGTTAACAGGGTTGGTCACTGGGTCTGGTTTGACCATTTTGACCAATGTTGACTTTTTAGGTCATAAGGGTGACCTATGGGGTCAACAGGGTTGGTCATTAGGTACGGTTTGACCATTTTGACCATTGTTGACTTTGTAGGTCAAAAGGGTGACCTATGGGGTCAACAGGGTCGGTCATTGGGTCTGGTTTAACCATTTTGACCAATGTTGACTTTTTAGGTCAACAGGGTTGGTTATTGAGTCTAGTTTGACCATTTTGACCAATGTTGACTTTTTAGGTCAAAAGGTTGACCAATGGGGTCAACAGGGTTGGTCATTGGGTCTGGTTTGACCATTTTGACCAATGTTGACTTTTTAGGTCAAAAGGGTGACCTATGAGGTCAACAGGGTTGGTCACTGGGTCTAGTTTGACCATTTTGACTAATGTTGACTTTTTAGGTCATAATGTATTGACTCGTTGTAAAATGAGGTCGATAAAAGGGCCCCCAATATGTGTAGAATACTATATAAGTATTATGCACATATTGGCGTTGACCGAAGTGGTCTAAGAGATGTCTCATAATGATCAGGAAAGGAGGGGATGTCATATCGCTCATAGAGGATGTCAGATGTCTTATTTGTCGGTTCTAAGAAGAGATTTTCTTCTTGTATTTAAAAAGAGATTTATTGGGAGGGAAAATGTATGTCATATTTCATTTCTGAAAATGTCGATGTCGATATTTTACTAAAGGAATGCCGTGATTTTCGTGTCAGGAAAGGACGTATATCCTATAACAGGAGGGAGAAAATGGATGTCATTTTCCATTTCTCGAAAATGTCGATGTTGATATTCGGTTAGAGGAAAGTCGTGATTTCCGTGTCGGGAAGGGACTTATATCCAATAATCGGAGAGAGAAAATAGATGTCATTTCTATTTTCTCAGAATGTCGATGTTAAGATTTGGTTAGAGGAAAGCCGTGATTTCCACATCAGGAAAGGACTTATATCCAATAACCGAAGAGAGAAAATAGATGTCATTTTCTATTTTCCTCAAAATGTCGATGTCAAGATTTGGTTAGAGGGAAGCCGTGATTTCCACATCAGGAAAGGACTTATATCCAATAGCCGAAGAGAGAAAATAGATGTCATTTTCTATTTTTTTCAAAGTGTCGATGTCAAGATTTGGTTAGAGGAAAGCCATGATTTCCACATCAGTAAAGGACTTATATCCAATAACCGATGAGAGAAAATAGATGTCATTTTCTATTTTCCTCAAAGTGTCGATGTCAAGATTTGGTTAGAGAAAAGTCATGATTTCCGTGTCAGGAAAGGACTTATATCCAATAATCGAAGAGAGAAAATAGATTTCATTTTCTATTTTCCTCAAAATATCGATGTCAAGATTTGGTTAAAGAAAAGTCATAATTTTCGTGTCAGGAAAGGTCTTATATCCAATAATCGAAGAGAGAAAATAGATGTCATTTTCTATTTTCCTCAAAATGTCAATGTCAAGATTTGGTTAGAGGAAAGCCATGATTTCCATGTCAGGAAAGGACTTATATCCAATAACTGGAGAGAGAAAAATAGATGTCATTTTCTATTTTCCTCAAAATGTCAATGTCGAGATTTGGTTAGAGGAAAGTCATGATTTCCATGTCAGGAAAAGGACTTACATCCAATAACCGGAGAGAGAAAATAGATGTCATTTTCTATTTTCCTCGAATGTCAATGTCGAGATTTGGTTAGAGGAAAGCCATGATTTTCGTATCGGAAAGGACTTACATCAAATAACCGAAGAGAGAAAATAGATGTCATTTTCTATTTTCCTCAAAATGTCAACGTTGCTATTTTGTTAAAGGAATGTTTTTTCCGTTTTAGGAAAGGACTTACACCCAATAGCAAAGGAAAGGATGAGTGTCAAGCGTTGATATGTCAAATGTCGTAATGTCGATATCTCAGACGTCGATAACAATTATATCAAAGGTCGAAATGTCGATGTGTCAAATGTTGATAACGATTGTTGATATGTCGAAATATCGATATGTCAAATGTCGAAAGATCGATATCTCAAATGTTAATAACAATTGTTGATATATGAAATGTCGAAATGTTGATACGTTAAATGTTGATATTTTAATATGTCAAATGTTAAAATGTCTGTAACAATTGTTGATATGTCAAATGTCGAAAGGTCGATATGTCACATGTTGAAATGCCTGTCAAATGTCGAGACGTCAATATGTCAAATGTCGATATGTCAAATGTCAAAAATGTCTATCAAATGTGGAGATGTTAAATTATGGGAATGTCATAATTTTCATGGTAGGAAAATGACTTTCATCCGAAAGTTATAAAGAGAAAATGGATGTCGTATTTCATTTCTCAAAAATGTCAAGTGTCAATGTCGAGTTATAGGAATGCCATAACATCCGTGTCAGGAAAGGACTTACATCCGATAATTGGGAAGAGAAAATGGATGTCATATTCCATTTCTCGGGAACGTCAAATGTTGGTGTCAAGTCAGAGGAATGCCATATTCCGTGTCAGGAAAGGACTTATATCCAATAACTAGAAAAGAGTGGCAAACTCAAGACGAAGAGTGTATCCGCTGGGGATTTGACCTTTACAGGTCGAAAGATATTAATTATCACAAGTTGTTTGTCATTTTTAATTCAAAATCCTTGTTTTGGCATTTTTGGAACTGTCGATGTATTGTAGACAATTGAGGAAAGAGAACAAATTTCATATTCAATTTTCTCTAAAAAATTTTCAATGTCAAAATGTCGATTTTGGAATAGGAATGCGTATGAGAGTTATATCCTATCCAAAGAAATATTGCTAAATGAAAGACAACGTCATGATGGTCTTACGTCTAATAGCGAGAAAAAGAATAGATGTCAGTTTCCATTTAAGGTTTTACACTATTTCTTAGAAATGTCAATGTCAAAATGTCAATTTTGGAATAGAAATGCGTATGAGACTTACATCCTATCCAAAGAAAGATTGCTAAAGGAAAGCCAATGTCTGATGGTCTTATATCCAATAGCGAGAAAGAGTGTAGATGTCATCTTCCATTTAACGAGGTCTTACACTATCTCTTAGAAATATCAATGTCGACATGTCGGTTTTGGAATAGGAATGCATATAAGACTTATATCCTATCCAAAGAAAGATTACAAAAGGAAAGCCAATGTCTAATGGTCTTATATCCAATAGCGAGAAAATAGATGCCATCTTCCATTTAAGGAGGTCTTACACTATCAATGTTAAAATGTCGATTTTTGGAATAGGAATGCGTATGAGATTTATATCCTATCCAATAAGAGATTGCTAAAGGAAAGTCAATGTCATGATGGTCTTATATCCAATAGCAAGAAAGAAAGTAGATGTTGTTTTCCATTTAAGGAGGTCTTACACTATCTCTTAGAAATGTCAATTTTGGAATAGGAATGCGTATGAGACTTTTATCCTATCCAAAGAAAGGTTGCTAAAGGAAAGCCAATTTCATGATGGTCTTACATCCAATAATGAGAAAGAGAATAGATGTCGTCTTCCATTTAAGGAGGTCTTACACTATCTCTAAATGTCAAATTTGGAATAGGAATGCGTATGAGACTTATGTCCTATCCAAAGAAAGGTTGCTAAAGGAAAGCCAATTTCATGATGGTCTTACATCCAATAGCGAGAAAGAGAGTAGATGTCGTCTTCCATTTAAGGAGGTCTTACACTATCTTTTAGAAATGTTAATGTCAAAATGTCAAATTTGGAATAGAAATGCGTATGAGACTTATATCCTATCCAAAGAAATGTTGCTAAAGGAAAGCCAATTTCATGATGGTCTTACATCCAATAGCGAGAAAGAGAGTAGATGTCGTCTTCCATTTAAGGAGGTCTTACACTATCTCTTAGAAATGTTAATGTCAAAATGTCAATTTTGGAATAGGAATGCGTATGAGATTTATATCCTATCCAAAGAAAGATTGCTAAAGGAAAGCCAATGTCATGATGGTCTTACATCCAATAGCGAGAAAGAGAATAGATGTCGTATTCCATCTAAGGAGGTCTTACACTATCTCTTAGAAATGTTAATGTCAAAATGTCGATTTTGGAATAGGAATGCGTATGAGACTTATATCCTATCCAAAGAAAGATTGCTAAAGGAAAGCCAATGTCATGATGGTCTTACATCCAATAGTGAGAAAGAGAGTAGATGTCATCTTCCATTTAAGGATATCTTACACTATCTCTTAGAAATGTCAATGTCATTTTCTTTTGTCTTGGTTGTTTCTTTCCCAGTTTACAAAACATGTCATTCATTTTTGTTTATGTCGCATCTTTTTCAAATACTTCCCATTGATTGGGTGTATTATGTATTCTTGATAGTCTACCAACTGACAGGATTTCCCCAAATGTGTCTTCTTAACAAGCATATGGGCCCTCCCATGAGGATAGGTGTTTGAAGTCCTAAATCCAAATCCCTGATCTGAGTGTCCTAGGGTGAACCAATTTCTCATGTGCCCGTACAATGTTTGTTAGTCATGTAGGTTCATAAAGCTCCCATTAATCACCAATTTTCTAAGGATCATTCAGATTGTCCTTCAAAAATCACTTTAACATTTCCAAATTGGGATTGAGGTTGGATCTTTGGAAAATTATAACTTCAGAGTATAATTTCCATTAATCTCCAATAACAAAGCCATTTACCTTAGTTCTTTCTTTCTGGGTCTTAGGAATTTTTTGAAAATGTGATCAAAATATCATATATCTTCTAAAGATATGTCTGAACCAATTAATAGTCAACCAAAAGACGAGATCACTTAATTCTTTCCTAAATATAATATCGGAAGAATTTTCTTAAGACGTTTTTCAAGATTTATCAATTAGGGGAGAATTTGAACACCAATTTTTGATTTTATGCTCACCTCAAGCTTCATCTCAGGGAATTACTATATCTGGTGGAGCGTGTTAAAGATTTTGAATGTTTAAATTGAGACACCAATTTTTGATTTTGTGCCCACCTCAAGCTTATTCTCAGAAACATCTCTTTTTTTTGTAGGGCACACTTAATGATTTTGAATGCCTGAGCTCAAACACCAATTTTTTATTTGCTTCTCATCTCAAGCTTCTTCTCAGAGAATTACTATATCTGGTAGAGCATGTTTTAAGGGTTTTGAATGTCCAAACTCCCTTAATTAATAATTCTCAAATATTTCTCAAGACGAATTCTGAGATATTATAACTCATTCAGAAGTCAGGACCCAATCACATGGTAGAAGATTAAGAGACTCGTGACATCTTTAGTCAATTACTTGCATTTTGATCACAATATTTTATTTTTCATTTAGGACCCGATCCGAAAATTTAAGATAAAGGGCCGAGTTATTAGGGCATTAATTTCATTTTCCCCTTGAAATCATAATTTTCTTGTCGAAATGTCAAATTTTTTGTCTTGAATTCTTCCCTTCTGAATTGTCTTTTTGTCAATAGGTGAACGAGAAGAATATTTCCAAAGATTTCAAATTTCATTTCACCTCACAGATCAATTTGGGTTTTATTTCCAAAGATATTAGATCCAAAGATTTCAAATTTCATCCCTCGTCACAGATCAAATTTCATTTGTCCATAAAGGTCATGCTAGTTGACTAGTCCTAGAACTAGACTAAACATAGATCAGATCTTTGCTCCAGTTGATTTCTTTCTTTCTGCAAAGTTGTGCTAAGGGAAACCCTTGATGGAATTCATCCAAAAGTGATCGTCTTCCCAAAATTTGATTAATGATTTTGATTTTTAGAGTCTTTGGTAGATTGACAAATCAGAACCTTGAGGGTAAGAAAAAGATCAACCAGAGGAGTGGTTCAGAGGCTGTGAAAAGCATAACCATGAAGAATAGGTTCATAGGCCATAAAAAGCATAACCTAGGGGAGTGATTCAGAGGCTGTAAAAAGCATAACAACAAAGAATAGGTTCAGAGGCCATAAGGGCATAACCTAAGGGAATGGTTTAAAGGCTGTAAAAAGCATAAACACGAAGAATAGGTTCAGAGGCCATAAAGGCATAACCCAGGGAAGTAGTTCAGAGGCTGTAAAAAGCATAACCACAAAGAATAGGTTCAGAGGCAATAAAGGCATAACCCAGGGAAGTGGTTCAAAGGCTGTAAAAAGTATAACCACGAAGAATAGGTTCAGAAGCCATAAAGGCATAACCCAGGGAAGTGGTTCAGAGGCTATAAAAAGCATAACCATGAAGAATAGGTTCAGAGGCCATAAGGGCATAACCTAAGAGATTGGTTCAGATGCTATAATAAGCATAACTAGCAAGCCAGATAAACTGAACATGTTTGGCTGAGAAAGTATTTTCCTGAACTTATTCAAAACGGCAATATCGGTCAGTCTGACAACAGAATCGATGAACACTCCGTACCTGAGTGGGAAGGGAGGGAACATATGTTGTTTTTGTATGTCTTTTATGTCATTTTGGTCTGTCGATTATGGAAATGTAAGACTCTAGAATTTGTTTGTCGTGAACAAATCTTTGAATCGAAGAGGTATTAGTTCTATTTTACTCGAGATTGAGTAAGATATAAAACTAAAGAAAGGATTATTTAGTCTTTCAAAAGACAAATTGTGATAGTCATGAGGAAAAATTGATTAACCAAAGATGGGGAGAGAAAATGTCCCCAGCGGAGTCGCCACTCTTTGATGGCGATAAAAAATATATGGCGGTCGCATGTCGTCGCCATCAATTCCTGTATCATGTCAATGTCAAGGAGTCGCCACTCTCTTTCTCTATCTATCACCCTAATTCTTATCTTACCTAGACTTGTTGTCAGAAGTATTTAGAGAAAATAAGGATTAATCATGATATAGATTGAGAGAAAAGAAGATTAAATGATAATCTCATAGAATAAGTCTTCAGATTGTGTAATTACTGAAGTTTTTCATATGAGAAAATCATATGAAGATCTTGGGTAACCAGAGAGGTCTTGTAGGTAAAATAATTATCCTGAGTTCTTTAATCTCCTATAGGAGCAAGCTCCTATAGTTAATTACATCCTGAGCAATTAATACTGCCTAGGAAAACTCCCGATTAAGGTTAACATTTATCCTCGAAAAAGTGTAAGTGTTGTTGTAGCAGTGTGTTTCTGAAGAATCGATACTACCAAAAAGTTTTATTTATGTTGGGTGGTTGTCGTTGCTTTGTTATGTTTTGTTTTGTTGTTTTGGTTTCATGTCATGTGATATGTCGAGATGTCGTAGTTTGTATGTCGTGTCATGTCATAATATGATGTCGTAATGTCATGTCATTTTATGTCATGTCTTAATGTGATGTCATAATGTCATAAGATGTCGTGATTAATATCTCAATTTGTCATGAGATATTTTATCTCCTATAAGAAGATGTCGTTATTATGTCATGAATTACCTTCTATGATGTCAAGAAGATATCATTATTTATTTATTTTTGTTATTTTGTTTATGATTCCCTTTTGTTTTAAATTTTTGTTTTGTGGTCATCTCAATTTTATTTTGTCATGTCATTTTGTCATTTATTTTGTTTTGGTTTAGTATCATGTCATTGTTGTGGTATAGAAATATCGTTGTAAGTGATGTCATGTCAATGTTAATGATTTTGTCGTTTTATTTCAGGTTTCGTGGCTAACCTAAAAGTTCAGTTGTCTTTGTTGTTATGTCATTTTTGTTTTGTTGTTTGTAGAAAGTTTATGTTTTATGACTATCCTAAAAGTCCTGGATTTGTTGTCAATGTTCCGTTGTCGACGTTCTGCAAAACAGAGTTAGCACACCCTATAACATGCAAAGAAAATCTAAACGAAACTTCATGTCTTCATCCTGCAAGGAAAATAAAGTTATAACAATGTCATATCAAGATATTTAGATTACCTGGTCAAAGTGTTTATTAATCCAGACTTGTCAGATATCTGAGTTTGGTTGAAATGTCAATTTAGGTTTATGTCAATTTATGTTTAAATTTTTATTTGTCTTGAATATTGATTTGGGTTGGATTGTCGATTTTTAATTTTATATCGAGTTAAGTTTAATGTGGGTCGAACTTTAAGAATTATGTCGTTTTATGTCGAGATACATTGAGTTTGGTTTGAAATGTCGATTAATGTCATTTAATGTCGGTGTTTATTAAATTTGGTTTAAAATGTCGATTAAAGTCGGTTAATGTCGGTGTTTGTCGAATTTCGTTTGAAATGTCAATTAACGTCGGTTAATGGCAGTGTTTGTTGAATTTGATTTAAAATGTCGGTTAATGTCAAATTATGTTTGATTATGTTTGGAATGTTGATTAATGTCGAATTATGTTGAGTTTCGTTTGAAATATTGGATTTATGTCAAATTTGTTAGATTTTGTTTGAAATGTTGGATTTATGTCGAATTTGTTGAGTTTTGTTTGGAATGTTGGATTTATGTCGAATTTGTTGAGTTTTGTTTGGAATGTTGGATTTATGTCGATTTATGTTTGAAATGTCAAATTTATATTGGTTATGTTGATTTATGTTTGAAATGTCAAATTTATGTCGAAAATGTCGATTTTATGTCAGTTATGTTTAAAATGTCGAATTTATGTGGGTTTTGTCGATTTTTGTTTGGAATGTCAAATTTATGTTGATCATGTCAATTTATGTTTGAAATGTCAAATTTATGTTGATTATGTCGATTAATTGTTTAAAATGTCAAATTTATGTCGATTTGGTTTAAAATGTCGATTTTATGTCAGTTATGTTTGAAATGTCGAATTTATGTCGATTATGTCGATTAATTGTTTGGAATGTCAAATTTATGTCGATTATGTCGATTTTGATTTAGAATATCGATTTTATTTCGATTTGAGTTCAATTTTGTCGATTTAAGTTCAATTTGGGTTGAACCTAAGATTTATGTCGATTTAGGTTCAATTTGAGTTGAATCTAAGGTTTATGTCGATTTAGGTTCAATTTGGGTTGAACCTAAGATTTATGTCGATTTAGATTCAATTTGGGTTGAACCTAAAGTTTATGTTCAGTTTAGTAGAGTTAGGTTTATTGTTAGTTGAACCTAAGGTTTAGATTTGGATTTAAGTTCAATGTAGGTTGAACATAAGTTAGGTTTTGGTTTAGGTTCAAGTTGAGTTGAACCTAAGGTTTAGGTTTGGACTTAAGTTAGGTTAAGGTTGAACTTAAGTTAGGTTAAGATTAGGTTCATGTATGTTGAACCTAAGGTTTATGTCAAGCTAAGTTAGTTAGGTTCACTGTCAGTTGAACCTAAGGTTTCAATATGAGTTAAACTTAAGTTAGGTTTAAGTTAGACTTAGGTTCATGTCATGTTAAACCTAAGTATGATTTGACTTAAGTCTAATATGGGTTAGACTTAAAGTTAGGTTTGTGTTAAACTTAGGTTCATGCCAGGTTGAACCTATGTATAGTTTGACTTAAGTCTAATATGGGCTAGACTTGAGTTGGTTTAGGTTAGACTTAGGTTCATGTCAGGTTGAACCTAAGTATGGTTTGACTTAAGTCTAATATGGGTTAGACTTAAGTTAGGTTTAAGTTAGACTTAGGTTCATGTCGGTTGAACCTAAGTATGGCTTGACTTAAGTCTAATATGGGCAAGACTTAAGTCGGTTTAGGTTAGACTTAGGTTCAGGTCAGGTTGAACCTAAGTATGGTTTGACTTAAGTCTAGTATGGGTTAGACTTAAGTTAGGTTTAAGTTAGACTTAGGTTCTTGTCAGGTTGAACCTAAGTATGGTTTGACTTAAGTCTAATATGGGTTAGACTTAAGTTAGGTTTAAGTTAGACTTAGGTTCATGTAAGGTTCAACCTAAGTATGGTTTGACTTAAGTCTAATATAGGCTAGACATAAGTTAGTTTAAGTTAGACTTAGGTTCATGTCAGGTTGAACCTAAGTATGGTTTGACTTAAGTCTAATATGGGTTAGACTTAAGTTAGGTTTAAGTTAGACTTAAGTTCATGTCAGGTTGAACCTAAGTATGGTTTGACTTAAGTCTAATATGGGTTAGACTTAAGCTGGTTTAGGTGAGACTTAGGTTCATGTCAGGTTGAACATAAGGTTTGATGTTTGACTTAAGTTCAAGTTGGGGTTGAACCTAAGTATAGGTTGAACTTGGGTTCATGTTGTGTTGAACCTAAGTTAAAAGTTGAACTTAGGTTCATGTTGTGTTGAACCTAAGTTAAGTTTATTTTGGGTTTGACTTAGATTCATGTCAGGTTGAACCTAAGTTTGGTTTGGCTTAAGTCTAATGTAGGTCAGACTTAAGTTTGGGTTTGACTTAGGTTCTTGTCGGGTTGAACCTAAGTATGATTTGACTTAAGTCTAATGTAGGTTAGACTTAAGTTAGGTTTAGGTTATGTTAGATTCAATGTAAGTTGAACCTAAGGTTTAGGTTAACTTGAGTTCAAGTTAGGTTGAATCTAGACTTAAGGTCGACTTAAGTTTAATATGGGTTGAACTTAAGTTAATTTTTTAGTTTAGGTTAAGTTAGGTTCAAGTCAGGTTGAACCTAGACTTAAGGTCGACTTAAGTTCAATATGGGTTGAACTTAAGTTAAGGTTTTGAGTTTAGGTTAAGTTAGGTTCAAGTCAGGTTGAACCTAGACTTAAGGTTAACTTAAGTTCAATATGGGTTGAACTTAAGTTAAGGTTTGCGTTTATGTTAGGCTCAAGTTAGGTTGAACCTAATTTTGGTTTGACTTAAGTCTAATATGGGTTAGACTTAAGTTAGGTTTGGGTTAGGTTCATGTCAGGTTGAACCTAACTATGGTTTGACTAAAGTCTAATATGGGTTAGACTTAAGTTAGGTTTCGATTAGACTTAGGTTCAAGTCGGGTTGAACCTAAGTATGGTTTGAATTAAGTCTAATATATGTTAGACTTAAGTTATGTTTGGGTTAGACTTAGGTTCATGTCGGGTTTAACCTAAGTATGGTTTGACTTAAGTCTAATATGTGTT
The DNA here is from genome assembly GCA_022702705.1 of Papilionanthe hookeriana x Papilionanthe teres. NCBI lineage: Eukaryota > Viridiplantae > Streptophyta > Magnoliopsida > Asparagales > Orchidaceae > Papilionanthe > Papilionanthe hookeriana x Papilionanthe teres. Next base: position 111,965,399 of record CM040424.1, on the reverse strand, counting down.
AGACTTAAGTTATGTTTGGGTTAGACTTAGGTTCATTTCGGGTTGAACCTAAGCATGGTTTGACTTAAGTCTAATGTGGGTTAGACTTAAGTTTAGGTTTAAGTTGGATTTAGGTTCATGTCGGGTTGAGCCTAAGTATGGTTTGACTTAAGTCTGATGTGGGTCAGACTTAAGTTAGGTTTAGGTTTGATTTAGGTTCATGTCGGGTTGAACCTAAGTTAAAGATTGAAAGTTTATTTTGGGTTTGGGTTTGGTTAAACCTTAGTTGGTTAAGGTTTAATAATTAAATAAGTCTAATATAATAGACTTAATTAGAGTTTAAGTTTGATTAATTTTAATTTAGTTAAGACTTAATAGTTTAATCGGGTCTAATGGGTTAGACCTAATTGGAGTTTGTGCTTGATTAAACCTTAGTTATTTAAGGTTTAATGGTTTAATTAGGTCTAATGGGTTAGACCTAATTAGGGTTTAGGTTTGATTAAACCTTAGTTAGTAAAGGTTTAATGGTTTAATTAGATCTAATGGGTTAGATCCAATTAAGGTTTAAGTTCGATTAAACCTTAGTTAGTTAAGGTTTAATTGTTTAATTAGAGTCCAACGGGTTAGACCTAATTATGGTTTATGCTTGATTAAACCTTAGTTAGTTAAGGTTTAATAGTTTAATTAGATATAATGGGTTAGACCTAATTAGGGTTTAGGTTTGATTAAACCTAAGTTAGTTAAGGTTTAATGGTTTAATTAGGTCTGATGGGTTAGACCTAGTTAGGGTTTAGGTTTTATTAAACCTTAGTTAGTTAAGGTTTAATGGTTTAATTAGATCTAATGGGTTAGACCTAATTAGGGTTTACGTTTGATTAAACCTTACTTAGCTAAGGTTTAATGGTTTACTTAGGTCTAATGGGTTAGACCTAATTAGGGTTTACGTTTGATTAAGCCTAATTTAGTTAAGACTTAATGGTTTAATTAGGTCTAAGGGTTAGACCTAATTAGGGTTTAAGTTTGATTAAACCTTAGTTAGTTAAGGTTTAATGGTTTAATTGAGCTCCAATGGATTAGACCAAATTAGGGTTTATGTTTGATTAAACATTAGTTAGTTAAGGTCTAATGGTTTAATTAGGTCTAATGGGTTAGACCTAATTAGGGTTTAGGTTCGATTAAGCCAAATTTAGTTAAGACTTATTGGTTTAATTAGATCTAAGGGTTAGACCTAATTAGGGTTTAAGTTTGATTAAACCTTTGTTAGTTCAGTTTTAATGGTTTATATTGGTCTAATGAATTAGACCTAATTAGGGTTTATGTTTGATTAAATCTTAGTTAGTTAAGGTCTAATGGTTTAATTAGGTCTAATGGGTTAGACCTAATTAGGGTTTAGGTTTGATTAAGTCTAATTTAGTTAAGACTTAATGGTTTAATTAGGTCTAAGGGTTATACCTAATTAGGGTTTAGGTTTGATTAAACCTAAGTTAGTTAAGGTTTAATGGTTTAATTAGGTCTAATGGGTTAGACCTAATTAGGGTTTAGGTTTTATTAAACCTTAGTTAGTTAAGGTTTAATGGTTTAATTAGATCTAATGGGTTAGACCTAATTGTGGTTAATGTTCGATTAAACCTTAGTTAGTTAAGGTCTAATGGTTTAATTATGTCTAATAACTTAGCACTAATTAGGGTTTATGTTTGATTAAACCTTACTTAGCTAAGGTGTAATGGTTTAATTAGGTCCAATGGGTTAGACCTAATTAGGGTTTATGTTTGATTAAACCTTAGTTAGTTAAGGTCTAATGGTTTAATTAGGTCTAATAAGTTAGACCTAATTAGGGTTTAGATTTGATTAAGTCTAATTTAGTTAAGACTTAATGGTTTAATTGGGTCTAAGGGTTAGACCTAATTAGGGTTTAGGTTTGATTAAACCTAAGTTAGTTAAGGTTTAATGGTTTAATTAGGTCTAATGGGTTAGACCTAATTAGTAGTTTAGGTTTTATTAAACCTTAGTTAGTTAAGATTTAATGGTTTAATTAGATCTAATGGGTTAGACCTAAGTAGGGTTTAGGTTCGATTAAACCTTAGTTAGTTAAGGTTTAATGGTTTAATTAGGTCTAATGGGTTAGACTCTAATTAGTGGTTTAGGTTTGATTAAGCTTCAATTTAGTTAAGACTTAATGGTTTAATTAGATCTAAGGGTTAGACCTAATTAGTGGTTTAAGTTTGATTAAACCTTTGTTAGTTAAGGTTTAATGGTTTAATTAGGTCTAATGGATTAGACTCTAATTAGGGTTTATGTTTGATTAAAGCTTAGTTTGTTAAGGTCTAATGGTTTAATTAAGTCTCAATGGGTTAGACCTAATTAGTAGTTTAGATTTGATTAAGTCTAATTCAGTTAAGACTTAATGGTTTAATTAAGTCTAAGGGTTAGACCTAATTAGGGTTTAAGTTTGATTAAACCTTATGTTCTAAGGGAGTTAATTAAGTTTAATATGTTTTTAATTAAAGGTTTGGTTTTGAATTAAACCCTAAGGTTCAATAAGTTAACTGAGTTTAATGTGTCCTTAAACTTAATTAAGAGGATTTGATTTTGGTTAATTAAGTCTAATATGTCCTTAAACTTAATTAAAGAGTTTTGATTTTGGTTAATTAAGTTTAATATGCCCTTAAACCTAATTAAGAGAGCTTAGTTTTGGTTAATTAAGTTTAATATGTCCATAAACGTAATTAGAAATTTAACTTTTATATTAAACCTAATTTAAGTAAGGTTTAATGGGTTAATTAAGCTTAATTTGTCTTTAAACTTAATTAAAAGATTTGATTTTGGTTAATTAGGTTTAATATGTCCTTAAACCTAATTAAAATTTTAATTTTTATATTAAACCTAATTTAAGTAAGGTTTAGTGGATTTGAATGTTATTTTAAAACCTAATTAAGTCTAATTTGGTCATTTTAGACTTAAGTGAAGTTTACCATTAGTCTATCATAGACTATAACCATTTTCAAACTTAGAATGTTGATGAAAATAGGTTAAATTTATAAAGGGTTGTTTTTAGGATTAAAATTATTTAATTAATAAAGAATTTCAACCCTAAATTTCAAAATACTATTCAAAACAATTTCTAAGACTTAGAAATGGTTTTCTTAGGGTTATTGTCTGTTGCATATCATTTCTAGTCATTTTCATTTTATTCTTTTTAATTTTCAATTTTTTATAAATATTATTTAAAATAATTACAAAGAAATTTGAAAATTAAAGAAAAGTGTCTTAGACATGTTTTCTGTCCTTAGAAAAATTATGGAAGGTTCCTAAGAACATAAAGATAAACGCCTCAACGTTTCATAATTTTTTTGATTTATAAATAATTTTTAATAATTAAAATGCTCCAGAGAGTATTTAATTAATTAAAAATTAAATACAGTGAATAAAATTATGATTTTTATTTCATAATTTTCTCCTCTTCAAGAGCTTTCCAGAGGTATTTTTATCATATTTTTGTGACCTCTAGATAAAAAGATATTTATTTCTGAAGTTTTTAAGGTTAAAATGGATTTTTATTTAATTTACAGCCGCCAAACTCTTCACACGGCGACGCGTGTCCTCTGAGCCGTCGAAGAGCGGGAAAATCCGGTGCGGGCAGCCAAACAGCGGACACCGCGCTGTTTGATCAGCGTCGTCCGTTCCAAAACACGGGAACGGACGGCTGTGATAAATCCATTTTAATTTCAGAAAACTTCATAACCGTTAAACTTCAAATGTTAATATCTCACTCATTTCTTGATGAAATTGAGTGATTTTTTTTTTAAATGATCATCTGGATGAGAAGTACCCATCCATACGATGATGATACACTTCTGGGCTAGTATAACACATGATATATCAAAAATACAAATTATTTTGTGAAAAATAAATCCATACCTTTGCCACAAGCAAATCAAGCTAGATCAGACCTTATAGCTGCCTTCTAGGATCCCAATGGAAGATTATTGCTGCAGTAATTTGATCCAGAAGTCGAGCTTAAGGGAGAATTTTGGAGAGATACCTAGTTTGGGTTGTTTTTGAAATTTGATCAAATTGGCTCAAATAGGCTCAATCTATGGCTTGGATTTGATCCTAATGGATTGTTAAGGCTCTTATGAAGAGTTCTTATGTTGGGGGCAAGAGGATTTGGGCAGCCTATGAGTCTCCCTAATCTTTTTTTCTTCTCCTTGCTAGGCTAGGGTATGGGCTCCTTTCATAGCCAAGGGGAGGCCATGGTTTAGCTTAGGTTGTTCTAGGGGAGTAGTTATCTCCTCTATTAGTTCATTGGAAGAGAAATTCGGTTGAGGATAGGCATTGATGCTTCTCTCTAAGTTTTCCATGATGAATCTCATTGCTTTGGCTCTCCCCCATTGGATCATGCAAGAGGTGTTTTGTGAGCTATCCTTACTCCTCCTAAGGAGCTTACACATCACCTTCGGGCTTGGCAAATGATGACACACAAGCTCACCCCTCATGATTCCATTTAACCATGGTGAGGGGGGGTTTCATGCATGGTTTTCCTTCCATTGGGTAGCTTGGGAGGTGGGGGATGAGGCCTCATGTTGGCCGGCCACCTCATGGCTAAATGAAGCTTAGCCTAAAGGAGGAAGAGACACCTCACCCCATGCATCATGATGGGCGTTAACCCATGGCTAAGTTGATTTAAAGTGGGCTTAATTATGTGTTAATTATGCCTTAAGATGGGTTTAGCCTAACTAATAATGAGAAGGCTATGTGTCATTTCATTTCTTTCTTAATTCCCACTTTAATTAATTATTTTATTAATTAAAATTGTTGGAAAATGTTTTATTAATCAATTTATTAATTGAAAATAATTTCAAATTAATTAATTGATTAATTTTATCATTTTTGTCATTTTATGATTTTAATTTAATTTTCATTTTAATTAATTATGTCATTTAATTAAAATATTGAAAATTAAATCATTAATCATTTTAATTAATCAAAATAATTTTGAAATTAATAATTTCATTAAATTTGTTATTTTATTTCATTTTTATCTATTTTAATCAAAATAGATAGGTGTTGACCAATTTTGACTTCTAGTTGACCTAAGTCGACCTAAATTGATCATTTTAATTTTAAAATGTCCAAGATTTGTGATTTTGTCATTGTGGGGTTTTAAATGTGTCATTGGGTGAAAGGGTTGACTTATGGGTCAACAGTGGTCTAGTCATCGAGTACTGGTTTGACTCATTTTGACCAAAGTTGACTTTTAGGTCGAAATGGTGACCTATGGGGTCAACAAGGTCAGTCATTAGGTCCGGTCTTGACCATTTTGACAAAAGTTAACTTTTTAGGTCATAAGAGTGACCTATGGGGTCAACAGGGTCAGTCATTGGGTCTGTTTTGACCATTTTGACCAAAGTTGACTTTTTATGTCAAAAGGGTGACCTATGGGGTCAACAGGGTTGGTCATTGGGTTTGGTTTGACCATTTTGACCAATGTTGACTTTTTAGGTCAAAAGGGTGACCTATGGGGTCAACAGGGTTGGTCATTGGGTCTGGTTTGACCATTTTGACCAATGTAAACTTTTTAAGTCAAAAGGGTGACCTATGGGGTCAACAGGGTTGGTCACTGGGTCTGGTTTTGACTATTTTGACCAATGTTGATTTTTTAGGTCATAAGGTATTGGCTCATTGTAAAATGAGGTCAACAGTAACCCACGTGTTGCTAACGGGATTTCCCACGGTCTAAATGAAAGTGTGGAACTCATTCATATGAGTTTAGGAAATTTATCTGGACTAAGTGAATTCAATGAAAATAACGGTGTCGGGATGACGGAACCGTGGGATCTTAATCGGTTCTGTTTAATCAACTTTAAGATTTGTTTTAATTAAAACATTAAAAACATTTGGACTTTAAGATTTCTGTAAACCAAAACACTTCTCTCATCTCTTGATTGCACCTTCTAAAACTAAACCTCTGCAACAACAAGGAGCTTGGAGCACGGTGGGCAAGACGACGCCATCGTCGTCGACAAAACTTGGATCGATATCAAGCAAAACATTTCTTAGTTTTAAAGAACCAAGCCATAGGATTTCGAGGTAGTTTGCCTAGTGCAACATAAATCCTCAACTTTTCGTTAGGCATTTGCATAATTATATTATGTAAATTAAGCCCTAAACAGTTTTAGGATTCCGAGGTAGTCGTTCGGTACGACATAAGCTTTCACATCTTCGAGGCTATTTGTGTGATCATATCATACAAGCATAAGTCCTAATTAATTAAAATTGGCAGGATTGAAACATTAAATAAACTCTCAAATCAAAGCCAAACAATAGTATAGTTTGGAAAGTTGTCAAGATTCTTCTTGGATCCTCAACTTCTCCTACTTCTCTTCCTTTGGACTCCTGAAAATAACTGTTCCAAATTTGATCCATCCCTATTGAAATCTCCAAAATTCAAGCCTTTGAAAACCTTAAACTTTGAAATTCTTGAGAGCAGAACCACTGATCATTATCGAGAGTCTTCTTAAGTGATTCCCGTCACTTAGGATGAAATTAACTATAGGGGCTTGCCCTTATAGGAAACTTTAAGAACCTGGTAATATAAACCCCGCTTAATTTCTTTATATTAGCTGGTGGAACTTGTCGGCTTATAAAATTGGTTCGCATACCAAACGGATGTCACAAATCTTCTAGTTTATTTAATCGAGTCCCATCACCAAGCAGTGTGTCTATTCCTCGGGATAGATACACGGTTTGTGATGTGGTGCTCGTTTATATAAACTATTTGGGATATGAGATCGGTTTGATTTCATATCTTAAAATTTTCAAACTTAAAATTATTTAAGAAAAAATCAAAAGCTACTTTCTAAATTATATATATTTAATTTAAATTTAAAATCTGAAAATCCGCCGACAATTTCAGTAGGCGACCCCTTTTCAAAACACAAACCTAAAAATATGCCGACATAAAGCCCCTACTAGCCCATTTTATCATGATATACCCTCCTCTAGCATCCAAACATTTTAGGAAGCCACTTTCTTTAGTATTTAGTGAGTTTATTTTGAGTGTTACTACTCAATTCCTTGAGTAGTAAGTGTGAGTTTTCAATTATTGTTGTTATTGAAGTTTTGTACATTGCATTGGAGTCAATATGAGTCAGCGGATCACTTGAAGGAACATTCCAGATAATTATTTGTAACTTTGTTCAAACTTTTATAAATATGTTTTGTTGTGTGAATTCAATGTGTTTTGAGTAGTTAGTTTTCTTTCTCCTTTCAACTATGAAAAGATAATAAGATATTTAAATTTTGTTGGAGAACTTATCTTAAACTATTTATAAAAATTGTGATGATATTAATACATGATCTTAATTTACTTTTTAAACTGGCCATTTAAATTATTAAAACATGTTAAAGAATTATAAGACCTATCCGGATATGAGTTCTTAACTAGTAGATGCCACAAGAATCCTTAGGTAATCAAAGGCTATATGCAGGTTATTCAAGGTGAAGTGCAAATAAATAGGAAGATATTATTTATAGGGCGTAGAATTGATTAGTTTTTAGAGTGACATACTAAATTCTAATAATTTGATTTATAGAAAGGGAACGGGTCACTTGTATGGCCGACCATAGCCACCCTTGGACATCTAGAAGTGTGAGCCTAGATTAACTCATTCTACTAATAAAACATCCTAAAACGATCTATATATTAGCCAATGTTGTTTATACTATCGAGAGAAGGTAAAGAATATGAATGCTTCTATTTGGCACAATACCATAATCTAAGTTCTCCACAAAAGATAATCATTCTAAAAAAATCTTGGATTAGTTGAAAGGAGAAAGTTGTTTTATTTATACTTGCATTAATCTTTATTTTATTGCTGCTTACTTACATTTAGTAGAAATTAAATTAAACTTAAAAATTTGAATTTTGAAAAGAAATAAAAATAATAATTACTTTTAATGTGAAAATCTAATAAATTTCTTTAATTAATTTTCTCAAAATCTTCCCTATGGGATCGATAACCACGACTCCAATAGAGCCCTGTATTACTTGAAACGATACGTATACTTGCGTTTGAAATTGTGACCTTTACAAAAATTATTATAAATATTTAAATATAAATTCATAAATTCTTACATAAGTAAAGGTGGAAGTCGCATCAAGTTTTTGGTGTCGTTGTCGGGAAAGATAAGAAAAAAAGTTAAAAAGACGATTTTTACATTTCTCAAATTAAAATAATTTATACACTTTTATTTCTTTAATAAATAAAAAATAAAAAATATACATAAAAAAAATGCCAAAAAGGTTTTAATTTATTTTTATGCGTAGTTATGGATCTGAAGGATTATTACCTTTTGATTCTGAATTAGAAAAAACAGTTAAAAGAATTAAAAAAAGGAAAACAAGTTCAAAAATATCAGGAAATGACTAACTTACATAACAATAATCAAAATCCAATAGAAATCAATGAACAAAATGTTTATAAACCATTAAGGGATTATGCAAACCCTACAGCTGATGAACTTCATATTAGTATTCAAATGTCAGCTGTAGATGCTAATTCTTTTGAGCTTAAACCTTCGATTTTTCAAATGGTTCAAAATAATCAAATTGGAGGAACTCCAAATGAGGATCCAAATTTACATCTTGCTAATTTCTTAGAACTTTGTGCTGCCTTTAAATATAATAATGTTTCTGATGATGTTATTAGGCTTAGACTTTTTCGTTTTTCCTTAAAATATAAAGCAAAGATGTGGTTTAATTCATTAGCAACTTGTTCTATTAAAAATTGGGCAGATATGGCACAAAAATTCCTTGTTAAATATTTTCCTCCTTCTAAAACTGCTAAATTAAGAAATGATATTACTTCATTTATTCAATTTGATGGAGAAACAATTTATGAGGCATGAGAAGGATTTAACGAACTATTAAGAAAATGTCCTCATCATGCTTTACCAGATTGGTTAATTATTAAAACATTTTATAATGGACTTATTGGATCACTTAGATCTATTATAGATGCTGCTACTGGTGGTTCTTTAATAGCCAAGACATTTGAAGAAGCTTATACTTTAATTGAAGAAATGACTAATAATAATTTTCAATGGCCTTCTGAAAGGGTTAATCATAAAAGAATGACAAGTATTCAAGATAATGAAGCCTTTTTTATTTTAGCTTCACAAATAGCTGTGATATCTAAGAAATTAGATAATTTTGCTTTTAACATATCGCATGTAAGTAGTGACAATTCTGCAAATATTGATGATTCTTAAACAATAGAAACTTTGCATGTTATTGCTATTAAAACTAATAAGCCTTATTCTAATTATTAAAATCCAGGTTGGAAAAATCACCCAAATTTTAATTGGAATAATGGACAACAACAATGGAGTAATAATCAAGTTAATCCAACCGAAAATTGGAACAATAAAGGAAATTCAAACTTTAGACCAACTTATCCTCTTGGTTTTAACAATCAGAAGAAAATGTTATCTGTAGAAGAATTAATCTTGCAACTAGGTAATCAGCTATAAAGTCAAAACACTGTTATTCGTAATATTGAGAATCATATGGGTCAAATTGCTAATTTTATTAATTACGTAACCTCAAGGAACACTTCCTAGCAACGTCGAAATTAATCCAAAAGAAACTGGAAAAGATCATGAACAAGCAAAAGCTGTAAAACTTAGAAGTGGAAAGGAATTAAAGGAAAAAGTTCAGAATGAAATTAAAAAAGAGAGAGAAGTTTACAAGATTGAAAAACCTAAAGAGACTCTTTCTCCAAGTAAAGATCAGACTGTAATTCCTATTGAAGTGGAAGTTGAAAGACCACCACCACATTTTCTTCAAAGACTAAAACATCAGAAGTTTGACCATCAATTTTCTAAGTTCTTTGAGATTTTTAAGAAACTTACCATCAACATTCCATTTGCTGAAGCTTTGGAACGAATGTCGAGCTATGTCAAATTTATGAAGGATATTTTAAGAAAGAAAAGAAAATTTGAAGCTTATGAAACTGTTGCATTAAGTGAAGAATGCAGTGCAATAATTCAGAAGAAATTGCCTCAAAAACTTAAAGGTCCTAGAAGTTTCACTATACCATGTGCTATTGGAGAAAAATTTTGTGGAAAAGCCTTATGTGATTTAGGAGCAAGTATTAATCTCATGCCATTTTCAATCTTTCGAAGGTTAGATTTAGGAGAGATTTCTCCCACCACTATAACCCTTCAGTTAGTTGAACAATCTATCACTTATCCTAAAGGAGTTAGAGGATGTTCTTGTTAAGGTGGATAAATTTATCTTTCATGTGGATTTCATTTTACTAGATATGAAGAAGATAAAGAAATACCTATTATTTTAGGGAGACTTTTCTAGCTACCGGACGTGCTATGATTGACGTGCAAAAAGGAGAATTAACAATAAGATTTAATGATCAAGAGATAACATTTAATGTTATGAAATCAATGAGGTATCCTGACAGAGAAAAATGCTATCGGATGGATATTTTTTATTATATAATTGAAAAGCATTATCAAGAAAAATGTATGGTCATTTCTGAAGAAAAAAATGATGAATCTGTGTTATATAATCAGTCATTAACTAAAGAAATTGAAGATGTAAATGAAGAAAATTTATTTGAAGAAACTCATTATATTCATGATAATTGGGAAATTTTAGAGACAACTAAAAAAGATATACTTTTACCCTCAATTGAAAAAGCCCTTGAACTGGAATTAAAAATGTTATCTGCATATTTAAAGTATGCATTTCTAAGAAATTCATTAACTTTACCTGTGATCATATCTTTAGAACTATGCAAAGATCAAGAAGAAAAATTAATATGAGTACTGAAGAACTATAAGAAAGCTTTTAGTTGGACTATTGCAGATATAAAAAGAATAAGCCCTTCAATCTGTATGCATAGGATTTCAATGGAAGAAAATTGTAAACCCACTATTGAACCTCAAAGAAGATTGAACCCAATTATGAAGAGGTTGTTAAAAAAGAGATTTTGAAATGGTTAGATGCTAGAATTATTTATCATATTTCGGATAGTCAATTGGGTAAGTCCTATTCATTGTGTTCTGAAGAAAGGAGGAGTAATTGTCATTGTTAATGATAAAAAAGAATTAATCCTACAAGACAAGTTACTGGATGGCGAATTTGCATTGATCATCGAAAATTAAAAAATGCCACTAGAAAGGATCATTTTACTTTACCTTTCTTGGATCAGATGTTGAATAAACTAGCTGGATACTCATATTTCTTTTTTCTGGATACATATTCTGGTTATCATCAATTACCCGTTGCTCCTGAGGACCAAGAAAAAACAACATTTACAAGTCCTCATGGAACATTTGCCTTTAGAAGAATACCTTTCGGTTTATGTAATGCACCTGCAACTTTTCAAAGATGTATGATGTCAATATTTTGTGATTTAATTGATAAAGGAATCAAGTATTTATGGACGATTTTTCAGTTTTTGGAACTTCTTTTGAGTCTTGCTTGGAAAATATAATGAAAGTTTTGAAAAGATGTGAAAAAATGAATTTGGTTCTAAACTAGGAAAAATGTAAATTTATGGTCACAAAAGGAATTGCACTTGGACATAAAATTTCACAAATAGGCATGGAAGTTGATCAAGCAAAAGTGAAAATTATTGTTGAACTTCAACCACCTACTATCGTTACTGATGTGAGAAGTTTTCTGGGTCATGCTGGATTTTATAGAAGATATATAAAGGATTTTTCTAAAATTGCTAAACCTCTTTACCATTTATTAGAAAAAGAAGCTAAATTCGAATTTAATGAAGATTGTCTGAATGCATTCAATATTTTAGAAGGAAAATTAACCATCGCACTCGTTATTGTTGCACCTGATTGGAGTAAACCTTTTGAATTAATGTGTGATGCAAGTGATTATGCAATTGGAGCTGTATTGGGACAAAAATATGAGAAAATTTTTAAAGTTATATATTTTGCAAGCAAAACTCTAAATGAAACTCAAATAAATTACACTACTACTAAAAAAAAAGCTTTTAGCAATAGTATATGCCTTTGATAAATTTAGACTATATCTTCTTAGGATAAAATGTATCGTACATACTGATCATTCTGCTATTAAGTATTTAATGTCTAAAAAGGATGCTAAACCTAGATTGATCAGATGGGTTTCACTTTTACAAGAATTTGATTTTCAAATAGTGGACAGAAAAGGACCTGACAACCAAATTGCTGATAATTTATCAAGAATCAAAAATAATAGTGAGAAGATTTATGAAGAAAACATAAATGAGAAATTCTCTGATGAACAATTATATGTTATTCAAGGATTACAAATGCCTTGGTATGCTGATATAGTTAATTATTTGGTTAGCAATATTTTACCATATGGGTTGAATAACAAATATATTAAGAAATTCAAGAATGATTCTAAATCATATATTTGGGAAGATCCTTGTTTATTTAAAATAGGAAGAGATTATGTGATTCGAAGATGTGTACCTTATGAAGAAACTTTTGCAATTATTCAAAAATGTCACGATTCTGAATATGGAGGACACTTTGGAGTGGATAAAACTGCGTTTAAAATTTTAAATTCTAGATTCTATCGGCCTACATTATTTAAAGATGTAGGATATTATGTGAAAACTTGTGATCGATGTCAAATAATGGGAAATATATCCAGAAAAGATGAAATGCCTCTAAACTATATATTAGAAATTAAAATTTTTGATGTATGGGGTTTAGACTTTATGGGACCTTTTGTACCATCATCTGGAAAGATTTATATTTTATTAGCAGCTGATTATGTTTCAAAGTGGATCAAAGTTGTAGCTCAACCTAATTGTGATTCCAAAAGTGTTTTGAAATTTATAAAGAAAATGATTTTTACAAGATTTGGATTGCCCAGGATAATTATCACAGATGGGGGAAGTCATTTCAGAAATGTAAGAATTCAATCATTACTAGAAAAATTCAGAATTAAACATAGAATTGCAACTGCTTATCACCCACAAACAAGTGGAATGGCTGAAGTGTCAAACAGAGAAATTAAAAGAATATTAGAGATGACTGTTAATCCTAAAAGAACTGACTGGGTTGATGGACTTAATTCTGCATTATGGGCTTATAGAACAGCTTATAAGACACCTATCGGAATGTCACTATATCAGTTAATTTTTTGTAAACATTTTCACTTACCTGTTGAACTGCAACATAAAGCTTATTGGGCGATAAAGAAGTTCAATTACAATTTGAATGCTGCAGGAGAAAAACTATTATTACAACTGGATGAAATGGAAGAGATAAGAAATGAGTCCTATGAAAATGCAAAAAATTATAAGGAAAGAATGAAGAAATTGCATGACAAAAAAATTTCAAGGAAAATATTTGAGCCTGCACAAGAAGTATTATTATTTAATGCTCGTTTAAAATTATTTCCTGGATAATTAAGATATAAATGGATGTGAACATTTATAATTGAGAAAGTATACCCTTATGGAGTTGTGGATATTAAAGATCCCAAAATTGGAAAAATATTTAAAGTTAACGGATTAAGACTGAAGACTTATATAGGAGAAATGAAACCAAATTACAAATAGGCTTACGAACTGAGTCTACCCGATTAATTCAATTGATTAGGTCGGGCTGACGACGTTAAACCAAGCGCTTTGTGGGAGGCAACCCATTTATTATCATTGTGATTGTTTGTGATTTGAATTTATCTTAATCATTGTTTGTATGTTGATCACACCCTTTTATTAGACCTATTTTAAGACCAAAACTTTGTAAAATTTGACGATAGGAGAAACAGAGTCGAATGTGGTTCCGGCGCCTAGGCGCCAAAAGTCGGCGCCTAAAAGCCAGAATAACCATTGGTATCGATAGCTCGGCGCCTAGGCGCCAGATTCTGGCGCCTAAGTGCCACAGTTACAGATCATGAAAAAATCGAAAAACTTCAATTTTTCACACGAAATCTCTTTATATATTGCCCTACCATCATCCCTAATCTCAAAGAAACCGTATTTTCGACCAGAGCAATCCATTTTGGAGGAGTTAAGAGGAGTTTGGAAGCAATGGATAGAGAAAATCATGAAAATGAGGTAAGAGACAAATCCCCCAAAGATCCTCAACCTTATTTTAATGGTTTTATTGCAGTTAGTATGGAGAGGTTATTTAGTCGTTTGGAAAAGATTGAAACGGAACCTCAAAGTATTGGAAATCGTTTGCATAAGATGTATCATCAAATTGAGCAATTGGAATGACAAACGAAACTTCAGTTTGATCATATGGTGGTTTATCAAGACGATCAAGTAGCAATGTATGAGAAGAACAAGTGGATTGATGAAAAGATATCTCTGGAATTTTCAAGGGCATGGGTTTTCTATCCCGGCGGTCCTAGCGAACTTCATTGCGAAAGAGATGGAAATTGAAGTTCGGTGCTGAAATGATCTTTTATGTGTTCTAGGTTTGATTAAGTCAAGTTCTAAAGTGTCGAATACCGAGTTTGTGTGTTTTCTTAATTGTTCATTGTGTGTTGTTGGATTGAGAATTTGTTTTCAATTTATGTTGTTTGTGTTGTTTATAAAATGATGAACCTTGTTATAGTCTTGTTCTGGAACTTATTGAGCTTGGAATGAAAAATTATGAATTGGAATTGAAGAATTTAGTTATATTTTGAGTTTGAAATGTGGATCTAAGTTATCATTTTAGTTGATTTTGGAAATATTTGGAAGATATAAATTGGATTAATACTCTCATGTGAGTAATTAGAAGTTGAATTTGATAAGTTTTGGTGAAAAAGATAATATTTAAATCGAATTTTTGGAAAGGCGAGTCTGGCACCTAGGCGCCAGAATTCAGTGCCTAGGCACCGGATTGGCTTGAACCCAAAACTTCATCTTCTTAAATCCCCCCCACACCATTTTTGACGCCTAAGCTTCCCGTTCTACTGTTTTCACAAAATTCGACCCTAAAGATCCCATTTGAGGCCCGATTTTTGAGTTTTTAAGCTTAAAATACCAAGGTCAGATCTACATTCTAAACCAATTATTTTTTATTTTCACCATGGGTTTTGCTCTCTTTAAATAGAACTGAAATTTTGAGAAAATTTTGATTTTTAGAGTTAAATCCATGGGTTTTTAAGCTCTTTCAAGTTTGAAAAGCTTAAATTAGTTCATTTCCTTTGATCTTATAAATTTATTTTGTATTATTATTTCACATTTAGATGGCACCTAAATCTAAGAAAGGAGAGAAAAGAGAAAATTTTGATCGTAGCAAGTTTGTCACTACCGTGGCACATTTTCTTTATAACCATTTTGCTACGACAAAGAAGTTTATCTCTGAACGAAGTTTTTACAATCTTGAAGGAAGGATTAAAGATACGATCGTTGCACTCAACTGACAACAATTCTGTTATTTCACTGCAGTTGCTGTTATCCCTGTCGTTAGGGAATTTTATGCAAATTTCATGGTGCTAAAGAGTACGAGATCTTCGTAAGAGGAGTTGGAGTAGGATTTACTCCATAGCGAATCAACATTTTGTACGGCCTGCCGCCGAACATCGAATGCTATTACACAGGATTATCTCCATCTGAGGGAGATTTAGAGATGATTATTGCTTACCTGACTGATGGTACTGGAGCTTGGAAGATCTGGAATGAAAAATGGGTAAATTTTTCATCTTCTAAGCTTAATGGTGGCATTACTTTATTTCTACTCGCCTCCTTCCATCCAATCATTTGAGTGAGGTTACAAAGGACAGAGCTATCCTTAACTATTGCGTACAAGAGAGGAAGCCGATTGATGTTGAGAGTATCATTTATGAGTCTGTAGAGGCCACTGCTCGTTCTAGCACTTCTGTTGGACTTGGATTTCCATCTTTGATTTATTCTTTGTGTGAAAGTGCTGGAGTTGTTGCTGAGCTTTCTGAGGAAAAGCTCAAGTCTACAAAGCCCATTGGAAGAGAAAGTGTCAGTATCTATGATCGACTTCGAGGTAAGAGTTCTACCGCACCTTCTAGTTCATTACCTACTTCTGGTAGACCTTCTACTTCTGGACCTTCTACTTTTGCTGTTGAGCCACCATCTAGTTTCTGGAAAACCATGCATGATAAGTTTATGGAGTAGCATAATGAGTTATTTTTAACTCATTGTAGAGTATGTACGATTGATAAGAAGATCGATCATCTTTCTGAGTACACCCAAAGAATGAGTGATTATGATGTTGAATATCTTAGTCTCTTGTTAGATTCCTGAAGGGTGATCATGATGTTCAGTTCCCTACGTGTCCAAGATTTTCACCTTAAGTTGATCCGAATGATGTAGAATTTTCTTTTGGTGACGACGACGACGAGGCTACAGATAGTGATTAATAGTTTGATTTACCTCCTGAGATGTGTTGATTCTGTTTTTAGTTTATTTCTAGTATGTTAGTACTAATGAGTCTGGTTTTATTGTTATTTGTTATTATTGATTTGTTTAATTTACTTTGTGTGGACTTTTGATGTTTAGACTGTTTTAGATCATCTATTGTGTTATGTATTAAAGACTGAAGTATGGATGAATTTTTATTTTCTATGATAAATGTTTGTTTTTGTTTCAGCCTATTATTTAGTATTCCTGAATAGTTAGTAATGTTGCATGTTTTATAAAAATAATAATAAAAAAAATTGTAGAAATTAACTCTTGCTCTGCAAACTTTTCTATATATGCTTAATTATTTCTATTACATATAAAATAAAGCATGTGTAGAAGTAGAAATGAGTTTTTCCTTACTACATCATCATTGTACCTAGATAAATTCATGTTTATTTCTTTCTCTCATGCTTTAGAAAAATTTTATGATTCATTTTTATACTAAAGCTGAAGTTTGGGGGAAGGGAAAACATTTTTCAAATTTAAATATTATTTGTCCTTAATGAACTACTATTTTCTTTAAAAAAAATATTAACATAACATAATGAATGAAAAATCTATTTAAGGTTACTTAAATTTTTGAATTTATAAATAATTTGGTAAACTTAACAAAATTTTTCAATAATTTTGATTGATTTTAAGAATAGAATTATTTAACTTATAGAATAATAAGATTAAGAATTTTTCTATTTACAGTAAAGAGAATTGTAATTTTGAAATAATAAGGAGTCGAGATTATTACTTGAAAAAGAAAAGATTGAAATAAATTTTGAAAAACACTTATTAAAAATGTCATATATATTAAGTAAAAATGTATAAGTTTTTAAATATAAGTTAAGGATAGTGAAGTTCAAATCATTAACAGACTATCCAAAAATAGTAATCCTCACAAATAAAAAAATGGAGGATTGAAAAATATTCTTAAAAAAAAGAAGAAAAAAAAAAGAAAGGAGTAAAGAAATGTGAGGAGAAGCATGAGGAAATACCTAATCAAAAATTGGCTTCACTTGAATTAACTTATAGGAAGAAAACTAATTACATTTTTAACTTAATTTTTATGTACAAATATTTTTACTATAAGAATGTTTCATGAAAGTCTTTTCTTGTAAATATTCTATGTGACCTTAATCTGATAAATTACAATTATTCTTGAAATAAATAAATAAAAAAATGGAAGTCTTATGATTTGGTAGTTAAATATTCTTTAATTCTTAAAAATAAACTTAATTAGTGAAATTTGGTTAATGATTTGCTAAAGCATTTATAAAACCAAAAATTACAAGAAATCTTAAATATTTAAACTTCATTCCAAATGTTATACATTTTATTTAGTTAAAAGGGTTACTTGAGGACAAGTAACGTTTAAGTTTGGGGGAAATTAATCCACTTAAGAGATACCAATTTTAATGCCTCATTTATGATTCAATTCTTAAAGATATTATGCTTTAATGAAATGTATTTTTATGTTTTTTGATGTAGGTGATAAAAAAAGAGTACTAGAAGGAAAAAGGAGCAAAAATAGAGCTTAAAGAGCAAAGTTGCCGAAGTTATAGGTCTGGCGCTTAGGCGCCAGAATTCGGCGCCTAAGCGCCAGTTCGATACTAAAGCAGATAAGATTTTTTACGACCGTGGGCAGTTGTTTTGACGGTGTTAAGGGGTTATCAGACCTTCTAGAAGACTGGAAATTACTCCTAATATATAGGGCATGTAATACAATGCATCTGGACACAGGAAAATAGTTTTAATTGCGAAGAGGTGCGATCCAAAGTGAAGAGGTGCAAAGACTTGGTCACGGACTCCGGCGCCTAGGCGCCAGATCCCGGCGCCTAGGCGCGACAATTACCTTCTAGAAGATACATTGTATTTGGACGAATTTTGAAGAGGTGCCTTAAGCAACCCCTGGTTAAATTCGGAGCTCTATAAATAGGAGTCAATTTTACAGAGAAAAGTGCACCCTAAAGCCCCTACTAGCCCATCCTATCACCATATACCCTCCTCTAGCATCCAAACATTTTAGGGAGCCACTTTCTTTAGTATTTAGTGAGTTTATTTTGAGTGTTACTACTCAATTCCTTGAGTAGTAAGTGTGAGTTTTCAAGTATTGTTGTTGTTGAAGTTTTATACCTTGCATTGGAGTCAATAGGAGTCAGTGGATCACTTGAAGGAACATTCCAGATAAGTATTTGTAACTTTGTTTAAAGTTTTATAAATATGTTTTGTTGTGTGAATTCAATGTGTTATGAGTAGTTAGTTTTCTTTCTCCTTTCAACTATGAAAAGATAATAAGATAATTAAATTTGTTTGAGAAATTAATTTAAAATATTTATAAAAATTGTGATAATTTAATACCTGATCTTAATTTACTTTTTAAATTGGCCATTTAAATTGTTAAAAGCTGTAGAAGAATTCTGAGACATATCCGGAGATGAGTTCTTAACTAGTAGATATCACATGAATCCTTGGGTAATCGAAAGCTATATGCTGGTTATTCAAGGTGAAGCACAAATAAATAGGAAGATATTATTTATTGGGCATAGAATTGATTAGTTTTTAGAGTGACAGACTAAATTCTAATAATTTGATTTATAGAAAGGGAACGAGTCATTAGTAGGGCCGACCATAGCCACCCTTGGACATCTAGAAGTGTGAGCTTAGATTAACTCATTCTACTAATAAAACATCCTGAACCGATTTATAGATTAGCCAATGTTCTTTATACTATCGAGCGAAGGTAAAGAATATGAATGCTTCTATTTGGCAAAATACCATAATCTAAGTTCTCCACAAAAGGTAATCATTCTAAAAAAAACCTTGAATTAGTTGAAAAGGAGAAAGTTGTTTTATTTACACTTGCATTAATCTTTATTTTATTGGTGCTTACTTACATTTAGTAGAAATTAAATTAAACTTAAAAATTTGAATTTTGAAAAGAAATAAAAATAATAATTACTTTTAATTTGAAATTCTAAGAAATTTCTTTAATTAATTTTCTCAAAATCTTCCCCGTGGGATCGATAACCAGGACTCCAATAGGGCCCTGTATTACTTGAAACGATACGTATACTTGCGTTTGAAATTGTGACTTTTACAAAAATTATTATAAATATTTAAATATAAATTCATAAATACTTACATAAGTAAAGGTCAAAGTTGCATCAACTCTCTTGAAGATGTTTTTTTATTGCATCCTTATCGTGCTGCCCAGAAAGTTTGCTCCGAGCTCCTTGCCGATGATAACTCCAAGTTCCTTTTTGTAGTAGCTCCAAGGTTTATGGTTTTATTTCTTATGTTTTGATTCAAATTATTATGAATCAGTTAATCTTATTAAAGGGTGTGTGTTCATGCGCTATAGTGATCCATCCTAGAAAAACATACTCTTTGTTTTCTATCTCAATGGTCTGGCAAATGAATAGAATGCACATGAGTAAAGCATGTTGTAGGATGCAACAAAGAAAAGAAACAAACTAAAACATTGCGTGCCTGGGCCTCTGCTATTAATGCAAAAAGGTTCAGTACAACAAGCATAATGCAATAAATTGCAGAAAACTTTAAGCAATTTTAGGAAATTCAAGTGAATCATAAGAATGTCTGGTACGAGAAAACTTAGATGAATCGTAGAGAAGAACACGAATCTATCAAAACAAAACCCTTTATCACATATGAAAGACCATGCTAAATGTAGGACTTTAGTAAAGGTGGGGGCTCTGAGATGGGCTATGTGTTTTATAATTCCAACCCATGATAAGAGCTACCAACTCAGTAATCTAAGGAGGGTGATTTTTGGTCTTAATCAAAGTGATTAACAAGTGGACCTTTATAAGATTTCAGAAAGTTCTTTAACTTTTTCATGCATGTAGAATTTACTTAGAAAATAAAAGTATTGTTGTCATGAGAAAAGATATATTTTGTTATATCATCAGAAAGTATGTTTTGGAAAATTAAGTAGTCCACAGGTTTATTCCCCTTATTAGACTAGAACTACCAACAACCTAATAGAGTTAGGGGCTGCATTCTTACCAAGAGTTGGGGAATAGTATCATCAATCCTATTCTCTCTCCTAAAGAATCCTTGAGGCAGGAGATACTATTCTAATATCCAACTTTTAACACACATAAGCATTATCGTCATCCCTCATCACCTAGACCTCTGACTTACACAAGTCCAATGATCCTTTGTAGTTGATGACATTTGTGGATGCTTTATTCTGATTGAGATTTCTTTTTTTTATTTTTCAAATCGTAATTATTTTTATAGTTATTTACTCAGGCATTATAGTGTATGTTTTATATAGTAAGATTGAATTTGATGAATATATATATTTATGTTGACTGCTTGTATGTGCATGACTGGTTATGTTGAAGCACCCCGTGATGGTACTGATAGGGGAACACTAATATACATGTGCATGTAAATAGAAAATGATATTGATATTGAAGTACCTTAAGTGGTATAAATTTTAGACGGTGCCTCCTATGAGAGTTGTATATATCAAATGATATTTATATGATAATAATATGGGTCCGCTCTTGCTTCAATGTGATCTTAAAATGCTAGCTTCTAATGATATCTACCTTATTGTTTAACACTTTTTGTCATAAATTATGAAGCATATCCACAGTTTTGACGACATCAATATTTTAAGGAAAAATTACTATCTCCTCTCCACTCATTGCATTATCTACCATCTCTGTAAAGGAAAAAATAACAAAATTTGGAGCCCGCATTGGAATTTTCTCTTCTATCCACCAAAAAATGAATACATCAACTTACATCTGCATGGAGTTACTGCCTTTGCTCTTGCATTAGATAACATTCAGTGTTATTGGTGCTACCATTTGCAACACCCTTAATTTCAGCTATGATCGCTTTCTTTTGTGGCTTATGTTCATTTTGATGTTGATTTTGTACCCCTGAGATTATATATTTTGCATCCAATACTTAATATGTTGTTTTTACCTCTTGCGGTCGTTGCTTGCTTCTCTACAACTTCTTCATTTGGTGAATGTTGTTTTATGCAATAAACATGGGTAAATCTCTTTTAAGCAACAAAGATGTTTCGGTCGCTGATATCCCTCAAAGAGGTGCTACTTTTGCTTAGTACTCCTTTCCTATTCTTAAAAAGTAATCATTTGGCACTTCCAAACATCACATTTTTGCTGCATGGTCTTTAGTTTGGGATATTATGTAAAATCCAATCTCATTATGGCCTTCATTTATGGTTGGACAAATTTTAATGTCGATAGGAATTTTTGTGGTATGAACAGTGTTTGGTGAGGAGCAACTTAGGGTCTGTTTAGAGTGGGTGCAGTTTTTTAAAAATATTATTTGTAAAGTTTGAAGAAATTAAATTCTCTTCAAATAAAAATATTAGCCTATGATAACTCCAATGAACTCCATCTCAAAATTATCCAATCAAAACTTTTGCGATTTATTCTCAATTTTCCTATTTAATATTAAGTTTTTTTATTTTATTTTCCTTCGTACTATCCGTACGCATTTATAAACAGAAATGATAGTTCTAGACGTTCAATTAAAAAAAAAAATTGCACAATTTTCCGATAAAATCCATGAGTTAAGAACCTTTAAACTATTTAATAGAAAAGTAATTGATTCAAAATCGAAAAAATAGAGAATAATTTCACGCCTTTTCAAGATGAAAAACCAAATAAAATATGTGTAATTTATAAGAATCCCAGGGCCCACATAGCAATTTTTTACCAAAATTTTCGATTAGGGCAAAATTAGAAATATGTTAAAAGCCAATACCGTGGCCCGTTCTACGCGCATCGGATCCCGCGTTTTTTTCGTCGGGTTATCAGTCCCGGCAGTCGGGCCGGGAAAATTAAAAAAAACCGGTTGCCGGTTTCCGGGTCAGCGGTTTTGCATCGGCGTGCAGGGGTACATGTGCAGACCGTAGCCCGGTCAAGCGTCTACCCAGTCTCGGTTAAAGAGATTTACTTTTTGAACGAGAACTCAACAGCGATTACGTAGGTGAGGAAGGGCTGTCTAAACAGTGTGTTGACCGTCGATAATTCGTGCTCGGTTCGTTAAAAAATTTATGTGGGGCTCGTTGGCTAAAATAACGAGCTGAACACAAATAATAATTTATTCATTCGTGTTCGGCTCATTTTAACTCAAAATAATATTATCAATAGTATTTTAAAAAATTTGATTCACTGCAAGGACGCAAAGATTTATAATCAATTAAATGTATTATTTAAGAAAATAGAATAAAAATTATTAAATTAAATTTAGATGACATTTAAATATAAACAATAATTTTTAAATTTTATACAAAACTTTTAATATCTTATGATTACGTAATTAGAAGTCAAATTTTTTTTGTTCGTGAAACATTTCGGTGTTCGAACTGCATAATGAAATGAGCACGAAACACTTGTGATATGCTCGAAATATAAACTAGCTGAACATAAGGAGCTTGAGCTTGCTCAAGTTCGGTTAGGTGGGATCCACCGTTCATTTGGAAATCGTGGGGCGGGTGAAACATGAGTGCCCTTAGTGGTGAACTTTGTGATGGGGTGAAGAGTAATTAAAATTACACGATAAATTTATGGAGAGAGACCGTTAGGTAGTCTAGAACTGGTGGAGCCAACATGGCCGGCACTTAAATAACTTTTATTCGTGAAAGGTTAGGTTTGACGGGGCATTTTGCAATAAGAAGTATTATGAAAAAAATAATAAGTAGGGCTACTCCAAATTATAATACAAATAAAATTTTAAATTAATAATTAATTTTTCTAAAAAACATATTAGATAAGAAATCAATTAAAGTTTTATTTTAAATGGAAAGCAAATTCAAATATATAGCCATTTAGTTTAATATGTTTTGTATGAAAAATTATATTATTGAGTATTAAATTAACAGGCTTAAAATAAAAATTATATATAAGAAAATTAGATTTATTTATTGATGTAATATGAGGCAGCTCAATTAAATGAACCTTTTTTTTTAATGCAAAATTTAATGATAAATAATCTATAATTCTTTTGCATGGTCCCGTCTCCACCACCATCGCCCGCGCATTATACATTGCTTTGCCTTGGTTAGGCATAGGGTCACTTTGACTTTTTGGCTCCCTACTTTGACAGGAAAATTATTTTTCTTTTGACATTTTTGTCCTCAGTATGAATACTTAATTTCGGTAAAAATGAAAAAAACGAGTAAGAAACTGGGGAAAATATTTACTACTAATTGTTTTTTTAACTTCTGTTCCAGATTTTTATTTTTATTGTATAAACTCAGTGGGGATATTTGTTATTATTATTATTTTTATGATATTTCGAGAATGGCGGAGTAGGTGCTCAGCTTCTTTGTTATCAACCCATCTCATACGTATGAGAAATTTTTACATATGATATGAAGCACACATGCAGCTCTGTGTGCGTAATAACCTCCGCAGATCCGTATTTCGAGGTTATTGAGAGATTATTGGGGATACTAACTCCACTAACCTCCCAATAACCCCCCAATAATCTCCGCGGTTCTACTTTTATATTTTTAGTGTTATTCGGGGTTTTATGAGGTTTTTTGATATTAACTCCAGTAACCCCTAATAACTCTGAAATGCAAAACCAATGAGGTTATTGGGGGGATTACGCATGCGGAGCTGCAGACGTATTCTGTATGTAATTATTTCAATCACAGAGCGATTGACAATTAAACTACTATATATAAAAATTACCGATGAAATTATCTAAATGATGACATAAAGTTCTGTGCAGTGTGAGAGAAAGAGCAGTTAGAGGCGCATGAATAACATTAATTTTGCTATATAAAAGTGACCAAAAATAATCCACCAAAATAGCATGGAACTAAACAATTAACTGAAGATGGCATAATTTAAATCTAGTTGTGGATATGCTAACACATACTTTTAGCTTTTTAGTCCCCAAATATAATATTCATACAAAACACCCACACAATGAAATTTCACTTATTTGCTTGGAAAATAAGGCAAATTCGTTGCCTCCCTTTATGGACCAATCTTTACACCATCTTTCTTAAGGGCAAGACCATTATTTTTTTATTCAACAAGCCCAGTTAAGCTAAACACTTAGAGCTCTACCGATACTTATTTGGTTCAACTCTAATGTTAAAAGAAAAGCCTAGATAGTTATTTCTAAAATTTTGGAAGTTAAACATAGGTTATATCAAGATGGTAAGTTAATTTCTATAACAAATAGAAGGCATATATAATATTAAAATATTTTATAAAAACTAAGAGATTGAGAGGAATGAGATAGGAATTCCAAGAAGCAACTCTCAACTTTATCGGAGCTTATGATCAATTAGAAAATAAACCACACCATAGAATATCAGGATCACACAAATTCGAGATAAATTGTAATAAAATTTAAATTGAAGCACAATCAAAGCGAACCGGAAAAGAACACAGGAATTTACCTGGAAAAGAACGAGAAAGACAAAAACCATAGAGCCCCACCACCAAAAAAATTTCACTATGAAATCAAAGAGTTTTACAGAGAACTCACACCAATTTCCTCTCTACATATAAGGAAACTTACATGACACTCCACAAAAATCTTCCTTCTCAAATCCAACGCAAGAATCACGCTGAATTACCAAAATCAACCTCTTCAACTCTTCTCCCCTTCACTGGGATGCTTGTCGAAAAACACCAAAAGAAGACTCAAGAAAAAATTCACCCTACATCACTTTTGTCGTTTAAAATTAGGACTTCAAACAAAAATACTGTGCAAACTGCTCCAGGTGCATAAACGCCAGGGCTTGGCTTCTAAGCGACAAGACATCTTTAGTGTTCCTAAGTTGGGCACATTTATGCCAATAGGCTGGTGCATAAGCATTGACCTCTCAAGAATCAAGAAGCGTGCCCAAATCT
This sequence comes from Papilionanthe hookeriana x Papilionanthe teres, assembly GCA_022702705.1. NCBI lineage: Eukaryota > Viridiplantae > Streptophyta > Magnoliopsida > Asparagales > Orchidaceae > Papilionanthe > Papilionanthe hookeriana x Papilionanthe teres. The sequence continues at coordinate 111,940,120 of CM040424.1, read as the reverse complement.
AAGTGGCACGAAAGTGTCAGCCTCTCTATGAGCAATGCTCAAGTGTGTGCATAGGCGCCCACAAGATGGCAAATATATTATGGGTGTACTGTTTGGGTGCTTTGAGTCCACAAAACTCAACAATCTCCCATTTGGAAATGATAGCATCCAACACCAATCCTGTGTATCTGCACCTCCATCTAAATCACCTTCATAGTCATGTACCGTGGTGTGGCTCACCCCAGTCTCAACTTTCATGAAACTCAACTAAAGCTAAGCATAGCTTTAGTTTCTCATTAGTCGCCTCTTCTTCAACATATCTTGAGCTGTGTATATCTTCTCCAGAAATAACTACCCATTTTCAATGAGAAAGCCAATAAGACGACACATCAGCTGAATGTATTACTTCCTAACATGAAAAGCTACGTTGTTAGAATGATGAATTGCACACATACTATCACTTTAGAGTTTTTCAATCCTCTGCCTCTTGCCCAATTCTTCCATGAAACTCTATAGCCAAATCATCTCCTTGTCAGCCTCTGTTATAGCAAAATATTTGACTTCTATAGTTGAAAGTGCAACGATCTTCAACAACCTGGAAGCCTAACTCACCACTGTCCCAAAGTACAGATATACCCATTGTACTTCTCATTCTATCCACATCTCTTGCTAAATCTAAATATATAAATCTCCATAGAGTGATCACTACACTTCCATGGAAAATTGCCCAATTGATTGTTCTACTCAAATACTTAAGAAATTACTTTAATGCCTTGCAATGACGCCTACCTGGATTGCACATGTACCTGCTAACCACTCCTACTTCATATACAATATCTGGCCTGGTACAATTCGTCACATATGTTAAACCTCCAACTGCATAAACATATGAAGTTCTCTCTATTTGTGATTGCTCTGCTTCAGAGTTAGGCGATATCTCCTTAGATAGTTTGAAGTGACTACATAAGGGAATACTAACCAGTTTTACCTTACTCATATTAAACATCTGTAGGAATTCTCAACATACTCTTCTAAAGAAAACTTTAGTGTTCCTACACTCTTGTCCCTGCTGATTCTCACGCCAAGGATCTTCCTGTTTGGTCCTAAGTCCTTCATTTTGAACTAACTTGGTAAATGTTTCTCCAAGTGCCTCATTGTTTCCATATTTTCCCCCTACAATCAAGTTGTCATCCACATACAAAAGAATCAAGATATGAAAATTACTGAAGTGTTTAATGAAACAGCAATGTCTATCTAACACTTCAAGTACCTTTTTGTTTGACATGAACCTGTTAAACCTCATGTACCACTATCTTAGGGCCTACTTCAGCCAGGCTCTTCTTTAATTTGGAGACTAAACCTTCTTTGCCTGAAACCTAGTCATGTTGTGGTTGCACCAACTATAGATCCTCCTCCATATCTCCATGTAAGAAAGTTATTTTTACATCCATCTACACTAGATGTAGATCTTCTTCCGTTACCAAACTCAGCACAACCTTGATAGTCGTTGTCTCCAGCACTTGAGAGAAGATTTGTATGTAATCTACGTCTTCCTTCTACTGGAAAAACTTTACAACAAGTCTTGCCTTGTAGCGCTTGCTACCATCTGACTCCTCTTTCAGCCTGTAGGCCCCACTTTTTTTTAGTGCTCTTTTGTCATTTGATAGTACCGTCAAGTTTCACGTCTGATTTCACTCCAAAAATAACATTTCTTCATCCATAGCAAGCTCCCACTCCATTGAATCTTCAATTTGAGTGGCCTCCTCGAAGTCCTCTACTTAACCAGTTTCAGTTAGTAACAAATATTGTAAAGAAGGAGAATGTTTGTGTACAGGTCATTTTAATCTGTTGGATCTTCTGACTTCTGTAGCAGGTGAATGAGAAGCCTCCAGTGCTAATTCTAATTAAGCATTCCTATAAAAACCATGGAACCTCACCACTACAAAGAATTTCACTATGAAATCAAAAATTTTTACAGAGAATTTACAACAATTTCCTCTTTACGCACAAGAAAACTCATAGGACATGCTCCACAGTCTTTCTTCTCCAATCCGATGCAAAAATCACACTGAATTACTAAAATCTACTTCGTTGACTCTTCTCACCGTCACCAGGATGCTTATCAAAGATTGCCAAAGGAGGACTCAAGAAGAAATTCACCCTACAACACTTATGTCGCTTGAAATCAGAACATAAAACTGTAAATTAGTACAAACTGCTCAGGGCACATAAGCACCTGGAATTGGTGCCTAAGCACCAAGGCCTTGGTTGTGCGCTTAAGTTTGGGAGCATATGCGTCAACAGGTTTAGCACATAAGTGCAGTCCTCTCGGGAATCAAGTAGTGCGCCCAAGTTTAATTGGCGCATATGCGCCCATAGGCTGGTGCATGAGCGGTAGCCTCTTTGCGAGCAACGCTCAAGTGGGTGCATAGGCGCCCACAACCCGTCTCAAGTGTACAAGGTGCACTGTAAGATTATTTGAGCTCCACACAAACTAACAAAATGTTATTGCAAAAATGGTGAAGCCTCACTTTGATGTACACTTCAAATATTTTGAATATTCACTCAAATTAATATAACCATTAAGCCGTCAATATTTTATCATTTCCCTCATAATATTATATTCTCTCTAGAAAAGACATTTATAAGTATTAAACTCTCTTAAAATATTTATAAAATCATATCACAAATGGTCACCAAAAAGACTTTAAAACTAGCCTTCAACAACTTGTCAAAGTGTCTGCAATGGCTAGTTGACTATTAGCTACTTTTTAATTACACGTTCTTGAACTCTATTTCACACATGCTAGTGTCACAAAGGTGACTTCAATTCTTGCATGCCTAGAGGCATCAGCTAAGTGATACAATTAGTAAATAATGTAAGAATTTTATAGAATTAGTAAATAGTGTATGAATTTATTTTAGTGATAATTATATACATAATAAATGTACAAAAATACTGTGAACACATTGAACTCAAAGAAACTTAAATGACATAATTATTAAATAATTATTTTAATAGCGCATAATTAATCTAATTAATCATACTTACGTAAATTTAATATAATGAATAGAACATGTAAAGTTTAGTAAATTTATCAACATGTAAAAAAAAAACTATTAATGAATATTTATAATTTGCATATATATTGAACAAAATAAAAACTATAGGATCACTTTAATATGCCAACTTTTCTAGGTAATAAAATATTATATGATGATAAAATTAAGTACCATATCTTAAAATTAAATAAGAATTACAGTAATTTTTAACAGCTCAATAAATATATAATATATCAATTAAATTGAGAAATAATTCAATTTAAATCATTAGAATTATATAACAATTTTACAAATTAAAAAATAAAAAAGTTTAAATATTTTTAATAAAATCACAAGAAGTGCTAGCTGCCACCGTGAAAATTATAAGATGGGCTCTAAAGAACATGATTTTGCAGCAACCTAATCAACGTTGGCTTCTTCAATTTCATCTGCATATTGTTTAACAGGATCAAAACAAGCCATTGCTGTTGGTCATCTCAACTTTCCCCTTATCGATCCCTGTTGACCTTAGTCTTAGGTGGCGTTTGGGGCGGCTTATTGAGGGGCGGTGGCGTTATGAAAACGCCACCGCCTGTTTGAATAAGGCGTTCGGACGCGACTTATTCGTACCGCCCGAACAGCGCTTATTAAAATATAACTGAAGGCGAAAAGCGGGGCATGGGAAGCTTATCGCGCGTTTAGGATTTCTTTTCCACGGGTGCCCCTCTCTACGCGTCGCCCTCCCTGCTCGAAACCGTCCGCAGAGCCGACTCCTCCCGTCGAGCAAATCCCGGATCGCCTCTTCCTTCGGCTGTTTCCGCGAGCCCTAGCCCTGTCTCTACACTTCCCCGTCGAGCAGCATTTCCGCGGCTCATCCTCTTTCGGCTGGATCGGCCAGATCGTGTAGATCAGCCAGATCGGGTAGATCGGCGCCAAATCAGGTAGATCTTTACCTTATTTCTCTGCCTACACTATGTAATGATTTTAAGTTCTTGATTTTAAGTTTCTGTACCTACAGTATGTAATGCTATCCATTCCATTCTAGAAATGGAGCCCTCAAGCGCCTTTTCCATGTCTATGTTTATTATTTTGATGTCTCCAAACTTTTGAAGTTATCTTAGCATGGGAAGGTAGATCTAAAAGTGGGCCGATACAGACTTTTCCATGTCTATGATCACATATAAAATCTTACCCTATTGTTAATGGTTTTTTGCATCAATTGTTGAAACTAGTGTTTACTTTAGCATATGCTCCTCTTGAAAAATTTTAGAGAAGGATGGACTGCATAAGGAAGATTGGTTTTCATCATTCTTTGTATAATCTTTTTTTAAAATTTATTGTTGTATCAAATAATGACTAAACTAACAAATGCAATGACTCATGAACAAGGATTGAAATAGCCAACTCACACTGCAGTATTACTTGGCATTAAATTTTGCAAAGATTTTTGTTGGACACTATGTATACACATTGCCCTACATAAGAATTGACTGTTTCAAGTCTTGATCTAATGTTGTCGTTATATAAAATCTTTTCAACTTATTGGAACTTTACATTTTCTTATTTTTACGAGATATGCTTGTAGACATATCAGAAATATTTCTCGTGTTTTCTTTTATGTGGATGTATATGTGCATGGGGACATTTCTTCTGTTTTTAATATGCATATTTCTATATGCATGCTTATTTGTGCATAAAGGTTAGATGAAACCAATTAAACTTTGCTTAATGTGCATAAAGGATAAAAAGTGTAGGCGTATATATTACAATATGAGCAAAAAATTTAGCATGTAAGCACTCCTACAATTAGTAGTACTTACATATGGCATTCTAGAAGGTTGTTTCTAGCTTTATATCTTTGGTAGATACCCGTATGAGGAATTATCGTATGGTGGCTTAAATTCATTATTTTTTAAGCTCTGATAAGGGCCATTGATTTATCCACATGGTTTTACTATTTTAGTTTATCATCTCACTCTATACACTACGACTTTCACTTGTAACTCCCAAACCTACTCTTCTTCAATCCACGCTGTCACAATAAATGATATTGGAATAAATACAACTCTTATAGAACTCTTTAGTATAACCTAAATTTTTTTTGCTTTTGATTTGGGTATTAAGGCTTTCATTCAAGCGTATGCCTTATTTTTTTTTGTTTGATGAGTAAGCAATTCTATGTTTTGTAATCAGCTAGAGCATGTAAAAAAACATAGAATCCAATTAGATTAATTTTAGAAAATTTTGTATCTTTTTCATTAATTTTTAACTAACGAATGCAAAATATGCTGCAACTTTTGCATTGTTTTATTAGCAATGGTTAGGAAAAATGAAGCCGGTACCTCAGCAATGTGGGATAAGGAGGTTACAAACATTTTCTGCAACATCTGCATCAGTGAGATTGACGCCGGTAATAGGCCAACCACCCATTTCAGTAAGGAAGGTTGGTTGAATATAGCTCAAAAGTTCAATGAACTGACAGGAAGAGATTATGAAAGAGTACAGTTTAAAAACAAATGGGATCAGTTGAAGAAAGAGTGGAAAATGTGGAAGGGGCTGAAACTTGGATACACGGGGTTGGGCTGGGATCCCAATAAACGGACAATCAATGCTTCAGATACTTGGTGGGCCGAGAAAATTGAGATAAGATTTTATTCATCTTCTTGTTTTCAAAATTTTTATTACATTTCTCATTTATTATAAATTTTTTTCAATTAAGCTTTTATGTCCCTAAACCCTAATCTCAACGTAATGTTACAGGCGACGCCAGCACTTAAAAAATTCAAACAAAGCGGAATTGAACCAGAGTTTGAAGAAAAACTTGACATAATGTTTAGAGGGGTGGTGGCTACGGGAAAGTTTGCAGTCAGCCCTAGTGAGACAGGGTTTACTGCAAATCAGAGTGATTCCCCACCAGATCCGGTGTATGTTGACGAGGAAATACACAGTGTCAACCAGAGGGAGATGGGTGAGTCAAGCTCACGGTCGAAGAGGCCCAGGCAAGGGAGAAAGAAGAAAGAAAAGGACAGTATCCTGTTGGATAAGCTCGACCGTCTCATTGATGCTTTTGGAGCACCAGCGCTAGCTCCAGCTCCTGACAGCGGTATCATGGAAAGTATTCGGACTTTTGCTACTATCCCTGAAGTGGTTGCGGACAGGCACTTCTATGCAATGGCTATGAAAAATCTAGAGGATCCAACACGCAGACAAATATTCATGGCGACGGAGCCGGAGATGCGCGCTGAGTATTTGCGTGTCATCATGGATGACTGATCTTTTTTATGTTTTTCCTGTCTTATGTATTGTACTATTTAATGTTGTGTACGCAGTTGTTATTCGGACTTATGTTTTCTTGTTAGTTGTACCTCTGCCTGATTCAACTCAAGAACTAATTAGTAGCGCTATATGCATTTGAAGTTATATTTTAATTGTATATGGTTTCCTCTACTGAAAAGTAATTGCTGGTCTTACTAACATCTTCTTGTTTCTAGGATGGATACGCAACACGAACGTCGTAAGAGAATGGCATTGGCTGCAGCTATTGCCATAATATTGGTGGAGTATTATCGATCCAGCAGCCTTCGTCTACCCCGTATGACCTCCACCTATGTTGGGGACAAATGGGTGGGTGAGATGCTTTCAGGACATCCAATTCATTTTAGCAACATATTTCGAATGTCTGTCCCGATATTTTTAGATCTGCTTCACGAGTTATCCCTAAACCATGGACTTCAAGGTTCTTCGAGAACGACAAGAAGAGAGGTACTGGCCATAACCCTATATATTTTGTCACAAAATGAATCAATTAGAGCTGCCATGGAGAGATTTCAGCATTCATCCGAGACAATCAGCCGCTATTTCTCCAAAGGCATACAGGCACTTGCTAGTTTAGCCACTAAAATCGTCAGGCCAGAGGATCCATCATTTGCTTATACCCCAGTTCAAATCCTAAATGATCATCGTTACATGCCATATTTCAAGGTAATTTTCATTTTATTTACGTTCATACCAAAAAATAAATATCTTCTAACTATGCAGAACAGAACTGCATAGGTGCAATTGATGGTACTCAAGTACATGCTCGAGTAGCCAGTCAGGATAAGGTAGCTTTCATTGGTCGAAGCGGTTCACCAACTCAAAATGTCATGGCGGTGTGTGACTTTAATATGTGCTTCACCTATGTTATGGCGGGCTGGGAAGGGAGTGCGCATGACAGTCGGATTTTCTCTTATGCTACTACCAATCGAACGCTGGGTTTTCCTCAACCGCCCCCAGGCAAGATATGATTTAAAAAAAAGTCCTTCTTATATGTGCTTATTATGTGTAACAATGATTTATCATAATAGGGAAATACTATTTGGTTGATGCTGGGTACCCTATGCAGAGAGGGTATTTAAAGCCATTCCCAGATACGAAACACCACATCCCTGATTTTGAGCGTTCTAGTGGCGTCGCCCGGGGCAGAAAAGAAATGTTTAACAAGCGACATTCTTCTTTGCGCGGTGTGATCGAAAGAACATTCGGCGTTTGGAATAATAAATGGGTCATTCTACGCGATATGCCGGCGTACCCATTTTATAAGCAGGTACGCATCATGATTGCTACGATGGTGCTCCACAATTTCATTAGACGACATCCCTCCCGGCACGATACAGACTTCAACATGGCTGACGTTGACGATAGTGATTCCCCCCTGATGAATACGATTCTCAACTTGGGCAATCTATTCCAGAGGAAGTCATAGAGTCTGAAGAATTTGAAACGCAGGATGGGGAAGGTGCATCGGAGATGGCAGATTTGCGGGAGCGTATCACAGATACGATATGCGACTCCTGAATTCTACCGTACTTACCTCGTTTCAATATCTTATGTGAACTTGTAATGATCTCTACTTAAACTGGTAGAATTAAATTAAATGTTTTTTTTATTGAATGTATCCAAGCCGTCCCCGTTAAATGACAGATCTTTAATTGATAATGTGTTTTCTGAAAAAAAAAGGGAAGAGAAAGAAGCAAATAATTCTTTGTTTGAAATGCCTTTATTGCTTTTGGGAGCAAAATGGGAACTTACCTCCATTACCAAACTTGCCAAATTTACCTCAGCTTCCTGATCCACCTGCTACTCCATCCAATCCATTATTCCGGGCATCCCAAAGCAGTTACCATCAAAAGAGACCAAACCTTAAATTGTTGAACTGTAGAACTTATTCTGGTTTATTAATACGTAATGTTTATTAATATGCAATGTATCTCATGGTGATAGCTATTGTGTAAGAACTTTGTTTCATGTGATTACGTACCTCGAGAATAAATTTAATTTTGATATGCTCAATTTTCCTTTGTGCGTTGTGGTAACATTCCCAAATTGTGTAGTAAATTGGTTTGAATTCATACTCATGATTAAAGAGAGTAACAAATGGGATAAAGCAAGCTGCATGAACTCTGAATTATCTGTTGTTATAACCACTGATTTGTTGATTCAATGCTACAAATCAACTAATCACTGAGACAATGTTACTCGTTCAAGTAAACTGATCGAGAAACATTCCACTCAATTCTTTCTTTTTTTCGTATCTAGCACTTAAACTTTTAATTTTTACAATTTATTACAAGACATATAAGCTGCTTTCCCATCAAAGTTTTGGGTCCAAGCCTGTGTATTTCACTCTAAAAGTTAAAATGGTGATACGTTATGTGCACCATTAAAAATTTTTGTGTTTTCAACAAAATAGATGGTGGGGTCTCAAGGATGTACACGAGGCTGGTACCGTCAGTTATCAAAGCAAGAGGGATCTTTTTAGAATCTACTCCAATACTGTTATGTCATGCCGGAGTACTACACATAATCTGCCCCTTTTGCTAACGATCTACTACATCTCTTGATATAATTTGATGTTTTATTAATCTTTTGAGCCATGCAGTGACCTTTCCTTTAGATCTTGTGAGACGGCGGATGCAATTGGAAGGCGCAGCTGGTAGACTTATGAAATTCTGAAATCCCTCCTATCAAGCTCTTTTGGAAGCAGCTAATGCTGTGTTTTTTTGCTTTGCACACCATTACATGATCATATTCATGGCTGATATCCTTTTAGACAAACGAGTTTTTACAGATTGCCTGAGAAAATCTATGGTGGCAGATTTTGTAGTTGCTGCCACAATTTGACATTTTGACTCCTTATATAGCCGTTATTGATTATCAAGCCCGGCGAGAAAATTTGCTGATATAGATTATTGATTTGCTGTAATTTTTACGCATACTTATGTTGACATTCTTTTCCATCTTCATTGTTCATTCATTGAGTCGAACCTTTGGTGCTGTTCAGCCTTCATTGTTGTAACTCAATTTGAGAACTTTGTTGGCATATATAAATCCTTAACTTTTATACTTTTGTTCAGTAATATTACAAATTTAAAAAAATTATTCTAATTAAGCTTGTCGGTCAAATCAGAGCTTTGCAAGTTCTACGTTTCGAAATTTTAACCTTTTTTTTTCTTTTTTTCTTTTTTTTTGGTTATTATTGTATTCTGTTATCAAGTTGTACCTGTTATGAAAGTAACAAATTTTGAATGTCTCAATTCAATGCCAAAGAGCACATCTCTTGATGGAGGTGTATTATTGGTTTTATTCTTGAGATTTGGTGATTGATGTAAGAAAAACTTTTTATTTGTGATTTCTTATTATAGGAATTGATTTATGTTGCAATGTGTACTTCTATGCAATTTGTAGCTCTTTGATTTTTATCTTCTTTGCTTTTGAATTAATCAATTTTTGAGATATTGATACTCATTTGGAACTAATCAATTGTCAGTGCTTGTTGTATTGCTAGCCATATTGTCGTTGTATTTGTTGATGTGTCGTTTGTTTCCTCTGCCACTATTTGCTATGGTTGCTTCTTTGCCGTTATTGTACTCAAAAAAAAAAATCCACAAACCATTGAAAATATTTCCATGGCATTTTTCGTCTCTTATTATTGGTTTATATTGTAATGTTTAGAGGTTGGTTAGGGATCAAGTTGATATTAGATAATTGACACCGCCCCTTAATAAGCTTTACGTTATATCAACATGGTATAAATGAAGCAATGGTTCAAAAATAAAGGTAGCCGCTTGCGTGTTTACATATCTATGCATTCTATTATTGAGACTTTTACATGCATACCACACAATTCTTGTGTGTTTACATATCTAACTTCAAAAGTTTATATTTACATTTACAACACTTTGGTGTCATAAACCTATGCTTGAAATGGAGTATTTCACTTTTAAGAAGTTATTAATGGTTGTATATTTCAATATAGATGTTATAGATTTGAGTGATATAAAAGTGAATATAAAATTAGGTTCTACTTATGTAAATATGTAAGAATTGGGTGGTAGGTATGTAAATGCCTTTTTTAATTTTTTTATTCTGTCTTAAATATTTGCAGGAAGATGAGCTACAGGTCTGCAGTAAAGTCCGAGCGAGTACTATGTCGCTGTGGCTTGCCGACCATAATACTCATGTCACGTAAGGAACATAGCTACGGGCGACAGTTCTACAGATGTCCTCGGTGGGGACAAGGATTAGAAGATTGCAAGTTCTTCAGGTGGGTTGACAATACGTCTGTAACTACATTATCTCAGTCGAACACCGTTGCTCGGGGATCTATGGCATCACAAGTTCAAGACATTGCTTCTAGTTCGATCGCTTCCGCACGGACAAGTTTACTCACGGTTACATGGTGTCGAGCAGGCAACAATCATCGTGACATGCTCTTACATCATAAAATGAATGCTTGTCATTTTTCTCCTCGTAATTTTAACTCCGCTACTTCTTCTTTTTATTTAGGTTTCGTGAAACTCGACTATTAGGTGTGGTCTCTATGTTTTTGTATTTAGGTTTCGGATTGTCTTGTATTTTATTTGGATGTCTGTTGGTTATGTAAATGTATTGTTGTATTTTGAAAACCTTTCATTAATATGTTTGATCTGGTTTTAAAATGAAAAATGTTTGAGTGGTGTATATGTGAATAATTCTTAAGCGATACCAATGCTTGTCATTTTCGACTTGTTCGAATATTTTTTAGTTAAAAAATGGCTCATAGTCAATGTGTTATGTGAATTTAAGCTTCATGTTTGGCGCAAATCAAATATTTTTATTCATTTTAAAGCTTGTGTTCGGCTTATATTTAACTTGAATGATTTACAAAATTATAAATTTGAATATTTTTTTGAATACATTAAAAAAATTAATATAAAGTATTTATAATAATATATATTTAATTATTGAATTCAATTGAGCCAAAATAAGCTCTGAACACGTTCAAACAAAAGTCTATTATTATTTGGGTTATTTAGAAATCAAGTTAAATAAAATTGTTCGTGTTCGCTAGCTTCTTAAGCAACTAATCGAATAAGAACTAATGATTGTGATCGAAATTTAAAGCGAGCTTAAGAGCCCAATGGCATAGCGATAAATGATATTTGGGGGTAGATTAGAAGCATATTGTACATTTTAAAGGGATTGGTTAGTGAGGTGAGGTACACAAGCTTTACATAAAAATTGCATGATATATAAGTAAATATTTAAATGAAAAATTTTTTATTAAAAATATTTGTCGTTAAATTTTAAATAAGATTTTATACTTAATAAAATTTTATCAAGAAAAAAAGGAGCATAAATTGTTATTTTTCTACAAACAACTGCATATAAACAGTTTTCAAACCGCAGAAACAAACAATGCTAAGAGCTTATTCATTTCGAGGCATAAGAGTCATTTATCCATAACATGTTAATAATCAGTCGTTTTCCAAACGTTCAATCAAAACAGAACAGACGAACTTATTCGAATCAATTCTTATCAATGAAACTTATATGAATAAGCAGCTTATCTGAATAAGCTGAATACTATTCAGCTGCCCCAAACAGACCCTTAGTCTGCGTCTTTTTCTGTTGCCTTTCTATCAACGACTACCCTTCCTTTTCTAGCACCCACGTGGTTAGGCTAGTCCTGACCTAGTCCAGTTAACTTGAGTTTGGTTCGACTGACCCTAACTTAGACTGAGGGGCCCAAGCCTGACTAGGTTGGTCCTTGGGTCGGCTTTGGTATTTCCGAGCTTGACTGAAATTTTAATTTAAATTAATTTGATTAAACCCAAATTTATGCTTAAATTTAAACTAATTTTGATAAATATAAAAATGTACCAAAATCAAAATTAGAATAAACTTAAAAGTAAATTCAATTCAACCCATAACTCGCTAAAATCTAAACTAAACTTAACATAACCATAGTTTAATTAAACTTTAAAAACATAATTTAAACTAATTTAAATCATAAACTTACGTAAAAATTAACCTAAATTTGAAATTTATGTATATTTATGTTCACACACACACACACACACACACATACACACACACACACATATATGCCAAGAATACTAGCATGAATCTTAAAGTCATTGGGCGGCCCAAATGGAGGTCAAACAAACAGAGCGTCCTACCACCCTATCACCTTCCAGGCAGGGAAAAATTGGACTGGTCTCTCACAATGAGAGAGGCCGACGGCGGAACACACACCGACCGACCATGACACATTTAGGAGTGCCCATCCGCAGCAGTCTGACCAATCAGTGAAGAACGAGATCTTTGTGAGGTCGAGCACCTCGACCGACTGACACGTACATCAGAGAGCACAATCACCACTCCCCAGTCGTCTCGGTTGACCGACGACAAGCCAGTCAGCTAGCTCATCATCTCATAATTGAAATTCAAATTGTAATGCAGATATGACATGAAATTCATACAAATAATTAGTGTACTAATCATATTAAGATCGGTTTTTATAAATGTTCTATCCTTTATGTTTTTGTACAATATACATTTCTATAAATATGGAGCAAAAATACGAGTAAGGAGACCTTGGACTCGACACTTGCACCAAGGAATATCAGGCTTACTCTACTCTCTCTCTCTTCTCTTTCCGTCATCCGGCTCTAACTCTCGGGGCATGACTCACAAATGACAAATTAGTATCCTATATATATATATATATATATATAATAATGTATTTTATGCGAAAATAGTGCAAGCATGTTAAAAAGAAATTCTAATTAAAATTGAGAGAAAATCATGCAAAAAAATTTACTCTTAAGAGCCAACCAAACATTATAAGAAAGATAAGAAACAAAAAATATTTGCCATACTGAATAGACTAAACTAGCGATCATTTAGCATGTCTACAAATAAATTGATAAGGATTTCAAACAATTAGAAGTATACTTATTTAAGGAAGGATCATGTGGTCAAACTATATTGCAAGATTTATCACATCAATTAAATGCAAACTTATTCCCCAAAACTTGTCTAAAATAATTTCTCTATTAAGTAATGTTAAGCAATTTGTATACTCAAGTTTAATTTAATAAATACTCATAGTTGCATTATTTATCTATTTCATCATATAATTTTAGTACAATATTAGCAATTCTTTGTATTGTTCTTGGTGTTTTCTTTTTAATTTAGAATTGTTATTTGAATTAGTAATTTATTTATTTTGTTCTTATTTAAGTAACAAAAATTTTGTATTGGTTTAGTGCTTTCAATTTAATTTAAGTTTTATACATTCAACCTCCCTATTAAGTTTAATAATTTAAGCAACACATTAAGTTAACTTAGATGCTACATTTATATTATTAGTTTTATCATGAAAGTATCTAACTTATATCATGCTAGATCAATACATTTACTTATCTTACAGATTCTGTTATATATATATATATATATATATATATATATGGGTTCCATTGGTATATACATTATGTGAGATTTAAATTGATGAACTATGAAAGAGTATCAAAGTATTTATTTACATAAGCAGCTCATTCCTCTTCTCTTTACCTATGCCTTCCTTATATTATCAATATACTAATGACGATTTGATATAAAGGGAAACTTAAGCTCTACTTAAGCAAAAAATAAGCTAAGAAGTCTTCATTTGGTTTGTCCTACTTGTTTAATTCCTTCAAGTATTTTTTTAGTCTAAAATATCCTTAAGAAAATATGATCATAAATAATTCTGAAGGACATAAACTTTTGAGGAATATTCATGAATGTAAGTAATGTATAGTGTTTAGGGTTAGATGCAAGGGATTTGAATTATAGCTAGCCTCATGTTAAAATATATCTTAAAATCTAATAGAAAGTTTTGTAATCTAAGGTTTAAGAGCCTAAGTGTGAAGGTATTATTTATATCTATCCTTATCTTTAATTATGTTAATATGAATAATATTAGGAAATAATAGGTTATGTGCATTGCATTTGATCCACACAAACAAAATGTATAAGCCGGCAGGTCTTAATTGTGTTTAGTTGGCCTATTGGGCTTGAGTTTTACTTAATTTTGTTATGTGGACATGATCCTAAGTTATAGATGATTAGACAAAAACTTGACTGGATAAGGATATAAATTAGGCCATCTAGATACAAGGCTAAGTTTAATAAGTCAAGATTTTAAGATTAGATTTATAATACGTATAGGTTTGAATTTGTATTAGGCTACCATGACCAAACCAATTTGTTTCTATGCTAAGAAGGATTAGTCAAATGATCCATAAGTAATGGTGGGAGCTTAGGTTATATCGATCCTTAGATCTGATGTTAATTTAGCCTAAAATTAACTTTGGTTTATCATTGGTTAAGATTAAAGCCACTAGGTGGTCCACAACTAGGGTGACTTATGAAGTGTGTAGGTGGGCTAGTCAGACACTTAGGGTTGCATAAGAGTATAGACTAGGTATTCAATTGAGCATTATGTTAAGCTTAGTTATGGGTTAAGAGCTTAAGAGGCCGACTAGCCCTTATTAGGTCTATCTAAGCTGTTAACATATGTTAAATGTATGTTTAGCATATTATTAATGTCTCGAGGAGTGAACTGATTGTAAATTGGGCTCTAAGCGCACCTTACTATACGGTTAGAGTCTATAATTAGAACCTAGACTTGGCCACTTAGTAGAATCCATTAAACCTTACATAAACCGGGTCAATTGAGCTAGAGCGGAGTAGTCTAGTAACTATCAACGAGTGAGGGAGTTGGTGGACATGTTGTGTTAAAGCACTCTAATGGACTTTATAAGACTAAATTTACTTGAGTTTTCCAAGGGGGACTGAGGCTGGGTCCAAACATTAAGTTAAGGCTAGGTAGGAAGTTTGAGACTTTGTAGTAGCTATAAGCTCTAGAGTTTGGGACGATTCAAATGTTAGGTCAACAATAAACTTTTGTTTAAACACCTATAAATATTTTTCAAGAGCGTGTTCAACATTTCTCTCCCATTTTCTCTCTCTTTCTCTCTCTGTAAGCTTCGGCCATTTTTATTGTTCTTAAATTATGATAAGCTCTTATTTAGTTTTAAAATTAATCACAAATTCATGGGTCATAAAATTCTCCGAGGCCAAAATTAAGTATTTATTTTAGCCAATTATATATATAGAACTAACTCAAGACACCCATCATTCAAACCCGAAATTTATTAATTTCTATATACAACAATAATACAATTTTAAAAATGTTGAATTTTCTCTTTGATTATGATAAATTTAGTTTATTAAAATTATGTCTGTTTGAGTTATAGTTTAAATTTTATTTTTTAGGTAATTGAATGAGTAAGCAACACTGTCAAAGTAACTTAGGGTGTGTTTGGGGGAGCTTATTCACAGCGGTGGTGTTTTCAAAATGCCACCGACTATTTGCAAAATGCTTTCTAGAGGTGTTTTTAAAATCTCCATTCTCATATTTGTATTAAAAGCGGATCGCGCTATCCGTTTATTGTTTGAGCGAAAGACTTTCGCTGCCCTCACTGTCGCTCTCGCTCTCACTGCCCTTGTTGTCGCTCTCGCAGCTCTCCACCCTAAGTGACACATTCGACCACCCTTGCGCTCGCTCTCGCTGCTCACCGCCCTAAGCATCGGTCTCGCTCTCGCTCTCTGTTCTCTGCCCTAACGACACGACCTCCCGACCCCTCGCTCTCCCTGCACTAAGCAATTCATTCGCTCCTCCGCCCTAAGCGTCACTCTCGCTCGCTGTATCTTTTCTATAAATTATGATTGAGAACTTGCATTTTGAATATATATTGATTATTGACGATTGTATGAATAAGATTATTCTTGAGGCCTTTTGTATCGTCTCTCTTTACCAATTTTGTGTACTTGGATTTTTCCAAGCTTTGCCGGGGGAATTACTTTTAGGTGACATGTATACTTTAATATTTACATCCATAATACTCAAATCTTTAATATCACATAAAAATGCCACTTTCCTAACTTTTTAAAGGTCAAATGCATCTTTTTCCCACATGATACTGGGTTTTTTGTCTCTAGAATTTGTTTTGGAAGTTTTACATACACACAAATCAAATCTTTTGTAAAATATTTTACAAACTTGCCATATTACCAATAAATTAATGCTATGTTGCATCTCCAAGAATAGTAATGAATTTCTCAAATTTTATTTATACGATATGAAATGGGTAGAGATTGAAATTTTACTTTGTATATACAACTTCTGCAAGTCAGATTGTTCATTTACCAAAAAAACACTGTAAATCAGTTGTTTTCAAAATGCACAAACCAAACAGCTAAACAACTTATCCAAAATAGGGACATACTGGTTATTTATTCAGAATCAACTGTTTTCCAAACGCACAAATCAAACAGTCTAACAGCTTATCAGGATCAACTGCTTATCAGGATAAGCAGCTCATCTGGATAAGCAGCTTTGCAGCTGCCCCAAATAGACCCTTAATGTTCAGCTAAATAAGTAATATAGGGCCTATCAATGGGTAGTTGACCGAGCTTAAATGAAACTTTGGGGAGCGGAGTACTAAATAAACAAGGTTTTAATGTATATTTACAAACAAAAGGAATTTAAGATTGGAAAATATAAGATTCAAATCATTGCATCTTTAAAAGAACATAATTCAGAATTAAATAACTATATTATTGAACTTATTAATCAACCTGTTAAAAGGTTTTAAATAATATTATTAATGAATTTAAATAAATTAAACAATAAGCTATTCAAGTTGTGCATTTAGATTTATAAAAATACTCAAACTTCTTCAATTAATTAATTAATCAATCACGAATAAATTTAATCAATCTAATTTATGAGCAACTTTGGAACATGTTTCAAAGTATTGTTTGTATCTTTTAGGGCACACATGTGATTTAATTTATTTTAATTATAAAGTTATGCAGAATAGTTATGATCAATTTTGCTATATTATCAATTAAATATATTTTCATATGTTCTACGATGAATTAAATAGTTAATTATCACATCCCTTAAAAATAACTATTATTGCTTATTTACAAAGTATGCAATTACTAGAGTGGATTGAATGATCACATCACATGTACATGAAATTATGGCGACGTGGCCATTTCATACGCTCTTATAAATACGCACTAACAAAATATTCAATATTTTCTTGTTCCTATCGGACTTCTCCATTTGAATCAGCTATGCGGTGTCAATAACATAAAATTAAATTAAAAAACAATATTCTGAAACCTGTACTAGTCATTGAACAGGTAATTGGAGAGGTTCAATGTTCAAGTGTTGAATCAGGGTTCAACTAGACGGCCTAATAAATCATAAATACATCTAAGAATGACGATAGATAAGGTAAATTGAATTTCAAATATTTTTTATGTGATATGTGTGATTTGTCTGGTATAATGCAAAAAAAAATAAAAAAATAGAGTTTAGGTGTTAGATATGTAAATTACATAAAATTGGTAGTAGAAATGTAAAAAAAATACAAATTTTGGTCTATAGGTCAAATCGGCCAGTTTCTGTCAGTTCAACCGATTCAATCCAATTCGATGCAGGGGCGGTTTTTAAGCTAGCCCGAATAGGACCACCGGCCAGCTCGATCTGGTTTCTAAACAGTGATAAAAATAAAAAAATAATGTGGTGTGTTGTATACTTAAATAGTAATATTGTAAGTGGTTTGTATGCAAATCCCTTTATATTAATATTGTGGAATCGGAAGACACGGCTAAGGAATAGAGCGCTGATGAATGAGGGGGGGGGGGGTTGGGCGGGGGTGGCGTGGGGAGAAGAGCGAGCAATAGCACAGTAATGAATAATAAATTTGCTTAACAATTATTCATAAAAGGGGCCCCTTATTTATAAAAATGGGTCATTGTACAGTTAGATACTATACCCCAAAAGTTTGTCGGTATGGTGGGGGTATTTCAGACTATACCTAAAAAAGCCCATGGGGCCCATGGCTATAGACGGGCAGCTGTGAGGCTGGGAGGCCATCAAGGCAGGGGTAGAGGGTGTGAGACCAAACAACCGTTAGACCTGGCGGTGACTTACTTAGTTCACATCAATCATTTTGGAACCGATGGATGTGCTCCATCTTCTCAATCTATCCGGGTTGCAAGGCACCCGCTTCATCGAGTGGATCTAGTCAGATGGGTTCTTCTGGGGTGATTTACCTTTTATCCATTTGGGGTGTACTGTCTTCCTGGTACTTGGGGGTTCATAGGCTCAGCATGTAATCCTGTGCCATCTTTGGTAGGTCCGGTGAGCCACATCAGTTCTTCCGCCATCAACAGGATGTCTTTTAGATTCTGTTGAAATATTTTCGATGTACATATTAAAGTTCACCGATTCTCTTGTTTATTGATAGCGACAGTTGCGATAAGAATGTTGACCTTATTTTTATGAGATCTTTCTTTCCCTCTCTTTAGAGCCTATGATCTAGCCTTAAGATTTTCCTATTCGAGCTTCTTGGAGAATTGGACTGAGACCCAAACTATTTAGAAATTCAAACCTCTTCTTGACTCTTTGTAGTTTATTATGGATGGTTTAAAATCCTTGACATTCAGTTGAGCCTATTAAAACTAACATATTGAAACTCCACTCAAGTGCTTATACGAAAAAGCCATAAGAAAACCCCACAACGAGACGAGCGACTCAGTGCTGAGAGCATTTTTCTTGATTTTGGCTGTTGCTTAAGCAAGGAATGATCAACATTTTGCTCATTGAATGACTCCAATCGGGTCAAAAGACTTCATTTGCCATGTCATATGAATCAAAGTTAATTGGTATGATCATCAGTGAACTTATTCGAGCAACCTGGGATGATGAAACAGATCGTTCGAGCGCGTCCGGGATGTCATTTTTACTTAGGAAGGACACCTATTTTGATAGAATTCTGAGCAGGATTAATTTGTGAGCAAATAGAAAAATTTACGTGAAATATTAATTTAAAAAAATAGAAGAAGAAATACAGAAAATTACTAATAAAGCAACCCTCGCCACCCCATTTGCTGGATCGAAATGCTCGGCCGAATGCCCCGCTCACGCCTCCTCTCCCAAAACTTCCTCCCTCTTCTACCCCTCCTCTCTCTACCCGATCCATCTCACGCCTCCCCCTCATACGAACGCAAGCCTGAAGCCCTTATTTCCTTCCTCTCGGCAAAATGAAACCCTCAAAACCTCCTCTCTCTCTCTCGAATGAAACCCTCAAAACCTCCTCTCTCTCTCGAATGAAACACTCAAAACCTCCTCTCTCTCTCGAATGAAACACTTGACTGAAAGCCTTCTCGTCAGCTGACACACTTCTTCGTCGGCAAGCAGCCCTAGTCGAACTCTCTCTCTCTTTCTCTCAACCGGCTCTCTTTCTTTTCTCCAAACCCAAGCCGAATTCTTCTTCCCGTCTTTCATCTAAAGCTTTTGGAAGTGAGATTTCTTTATCCTTTTCCCTTCATTTGAATTATCTATGGATTTTGCTTTTAGCTACTTATATTTCTAGGTTCGATACAATGTTAATGGTTTTCTTTCATGCTTGTAAAGATTTTTAAGAAGTCATGAAGGGTTTTCTCTAACGGATTTTGAGATCTATCCCTTCTTTTCTTTACATATGAAAGTTGCTTTTGCCATCAAAATCAAGAAGGATAGAATGGTTTGTGACTACTTGCTGGCTTGGCATTTGAGTTATCCATAAATTTATGATTAGTTGGAATGAAATATGTAGAACTTTGCAATGATGATATCTTATGTGAATCTTGTGAACTTTGAGTCCCTTCAGTTTCAATTCTTGGGTGTTTAATTTATGCCAAACCGAGATCCATTATTTCATGCTTTTTTTCTTGCAATTAGCGTATGAAATGCATGCTTCAAATAAAATTGATGTTGGGTTGAAATTTTGCATTTTTTATCCAGAATTTTGCATTCTTTTTTTCCATCATTTGTAATTGACGTATAATCTGACTGCTGGCATAATATTTGGGAATAAAAAAAAAAAACTTAATTTGCTATTTATTAAGGGTTAATGTGGATGTTATGTTTTGCTAAATGTTCTCTTATTAAAATGATTGGAGTAGCTTGCGGTTCTTGTTTAAATCTACCTTGCTATCATAGCGACGATGACACCTGTTTAAAGTTGGTTTGAATTTACACATATTCTTTTCGAAAGAATTATTTAAAGATGAATTATCTGTGGGTTTTCATTTTAGAATCTGTATATCATCAAATTGTTAACTCTCCAAAGATCCACATAAGGTACCATTATTTTATAATATTGCTCATATGGTAGGAGCCCAAATTATTGGTAAACTTGTATATATTTGCACATTCGACACTTCAATTGATGGGCTTTAAGCTTTCTTTTTTTTTATATATCCTATAATCGTATATGAGAGGTTATATTGTTAATATTTCTTGTGAAGGTCAGAATACATTGTATTTTTTTAGAATCTTTGTATTTCCATATGCAAATATTGTAATTTTTGAGAATTTACTTAAATAGTACAAAATTCTTATGTATCCACATGTCTCACACCTAAAACATTCATATTCATATTCATTGCATTCAAATATTTGATATCATATTAGGCATGGTATTTTTGCCATTTTCTTAAAATCGAATATACCCTTCTACACATACGCTGAAAATATTGAAGAGTTGAATATTTGAATATGTAAGTTTAATAATGAAGAATGTGGGATAGATGGTTTATATATTATGTATGCATGTATTCCTTTACATTTAGTTATTTACAATCCAAACTTGTATAAAGAGAGCTTTTTTGAAACATGCAAATCAAACTCCCTAATCGTATTCTCTACCCAAAAGAATTCTCTTCGATTCATGATTGTAGTCTACAAGTACTTGATATACATAATTGCCACCGAGCTAGATTTATTTATGTTCAGAATGCTTTGATACACGTTACAGTTTTTGTGGTTGTTACCTAAATGTAGGAATTATTGTTTGATGCTTGTCAAGATGCCTTGTCTTCTGTTGGTTTGATTTCTGCCTTTGGTAAAGGGTATATATATATAGATATATATATGTTGCTATGTTTTTATTTGCTCTCATTTGCCTGAATGGATATGGCACTAAACTATGTGGTTCTTGTTAGCGTGTTTATTACATGTGGAAGGATTTGAGGGCTGATATTGATAAGATAAATCCATGGATCGTTACTTTAAAATGTGGCCATTTTTGGGGCTTCTTGCTGCAAAACCAATTCACAGAACGTTGCTTTAAAATACTGCCATTTCTGACCTGAATTTGGAATGATCAACCCATGAATTACTGTTAGAAAAATGTAGTTATTTGAAGACCGTATTTGGGAGACATCAATCCATGGGTCGTCAATTAAAAAAATGCAGCCATTTTTGGGACTTCGCACTTTTAAATGTGTATGTCAAATTGAGAGTGTTGTCTGAAGATTTCCCTGTAAAAGATATTTTTCCAGGACAAGCTTACACTTGATTACTTTGATTGCACGGTTAGAACTGGTCTCCAGCCTAATGGTCTAATTTTTATAGGAAAACTTAATGCCTATTCTCATTAGAATTAATGAGAAGTGCTTGACGCTATTTTGTCTTTGCTGATTGAGTCCTAATGGTAGAACATTACGGATGCCTGGTTGGTGTGATTGAAAGGGCTGAAATGGTTGAAATAGCTTGTGACTTGTCAAAACTATGCCATTGAAGGTTGACATGGGGAATCCTGTTAAGTATTTGCAAGGCTAGTGGAAATTTTCAGTCAGCACAACATACCCTTAATCTTCTCGAGTTATCAACATTTGATAATAAAGGGGTTTATATATACATCACCCAATTCCCTTGTATTTACATATATAACACCTAAATTTTATATTCTACATTTATACATTTAAACTCCTCATATCGAATGAAAATGTTATTACTTTGCACAATTTAAGTGATATGAAAATAAAGGATTGAAGATAAAGTGTTATATATGCAAAGCACATAAGAATTTGGTGATATGTATAAAAATACCATTAAGATCTTCTTAGGTCTTACAAAATCAGTAAGTTATGCTCTTGATTCATCTTTTGTACATGGAACACAACACCAGCAATGCAAACAATTAAGAAATTTACATACGCTTATATCACATGCAAACTTAAAATTATCTTTTAGGAAACACTTGCATACATGTTTCTCAACTTCTATGTCTTTGCATGCCTAACATTTAAAGCTTGCATGTTGCACCAAAATTTAAAGTGGATTGTGTTGTAAAATTGCTTAAACATCATTATTATACTTTCATTTTATGGATTGGAAATGTCTAAATAATTGAAAAACTCATATGAATTAATCAAAATAGCCTTTAAGTTGGAAGGTGTAGGGGATAAGGGCGATGATGTGAAACGTTTATGGTGCTGATAAAGCAGGATAATAGAAATAATGCCTCCCTTGACTCGATGATCTTTGGGAGGGTACAAAATCGACGCTACTATTCACCAACATTTAGCGAGAAGCTGCCCATGTTTTCCTAGGTTACTAGTAGCTCTAGCGCGACAAGTTGAGTAACTAATAGACCATCTGATTCACAAAATACATACTTAATATAGCAAAATCTTTTATTGTGGCATTGATACTTTTGATTGATAGGTGAATGTTTAATATGCTGGACAAACTAAGAATTTCTGGGTGTTACCTTCTACGAGTTCACTTGACAATCACCGTGATCGGGTTAGGAGTTGCACTCATTTGATCGTTTTGTTGGTAGCTTCTATCAGAAGTTGAAGTTTATGCATACATATTGCTTATTGGTTGCCTACAAATGTCATTGGAGAATTAACAGGGCCACTGGTTATGATTCTGAGCCCATCCCTAACTTAGAATACCCAATTTTGATTTTTTACTTATGCAAATATACATGCTTAAATTTTCATGTTTTAAATATGCTGACTAATCCTTACATATTTTATGCAATTGCAATTCTTTCAGAATAACATCAGAGGCAACAGGTACGCACTACAGACTTTTCTCCTTTTCTGCATTTTACTGTCTATGTTGTTTATACATTCAGCTTTATTATTATGTTTTTATTTACTATGCTTCTGGCAAGTTTACAAAGAACCCTATGATAACGGACATAGGTCACATGTTTAGGATGGATTCCTATGACACATGACTAACATGCACTCTTTAGACTTCGAAGTTGTTTGTCTAGCACAACGTAAATCCTCACGCTATCTTTTAGACTTTCACATGATCAAATATCATGTGAATATAAGTCTTAAACTTTTTCTAGGATTTTGAGTTCTTCATTTGGTACAACATAAGCCCTATCTTCCTACGTCGTTTGCATGATTGTATGTAATGCAGATATAAGTCTTGAATTTTTAAATAAATTGCAGCATTAAAACATTAAATGACTTCATTTTCAAAGATGTAAAACCAAAAAGCTATATAGTCTAGGAAGTCATCGTGGTTCTCAAAATTTATGACATCGCCTACCATTCACTCATTTAAATTCAAAAAATAACTGTTCCACATTGTGTTTTTTCCATTTCACTTTCTTATAAGCAATCGTGGAAACCTAAACGTTGAATATTTGAAGACGAAATGTCGATCTTAATCGAGAGTTTCTTAAGCTATTTCGGTCGCTTAAGATGTACTTATTATAGAGATTTGTCTTTATAGGAAAATTAATAACTCAAATATACTAAACTCTATCTAATCCTTTTATTTGATAGGAGAATTGTCAGTCATAAATTTCGCAGGCCAAAATAGAGTGACTTGTTTTTAATAAGATATACCAAATTTTACTTCTAAAATCCCTTCATCAAAATTCCAAACGAAACACAACCACTCAAAATTCAAAACAAAACTCAAAACCCACAAAAAAAAAAATCTTTTCTAAGTTCAAAATAAAAACAAAACTTAAAACAAAATTCATAAGGATACGTTTCAAAATAAATACCAGTTTAACATGCAAGTCGCGAAGTTCTTTGTCTATTTAGAAATCTCCATGACTAATATGGAGCATTAAGTTGAATTTGATAGACATTACGATGTTTGTAAATTTCAAAGAAATGTCTTCTTCTAAGTTGACCTCCTCATTTGGGGATGGATTAAACCTACCTACAAGTAAAAAATTCATGTTAAAGAGATGAACAACTAAGTTTCTGACTGGCTCTGGTGAAATCAAAGTGATTCTTGGAGATTATATCCTTTACAATAATGAGATCAGACACCATAGAGGTCAAAAAACCGCCAATTTGGTTCAATCTAAAGATAGCTCATGAACTTCTATCACTGGAAAAGATCCTAAAAGAAGAAGTGGTCATTGTCATCAAGCATACAATGAAATAAATTGATGTCCGTCTCATTGCTTTCTACTACGCTCTGCCAAAAAGGATAATATTCTCAAGAGATGTTGGAATTAAATACAAAAAAAGAGGATAAAAAGAGAGAAAAGAAAACATTGAAAGAAAAAAAATAAAATATCATTATGTTGCAACTCGGTAAGAGGGTGAAAACTCCTCCACAACTCGCATCCGATGTCAGGGCCAAGGACAAGTATGAGGGAGAGGAATCTAATTGATGAAAAGATAAAAAAAAAAGCCACAGAGACCATTGATTTCTGAAAAGAGACTATCACTAACAAGGAAATTAGACTTTTTGAGACCTCTTCCTTATTAAGGGATAGTAGATTTCAACTTTTGACTTATACTGTTGTTGAAAAGGGATATCAGCGGGATTTTTTTTAGTTAGTCCCAACCCTCCCACCACGATAAGAATAAGGGAAAGAAAAAGAACTTGTCATTATTCAAAGTTCATTCAGTATTTGAAAAGCCCGGTCGAAAAAGTAGAGACGTTTTGTTTCCCTGATTCTACAGATATCTTCACATCAAATGAACAAGAAATTTTAGAAAAGAAAAAATTAACTTAGACGTTCAAAGTTCAATCAAGAAAGGATTAATTCATAATGAAGATTCTGGTGTTTTAATAATTATGACATAATAGAAGAATGAAAGACATGTCGTAATAACTGAGTTTGTCATTTAAATATCTTTGACTAGGTCCTAAATAAATTTAAAAATAAAATAGGTGTGATTAAAATATAAGTAATTGACTAAAGATATCTTAAAACTTTTTATTTTTCTATCAAATAGCTGAGTCTTGACTTTTGAATGAGGTATAATATCTTAAAATTCATATTAAAATTTTTTTTGAGGATTATTAATTAGGCGATGTTCAAACATTCAAAATCATTAAAAGAAATATACTTCATCAGATATAGTCATCTCAGTAAAAATAAAGCAAATGAAAAATAAAAAATAAATTATGTGAAAGGTTTTAT
Organism: Papilionanthe hookeriana x Papilionanthe teres; assembly: GCA_022702705.1. NCBI lineage: Eukaryota > Viridiplantae > Streptophyta > Magnoliopsida > Asparagales > Orchidaceae > Papilionanthe > Papilionanthe hookeriana x Papilionanthe teres. The sequence goes on along the minus strand of CM040424.1, from coordinate 111,914,471 downwards.
TAGAAAAAGCTTGAGGTGAGCATAAAATCAAAATTGGTGTCTGATTGCAGAGATTCGAAATCATTAAAAAAAATTTGCTCCACCAGATACAATAATTCTTAGTAAAAAAAGGGAGAAAATGAAAGAAAAAAAAATAATGTGAAATGTTTTCTGAGAAGAAGCTTGAGGTGACCTTAAAATTAAAAATTGGTGTCTGAGTTTAGACATCAAAATCTTTAAAAGAAATATGCTCCACCAGATAAAGTAATTCTCAATAAAAAATGAAGCAAATGAAAGATAAAAAATAAATTTTGTGAAAGCCTCTCTGAGAAAAAGCTTGAGATCAGCATAAAATCAAATTTTGGTGTCTGAGTTCTCCTCTAATTAATAAAACATGAAAATCTCCCTTGAAGAAAATTCTTCTGATATTATATTGTAAAACAAATGTTAAGTGATTTTGAGTTCCTTCATTGTCTATTAGCTGGCTTAGAAATATCTTTGGGAAATGAAAATATTTTAATCACATGTTTAAGAGTTTTGATCAAATTACCCTCTCCCATAATTTTAAAGTATGACACATGGAAGCTATACATTTATTGAGAGGTTCGATAGAGAAGTACAGAGATAATAAGGAGGATCTACATTTGATTTTTATTGATTTAGAAAAAGCTTACGATAAGGTTACTAGAGATGTTCTTTGGAGAGTCCTTGAGAAGAAAGGTGTTGATATGACTTATATTCAAGTCATTAAAGATATGTATGCTAGAGCTATTACATGTGTTCGAACCGAAGGAGGATTGACTAAATATTTTACTATTTACGTTGGTTTACATCAAGGATCGGCTTTAAGCCCATATCTTTTTGCTTTATTTATGGATGGTCTTACTGGGCATTTACAAGAGGATGTACCTTGGTATATGCTTTTTGCTGATGATATCCTCATTGTGGATAAAACAAGAGAAAAAGTCCAGGAAAAACTTGGAGATCAACATTGGAGTCTAAAGGTCTTCGTTTGAGTAGAACTAAAACTAAATACATGGAATGTAATTTTAGTAATAGTAGATCTAGTGACAGAAGTGTAACTTTGGGTGATCAAATTATTAAAAGGTGTGAACGATTTGGACAGAAGTGTAAATTTGGATGTTAACAGTAGAATTCAGGTTGGTTGGTTGAAGTGGAGGAATGCGTCCGGTCTATTGTGTGATAGAAAAGTACCACTTAGACTGAAAGGAAAATTTTATAAGATGGTGGTGAGACCTTTAATGCTCTATGGTGCTGTATGTTGACCTTTAAAAGAGAAGCATAATGTTAAGTTAAGTGTTGCCGAGATGAGAATGATTAGGTGGATGAGTGGCTTTACACTTAGAGACAAAATGCGAAATGATTATATCCTTAATAGGGTTGGTATTGCACCAGTGACAGATAAAATTAGAGAGAGTTGCCTTAGATGGTTTGGTCACATTAAACGTCGACCACCTGATGATCCAATTTAGAGAGTAGATGTTTTAAATACAACTTATGTTAAGAAAGGCAGAGGTAGACCTAGAAAAACTTGGGTTTATTGCATAAAAAATGATCTTAATTTATTAGAATTAAATGAAAATTTGACACTAAATAAGACACAATGGAGAAAAAGGATTCATGTAGCCGACCCCGCTTAGTGGGATTAAGGCTTTGTTGTTGTTGTTGTTGTTGACATGTTTAAGAGTTTTGAAATCTATTTAGGCCCAGAAAGAGTAGTATTAAAGAAAGAGCTATGTTATTAGCAATCAATGAAAGTTCGAGCCTCAAGTCATATTTTTCCATGTAGAGAATATTCAACTCCAATGTCAATTCATGAACATCAAAGTGCTTTCTTGAGACAACATGGACAATTCGTACAACATTTGTGTTAAATATATAACAACTATTGCAAAAGGAGCTACAATGTTGCAATTTCTTGAACTTACATATCTCTAGAAATATCACATCATTATGTGTACTTGAATGAACTTAATTTTGATAGTAACTTAAAAAAATGAGTTATTTTTAGTTTACATGCACTCTTGGGCAATAGAAGATATCATAAAAAGTACCATGCATTGTGATGATTTAAAGAACAAATTTTAGAAATAAAATATTATTCTTATAAATGTTGGTGCCACACTTGTTCTAAAAAATGTGTCCAAATTCTAAAAAATAGCAATACAACCAAATAGTAAAACTCACAACTTTAAATCAAATTGAGTAAATAAGAACATCAAATCGAAACAAATCAAAATGAAATAAAAAAAAATGAATGGAAATGAAATAAAAAAAATAAAGAGAATAAAACAAATCAAGAAAATGGAATAAACAAGCAACTAGTTTAAAAATTATATATATGAATATCAATTAGGCAAGGTGTAAGTCTCATTGGTGGCCTATACCTAACACAAACATAAAAATAGACAAAAAAAAGGGGGAAGAAAAAAAAAACATTAAGTCAAATAAAATCAAAACAATCAAAATAAAACAAAAAATCAAATTCAAATTTTGACATGACTTGGTTGGATTTTCTCAGTCTATCGCTATCGTCATCTCTTTTCTCGTGTCAAAGTTTCCTTCAACCTCCTGGTCCTCTGTTTCATGTAGAAGAGGTCAGCTGTCTCTATCTATATAGAACTGCGTTCTTCTTAGTCTTTAATGTCATGAGTAAGAGCTTCGGCCAGTTCTATTTTATTGAACTGGTTCTCTTTTATAAATTTCTATTGACATTTTCCCTCACCATAATCAACATAAAGTTTCACAAAATTTTCAAAAACTTTTCACAAATATTAATAAATATTCTTGAGTCCTACAAGTTCCACAAATTATATGACTTAGGTTGGAGAAATACGTGGGCTTCTCCTTAGGATATGCAAATGATGCAATTATCTAGAGTGATCCTTAGATATTGTGGAGACCCTATTATATGAATTAGGTTATGCCCATGCAATGCAACCTATTTTAAAACAAGCACGAAGGCAATGTAGGAAAGTAAAAGACATACTTTAGAAAATCTTGATTTTTTTAATCCTAAATTTTAATTTATCTTGAAACTTTTATTTGAATTTTTATATGGAAAACTTTACAATTTTAAGATTCTAGAGAGCCTAAATTAAAGTATTCGCGACATCCTAGATTGGCTAGGAAAAAAATTAGAAAAGCAATCCAAACATGCAAGTACACAACGAAAAGTAAAAGCGCTCCAGAATATTAAAGTGGCCAGTGCTGCAAGGCCGACACCATATCATTGAAAAAGGCATAAAAGGCTGACTAAATCCGCTTATACCTGCCCGATTCTAGATCTATAAATAAATATATATTCCATACTTAAAGTATGGAACCAGAGCTGCCGCTCCTAATCCCCATCATGCAAGTCGATGCGTCATCTGCATCGAAACCTATGCCCGTACCTTATTTTCGATACATACATAGCCTATAGACTCTATCAAATACATTTGAAAGAGAAATACAAGACTCAAAATGCATGAAAATAACTTTAGCAGTAACGTCAAGAGACATGTAGCGTATAATGAGCCATGCCTTTTAATCGGGGGAGCTGCAAGCAAAAGGTTAGACTTTTTTAGGTGAAACCGCTTAATGATACTTGTGTGTGCATGTATATAGGTATGACACACTGTAGAAGAATGCTCTAATATACTAACATGCATATCAAAAACACGAGCACACCAAAAAGCACAATAGTGACGCATGACTAGTACAAGAAAACTAGCAAAGAAACAATAAACATAGATGTCAAAAAAATACCAAACATCCTAAATCCTTGCCTAGCACACCATCTAATGAGGAGTACCCTAACCAACATCTATGTGCAGAGTAAGTCTCTGGGTACGTATGAACTTGACGGGGTCGCCATCTCTGGGTACGTATGAACTTGACGGGGTCGCCACACCAGCCCGATCCTAAAGATCTAACAGATCTAAATGGTGTCATTCAGGATGGATTTTGAAAAGAGTTGGCTTTACATACAACCTACTATAGTACATACATAACTTTAAAATTATGGTGAATGTAACAAATATAATATATTGTTTAGTTTTAAAATAAGGGCCATTAAATGCGAGAACATAACATGCAAGGTGACACGAGTTAGATCCCTTCGATCCTTATCACAGTCATATTCACATCAATCTTGATGCTGTAACTCTCATTGCTCGTTAAGATCGACCCAAAAAGCAATGCTCATTAAGGCACGCATACAAATGTTAATGCTAATCTTCGTATGATATAAATGGTGAGGGTGAGTGTGTTATGGAGGCAATGACTAAAAAAGTGTTAATGTACCATGAAGTCAGCGACCTGAGTATGATATTTGCATACAGGAAGCGACCCAGAGGGGTTGGCTTGTCGTGAAGGCATCAGCCTGAAGTATGGGTGTGCAATGGAGGCAATGACCCGAGAGGGTGGGCGTTCCATTGAGGGAGCGGCTCGTGGGTGGAGGCAGTGACTCAAAAGGGTAAGCATGTCATGGAGGCAGCGGCCTGAAGAATGGGTGTACCGTGGAGGCAACGACCTGAAAGATGGGTGTGGCAGTGAACCAAAAATGGTGATGATCCTCACTGAGGAGAACCATACAATTGTGGTGAGTGTATGAATGAACACTCTAAACGCAACTCAAGCCACTGATAATGACTATGTAAGATATCATGCAAGACGTATAGCTATAAGAGGTATTGTGTTCGGTCACCTAGGGTATAAGAAGCCACAAGGGAGAGTTAATTTTTTAATGACCAAACACATGCAAATGGAAAGCACATACAGGATATAATGAACCATGCAAGCAAGAAAATAGACTAACACACATGTAAAACATACACTATGTAAGTGATCGATCGACTAAATTGGGCCTGCCGGTTGGATTAAGTGATTGATTGTGACAGAAGTGATACCAACTAGCACCGCTGGTTGAGGCGGATGTGATACCAACTGGGATGGGGCGGTTGGTCAAGAGAGAAGCAATGCCAACCCGGCTGGGGCGGTCTCCATGGAAAGAGTGATGTCGATTGAGCTGGAGCAGCCAGTCAAGATAGAAAGTGATGTCGACTGGGCCGAGGCAGGTAAGAGTGATGTCGATTTGACCGGAACAGATTGTTATGGCAGAAAATGATTCCGATCAGACTGGGGCAGCTGTTCAAGGTAGAAGTGAGGCCAACCAAGCTGGGGTGGTCGGTCGAGGCAGAAGTGATGCCGACCTGTCCAGGATGGCTGCTCTAAGTAGATAGTGATGTTGATCAGGCCGGGTAGGCTAGCCATGACAGAGAGTGATGCTGACTAGGCCAGGGAGGTCGCTCCTGGTAGAAAGTGATGCAGACCAGCTCGAGGTGGCCAGTCAAGGAAGAAGTGATGCTGATCAGGCCAGGACGACCGACCGAGATAGAAGCAATGTCGACCGAGCTGGGACAGGCAGTCGAGTCAAGAGCGATGCTGACTGGATCGGAGCAGCAGATTGAGGCTAGTGTGATGTCGATTGGTTGGGGATGCCGATTAAGTGGACGTGCAAGTGTAACATGTTTCAAGCAAGACACATATGACATAATTCAAAGGAAACGATCATGCTCGATAAATAGCCATGCTCGTGCTAACGATCTCACATAGGTGCTCAAGGTTCAACATTTGGATGTGTCGTATAGCCATCACTTGCTTTGGTGACATGTATGGGAAGTTTCATCTTAAGGTTTCCAAAAGGAAACACTCCGCAATGTTGTGGAATGGACTAGCTCCAATGCCTTTCCCATTTCATAACACTTTATGATTTTGTAAGGTGAGCTAGCTACAAGGTTTTTCTCATATTTTAAAATCCGAACATTTTAACCCCTCCACGGAAGGTTGGGGAATGCTAAAATAAGGGAAAATTAGGATTCCAACTTGCTAGGATTTAGTTCTAAGGTTCACAATGGGAGATTGCTCAGCTCCGCACACGATTTGGCCACACATGAGATTCCTAACTTAGGGCTTCTTTTAGGAAATCAATGACCAATCCATCGGTCAGCCAATTCACCCCCTGTAGGTGATTGGACCCACTATGCCTATCTTAAACTATTCCTAGTGCTAGCTAAAAAGAAAGATGTGAAGGATTTAACAAGATTATACCATCATGGTGGTCCCTCAATGTTTGGTGAAGTCTAGGAAGAATCTCTCCTCAAAAGGAGAGAGACACCAACACTTTTCACGCTATGATGTTGTTGCCACCCAGCGATGGTGAGGAGTGATCGACTTTAAAAATACTTATTTTTATGCCTCATTTATGATTCAATTCTTAAGGACATTATGCTTTAATGAAAGATATTTTTATGTTTTTGGATATAGGTGATAAAAAAAGAGTTCAAGAAGGAAAAATGTGCAAAAAGGAGCAAAATAAAAGCTAAAAAGCAAAGTTGCTGAAATTTTAGGTATGGCGCCTAGGCGCCAGAATCCGGCGCCTACGCACTAGTTCGATACTGAAGTAGTTAAGAATTTTTGACAACTTTGGGCAGTTATTTTGATGGTGTGAAGCGGTTATTAGATCTTCTAAAAGACTAGAAGTTACTCCTAATACATAGGACATGTGATACAATGCATTTGAACACAGGAAAACAGTTTTAATCGCAAAGAGGTGCGATCCAAATTGAAGAGGAGCGAAGACTTGGTCACGGACTCCGGCGCTGGCGCCGGATTCAGCGCCTAGGCACCGCGATTACTTTCTAGAAGATACATTGTATTTGGACAAATTTTGAAGAGGTGCCTTAAGCAACCCCTGGTCATTTTTGAAGCTTTATAAATATGAGTCAATTCTACAGAGAAAAGTGCCCCCAAGCACCCTAGAGTTCTCTCACGCTTAAAAATAATTTTAGGGAGCCACCTTCTTAAGTAATTAGTGAGTTTATTTTAGTTATTTTTAGTGTTACTACTTAATTCCTTGAGTAGTAAGTGTGAGTTTGTAAGTGTTGGTGCTGTTGAAGTCTTTCATTTTGCATTGGAGTCAGTAGGAGTCAGCGGATTACTTGAAGGAACATTCCAGATAAGTATTTGTAACTTGGTTCAAAGTCTTATAAATATATTTTAATGTGTGAATTCAATATGTTCTGAGTAGTTAGTTTTCTTTCTCCTTTCAACCATGAAAAGATAATAAAGATAATTTAATTGCATTGGAGAACTTAAACTTAAATTTTATAAAAATTGTGATGATATTAATATCTGATCTTAATTTACTTTTTAAACTAGCCATTTAAATTGTTAAAACCTGTTGAAGAATTCTGAGACTATCCGGAGATGAGTTCTTAACTAGTAGATATCACATGAATCCTTCGGTAATCGAAGGTCTTGAGCGGGTTATTCAAAGTGAAGTGCAAATAAATAGGGAGCTATTGTTTATCGGGCGTAGAATTGATTAGTTTTTAGAGTGATCGAATAAATTCTAATAATTTGGTTTATAGAAACGGAACTGGTCACTAGTAGAGCCGACCATAACCACCCTTGGACATCTAGAAGTGTGAGCCTAGATTAACCCATTCTACTAATAATACATCATGAACCAATCTATAGATTACTAATGTTCTTTATACTATCGAGTGAAGGTAAAGAATAAGAATGCTTCTATTTGACACAATACCATTATTTCAAGTTCTCCACGAATGATAATTATTCTGAAAAATCTTGGATTAGTTGAAAAGGAGAAAGTTGTTTTATTTATACTTGCATTAACATTTTACTTTATTGTTGCTTATTTGCATTTAGTAGAAATTTAATTAAACTAAAAAATTTGAATTTTGAAAAGAAATAAAAATAAAAAAAATTACTTTTAATTTGAAAATCTAATATATTTCTTAGATTAATTTTCACTTAATCTTCCCTGTGGGATCGATAACCAGGACTCCAATAGAGTCCTATATTACTTGAAACGATACGTATGCTTGCGTTTGAAATTGTAATTTTTACAAAAATTATTATAAATATTTAAATATAAATTCATAAATTCATGCATTCATAAAGGTCAGATCAAGTTTTTGGCATCGTTGCCGGGGATTTATATCTTTTAGTAGTGGTGTCGAATTCTTATATTTTTAAGTATATTTAAAATCACGGTTCAAGTTTTTGGCGCCGTTGCTGAGGAAGATAGAAAGAAGTGAAAGAAAGAATATTAAGAAATAAAGAAAGAAAATTTTTTAGATTTCTCAAATTAAAAAAATTTTATATACTTTTATTTCTTTAAAAAATATATATTTAAAAAATAAAATACAAAAACATTTAAAAAAGCAAAAATACCAAAAAGAGTTTATTTTATTTTTATTTTATTTTTCAAGTCCTTTTATTTAAATTTTATTTTTTTATGCGCAGTTCTTGATCTGAAGGATTATTACCTTTTGATTCTGAATTAGAAAGAACTGTTCAAAGAATTAGAAAAGGAAAAAAAATTCAAAAACATCAAGAAATGATTAACTTACATAACAATAATCAAAATCAAATATAAATTAATGAACAAAATGTTTATAAACCATTAAGGGAATATGCAAATCCTACAGCTGATGAACTTCATATTAGTATTCAAATGCTTCTATGTAGATGCTTAATTCTTTTGAGCTTAAACCTTCGATTATTCGAATGGTTCAAAATAATCGATTTGGAGGAACGCGAAATGAGGATCCAATTTACACCTTGCTAGTTTCTTAGAACTTTGTTCTACCTTTAAATATAATAATGTTTCTGATGATGTTATTATGCTTAGACTCTTTCCTTTTTCTTTAAAAGATAAAGCAAAGATGTTGCTTAACTCATTAGCAACTGGTTCAATTAAAACATGGCTAGATATGACACAAAAATTCCTTGTTAAATATTTTCCTCCTTCGAAAACTGCTAAATTAAGAAATGATATTACTTCATTTATGCAATTTGATGGAGAGACAATTTATAAAGCATGAGAAAGATTTAAAAAACTATTAAGAAAATGTCCTCATCATGCTTTACCAGATTAGTTAATTATTCAAACATTTTATAACTGACTTATTGGATCACTTAGATCTATTAAATAGATGCTGCTGCTGATGGTTCTTTAATGACTAAGACATTTGATGAAGCTTATACTTTAATTGAAGAAACAAATAATAATAATTTTTAATGGCCTTCTGAAAGGGTTAATCCTAAAAGAGTGGCAAGTATTCAAGATAATGAAGCCTTTCTATTTTAGCTTCACAAGTGGTTGCGATATCTAAGAAATTGGATAATTTTACTATTAATATGTCGCATGTAAGTGATGATAACTCTGCAAATACCGATGATTCTCAAACAATGGAAACTTTGCAAGCTATTGCTAGTAAAACTAATAACCCTTATTCAAATTATTATAATCCAGGTTAGAAAAATCACCCTAATTTTAATTGGAATAATGGACATCAACAATGGAGTAATAATCAAATTAATCCAACCGAACATTGGAATAATCAAGGAAATTCAAACATTATACCAACTTATCCTCCTAGTTTTAACAATCAGCAGAAAACGTTATCTTTAGAAGAATTGATCTTGCAACTAAGTAATCAGTTAAAAATTCAAAACACTGATATTCAAAATATTGAGAATCAGATGGGACAAATTGCTGATTAAATTAATTAAAGACCTCAATGAACATTGCCTAGCAACGTCGAAATTAATCCAAAAGAAACAGAAAAACACCATGAACAAGCAAAAGCTATACAACTTAGAAGTGGAAAGGAATTAAAAGATAAAATTCAGAGTGAAATTGAAAAAGGGAGATAGGTTGAAGAGATTGAAAAACTTAAAGAAAATCTTTCTCCAAGTAAAGATCAAATTGAAATTTCTTTTTTAAGTGAAAGTTGAAAGACTACAACCACCTTTTTCTCAAAGACTAAAACAGCAGAAACTTGACCATCAATTTTCTAAATTCTTTAAGATTTTAAAGAAATTTACCATCAACATTTCTTTTGTTAAAGTTTTGAAACAAATGTCGAGTTATGCAAAAATTTTGAAGGATTTTTTAAGTAAGAAAAGGAAATTTGAAGCTTATGAAACTATTACATTAAGTGAAAAATGTTGTGCAATAATTCAAAAGAAACTACCTCAGAAACTTAAAGATCCTAGAAGTTTCACTATATCATGTGCTATTGGAGAAAAATTTTGTGGAAAAGCCTTATGTGATTTAGGAGCAAGTATTAATCTCATGTCATTTTCTATCTTTCGAATGTTAGATTTAGGAGAGATTTCTCCCACCACTGTAACCCTTCAGTTAGCTGATCGATCTATTACTTATCCTAAAGGAGTTATAGATGATGTTCTGGTTAAAGTGGATAAATTTATCTTTCTTGTGGATTTCATTGTATTGGATATGGAAGAAGATAAATAAATATCTATTATTTTAGGGAGACCTTTTCTAGCTACCGGACGTGCTATGATTGATGTGCAAAAAAGGCGAATTAATAATAAGAGTTAATGATCAAGAGATAACATTTAATGTTCTGAAATCAATGAGGTATCCTGACAAAGAAAAATGCTATCAGATGGATATTTTTGATTATATAATTGAAAATCATTATCAAGAAAAATGTAAAGTCATTTCCGAAGAAAAAATTATGAATCTATGTTATATAATGAGTCATTGACTATAGAAATTAAAGAAATAAATGAAGAAAATTTATCTGAAGAAACTCATTATATTCATGATAATTGAAAAATTTTAGATACAACTAAAAATGATATAATTTTACCCTCAGTTTAAAAAGCCCCTGAGCTGGAATTAAAAATGTTACCTGCATATTTAAAGTATGCATTTCTTGGAAATTCATTATCTTTACCTGTGATTATATCTTCAAAATTAAGTAAAGATCAAGAAGAAAAATTAATAGGAGTTCTGAAGAATTATAAGAAAGCTTTTGGTTGGACTATTGCAGATATAAGAGGAATAAGCCCTTCAATCTGTATGCATAGGATTTTAATGGAAGAAAATTGTAAACCTATTATTGAACCTCAAAGAAGATTGAACCCAATTATAAAAGAGGTTGTTAAAAAAGAGATTTTGAAATGGTTAGATGCTGGAATTATTTATCCTATTTCAGATAGTCAATGGGTAAGTCCTATTCATTGTGTTCCGAAGAAAGGATGAGTAACTGTCATTGTTAATGACAAAAATGAATTAATCCTTACAAGACAAGTTACTGGATGGTGAATTTGCATCGATTATTGAAAATTAAGCAACGTCACTAGAAAGTATCATTTTTCTTTACCTTTCTTGGATCAAATGTTGGATAAATTCTCTGGACACTCATATTTCTGTTTTTTAGATGGATATTCTGGTTATCATCAATTACCTATTGCTCCTGAGGATTAAGAGAAAACAACATTTACAAGTCCTTATGGAGCATTTGCCTTTAGAAGAATGTCTTTCGGTTTATGTAATGCACCTGCAACTTTTCAAAGATGTATGATGTCAATATTCTGTGATTTAATTGATAAAGGAATTGAAGTATTTATGGATGATTTTTCAGTATTTGAAACTTCTTTTGAATCTTGCTTGGAAAATATAACGAAAGTTCTGAAAAGATGAGAAGAAACAAATTTGGTTCTAAACTGGGAAAAATGTGAGTTTATGGTCACAAAAGGAATTGTACTTGGACATAAATTTTCAAAAAAAGGAATGGAAGTTGATGAGACAAAAGTGAAAATAATTGTTGAATTTCTACCACCTACTACTGTTACTGATGTGAGAAGTTTTTTGGGTCATCCTGAATTTTATAGGAGATATATAAAAGATTTTTCTAAAATTGCTAAACTTCTTTTTCATTTATTAGAAAAAGAAGCTAAGTTTGAGTTTAATGAAGATTGTCTGAATGCGTTCAATATTCTAAAAGAAAAAATAATCACTACACCTGTCATTGTTGCACCTGATTGGAATAAACCTTTTGAATTAATGTGTGTTGCAAGTGATTATGCAATTGGAGCTGTATTGGGACAAAAATATGAGAAATTTTTCAAATTTATATATATTATGCTAGCAAAACTATTAATAAAACTCAAATAAATTACACTACTACTGAAAAAGACCTTTTATCAATAGTATATGCCTTTGATAAATTTAGACCTTATCTTTCTGGGAACAAATGTATCGTGCATACTGATCATTCCACTATTGAGTATTTAATATTTAAAAAAGATGCTAAACCTAGATTGATAAGATGGGTTTCACTTTTACAAGAATTTGATTTTCAAATAGTGGACAGAAAAGGAGCTGACAACCAATTTGCTGATCATTTATCAAGAATTAAAAATAATAATGAAAAGATTCCTGAAAAAAAAACATTAATGAGAAATTCTCTGATGAATAGTTATATCTTATTCAAGGATTACAAACGCCTTGGTATGCATATATAATTAACTATTTGGTTAGTAATATTTTACCGTATGTATTAAATAATAAGTATATTAAGAAATTCAAGAATGATTCTAAATCATATATTTGGGAAGATCCTCATTTAATTAAAATAGGCAGATATTCTGTGATTTGAAGATGTGTACCTTATGAAGAAACTTTTACAATTATTCAAAAATGTCACAATTCTGAATTTGGAGGACACTTTGGAGTGGATGAAACTGCTTTTAAAATTTTAAATTCTGGATTTTATTGGCCTACATTATTCAAAGATGTTGGACATTATGTGAAAACTTGTGATCGATGTCAAAGAATGGGGAATATATCCAGAAAAGATGAAATGCCTCTAAGCTATATATTAGAAATTGAAATTTTTGATGTATGGGGATTAAACTTTATGGGACATTTTTTATCATATCCGAAAAGATTTATATTTTATTAGTAGTTGATTATGTTTCAAAGTGGATTGAAGCTGCAGCTTTACCTAACTATGATTCCAAAAGTGTTTTGAAATTTTTAAAGAAAATGATTATTACAAAATTTGGAATGCTAAGGGTAATTATCACAGATGAAGGAAGTCATTTCAGAAATATAAGAATTTAATCATTATTGGAAAAATTCGGAATTAAACTTAGAATTGCAACTGCTTATCACCCACAAACAAGTGGAATGGCTGAAATATTAAACAGAGAAATTAAAAGAATATTAGAAAAGACTGTTAATCCTAAAAGAGCTGACTGGGTTGATAGACTTGATTCTGCATTATGGACTTATAGAACAACTTATAAGACAACTATCAGATTGTCACCTTATCGTTTAGGTTATGGTAAACATTGTCACTTACATGTTGAACTGGAACATAAAGCTTACTGGGCGATAAAGGAGTTCAATTATGATCTGAATGCTGCAGGAGAGAAACGACTGTTACAACTGAATGAAATGGAAGAGATAAGAAATGATTCCTATGAAAATGCAAAGATTTATAAGGAAAGAATGAAGAAATTGCATGATAAAAAGATTTCAAGAAAAATATTTGAGCTTGGACAAGAAGTATTGTTATTTAATACTCGTTTAAGACTTTTTCCTGAAAAATTAAGATCTAAATGAATGAGACCATTTATAATTGAGAAAGTATACCCTTATGGAGCTGTGGATTTTAAAGATCCCAAGACAGAAAAAATATTTAAAGTTAATGGATTAAGACTGAAGCCTTATATGGGAGAAATGAAACCGATTTACATGAAGGCTTACGAACTGAGTCTACCAGATTAATATAACTGATTAGGTCGGGCTGACGACGTTAAACTAAGCGCTTTGTGGGAGGCAACCCATATATTATTATTGTGATTGTTTGTGCTTTGAATTTATCTTTATTGATATGTGTGTGTTGATCAAACCCTTTTAATAGACCTATTTTTTAGACCGAAACTTTGTAAAATTGACGATAGGAGAAACATAGTCGTATGTGGTTCCGGCGCTTAGGCGCCCAAACTCGGCGCCTAAGCACCAGCATAACCAATGCGTATCGATGGTCCGGCGCCTAGGCGCCAGATTTCGGCGCCTAAGCGCCCCAGTTACTGTTCGTGTAAAAACAAAAAATCTTCAGTTTTTCACGTGAAATCTTCTTATAAATTGCTCTATCTTCGTCCCGAATCCCTAAGCAACCGTATTTTCAACTAGAACAATCCATTTTGGAGGAGATAAGAGAAGTTTGGAAGCAATGGAGAGAGGAAATCATGACAATGAGGTAAGAAACAAGTTTTCCAAAGATCCTCAACCTTATTTTAATGGTTTTATTACAGTATGGAGAAATTGTTTAGTCGTTTAGAAAAGATTGAGACGGAATTGCTAAGTGTTGGAAATCGTCTACATGAGATGTATCTCCAATTCGAGCACTTAGAATAGCAAAAGAAACTTCAGTTCGATCATATGGCAGCCTATCAAGATGCTCAAGTAGCAATGTATGAGAAAAACAAATGGATTGATGAGAAGACGACTTTGGAATTTCCAAGGGTGTTAGTTTTCTATCCATTCGGGCCTAGCAATCTTCATTGTGAGAGGGATGAAAAATAAAGTTCAAAGATGAATAAATCTTTTATGTGTTCGAGGTGTGATCATGTTCTTTTGAGTCGAATGTTTAGAATGTGTGTTTGCTTTTATTGTTCAATGTGTGTTGTTGGATTGAGAATTTGCTTTGAATTTGTGTTGTTTATAGAATGATGAACCTTGTTATAGTCTTTTTCTGGAATTTATTGAGTTTGGAATGAAAAATCTTAAATGGAATTTGAAGAGTTTGATTATATCTTGTGTTTGAATGGTGGATCTATATCATTTTAATTGATTGTTGAAATGCTTGGAAGTTAGAAATTGGAGTAATACTCTCTTATGAGTAATTAGAAGTTGAATTTGATAAGTTTTGGTGGAAAATATAATTTTTAAAATTAATTTTTGGAAAGGCGATTCTGGCGCCTAGGCCCCAGAATTCGACGCATAAGCGCCGGTTTGGCCTGAACCCAAAACTTGATCTTCTTAAACCACCCAATGTCATTTTCGATGCCTAAGCTTCTCGTTCTTCATTTTTTCGCGAAAATATAGCCTTAGGATCCAATTTGAGGCCAAATCTTCATGTTTTTGAGCTTGGAATCACTTGATCTCTTCATCTCGAGGTCTGATCTACCTTCTAAACCATTTATTTTTGAATTTCACCATGAATTTTGTTCTCTTTGAAGAGAACCAAAATTTTGAGAAAAAAATTGCTTTTTAGAGTTAAATCCATGGATTTTTAAGCTCTTTCAAGATTGAAAAGCTTAAATTAGTTCATTTCCTTTGATTCTATAAATTTATTTTGCATTTTTATTTCACGTTTAAATGGCACCTAAATCTAAGCGAGGAAAGGAATGAGAAAATTTTGATCGTAGCAAGTTTGTCACTGCCGCGACAAATTTTCATTACAATGATTTTGCTACGACAAGAAAGTTTATCTCGGAATGAAGTTTTTATAATCTTGGAGGAAGGATTGAAGATACGATCGTTGCACTGAACTGGCAACAATTCTGCTACTTTACTGCTGTTGTTGTTATCCATGTCGTCAGGGAGTTTTATGTAAATTTCTTGGATGCCGAAGAGTATGAGATATTCGTAAGAGTTAGAGTAGGATTTACTCCACAGCGAATCAACATTTTCTACGGTCTGCCACCGAACTTTGAGTGCTATTACTCTGGATTATCTCCATCTGAGGGAGATTTAGAGATAATTATTGCTTATTTGACTGATGGTACTGGAGCTTGGAAGATCCGAAATGGAAAACAGGTAAATTTTTCATCTTCTAAGCTAAATGGTGTTTCTAAGGCATGACATTACTTAATTTCTGCTCGCCTCCTTCCATCCAACCATTTGAGTGAGGTTACCAAGGACATAGCTATCCTCAACTACTGCATACAAGAGAGGAAGCCGATTGATTTTGGGAGTATTATTTATGATTCTGTAGAGGCCACTGCTCGTTCTAGCACTTCTGTGGGATTGGGATTCCCATCTCTTAATTATTCTCTCTGTGAAAGTGCTGGAGTTGTTGTTGAGCTTTCAGAGGAGAAGCTCAAGTCTACGAAGCCCATTGGACGAGAAAGTGTCAGTATCTATGATTGACTGAGGTAAGAGTTCTACCGTACCTTCTAGTTCATTACCTACTTCTGGTAGACTTTCTACTTATGGACCCTCTACTTCTGCTGCTGAGCCACTATCTAGTTTCTGGGAATCTATGCATGATAAGTTTATGGAGCAGCAGAATGAGCTATTTCTAACTTATTGTAGAGTAGATATGATCGATAAGAAGATCGATCATCTTTCTGAGTACACCCAAAGGAAGAGTGATTATGATGCTAAGTATTCTGAGTCTCTTATTAGATTCCTGAAGGGTGATCATGATGTTCAGATCCCTACCTGTCCTTGATTCTCATCTTATGTAGATCCAAAGGATATTGAATTTTCTTTTGGTGACGACGAGGACGAGGCTACTGCTAGTGATTAGTAGTTTGATTTACCTCCTGAGATGTATTGATTCTGTTTTTAGTTTTTTTAGTATGTTAGTACTGATGAGTCTAGTTTTATTGTTATTTGTTAGTGTTGATTTGTTTAATTAACTTTGTGTGGATTTTTGATGTTTAGATTGCTTTAGATCATCTTATGTGTTATGTATTAAATACTTGAAGTATGAATGAATTTTTATGATAAATGTTTGTTTTTGTTTTAGCTCTACTGTTTAGTATTCTTGAATAGTTAGTAATTTTGCATGTTTAAAAAAAAGAGAATAATTAATATATATATATATATATATATATATATATATATATATATATATATATATGAAAAAAAATTGAAGAAATTAACTCCTGCTCTGCAAATTTTTCTATATATGCTTAATCATTTCTGTTATATATATAATAAAACATGTGTAGAAGTAGAAAAGAGTTTTTCCTTACTACGTCATCATTGTACCCAGATAAATTCCTGTATTATTCTTTCTCTCATGCTTTAGAAAATTTTATGATTCATTTTTATACTAAAGCTGATGTTTGGGGGAAGGGAAAACATTTTCAATATTAAATATTACTTGGTCTCAATGTACTAATATTGTCTTTAAAAAAATATTAACATAACATAAGGAATGAAAAATTTATTTAAGATTACTTAAATTTTTGAATTTATAAATATTTTAGTAAACTTAACTAAAATTTCAATAATTTTAATTGAATTTAAGAATATAATTATTTAACTTAAAGAATAATAAGATTAAAATTTTTTCTATTTATAGTGAAGAGAATTGTGATTTTGAAATACTAAGGAATCAAGATTATTACTTGAAAAAGAAAAGATTGAAATAATTTTTGAAAAAAAAATACTTATTAAGAATCATATTTATTAAGTGAAAATGTATAAGTTTTTAAATATAAGTTAAGGATAGTGAAGTTCAAAATCATTAACAGGCTATCTAGATATAGTAATCCTCACATATTAAAAAAATAGAGGATTTAAAAATATCCTTAAAAAAAGGAAAACAAGAAAAAAGAAAGAATAAAAAGAAGAAATGTGAAGAGAAGCTTGAGGAAAGCCTAATAAAAAATTGGCTTCACTTGAATTATATTATCGGAAGAAAACGAATTACATTTTTTTAATTTAATTTTTATGTACATGCATCTTTACTAGAAATGTTTTTCATGAAAGTGTTTTTCTTGTAAATATTCTATGTGACCTTAATATGAAAAATTATAATTATTCTTGAAATAAATGAAAAATTGAAAGTCTTATAATTTGGTAGTTTAATATTCTTTAAATTCTTAAAATTAACCTTAATTAGTGAAATTTGGTTAATGATTTGCTAAAGCTTTTATAAAACCAAAAATTATAACGAATTTTAAATACTTAAACTTCATTTCAGATGTTATACATTTTATGTAATAAAAAAGGGTTATTTGAGGACAAGTAACGTTTAAGTTTGGGGGAATTTAACCCACTTTAAAAATACCTATTTTTATGCCTTATTTATGATTCAATTCTTAAGGATATTATGCTTTAATGAAAGACATTTTTATGTTTTTGGATATAGGTGATAAAAAAAGAGTTCAAGAAGGAAAAATGAGCAAAAAGGAGCAAAAATAGAGCTAAAAAGCAAAGTTGCCAAAATTTTAGGTCTGGCGCCTAGGCGCCAGAATCCGGCGCCTAAGCGCCAGTTCGATACTGAAGCAGTGAAGAATTTTTGATAACTTTGGCCAGTTATTTTGACGGTGTTAAGCGGTTATCAGATCTTCTAGAAGACTGGAGGTTACTCCTAATAAATAGGACATGTGATACAATGCATATGGACACAGGAAAACAGTTTTAATCGCGAAGAGGTGCGATCCAAAGTGAAGAGGTACGAAGACTTGGTCACGGACTCCGGCGCCTAGGCGCCAGATTCCGGCGCCTAGGCTCCACAATTACTTCCTAGAAGATACATTGTATTTGGATAAATTTTGAAGAGGTGCCTTAAGCAACCCTTGGTCATTTTCGAAGCTCTATAAATAGGAGTCAATTCTACAGAGAAAAGTGCCCCCAAGCACCCGAGAGTTCTCTCACGTTTGAAAATAATTTTAGGGAGCCACCTTCTTAAGTAATTAGTAAGTTTATTTTAGTTATTTTGAGTGTTACTACTTAATTCCTTGAGTAGTAAGTGTGAGTTTGTAAGTGTTGGTGCTGTTGAATTCTTTCATTTTGCATTGGAGTCAGTAGGAGTCAGCGGATCACTTGAAGAAACATTCCAGATAAGTATTTGTAACTTGGTTCAAAATTTTATAAATTTGTTTTGTTGTGTGAATTCAATGTGTTCTGAGTAGTTAGTTTTCTTTCTCCTTTAAACCATGAAAAGATAATAAAGATAATTTAATTTCGTTAAAGAACTTAAACTTAAATGTTATAAAAATTGTGATGATATTAATACCTGATCTTAATTTACTTTTTAACTGGCTATTTAAATTGTTAAAACCTTTTGAAGAATTCTGAGACCTATCCGGAGATGAGTTCTTAACTAGTAGATGTCACATGAATCCTTGGGTATTTGAAGGCATTGAGCGGGTTATTCAAGGTGAAGTGTAAATAAATAGGAAGATATTGTTTATTGGGCGTTGAATTGATTAGTTTTTAGATTGATAGACTAAATTCTATTAATTTGGTTTATAGAAAGGGAACAGGTCACTAGTAGGGCCGACCATAGCCACCCTTGGATATCTAGAAGTGTGAGCCTAGATTAACCCATTCTACTAATAATACATTCTGAACCGATCTACAGGTTAGCCAATGTTCTTTATACTATCAAGCGAAGGTAAATAATATGAATGCTTCTATGTGGAACAATACCATAATTTCAAGTTCTCCACGAATGATAATTATTTTGAAAAATCTTGGATTAGTTGAAAAAGAGAAAGTTGTTTTATTTATACTTGCATTAACATTTTACTTTATTGTTGCTTATTTGCATTTAGTAGAAATTTAATTAAACTTAAAAATATGAATTTTGAAAGGAAATAAAAATAATAATTACTTTTAATTTGAAAATTTAATATATTTCTTAAATTAAATTTCACTTAATCTTCTCGTGGGATCGATAACCAGGACTTCGATAGAGCCCGTATTACTTGAAATGATACGTATACTTGCGTTTGAAATTGTAACTTTTACAAAAATTATTATAAATATTTAAATATAAATTCATAAATTCTTGCATTCGTAACGGTCGGTTCAAGTTTTTGGCGCCGTTGCCGGGGATTTATATCTTATAGTAGTGGTGTCGAATTCTTATATTTTTAAGTATATTTAAAATCACAGTTCAAGGAGCTCTGACGAGGCTTTAGATTGAAAAGAAATAAAGGCCGGCAAAGTCATTGACTGCGCAAGTCTTCAGCAATAAGGGAATGGAGAAGCGAGGTTGTCGATGCCCGGGGTTGCCTGTCTTTAGGGAGGGGAGGTTGGTGAGGGTCACCTAGCATGAGAGAGAGATAGAGAGCGGGGGGGGGGGGGTGGGGGGGAGAGAGAGAGAGAGAGAGAGAGAGATAAGCCTTTGAGCTTCTTACAAGCAAGAAAGACCTTTAGACCAACTTTCTTGGAATAAAAGAATGTGGCGCGGTGCAGTCACCGGCGAGGTGAAGCTTGACGAGGAGAGCTCAGGGCAGGATGGGTGCAACCGAGTGAAACCAATGGAATCTGTATGTGAGAGGAGGATTTGTGGTGAGGGTCTTCGGCAGTAGAGAGGTCCGACGAGAGGGCTTGTAGGCAAGGGAGCACCGGCTGGGGATCATTAGCGAAAGAGCTCAGGGCCTAGAGGAGCAGCGTGCACACATAAGAAAATGGAGCTGCTAAGGCTTGGGAGGAATGTCGACTATGAAGCATGGGCAACTGGGAGGAGGCGTCGGCGTGGGCTTCACCATGGGACATGAAGTGAGAGGGAGGTGTAACGTGAAGGGTGTTTTACAAAAATCCTAGGGGCAGCTAGGGCATCGATCTGAATGGAGGAAGGGGCGTAGTGAGTTTTTAAAGGTATTAATTTTTTAATATATATTTTAAATTTTTTATATTTTTAATATTTAAAAGATTCAATTTGTGTATAGCTGGCTCGAGCACAAAATCATAGAAAAATGAGTGGCCGCCCTGATAAACCTATAATATATAACATTTATGTACACATTTTTTTACCTAGTTTTGAGGATATTGCACTTTAATAGAAGGTATTTGTGTGGTTTTCTTTCGTGTATAATTAAGTGGATAAAATAGGGGAAAACAAGTGCAAAAGGATCAAATTTGGAGCAAAAATGAAGAATGCCAATGAACTAGAGCGCCTAAGCGCTAGCAGACAGAGAAGGCCGCGCCTAAGCGCTAGCAGACAGAGAAGGCCGCGCCTAAGCGCCGAAGGCCTCGCGCTTAAGTGCAGGGTAGTTACTATGGAAATTTAAAGAATTTTTAGCAAATTTTGAAGGAGCGTTTAAAGAAACCCTTGGTAGAAACGTGGGTAATAGGCATCTCTTGAAAGATTCATTGAACATAAATATATTTTGAAGAGACACTAAGACACCTTTTGAAAAACGATAAAAAGGACTAGGAGAGAAGGAAAAGTGGAGATAAGTAGAGTAGATTTAGGATGTTTGAAAATAAAGAGTTGTAAAATTTTTCGTTAGGGTTTCTTCACACCTATCTCATTCCTAGTGAAGGGGAAGGTGGGTAGAGAGTTCTAAGTAAGAATTCATAGTTTGTTAGTGACTCAAAGAGATTTAAACCCTCAAGGGATGGGTGACCAGTCTTAGGGAGTCTTGTAAGTGAAAGGAAGAGATTAAAAAGAAATTCAATTGTTTGGTAGAGAGAAATTTGAGATAAAGTTTACTCTTTGTACTACATTTGATTTTAATTTAGACTTCTTGTGTTTCTGTATGATTTCTACTTTTAAAAATTAATTATTGTTGTGTTTACTTTATTCAAAATATTAAAAATTACAAACAATGAAACAAAATTTCTATTATACGATAATATCTATAGTTTAAGTATCTTTTTCTAAATAGATATTATGTTTTAATCTCTTATTAAAAATATTTACAAGATTCCCCATTGGTTCGTTTTTTCGGGACTTAATAAGAAAGTCCTATATTACTTGATAACGATATGTATACTTGTGTAGAATCTCAAAATTTAAATATACCAATTGAACTCTTATTTACATCAGTGTCAAGTTTTTGGCATCGTTTTAAAGAAAGAAATTAATTAAAGAAAAATAGAAAATTATATCATATATATAAATCATAATACAATATATTGGGATAAGTTTTTAGCGACTTTGCCGGAGAATTGAAAATAAAATTTATTAAAATTTTTAAGGAATTTTTAGAAACAAATTTCTATTTTTATAGTCTTATTTAAACTTTTATATTTTTATGTAGGAATATTGCAATGTTGTTTTTTTATTATAAGTTTATGTGTGGATTTATTTTATTTTCATCATTATTTTTTAATAGTTATGAGTAGTTCTGGTTCTGAAGGACTAGTGCCCTAAGATTCTGAATTATAAAGAACTATTAGAAAAATTATAAAATCAAAAATACAGAAAAAATTAAAAAATTTCAATAAATAACAAACCAAAATAATCAAAATATTGAAATTCATCAAGAATTTAGACCTTTAAGAGATTATGCAAACCTTACAGTGGATGAACATCATGGAAGTATTCAAAATTTGACTGTAGCTGCTAGTTCATTTGAACTTAAACCTGCTATTATCTAAATGATATCAAATAGTCAGTTTGGGGAGCACTAAATGAAGATCCAAATTTACGTCTTGCCAATTTTCTAGAATTGTGTTACATTTTAAATATGATGGTGTTTCGGATGATGTTATTAAACTTAGGGTTTTTCCATTCTTACTTAGGGATAAGGCTAAGATATAGTTGAATTCGTTAGCACCTGGATCTATCAGAACTTAGGGTGATTTAGTGTAAAAATTCTTTGCTAAATATTTTCCATAATCAAATAATGCGAAGCTTAGAGATGATATTACATCTTTTTGTTAGTTTGAAGGGGAATTTATTTCTGAAGCTTGGGATTAATTTAAAGAACTCCTAAGAAAGTGTCAACAACATGTTATGTCAGATTGGTTAATTATTCAAACTTTTTATAACAGATTAGTTGAATCTCTTAGATATATTATCGATGCCGCTGGTGGTGGTTCATTAATGTCAAAACCATTACATGAAGCTTATGCTTTAATTGAAGAAATAACTACTAATAATTTTTAATGGCATTCTGAGTGGGTAAATCCTAAGGAGATAACCAATATTCATTAATCTGATGCTTTTGCAATGTTAGCAAATCAAGTTGCTACAACTTCAAGGAAGATAGACCAAATTGGAATGAGTTTTTCTCAACCAATTCCAATGATTAAAGAGAATTCATTAGACAAAATGGTAGATACTCAAACATCAAAAGAAACTTTAAACGTTATAAATAATAAGTCAAATAACTCATATTTAAACTATTATAACTCAGGTTGAATAAATTATCCTAATTTAAATGGAATAATAATTTAAGTGGTATTAATAAGCAATTGGGGAACAACAAGATAAACCTATTGGGGAACTGGAACAACCAAGGTAATAATAATTATATACCTACCTATCGTCAAGATTTTAATAATAATCCACAATTTAAGGAAAGAAAGTTGTATATAGAAAAAGTGGTGTTACAAGTGAGAAATCAATTACAATGTCAAGGAGCTATAATTAGAAATATTGAGAATCGATTGAGGCAAATAACAAAGTCATTAAGTAATAGAACCCACGGAACACTTTCTAGTAAAACAAAAGTAAATCTAAAAGACCAGAATAGAGAGCAAGTAAAAGCTGTTCAACTTAGAAGTGGAAGAGAGATGGAAGGTAGAGTTCAAAAAGAGATTGAAGTAGAGAGAGAATAAATTGAAGAACCTAAAGAGCATGCTTTTGAGAGACTTATTTCTCCACTAAAAATTGACTTAGAAAACCGCCACCACCTCCATTTCGTTAGAGACTTCATCAACAAAAGTTGTATAAACAATTTTAAAAATTTCTAGGAATCTTTAAAAAGCTTACAATATTTTTTCCATTTGCTGAAGCCTTAGATAAATGCAAAGTTATGTGAAGTTTATGAAATATATTCTTAATAGAAAAAAGAAGTTTGAAGACAAGAAGACTGTTGCACTTAGTGAGTAGTGTAGTGCTATAAATCAGAAAAAGCTTTCTTAAAAGCTTAAAGATCCTGGTAGCTTCATGACCTCAGCCCATAACTATGCCTACAATTTATCCTTTACTTTATATTTTAAAGGGTAGTATGCAAAAATAAATATATAATTTTAGAAAATATTTTGCACACCAGAGGTACTACGCAAGTATACGTATCGTATCCAGTAATACTTGGCTCTATTGGAGTCCTGGTTATCGATCCTACAGGGAAGATTAATTTTAGAATTTAATAGATTTTCAAATTAAAAGTAATTATAATTTTTATTTCTTTTCAAAAATCAGATTTTAAGTTTTATGAAATTTCTACTATATGTAAGTAAAGTAGCAATAAAGTAAAGGTTGATGCAAGTATAAATAAAACAACTTTCTCTTCAATTAATCCAAGATTTTTCAGAAAACTATCATTCGTGGAGAACTTGAAATTATGGTAGAAGCATTCCTATTCTTTACCTTCGCTCGATAGTATAAAGAACATTGGCTAATCTATAGATTTGTTCAGGATGTATTATTAGTAGAATGGGTTAATCTAGACTCACACTCTAAATGTCCAAGGGTGACTATGTTCGGCCCTACTAGTGACCCGTTCTCTTTCTATAAACAAAATTAATAGAATTTAGTCTGTTACTCTAAAAACTAATTAATTCTACGCTCAATAAATAATATTTTCCTATTTATTTGCACTTCACCTTGAATAACCCGCACATGGCCTTCGATTACCCAGGGATTCTTGTGATATCTACTAGTAAAGAACTCATTTCTGGATAGGTCTCAGAATTCTTCAACAGATTTTAACAATTCAAATGGCCAGTTTAAAAAGTAAATTAAGATCAGCTATGACTATCATCACAAAAATTTTTAAAATTAAGTTTAAGTTCTCCAACGAAATCAAATTATCTTTATTATCTTTTCATGATTGAAAGGAGAAAGAAAAGTAACTACTCATAACACATTGAATTCACACAACAAAACATATTTATAAAACTTTGAACCAAGTTACAAATACTTATCTGAAATGTTCCTTCAAGTGATCTCTTGACTCCTACCTACTCCAATGCAAAGTACAAGACTTCAACAGTACCAATTCTTACAAACTCTCACTTACTACTCAAGGAATTGAGTAGTAACACTCAAAGTAACTAAAATAAACTCACCAAATACTTAAAAAAAGTATTTGGTGGCTCTCTAGAACTATTTTAGGGTGCGGGAGAGCTCTATGTTATGTAGAAATGTCTCCTATTTATAGAGCTTCAAAAATGACTAGGGGTTGCTTAAGGCACCTCTTCAAAATTCATCCAAGTTCAATGAATCTTCTAGAAAGTAACTGTGGCGCCTAGGCGCCGGACTCCGTGACCAGATCTTTGCACCCCTTCACTTTGGATCGCACCTTTTCGATACTAAAACCATTTTCCTATAATTTAGAAAAAACTTTCTTAAAAGCTTAAAGATCTTAGTAGCTTCATGACCTCAACTCGTAACTATGCCTACAATTTATCCTTTAATTTATATTTTAAAGGGTAGTATGCAAAAATAAATATATAATTTTAGAAAATATTTTGCACACCAGAGGTACTACGCAAGAATACGTATCGTATCCAGTAATACTGGGCTCTATTGGAGTCCTGGTTATCGATCCCACATGGAAGATTAATTTTAGAAATTAATAGATTTTCAAATTAAAAGTAATTATAATTTTTATTTCTTTTCAAAAATTAGATTTTAAGTTTTATGAAATTTCTACTAGATGTAAGTAAAGTAGCAATAAAGTAAAGGTTGATGCAAGTATAAATAAAACAACTTTCTCCTTTTCAATTAGTCCATGATTTTTCAGAAAAACTATCATTCGTGGAGAACTTGAAATTATGGTAGAAGCATTCCTATTCTTTACCTTCGCTCGAAAGTATAAAGAACATTGACTAATCTATAGTTTTGTTCAGGATGTATTATTAGTAGAATGGGTTAATCTAGACTCACACTTCTTGATGTTTAAGGGTGGCTATGGTCGGCACTACTAGTGACTCGTTCTCTTTCTATAAACCAAATTAATAGAATTTAGTCTGTCACTCTGAAAACTAATTAATTCTACGCCCAATAAATAATATTTTTCTATTTATTTGCGCTTCACCTTGAATAATCCGCACATGGCCTTCGATTACCCAAGGATTCATGGATATCTACTAGTTAAGAACTCGTCTCCGGATAGGTCTCAGAATTCTTCAACAGATTTTAACAATTCAAATGACCAGTTTAAAAAGTAAATTAAGATCAGCTATGAATATCATCATAATAATTTTTAAAATTATGTTTAAGTTCTCCACCGAAATAAAATTATCTTTATTATCTTTTCATGGTTGAAAGGAGAAAGAAAAGTAACTACTCAGAACACATTGAATTCACACAACAAAACATATTTATAAAACTTTGAACCAAGTTAGAAATACTTATCTGAAATGTTCCTTCAAGTGATCCTTTGACTTGTACTGATTCCAATGCAAAGTACAAGACTTCAACAACACCAATTCTTTCATACTCTCACTTACTACTCAAGGAATTTAGTAGTAACACCCAAAGTAACTAAAATAAACTAAAATAAACTCACCAAATACTTAAGAAAAGTATTTGGTGGCTCTCTAGAACTATTTCCGAGCGTGAGAGAGCTCTATTTTCTATAGAAATGTCTCTTATTTATAGAGCTTCAAAAATGACTAGGGGTTGCTTAAGGCACCTCTTCAAAATTAGTGCAAATTCAATGAATCTTCAAGAAAGTAACTCTGGCGCCTAGGCGCCGGACTCCGTGACCAGATCTTCGCACCCCTTCACTTTGGATCGCACCTCTTCACGATTAAAACCATTTTCCTGTGTCCAGATGCATTGTATCACATGTCTTATATATCAGGAGTAACTTCCAGTCTTCTAGAAGGTCTGATAACCGCTTAACACCGTCAAAGTAACTGCCCAAAGTTATCAAAAATCTTAACTGCTTCAGTATCGAACTGACGCCTAGGCGCCAGACCTTTAATTTTGGCAACTTTGCTTTTTAGCTCTATTTTTGCTCCTTTTTGCTTCTTTTTCCTTCTTGAACTCCTTTTTTCATCACCTATATCCAAAAACATAAAAATACCTTTCATTAAGGCAAAATATCCTTAAAAATTAAATCATAAATAAGGAATAAAAATAGGTACTTTTAAGTGGATCAAATTCCCCCAAACTTAAATGTTACATGTCCTCAAGTAACCCTTTTTATTACATAAAATGTATAACATCTGGAATGAAGCTTAAATATTTAAGATTCCTTGCAATGTTTGGTTTTATAAATGCTCTAGTAAATCATTAACCAAATTTTACTAATTAAGGTTAATTTTAAGAATTTAAAGAATACTTAACTACCAAATCATAAGACTTTAAAATTTTCATTTATTTCAAGTATAATTGTAATTTATCATATTAAGGTCGCATAGATAATTTACAAGAAAAAGACTTTCATGAAAACTATTTTAGTAAGGATGCTTGTACATAAAAATTAAGTTAAAAATGTAATTAGTTATCTTCCTATAAGATAATTCAAGTGAAGTCAATTTTTGATTAGGCATCTCCTCAAGCTTCTCCTCACATTTCTTTTTTGCTCTTTTCTTTTTTTTTTCTTTTTCTTTTTCTTTTTTTCTTTTTAAAGATATTTTTCAATCCCCCCTTTTTTTCACAATTTGTGAGGATTACTATATCTGGATAGACTGTTAATGATTTTGAACTTCACTATCCTTAACTTATATTTAAAAACTTATACATTTTCACTTAATAAATATGACATTCTTAAGAGGTATTTTTCAAAAATTATTTCAATCTTTTCTTTTTCAAGTAATAATCTTGATTTCTTAGTATTTCAAAAATACAATTCTCTTTACTTTAAATAGAAAAAATTTTAATCTTATTATTCTTTAAGTTAAATAATTCTATTCTTAAAATCGATCAAAATTATTAAAATTTTAGTTAAGTTTACTAAATTATTTATAAATTCAAAAATTGAAGTAATCTTAAATAAAATTTTCATTCCTTATGTTATGTTAATATTTTTAAAGAAAATATTAGTAATTAAGGACAAATAATATTTAAATTTCAAAGTATTTTCCCTTCCCCCAAACTTTAGTTTTGGTTAAACATGAATCATGAAAATTTCTAAAGCATGAGAGAAAGAATAACATATTTCCACCATGAATTATTCTAAGTATATGAAAAATAATCTTGAAAGGAAAATTTTATTTCTACACATGCTTTTTATGAATATAAAAGAAATGTTTAAGCATATATTGAAAAATTTTAGTAAGCAGGATCAATTTCTATAAATTTTTTTTAGTTCTTTTTTCTTTTATAATTTTAAACAAAAATAACTAAACTAAACAAGTGTACTGATCACTGTACTAAAACAGAAACAAAACATCTCATTACAGAAATAAACTCTAACAATCCAACAATCATCAGTACAACAATAAGTGTCTCAGAATCAATACACTCTAAACATCAAAAGCACACTAACATCAACAGTGCATCTGTTGACCTCATTTTTGATGAGGTTCTCTGATCCCTCTCCTTACTACTTAGGATCTAGCCATCAGTTTTCCCTTGGACTACCCTAGAAGACTAAAAATGGGACCCACCACTTAGAAATTCAAAACACTTCTTGAATCCATTCAAACCCCACAATTTTGATTGTAAACCCCCAGGTCACTTGAAGGGTTGAAATCAGTATGTGGAGGTTTAAAAGATGAGTATCCTATAGGATTCTTTGGCCTTAGGATCACACTGAGTGGCCGGGTCTTGGTGAGGGCAAGCTTGTACACACCACACTCTCATACACATTCCAAATCCTAAAACCACTTTCACCCAACTCAACTCCCTGACTCATGTAGGTAACTCGTATGGATGGACCTCAACCCTTAAGCCCCTGGCTAAGAGGGTTAGGAACAATATATTGAGTGCCTAAAATGAGTCCTCTCATGGCTCTTGTGAGCTTAATATGGCTTCATGGCTCAACCAAAATGGTCCCATTTTACTCACACCTAATTAATCTTCATTTTCCCCAAATTTCAAATTTTGACCCCCGGGCCCTAAACCCACCAAACCTACCAAATGCCCTTGAAATTGCCCAAATTTGTAAAATTGCCTAAATTTCCCAAAATTCCTCAAAATCAATCCTAAATATTCTCCACCACTCAAATTGATCATCCATGGCCAAATATACCAAAATTTCCAAAATACCCCCCGATACCCTCCAAATACCCAAAATGCCCTTTTTGACCCAAAAATCCAAAAAAATCAAAAAATTCTCAAAAAAATTCCAGGAAATCCCAAATATTCCCAATTTTTTTTTGTTCAACTGCCACATATCCCAATTTTGTTAATTTAATCCAATTTGATCAAAAAGTCCTAAATGGGCCCTTAAGGCCCAAAATGGCCAATTAACCCAATCCATTCCAAATTCAACCCGAATGTCACCCAATTTTCCCCAAATTTATTTTGAAATCTTCCTAACATCTCCACAAACAAAACTCTACATTAATTTACCCCAAATTTGGAATCAAACTCCACCCAAGCCTAACATAAACCAAAAATCCCCAATTTATCCTAAACCAACCATGAACCCAAACAAGCCCAAATCCCATCATCAAGACCCAACCAAAATTGAAAACTCTTTGTTACACCTCCATAAACATTTTGAAACATTAATTTTACATCAAAATCAACATTAGCCCAACCTTAGCCCAAGTTAGCCCAATTTGACCCACTTTGACCGTATTATTAATGAATCCCAAATTAAACCCATTTCAACCCCACATGACACCAAATCTTTTCTAAAATTTCCATGACACATCCCTAAACTAAATACAACATTTATTTGGCACAATCTTCTACAAAATTTTCATCCAAAAGCTCTTTTTAAAACAAAAAAGCCCACTTCCTTAAAGCATTTTAAAAGCCCATTTTCATCAAATTTAAAAAGCCTAAATGTCCAATTCAAAGCCCACATGACATTTCTTTCCATCATCCATTTAATCAAAGTCACCCCTAAGTTCCAAAAACCATCATTAAACTATTCCAAATCAAGCTTCATAAAAATTTTCCATCAAAATGCCAAAATCTCTAAAATCTATTTCCATGAAATTGACCAAGCTTTGCCCCAAGCCAAATGGAGCCATGGAGCCATGCATAAGCCATATGCAAGCCTTGGGAGCCACTTTACACATCACCATGCCATTAATTGCAAAAGGAGGAGCCTCTTTTAAAACCCCTTAAAAAAGTTTTAACCCTTTCAATGCTTCACCTTAACCCATGATTAATCCAAATATTCATGGATGGGGACTTCACCACCCTTTCCTAGCTGACACAACTGATTCCATCAGCCCAAAACTAGGTCATGGGGGGGGGGGGGGCTCCCAACCCATTTGCATGCATTGACCAAACTAAGCCCAAAATGAGCTCTCCCCCATACCATTTAAATCAAACCCCTTTACACATGTCTAAAGCCAACTGAACTCACCAAATCCCAGCCCCGACCTCACTGGTCAAGATGGTGGCCTGACCCTGCTAGCCAGCCACCTGCGTCGCCGGAAAACACCATGGCCTAGAGCTCCATGTGAGCCAAAAATTCAAATTATCCCTTGCTGAGCTGTTCCATGGCCAGTGGACACCATGGCTCTTCTTCCCTTGACCTAAGCAGCTGATCCCAGCCCCTGGCTTGCCCTGATAAGCTCCCTAGCCATGTCTATTTAAACCCACCACCTTCACGGCCAAATAAAGGTGATGAAATTAACCTTACCAAAACTCTGCCAAAATTGCTCCAATCTATTCTCCTAACCTAGAGCAGATGATCTCTAGTGAAATCCAGCTCTAAAACACCCTCTGTGAGTTCAATTTATGAGCTCAATTCTTAGCCTAAAAACAGGACACTTCACCACAGTGAGCCAATCCTCAAATTGATTGACTCTACACCTTCACCAGACCAAGAGAAGAAGTTCCCCAGTGAAAGCCCCTCACCAAGCCAGCCATTCTTCATATTGGCTAAGCTTTGAAATCGGCCTTGGTCACTTTCGTACCTAGGCATTTCACCACAGCTCCAGGCTTCATCCCTAGCTTCCCTAGACTCCAAAGAACGTGCCAAGCCCCTCTGATTGAAGCTTCACTTCTCAGAGCCAAGGTATTGAACTCCTCCTTCCCGAGAGCTTCTTTCGATTCTCCATTTTTTTGAGTCGATTCTAATGCATGTTAGCCGTATAGATGTGTTCGTCTTGTCGAGATGAGTTCATAGAGCCCAATATCATGTAATTTGGTGGAATATTGAGTGAGATATTAGGGTTAGAAGGTGGACAGCTCTCGGGGCGCACCGCCGTAGACGATGACCAGCCGCCGTCGGATCGAGCGTGTATCGGATGGATGGCCAGGATCACGCCAGATGAGAGCTGGGAACGAAACAGAGGGCCGCGTGGTATCCTAGTCAGATGGCTGCATCAAATGGCGGAGCTACGCGTGTGCTTTCAAACCGGACGAGGATGACGCGGCGCTGACTGGTTTAAGTAGATAAATAGGAATTTTCTGAATTTATTAAATACCCAGAACTTTGAAAATTCATATCTTTGCATAGAAAAATCATAAAAAATAAAATAAAAATACCCTCTTGCTCAGTGAACAGAGGAGAATAATGTGGAGAAAGAATTAAGTTGTTTTGTTAAGTAGTTTCTTTTTTAATTAATTTAATACTATTTTAAGTATTTCAATTCTCAATTCATGCATATAATTCACCATGGCATGGGACCATAGGGCTTTTGTAGCCTCTGTTCTTGGGAACATTCCCTGAATTTTCCAAGACCAGAGGTCATTTCCATGGAAAGTTATTTATTTTCCAATTTTATGTCTCTGTTCTGGAATTTTAATTCCAATAATTTGCATGTTGCTTAGAAAATTCTAGAAAAATTAGGGGAAGTATCTTAGGACTAGAGAACCCTAGGAAAATTGTGGTTTGATTTAATTCCTTAAGAATAATCTTAATTAGCCTAAACACTCAAAACTGAACTTTAATTAATTAGGAGTAACCACACATCAAAATACTTGAAAACAATTCTCCACTGTCACTTAAGATGTAGAGAACCTCACATAAAAATTTCAAGTCAATAAGAAATAATTTAAGCAATTAAATGAATTAATTAAGTGACCTAGCCATTTTAAAAATTAAAAAATTCATAAAACCCAAAATACTCTTTAAAAATTCACCAAATTGGTTTTGTGGGCTCTCTGATATCAGAAGAGTCTAAAAAAATTAAAATTGGAATTTTCTAAAAATTTTTATTTTTGACCTAACTTTTAATATTTTAATAATTAAAAAATTAAAAAAATCAAAAAAATATTAAAATTCATAAAAATGTCATATTTGGTCCCCTAATCACTTAGGAACCAATCAAATATTTTTCCTAAGTCCCTAGGATAAGATATTGAATTTTAAAGGCTTAAGACAATTTTTAATATTAAAAAATGGATTTTCCAACCTTTCCACCAAATTAATTCTAATAAATCAAAGAAAAATCACAAAAATATAAAATTTATTTCTCTAGACTCCTTGAGGTTAGGGGGACTTAATAAAAATATAAAATCCATTTTTAAACTTTAATTTTATTTTATAATTAGTTAATACCCCAAAAATTAAAATAATTATAATAAATAAAATATAATTCAAAAAATCACTAAAAATTGGTCCAAATGGTTTTCTAGTCAGTATGGACATCCCATAATATTCTTAAGGACGGAACCCTTACTTTGGTCATGTTATTGAATTTTCATTAAAAACCCTTATTTTCCATTAAAATAATTATTAAAATTAAATTAAAAATAGAAAAATCATATTTTCTCCTCTGATATTTTAATTGACCCATGAGTATGGTGACATAAAAATTCTAAAGTCATTTGAGTTATATTTAATGAATTATGAAGTGAACAAGCCTAAGGGGCAAAAATGGTAATTATTGAAATTTAGTCTAAATCAATATTTAGGCTTAATTATGGGTAATGGGTAATGAATGATCCTAATTAATCTCCTTAGATGATTGAAACATAGGGGTTAAAGGGTAGGAACCCATTTTATCACTTTTCCAACATAAACAAAATGATTATAATTTCTTAAATTATTGAAAATTTGAAGTTAATTAAAAGAGAATGTATTAAGTGAAGGGGTTTAATCTTGGAAGATATTAACTTATTTATCTTAACCCCAAATTAATGATAGAAATCAAATAACACTTAATATTAATTTAATAACTCATTAATAAAAACTAAGATAAATTAAATAATCAAATTAAAATAATTTCTAAGATAAATTAAATAACCAAATTAAAATAATTTATAAGATAGTTTAATTTTAAAATAATATAATTAATTAAATTAAAAATAATTTTAAAATGACATGATTAATTCAAAACAATTTACATTAAATATAATTAAATTAAAACAATTTTAAATAATTTAATCAACTTTAAATCAAAATTAAATTAATGCGACTAAATTAAAATCAACTTGAATCAACACAATTAAATATAACTAAAATTAAAGTTAAGACAATTTTAAAATAGCTAAGTCAACTTTTGAAATTACACAATCAAATTGAAATAACATAAGACAGTTATAATTAAACTAAAATATTACAATTAATTTGAATCAATCTTAAAAAACCAACTTAAATCTAAATAATATGGTTAAGTTTATTAATAACCTAACCTGGCCTAAAGACTTCCACCCACATAATTCTTAAATGGAGTATCAAGTGAAATGTCACTTCACTCATCGGATAGTCAAATGTCTAAGTTCACTGAGCAAGATGCAAAACTTAACTAAATTCTTGGATGATTAATTCACCTGTACAATGAAATTCATTTGGACTCAAAATAATCTCAGAAGTATTGAAAAGATGTTTAAGACTCGTCCTAAGCACTTTCTCAATATAATGGGATGTTTTAGAAGAATAATTGAAAGTATTTGTTCTTTGGTAAAGAAAATCATCCATAAAACACAAGAACCTAAACGTCATAGGACTTGACTAGCAATAGGATTAGGATTTTGGTAGACAACCAGAACATTTCCTTAGCCTTACCTAGGTGCTTTCCTTGAAATGTTTAAATGCTCTGACATGTGTTTTAAGTGCAACTTAGAGTGATGGGAAGACCCTCCAGGTACGCTTTTACTTTATTGCAATTTACTTACCTGTACTGCACTTTACGTTTCTTGCATGTTAAACAAGAATGTCACCCTGCATGAAAACTGAAACTTTTAGGATAGCCATAAAACCAAAACCCAAAACTAAATTAAAAGTCACAACAAGATAAAATTCACTACAACATTTAAAATATAAAACAACTCAAAATTTAATCACAAACAGAACAACAAAACCACAATTACAACTAAATTAAAACGTCTTGTTGGATGATCAGGAATACATCAGATGATGTAACCTACGTGTTACTAACGTGATTTCCCACGGTCTAAATGAAAGTGTGGAACTCATTTAGTTGAGTTTAGCAAATTCATTTGGAATAAGTGAATCCGATAAAAATAACGGTGCCGGAATGATGGAACCGTGGGATCTTAACCGGTGTTGTTATAACCAACTTTAAGATTCCCCTAACAAAATGTTAAAAATACCTGAACCTTAAGACTTTTCTAAACCAGAACTCTTCTCTCATCTCCTGATTGCCTCTTTCTAAAACTAGACCTCTGTAACAACAATGAGCTTGGAGCACAGTGGGCAGCACAGCCATCTTCATCAGCAAAACTTGTGTCTACATCAGCTAAACCTTTTCTTAGCATTAAATAACAAAGCCATAGGATTTCGAGGTAGTTTGCCTAGTGCAAAATAAATCCTCAACATTTTGTTAGGCATTTGTATAATTATGTTATGTAAATTAAGCCCTAACCGTTCTTAGAATTCCGAGGTAGTTGTTTGGTACGACATAAACCCTCACATCTTCGAGGCTATTTGTATGATTATGTCATATAAACATAAGTTCTAATTAACTAAAATTGGCATGATTGAAACATTAAAGAATTCTCTCAAATTGAAGCCATACAATATGATAGTCGGAAAGTCACCGAAGTTCACTTCAGATCGGTGACATCCCCTACTTCTCTTTCTTTGGATTCTCAAAATAACTGTTCCAAATTTGAGCTATTCCCTATTGAAATTTCCAAAATCCAATTTTTTTGAAACCTTAAAATTTGAAATTCTTGAAAGCAAAACCATTGATCATTATCGAGAGTTTCTTAAGTGTTTTCAGACATTTAAGATGTAATTAACCATAGGGGCTTGCCCTTATAGGGAACTTTAAGAACCCAGGTAATATAAACCCTACTTAATTCCTTTATATTAAACAGGAGAATTTGTCGGCTTATAAAATTGGTTCGCAGACCTAACGGATGTCACAAATCTTCTAGTTTATTTAATTGAGCCCCATCATCAAGCAGTGTGTCTATTCTTCAGGATAGATACACGGTTTGTGATGTGGTGCTCGTTTATATAAACTATTTGGGATGTAAGATCTGTTTGATTTCATATCTTGAAATTTTTAAACTTTAAGTTATTTTCAAAATTAAATGCTTTTTTCTAAAATTATATATATATATTTAAATTAAATTTAAAATTTAAAATTCGCCGACAACTTCTATAAGTGACCCACTTTTTTGAAACACATAACCTAAAAATATGCCGATAGCATCAAACATAGAAACAAATCATCACATACATCCAAAACTAACACACTAACAAAACATAACGTAAATAACACAACTGCTCAATCCTAAAAATCTACTCATCACTAGCTATCTCCTCATCCTCATCATCATCAAAAGAAAAATCTACATTCTTACTCTGGTGATCATCATATGGTGAGAATCAAGGGAAGGTCGGGAACTGAACCGAATGATCACCCTTAAGGAATCTAACAAGGGTCTCAGGATACTCTACATCAAAATCACTCTTCCTCTGGGTGTACTCAGAAAGATGATCCACTTTCTTATCTATTGTATCCACTTTACAATGGGTTAAAAGTAACATATTCCGCTGCTCTATAAATTTATCATGCATAAAACTAGATGGTGGCTCAACAGCAGAAGTAGACAGTCGAGAAGTAGAAGGTCTACCTGAAGTAAGTAATGAACTAGAGAGTGCGGTAGAACTCTTACCTCGAAGTTGATCATAAATACTAACACTGTCTCGTCCAATGGCCTTGGTAGACTTGAGCTTCTCCTCTGAAAGCTCAGCAACAACTCCAGCACTTTCGCATAGAGAATAAATCAGAGATGAGAATCCCAATCCCACAGAAGTGCTGGAACGAGCAGTGGCCTCCATAGAATCATAAATAATACTCCCGACATCAATTGGCTTCCTCTTTTGTATGTAGTAGTTGAGGATAGCTCTGTCCATTATGACCTCACTCAAATGGTTGGATGGAAGGAGGTGAGCAAAAATAAAGTAATGCCAGGCCTTAGAAACACCATTTAACTTTGAAGATGAAAAATTTACCCGTTTCTCGTTCCAGATCTTCCAAGCTACAGTACCATCAGTCAAACATGCAATAATCATCTCCAAATCTCCCTCAGATGAAGATAGTTCAGAATAGTAGCACTCAATGATTGGTGGCAGGCCGTAGAAAATGTTGATTCTTTCAAGAGTAAATCCTACTCCAACTCCTCTCACGAAGATCTCGTAATCTTCAACATCCATATAATTAGCAAAAAATTCCCTGACGACAAGGATCACAACAACAACAGTGAAGTAGCAGAATCGTTGCCAGTTCAATACAACGATCGTATCTTCAATCATTCCACCAGGATTGTAGAAACTCCTCTCCGAGATAAATTTTCTCGTCGTAGCAAATTCATTGTAACGAAAATGAGCAGCAGCATTAGCGAATTTGCTGCGATCAAAATTTTCTCGTTCTTTCCCTCGTTTAGATTTTGGAGCAATCTAAACGTAAGAGAAAGAAAATGCAAAATAAATTAAAGGATCAAAAGAATAAACTTATTTAAGCTTTAAAAACTTAAATAAAGCTTCAAAACCATGGATTAAACTCCAAAAATAAAAAAAAAATTTCAAAACTTTCGGTTTTGCTCAAAAGTTGAAAAATCCAAGGTGAAAATAAAAAATAAATGGATTAGAAGGCAGATTGATGCACTTGAAATTTATACTTACAAATATGATATGAAAATTGACAACGACACAAAAAACTTGATCCCGCCGGATATATATATGTAGATGATTTTGATTTATAATGTGGATACTACGTAAGTATACGTATTGTTTATCAAGTAATATAAGACTTTCTGATTAAGCCCCGAGATATCGAACCAACAGGGAAAATTTGAAAATCTTTAAAGGAATCAGAAAAATTATCTTTTTAATTTTTTTATGGATTTTGAAAGTATGTCTTGATTTTGAAAAGTTTTGAAAGTTGATTTGTCTTATGAAATTTCCTTAATAAAATGTTAAGCAAGAAATTAAAATTATAATAACGACACGCCTAAATTATATACGCTTTTTGCTATATCATTTTACTCATTTTTTATGATTTTACACTTTAAAGGAAGATATTTTGTATGTTTTTTAGTTTTAGGTACAAGAAATGGTGATTGGAGCAAAAGAAAATAAAAACGGTGCAATTTGGAGCAAAAACGAGCAAGAAATGAAATTCTGCCCTGACACCTTTTGATAAGTCTTTTGATGCTTAATCTCTTTTACACTTCTTGCATATTTTTGAATGAGATTACACTTTAAAGAAATGTTGTTTTTATGCTTATTTTGTAGGGCTATCTGTTACGAATGCAACGTAACTGAAATGGGGCGAAACAAAGCTAAAACGGAGCCAAATGGAGCGAAACGATGGAGCCGCGCAATAGCCTGCTCGCCGACGGCGAGATTTTCCCGAGACCACCAAAAAATGGCCGAAAAGCTCGCCGACAGCAGCCTCAAACCCGCCGACAGCAGCCCGGACAACCATGAACCGACTTTTGGCGGTTTTGGGCCAATATTCGACGTATTTGGATGCTTTTTCGAAGGGTTGCTTAAGGAAACTCTTCGAAATTCGTCCATGCTCTTTAAAAATGGCAAATTTG
The DNA here is from genome assembly GCA_022702705.1 of Papilionanthe hookeriana x Papilionanthe teres. Lineage (NCBI taxonomy): Eukaryota > Viridiplantae > Streptophyta > Magnoliopsida > Asparagales > Orchidaceae > Papilionanthe > Papilionanthe hookeriana x Papilionanthe teres. The sequence continues at coordinate 111,876,705 of CM040424.1, read as the reverse complement.
TGTTAGAAAGGTTTAGATTAGAGGAGAAATGTGGAGAAAAAACTTTGAGGAATGTTTAAGATTCTTAGATTAAGAGTAGAAATGTAGATTTCTACCCTTTTGGAGAGATTGGAGAGGAGATTTTGAGAGAATTTGTAAGGGATTTCGCTAGCATTGCATGAATCGCCGGGAGACTTTATGGGAGAGATCTTCGTCTTTCTTTCAAAGGGAAAAAGCTAAATAATTGTTCTTCATTATCTTATAATTTTGTAAACATTTATTTAGTAGATTTGCTTTGGTTAAATAAAGTTTCCGTTGTGTTTTCTTCGCGCTTTGTGACGTATCTCTCTTACTTTTTCTTCTTCTTTGGAAATAGCGGCATGAGAAGATTATGCCATTATTTTCCTTTTACTTTTCTTTTGTAATGAGTAGAAATCATGTTTAGGATTTTGTGATGCATGATAGAAGTAAATTTAATTATAAATGGGATGGTTTTTTACTTGCACTTCATTAACATTGCAATAAGCTCCCATTGTAGTGTTAAAATTCATTGTAATTGCATCGAACCGAAAGGGCGGTGTAATTCTCAACAAAGTGAAACCACATTCAAATTCCATGGATGGTGAAGTTCATGGGAATTGAATGCAAATAAATAGGGAAATAATATTAATCCGGCGTAGAATTGGAGATTTTAGAATGACAGGCTAAAGTCCTCAATTCGGTCCTATCATTTGGGTGCTTAAGCAGAGATGTTAGCCCTCAGGCGAGGGGAACGTTGGAGCTCCGAAGTGAGAGTCGGTATCCTCCCAGCCTAGCCACAGATTCAGTAACCAAGCATAGGATTAGTCAATGTTCTTTATGCCTAGATCAAAGGGTAAAGAATATGATTGCTCCTATTTGGCACATACAATATTTAATGCATCTCATTCTTATACATTATATATTTCATTACATAAGAATAGTAGTTTTTAATATCTCCAAATTCTCCAAACCAATTCATCCAAAAGGGGTTATATTTAGAATTGTTATTTGCATTTAGATATAGTTACTATATTACATTTAACACTTGCATTTAGGAATAGTTGATAGATAAACACAGTCTTAATTAACATTCCAAACTAAGGACTATTAGTAGTAGACTAGAATTTAACTAAAGACCTCTTACTTCACTTTCTCGTGGGATCGATATTTGGGTTTTTAAAGAAAACTCTATATTACTTGAAACGATACGTATACTTGCGTAGTATCCCTAGTGTGTAAAATATTTTCTAATTTTTATATCATTTAAGATTTTGCACATTAGCCGCTATTTATAAATCGGCTCAAGTTTTTGGCCATCTTTTGGAAGTTAATTTACTGCATAATTGCGGGTCGGGCCAAATAGCTAATAACACTGTATGTAAAACACTATTAACTAGAATATCTTTTTCTTTCCTTTTATGAAGTAGTAATAATTATTAAATTATTATTGTAGAAGTATTTAAATTTGTTGTGTCAGATAAAAGTAAACAAAGTTTTCAGAATCAATCTCCACAACTTCTTTCAACTTTAAACACTTATACTTTCCACAACAATTCTCCATAAATTAATTTCTTCTCCATTTAAGAAAGAAAAAGATAAAGTAAACTACTCAGAATGCATTGAGAAAATACAAAAACACATTGATTCAAAATTAAAACCCATATGAAAAACAACAAACAGAAACAAGTATTAATTAAAAAACTAATGTAAGAATAAAAGTAAACACTTATCTGAAAATTCTCTCCACAAGACTCAGGAAGTTCATCTGAAACTTTAACTCTTCACTAAACTACTCCTCAGAGCGGATCTCCCAACTCCGATGACTCAGAATAACTTCAGACTTCAGTAAAAACTAAACTTAAAAGAAAGAAAAGAAGTGGGAAGAAGAAGACTTCACTCGACCCTTTTCTCCTTTCTACTCTCTACTCCTACTTTTAATAAAAACTCTCGCAAAATAAAAGTAAAATAATATAAAAACTTGCAAGTGAAAGAACCCTTCAAAAGGAAAAGGAAGAGCTCTTCAAAAGGCAAAGGAAGAGCTCCTTAATCTTTCCTAAGACTCTCTTTAAATAGTAAACCAAAAGGTGCCTTGGTGTCTCTTCAAAATGTGTCCAGATTCAATGTATCCACCAAAGAATGCACCCCTTCATTCAAACTTGCTGCCCAACGGAAATTATGGAAGTTGCCACCAAGAGTTGCATCCCATTCCCTTTGAAATTGGCTCCAAATTCCTTTAGAATACAATTTTTAACTGTGGCGGCTAAGCGCCGGCCCAGCGGAGCTTAGCCGCCAGTGTCCAAATTTTCATTTTTCATCTTTTTTCGCTCCAAATTTGATCCAATTTTTCTCCTTTCATCATGACCATCCATTTTCATCATACCTGCAAGAAAACACAAAATACCTTCCATTACAGTGCAATATCATTAAAAATAGGTATAAAATGTGCATAAAAACTATATATTTTAGGTGTATCAAAATCCCCCAAACATAAAATGTTACTTGTCCTCAAGTGACAGTTAATCTCATAGAACATTTTAGCATGCAAATTATGTAATGATTTTCTTAGGAAGATAACAAAATTTTGTTCTAGAAATGGAATAGTCCAATTTAGAAAAAATTTCAGTAATTAAAACCAACTTAAAGCTTCGAAAGTTCTTAAGTAAAGGAAAATGACAAATATAAGTTTCTATCTAATTCAGAAATATTTGTAGATTCTTCAAAATATAGGACTTAAACACTTATTTCTCTCACTTAAAAATCTTTATTTGAAAATAATTTTACTTACTATATTATAACCTTAAGCTTTAGATTTTCTCTGAACTTATATCTTAAACTTTAGGTATGAAATCAATTTTTGATTAGACCCTTAAACCTCAAGCTTCTCCTCTCTTTACATAGATTATTTTTCACTTTTTTTTATAAGGCAAGGATTACTATATCTGGATAGGCCTTTAATGATTTTGAATTCCACGCTTCCATTTAAAATAAAGGTCATATATATATCTTTCACTTAAAAATTATGAAAATAATATTTGAAAATTACTCTTCATTAAAAGAAATTTAAGCTTGGAAGAATACAAGTCAAATATTCTATTTATCCAAAAATACAAAACTTCTTACAAAAGATAGTTTAAATTTATTTAACACCTCTTCATTAAGAAAATTTTAACTTTAAGTTTTTCATGATTACTATAAATTTTAATTAAATTCTTTTATTCATTTCTATATTCAAAAATTTTGTTACCCTAATAAAACTTCATGTACATAATTGTTCTCAATCAAAAATAAGATTTCTTTTTTAGTATTCTTGAGAATCAATTAAAATTTTAGGGTTTTGAAAATCTTTGTTTTTAAAATCCCCCCCCCAAACTTTAATTTTTAGTTAAGATAAAACATTTAAGCATAAGAAATGATACATGGGTGAGAAATAAAAACTGACATATCATGCTTGCTGGAATTTTTAATATCTTAATATGCAAGTATAACAATTTAAATAACATGAGTAAAATGAAATCAAATTTAGTTTTTCAAAATAATTTTTTTATACATAAAAAAGTAAAAATTTCAAAAAGACTTCTACAGTAGTGGAGGTTTTCAAAGCAAATACACACCAACTAAGATAACACACTGATACAGATAACTGATGATAGTGGAATTTGAAAAATTTTAAACATTTAGTTTCCTAAGTGGTTTATAATCTCTTGACAGTTTTTGAATTAAAGTACACACTACTAAAAACTCTGACATAACATACACATTAAAAAATTTACTATTACACATCACTACCACAAAGCAACATATAAAATATCAATACAACAACAACAATACGTCTGAATATGCATAACAGAAAAAAATACAAACTACAGTTTGCATACTATCAAGGTTCACATCACAACACAATGATCAAACTAAATACTAAACAAAACAGACATCAGTACATCAATAACAACACTGCAACGAAAATAAATAACACTAATCTACTCATCATCCTCATCATCATCATCAACTTGCTCGTTCCAATCCCTAGATGGCACATAAGGTATGTAGAATGGATGAGGGGGCATCTCAGCACTCTGATCACCTCTAATCAGTCTATCCAAATATTGCTGATAACTCTCCTCATACTCATCAGGTTTCACAATATATCTTTCTACATTATCCATCTTACCATCCATATCTTTCAGATGCTCTCAAGTAAGACTTACTTTTTTCAAATTTTTTTTTAATGAACCCATCTTTGAATCAGTAGATGATGAAGCACGTAAAGTAGTAGCACGAGAAGTAGATGCAGCAGAAGCAGACGCAGTAGAAGCCCTACCAAATCCTCCTCTCCAACCAAACTCAGAATGTACTATGTAAGCACCAACGTTTACACTGGTAATTGGTCTCAATGGCTGAAGTACCTCTTCCCAGGTTTCAAACTTCACTCCAGATCGTTCACATAATGAATGAATCATGGAAGGAAATCTCATACCTGCAGTCGTGGTTGATGTAGCACAGTTCAAAACATAATAAAAAATTATACCTCCAATGTCAATAGGCTTCCCTTGCTGAATACAATGGTTCAACACAGCTCTTTCTCTCGTTACTTCACTAGTATGACTCGAAGGTAACAAATTAGATGATAAAAAATAATGCCATGCCTTAGAAATGGCATTCAATTTGGAAGCATGAAAGTTCACTCTTTTATCATTAGTTATTTTCCATAATCCTCTTCCATCAGTCAGAAATTCCATGATCTCATCTAATTCTCCTTCCGTAGGATGATAGTTAGAATAAAAACAAAACATGTGAGGAGGTAGTCCATAAAAGTATTGATTGCCCCAGAAGAAAAGTTGACCTCATGCCTCCTAACCATCACTTGATTCTCTTCTGCAGCAGGAAAATTTGCATAAAATTCTCTAACCACAGAAACAACGATAACGACGGAGAAGCAACGATAATTCTCCCAGTTCCTTCTAGAAATCATATTTTCAATCACCTCTCCTGGTTTACTAAACACACGCTCAGGAATCAACTTACGTGACTGCAATGCATCGACGTATCGTTTCTCAGCCCTCATACTATCAAATTTGTCAGAATCAAATCTTGTCTTTTCTCGTGCATGCTTTGACTTTGGAGCCATCTCTAAAAATTCACGAAAAAATTCACCATAAATTCCAAAATCAAATTAAATTTGCTAAAATATCTTCCAAAAGATATTTTCACAAAATCCAAGCAATTTCTCAAGTTTTTCCTCAAATTTTCACCATGAATAGTGATTTTAAGATTTTCCAAAATGTACTCAAAATACATGGTGAAAATAAAAAAAAATTTACTTAGGAGTAGTGCTCTTACCTCAATGAATCCAAATCTAACAATTTTTGTTGAGATTGACTCTTAAATGATCCACAATATGATGCCCTAGGCTCCTCTTTCGTGATAAACCGAAGGTTGAAGATGATGGGGCGGTTTAAAAATGGCAATTTTAGGGTTTTTAACTGTTGGGAACCAATTTTCACAAACTGGCACCTAAGCGCGAACCCCTCGGCGCTTAGCCCCGAAATCTGGCGCTTAAGCGCCGACACTTTGGCGCTTAGCCACCAATACCTAGATTTTCACAATTAAGGTATATGCACAAAATCACTTGGTTAATCACCCTTAATTACTCCAGAATAATTATTTCTCCTCACATAAATCTTCCAATATTCCAAATAAAAATTTAATATCCATTAATTCCACACAAATTTCACAAAAACACAAACTTATATTAAAACAAACATAACACTTAATACAATTCTAGAATTTCTATCCGCACATAAAGAATGAAATTCTCTAAATACAAGAGACTTTAATCTTAAACTGATAAGTATACATCTCTAGGATGTAACCATCACATCATCAGGCTTAGTTAATACTTAAATATAAACACTAAACACACCAAACATAACACACAAGAACACTAAATGTAACACATAAGAACACTAAACAAATAAGAACAAAACACTCTTAATTCCATTCTCCATTAGGCAAATTATATCCAGGACCACTATTATTCTCATTTGACCCTTCTAGAATATAAATTTGATAGAACTGACAATAATTGTTCATTCTTACATCTTCTTCTTCAATCCATTTGTTCTTTACAAACATCGCCTTATCCGCTTCTTCCACGTACCTTGAATGACTAAATTGCATCTTGAGTTGTCATCCTATGTGCTCCAACTGTAAGTTAGTTTCATTGATATTTGCTTCCATTGAAGTCACTCGGGCTTCATCATTTGCAATAATTTCTGCAATACCTTGAATACTAACAGCAAGATATCCATTGAATAATTCTTTAGCACTATCACTAATGAACTTACTTTTGTCAGAATCTTGCTTCTTCTTCATCTCATTCCCCCAGGAAGACATAATACACTCAAAACTCTCTTCTTAAGACTTAGGAATGAAAATAGGACTTGGGGCAAGTGTTTCTCTTAAATCAGGTCCTTTTTATAGACTTGGAAAGTGCTAAATCTGCCCCAAGACGTTTTTCCAAAACTACTCCCCCATGATTTAGGCTTCTAGAACCTCATTTTTTATGTTTTTTATAACTGCGACGCCTAAGCGCTAACTAGTCGGCACTTAGCCGCGAGTGCTCAATTTAGCACAGGTCTGCTAAGTGTCCAAATTTTCATTATGACTTCTCTAAATCATCAATTAAGGTCAAATAAACTCTACTGTAGTTTAAAAAATCCAAATTACTACCACTAAAAACATAAAAATAAACCAAACAAAGCAAAAAAAGCACACAAAACAAACATAAAGCAAAGCACACTGATAATTATGGGTTGCCTCCTACAAAGCGCTTGTTTTAACGTCTTCAGCCTGACATACCGAGAACTCATTCTGAGTGACCCAACATCAAATTATTATCAGATTTAGATTTATTGACTGAAAAATATGGTTTAAGTCTATGTCTGTTCACATTAAATATTTTTCCAGTCTTAGGATCTTGAATATCTACACCTCCATAAGAATAAAATTTTATCACAATAAATGGACCCATCCACCTGAACTTAAGTTTTCCAGAAAATATTCTCAATCTAGCATTATACAGTAAAACTTTTTGTCCTGGTACAAGATTTTTAGTAAGAATCTTCCGATCATGCCATATCTTCATCTTTTCCTTATAAATCTTAGCATTTTCATAAGAGTCATTCCTTATTTCTTCAAGCTCATTCAATTGCAATAATCTCTTTTCAGCAGCATCTTTCAAATTATAATTGAACTCTTTAATAGCCCAATATGCTTTATGCTCATGTTCAAAAGGTAAATGACAAGCTTTTCCAAAAATCGGCCTATATGGGGACATTCCTATAGGTGTTCTGTAAGCAGTCCTATAGGCCCACAAAGCATAATCTTGTTTGATTGACCAATCCTTTCTATTTGGATTAACAATTTTTTCCAATATTCTTTTAATTTCACGATTGGATAATTCAACCAAACCACTTGTCTGCGGATGATAAGCAATAGCAATGCGATGATTAATATGATATTTCTTTGCTAACTTCCCAATAATCGCGTTTCTAAAATGACTTCCCCCATCAGTTATGATTACTCTTGGCATTCCAAATCTGTAAAATATATTCTTTTCTAAAAACTTTGCAACACTTTGAGCATCACATTGAGGTAAAGCAATAGCTTCAATCCATTTGGAAACATAGTCTACTGCTATCAAAATATAAACATTTCCGAAGGGAGGTGTAAATGGTCCCATAAAATCTAGTCCCCAAACATCAAATACTTCAACTTCCAACATATAATTGAGAGGCATCTCATTTCTTCTAGAAATATTACCTACACGCTGACATCTATCACAATTTTTAATATAAACATTCACATCCTTAAAAATTGTAGGCCAATAAAATCCTGATTGTAATATTTTATATGCAGTTTTATCACTTCCAAAATGTCTCCCATAATCAGAATCATGACATTTTTTAATAATTTCATAAGTCTCTTCCAAAGGTACACATCTTCAAATTATAAGATCCTTTCCTTGTTTATATAAAAATGGGTCATTTCAAAAATAAGTCTTAGCATCAGAAAAAAATTTCTTCTTTTCTTGGTATGTCAAACCATAGGATATAATATTACTAACAATAAAGTTTACTATGTCTGCATACCACGCAACGCGCCATTCTTTAACAGTGAACAGTTTTTCATCACAAAAATGTTCATTAATTTCTTCAATATCACAGAGAGATTTTTCAACTTCAAGCCTGGACAAATGATCAACAATTTGATTATCAGAACCCTTCCTATCTACTATCTAAAAATCAAATTCTTGTAAAAGTAGAATCCATCTTAGCAGTCTCGGTTTTGCATCATTTTTCTTCATTAAGTATTTAATAGCAGAATGATCAGTATGCACCACACATTTAGTTCCAATTAAATATGATCGAAATTTATCAAAGACAAATACTATAGCTAATAACTCTTTCTCAGTTGTAGTATAATTAATTTGAGCTTCATTAAGTGTTTTACTGACATAATAAATTACTTTGAAAATTTTATCGTATTTCTGACCTAAAACAGCACCAATAGCATAATCACTAGCATCACACATTAATTCAAAAGGTTCTTCCCAATTTGGTGAAATTATTACAAGTGCGGTGATTACTTTTTCTTTTAATGTTTCAAAGGCTTTGAGGCAATGATCATCGAAATTAAAAATTACATCCTTTTCCAGTAAACGGTTTGATGTAACGCTTGTAGAATCCAGCATGTCCTAAAAAACTTCTAATTCCCCTTACATTGGTTGGGCAAGGTAAATTAGATATAACTTGAATTTTTGCAGGATCTACCTCCAAACCTTTTTCTGAAATCCGATGTCCCAAAACAATTCCTCCTGCTACCATAAATTGGCATTTTTCCCAATTAAGGACCAAATTAGTTTCTTCACGGCATTTTAGAACTTTAGATAGATGTTCTAAACATGATTTAAATGAAATTTCAAACACCGAAAAGTCATCCATACAAACTTCAATCCCTTGTTCAATTAAATCACAAAAAATAGCCATCATACTTCTCTGAAATGTAGCAGGGGCAGTACATAAACCAAAGGACATTCTTCTAAAAGCAAACATACCCTAAGGACTGGTAAACGTAGTTTTCTCCTGATCCTCAGCAGCAATTTGAATTTGGTGGTAACCAGTATATCCATGTCGGCATATTTATAGGTTGTGTGTTGTATTTTAAAAGGGGTCGCCTACAGAAGTTGTCGGCGAATTTTAAATTTAATTTAAATATAGATATAATTTAGAAAGTAGTATTTGGTTTTGAAAATAATTTTAAATTTGAAGATTTTAAGATATGAAATCAAACTGATCTCACATCCCGAATAGTTTACATAAACGAGCACCGCATCACAAACCGTGTATCTATCCCTAAAGATAGACACCTTGCTTGATGGTGGGGCTCGGTTAAATAAACTAGAAGATTTGTGACATCCGTTTGGTCCGCGAACCGATTTTATAAGCCGACAAATTCCTCGCTTAATATGAAAACATTAAACGGGGTTTATATTACTCAGGTTCTTTAAAATTCCCTATAAGGGCAAGCCCCTATAGTTAATTACATCTTAGGTGACGGGAATCACCTAAGAAAACTCTCGATAATAACCAATAATTCTGCTCTCAAGAATTTCAAAGTTTAAGGTTTTCAAAGGATTGAATTTTTTTGAATCTCAATAGGGAATGGATCAAGTCTGGAACATTTTATTTTGGGAATTCAAAGGAAGAAAAGTAGGAGAAATTATGGATTCGAAGTGAACTTCGATAATCTCCCGACTATCCTATTGTTTGGCTTGGATTTAGGAAAGTCCTAATGTTCATTTAATGTTTTAATCTTGCCAATTTTAGTTAATTAGGGCTTATATTTATATGATAGAATCATACAAATAGCACTGGAAGATATGAGGGTTTATGTCGTATCGGACGACTACCTCGGAATCTCGAGACTCGGTTAGGGTTTAATTTGCAATGCAAATGCCTAACGAAGAGTTGAGAATTTATGTTGCACTAGACAAACTACCTCGAAGTCCTATGGCTTTGTTGTTTAATTCTAGGAAAGTTTTCTTGAAGTAGATTCAAGTTTTGTTGACGAAGATGGCCGTCTTTGCCCACCATGCTCCGAGCTCCTTGTTGTTGCGGAGGTTTAGTTTTAGAAGTCATAAATCGGGGGATGAGAAAAGTGTTTTGGTTTAGAGAAGTCTTAATTTCCAAGTGTTTTTTGTGTTTTAATTAAAACAAATCTTAAAGTTGATTAAGCGGAACCGATTAAGATCCAGCGGTTCCGTCATCCCAGCACCGTTATTTTCATTAAATTCACTTAGTCCAGATGAATTTGCTAAACTCAACTGAATGAGTTCCACACTTTCATTTAGACCGTGGGAAATCCCGTTAGCAACACGTGGGTTACATCATCCGAGGTATTCCCGATCATTCAATGAGACGTTTTAATTTAGTTGTAGTTGTAGTTTTGTTGTTATGTTTGTGATTAAATTTTGAGTTGTTTTATATTTTGAAATGTTGTGGAGGTGAATTTTATATTGTAGTGTCTTTTAATTTAGTTATGGGTTTCGGTTTTGGTTTATCATCTAAAGGTGTAGGTTTTCATGCAACTGTTGTTTATCATGCAAGAAAAGTAAGTGCGATGTGATTAAATAAATTACAATAAAATAAATTGCAATAAAATAAAAGCTTACCTGGAGGGTCTTCTCGTCATCCCAAGCTGCACTTAAAACACAGTTGGAATATTTAAACAAGTTTCTAGGTAAAGCTAAGGTAAGGGTTATGGTTTTCTACCAAATTCCTAATCCTATAGCTAGTCATTTCCTATGACGTCTAGGTTCTTGTATTTTTGGTTTGAAGACGATTTTCTTCATCGAAGAACAATTAAGTTCGATTGTTCTTATAAATATCCTATCATATTGAGGAAGTGCTTAAGAAGAATCTTAAACATCTTTTCAATATTTCTAGGATTGTTTTAAGTCCAAGTGAATTTAATTATGTAAATGAATCGATCGTCCGAGGTTTTCAAGTTTTGTTAACTTGCTCGGTGAACTAGGATATTTGAATGTCCTATAAGTGAAGTAACATTTCATTTAATATTTATGTTTAGGAGTTATGATAACTAAAGCTTTTGAGGGTAAATTGGTGTTCAAATGGTTTGTGATTTAGCTTAATTTCAATTGAAGGGTTTAAATTTGGAATAGTGTTCAAGTTATTTTAGGCTTATTTCTTTATGTCTTAGGTGATGTTATTTAATTCAACTTAATTCAATTTAATTTAATTTAATTTAATTTAATTTAATTTAATTTAATATAATATAGTATAATTTAATTTAATTTAATTTAATTTAATTCAATTTAGTTTGGTTTGATGTTACATTAATTTGATTTAATTTAATTTTTAATTTAATTTGACTTAATTTAATTTAATTTAATTTAATTTATTTAATTTAGTTTAATTTAATTTAATTTAATTCTTAATTTAATTTAATTTTTTTTTAATTTAATTTTTAATTTAATTTAATTTAATTTTTAATTTAATTTAATTTTAATTTAATTTAATTTTATTCATTTTAATTTTAATTAAAATTTTAAAAGAGTTCAATAATTCAATTTTAGTTTAATGATTAAGTCTTTTAAATTTGAATTATCATTTTAATTAAGAATTAAACATTAATGAAATGATTAATTTAGGGATTTTTAAATTAAAGAATAAATCTCTTCCTAATAATATCCCTATTTTAATAATTCCAATTTTATTATTCTTCCGGATTTAATCGATTATTTAATTAAAGTTTAATCATTTTAAATTGTTTAATGGGTTTCTACCCTTCAATTGTTAAATTTCAATCATCCAAATCAGGTTAGGATCAAATATTTTACTTGTTAATTTTTTTATTAAACCTAAAGTTTTAATTAAAGGTTAAAATTTTAATTACCATTTTGCCCTTTAAGCTTAATAATTTCATAACTCATTAAATTGAACTCAAATGAAGTTGAAATTTTTATGTGACTTCACTTATGTGTCAATAAATACATGAGAGGAGAAAATGTGATTTTTCTGTATTTAATTTATTTATATAATTATTTTTGGTAGAAAATAGAGATTTCCAAGGAAAATTTAATAACATGACCAAGGAAAATTTTCTGTCCTTAAGAAAATTATGGGACATTCCTAATGACCAGAGGACCATTAGGACCAAATTTTGTGATTTTTTGAATTATATTTTATTTATTAGAATTATTTTAAGTTCTGGAGTATTAATTAATTTAAAAATAGAATATAAGTTGAAAAATGAATTTTATAATTTTTAAAATCTCTCTGATATCAACGAAATCAGAGAAGCAAATTTTGCAATTTTCTGATTTTTCTATGATTTATTATAATTATTTTAGTGAAAATGCTAGAAAATACATTTTTTTTAATTTTAAAATTACCCTAGAGCTTTAAAAATTAATATCTCACCAAATAGGCCTAAGAAAAATATGGGGTTTGTTCCTAAGTGATTAAAATTCAAAATGTGACATTTTGGTGAATTTTATTATTTTTGTGATTTTTATTATTTTTTTAATTATTAAAAAATATTAAAATAATATTAAAAATCAACTTTTTTAGAAAATTGAAATTTTAATTTTCTTAAATTCCCTGATATCAGAGAGGCTCTAAAACCAATTTGGTGAATTTTTGAAAGGTATTTTGAAAGTTATGAATTTTTAAAGTTTAAAATGACTAAATGGCTTAATCGACCCAATTAATAGGGCTAACCAAGTCCAATTGACCTCAAATTTTTATGGTGAGTTCCTCTTATCCCAAAGGTCAATGGAGAATTGATTTGAAGTCAATTTGATGTATGGTTAGCTCTAATTAAATAGAGACCTATTTTGAGTGTTTAAGCCAATTAGGGTTGTCTAAAATGAACTAACTCAAAACCTATTTTTCCTAGGGTTCTCTGGTCATAAGGAACATCACCAAATTTTCCTAGAATTTATTTCACAACATGCTATTTATTGGAATTAAAATATTCAAAACAGCAACATGAATTTGAAAAATCAGTAACTCTTCATAGGGATGGCCTCTGACTTTGGAAAATTCGGGGAATGTTCCCAGATTCGGAAGCTTCAAAAGCCCTATGGTCTCATGCCATGGTGAATTGTATACATGCATGGAGAATTAAATGAATGCGAGAGGGTAAATAAATTATAAAAAATAAAATACTTGATGAAATTAAATGATTTCTTTTCCACATTATTCTCCTCATGTTCATCTGAGCAAGAGGGTATTTTTATTTTATTTTTATGATTTTCCTACACAAAGTTATGAATTTTTGAAGTTTAGGGAATTAAATAAATAGAAAATACCCCTAATTTTCTACTTATCCACGCGGCGCCGCGTCATCCTTAACATCTCCAGAAGAGGTACGTGTCGCGCCGTGATTGGGCGCCGCCATCCGAGTCGGCCGTCCCGGGGCCCGCTGTATCGTTCCGTCTCCTCATCCGGCGCGATCCACGGCCGTCCATGCGCGCGTGTATTAAATGGACGGCATCCGTTCATCGTCCCCAAGTGTCCTCGCCGAGAGCCATCCACACTAAATCCACTAATATCTCACTCGATACTCGATGGATTTTCATGTTCTTATGCTGCATGGATTCGTCTTGAGAAGACGAACACATCCATACGGTTTATGTGGGATGAAATTTACGCAATAAAAATGGAGAATGTTCGAAGCTCGGGAGGAAGAGTGAGGCCATACCTTAGCTACGAGAGGTGAAGCCTCGATCGGAGATGCTCGGCACGTTCGTTGGAGGCTGCGGGAGGCTAGGGATGAAGCTCGGGGATGTGGTGAATTGCTGAGTGTGATTTCCACCAGGGCTGATCACAACCTTTGGAGTCCGGAACAAGCTCGGGTGGCACGGAGATGGGGCTTTTGCTTGGTGGACACCTTCTCTTGGTACGGTGAAGGTGTAGGACCAATCAATTTGAGGATTGACCCATCTGTGGAGGAGTGTCCTGGTTTTGGGCTTGGATTTCGACTGCGAAATTGAGCTCGCAGAGAAGAAATGGCAGGGGGATTTCGGTGGGGATCAAGTGCTGCTGTGTATGGGGAGTAGTACGGAACAATTTTGGCGAGTTTCCTTAAGGTTTGTTTCAGCACCTCCCATGGCCGAGAGGGGGTGGTGTTTAAATAGGCATGGTGGAGGCTCTCCGGGGGGTTTAATGGTTGGGATCAGTTTGCTGCGGTGAGGAGAAAAACAGTTACGATGGCCATTTGGAGTGAGGCGGCTCAACAAGGTGGAATTCCAAAATTTGGCTCCTCCCGAGGTCTCGACCATGGTGTTTTCCGGCGGCCGGGGTGGGCGGCCGGCGGGCAATGGTCACCCTCGGGGTCGGGTGGGTCGAGAGCTGGGTGTTTGTGCGAGCGATTGGGCCTTGCCATGTGTAAAGGGTTTGAATCAAAGTGGAATGGGAAAAGGGCTAGTTTTGGGTCTAAATGGGTCAACTCTTGGTTTTGGGTTAGGTTCACCCTCCAAGGCCAATTTGGGCTGAAGGGAAAGTCACTTGGATCAGCTTGATTAGTGGGGTCGAGTCACGATCCAAGTACAATTAAGCTTAAGCAAGAGTTAGGGGAGACATGGGAGTGGTTAATCACTCTTAAGAGAATCATTAAAGGGTCCCCTCTTCTTGCCATTTTGGGCATGGTGACAAGTCAAACCCCCCATGGCTTCATGTGGCTTGTCTATGGCTTGCATGGCTTGCATTTGGCTTGAAAAAAGTTGACTTGTTTCATGAAAAAAGGGTTTTAGAAATATTTGACATTTAGGGGGTAATTTGGCATGAGGCTTAATTTGGAATTATTTGATGATGTGATTAGAACTTAGGGAATGGCTTTGATTAAATGGATGGCAAATGGAAATGTCATGTGGGCTTTAGGGCCAATTTTGGGCTTTTGTATTTGGTGGAAATGGGCTTTTGTATTTGGTGGAAATGGGCTTTTAGGAAGGTTTAGGGAAGTGGGCTTTTAGGTTTGAAAATGAATTTATGGATAGAAATTTTGTAAAGAGGTTGGGCCAAATAATTGTTGAGTTTGGTTTAGGGATGTGTCATGAGAGGTTTGGAGTCAATTTGGTGTGATTTGGACTTGAATTGGTTTGAATTTGGGTTTAATTGGTAAGTGGGCCTATGTAGGTCAAATTGGGCTAACTTGGGCCAATGTTGGGCTAGAGTTGAAATTGATGTAAAATTAATGTTGGGAAATGTTTATGGGAGTGTTTAAAAGAGGTTTTGGCTTTGGTTAGTTTTGATTTTGGGATTTGGGCTCATTTGGGCTAGGTTTGGGTTTAGGTCGAAAATGGGCCTTTTAGCTTTGGGTTGAATTTGAGTAGGGTTTGGATAAAAATCTTGGGCAAATCATGTTAGTGTTTTGTTTATGGGGATGTTAAGGAAGGTTTAGAAAAGATTTGGGGTTAATTGGAGTTGAATTGGGTGAGTTTGGGTTAAGTTTGGGTCATGGGTCCAAATTGGGCTTTAAGGACAAAAGTGAAATTGGATCCAAATTTCAATCAAATTGGGCTTGGATTTGGTCTAGATTGGTGTTAGGGATGTTGAATTGAAGTTTAGAATTGAATTGGACCAGAATTTGGGTCAATTGGGTAGGTTTAGTTTGACATTGGGTTCACTTTGGGTTAAAATGGGTCAAGTGGGGGTTTTGATAAAAGTGGGGTAAATTGACAAAATTGGCCCATGATGTAGTTGAACAAAATGAAATTGGGAATATTTGGGATTTTCTGGAATTTTCTAGGAATTTTCTGAATTTTTGGATTTTTTGGCTAAGAGGGGTATTTTGGGTATTTGGAGGGTATTGGGAGGTATTTTTGGAATTTTTGGTATTTTTGGGTATGGATAATCAATTTGAGTGATGTGGAAATGTTTGGGATTGATTTTGGAGAATTTTGGGTAATTTGGAAGTTTTTGAGAAATTTGGGATTATTCAGGGCTTTGGGTAGGTTAGCGGGTATAGGGTCTCGGGGGTCAAAAATTGAAAATTTGGAAAATTGAAGATTGGGTGGATGTAAGTGGAATAAAATCATTTTTGTTGAGCCATGAAGCCATATCAAGCCCACATGAGCTATGAAGGGACTCATTTGAGGCATTCAGCTATGTTGTTCCTAACCCTCTTAGCGAGGCTTAGGGGTTAAGGACCATCCATGTGAATCACCTACATGAGTCGGGAGGTCAAGTCGAGTATGGGTGTGTTTTTAGGAGGTGTATGGAGGTGTAGTGTATGAGTGTAGTGTGTGTGTAAGTCGGCCCCTTCATCGGACCAGGCCGCCCGAGGCGATCCTGAGGCCGAAGAGTCTCATAGGAACTCATCCTTTAAACTTCCACATTTGATTTCAACCCTCTAGGTGATTAGGGGTCTACGATCGAGTTTGTGGAGTTTGCGGGGAGTTAAGAAGTGGTTTGAATTTCTAAGTGGTGGATCCCGATTCTAGTCCTCTAAGATAGTCGAAGGAAAAGCTGAAGTCTAGATCCTAAGTACTAAAGAGAAGAAGGGAAGACCTCATCAAAAATGAGGTCAACAAATGGACCCCCGATAGGTGTGGTGAGTGACGGAGCACACCGCGCGTATTGGCATTGACCGAAAAGATCAACAAAACCAATCACAGATGTCCAAGTGACAAACTTAGGACGAAGTAGAAGAGTTTCCGCTGGGGAGTGTCAAGTATATCTCTGGAACTGGAGATTCTTGAACTCTCGGCTGAGGAAAGGAAAAGGAGGTGAATCCCGAATCACATGATGCGGGAGAATTTCGATTTAGATTTTATTTTGTTTCATGGTTCGAGTTATGATGTGTGAGTTTAGATTTCAATTTGGAGTTTCAATTTAGATTGAAGTTTGTCGAGATTAATTTAAAGGGATTTGATTTGAAATGAAAATTGGAATTTTGAAGTTTTAGATGTAACATCTTCGACCCCAAAAGAAGATCGAATCGATTGGATTGGATCATTACAATGAGGAAAGATCTCGGAGTAATGCGGTATTGGATGTAAAATCCTTAACCTCGAGAGTTTGAATTTTGATGTATTTCGGTGCAATAGGGAAAGAATCCTAAAGCGATGCGGTCTTGGATGTAAAATCCTCGACCCAAAAGTTTGAATTTGATTTGATGTATTTCGGTGCAATAGGGAAAGAATCCTAAAGCGAGTGCGGTCTTGGATGTAAAATCCTCGACCCAAAAGGTTGATTTTGATGTATTTCGGTGCGATAGGGAAAGAATCCTAAAGCGGTGCGATCTTGGATGTAAAATCCTCGACCTCGAAAAGTTTGAATTTGATGTATTTCGGTGCGATAGGGAAAGAATCCTAAAGCGGTGCGGTCTTGGATGTAAAATCCTCGACCTCGAAAAGTTTGAATTTGATGTATTTCGGTGCGATAGGGAAAGAATCCTAAAGCGGTGCGGTCTTGGATGTAAAATCCTCGACCTCGAAAAGTTTGAATTTGATGTATTTCGGTGCGATAGGAAGAGAATCCTAAAGCGAGTGCGGTCTTGGATGTAAAATCCTCGACCCAAGAGTTTGAATTTGATGTATTTCGGTGCAATAGGGAAAGAATCCTAAAGCGGTGCGGTCTTGGATGTAAAATCCTCGACCTCGAAAAGTTTGAATTTGATGTATTTCGGTGCGATAGGAAGAGAATCCTAAAGCGGTGCGGTCTTGGATGTAAAATCCTCGACCCAAGAGTTTGAATTTGATGTATTTCGGTGCAATAGGGAAAGAATCCTAAAGCGATGCGGTCTTGGATGTAAAATCCTCTACCCAAGAATTTGAATTTGATGTATTTCAGTGCAATAGGAAGAGAATCCTAAAGCAGTGCAGTCTCGGATGTAAAATCCTCGACCCAAGAGTTTGAATTTGATTTGATGTTTGATGTGAGATCTGGAAAGATCGAATTTGAGATTTGAAATTTGACTGAGATTTGAAATGCTGGAAAGATTGAATTTGAAATTTGATAGAGATTTGGAATCTGGAAAGATCGAATTTGAGATTTGAAATTTGGTCGAGATTTGAAATCCTGGAAAGATCGAATTTGAGATTTGAAATTTGGTCGAGATTTGATTTAAGATACTGGAAAATCGAATTTGAGATTTGATAGAGATTTGGAATACGGAAAGATTGAACTTGAATTTGATAGAGATTTGGAATCTGGAAAGATTGAATTTGAAATTTGATAGAGATTTGGAATCTGGAAGGATTGAATTTGAAATTTGGAAGGATGAGTTTGAACTCGGTTGAAATTTGATTTAAGATTTGATTTGAAATTTGGAAGATCACATTTGAAATTTGATTGAGAATTTGATTTAACATTTATGTTGATTTTGTTTATCTTTTAATGATTCAAATTTTATTTTATCGTTTATTTAATGTTCATGTGAATTTGGTGTTTGTCATTTTTTAGATTTTTTTTTTTAGGAAAGTTTTCTTTTATTCTTTTTTTTTCTTTTATTTTATTTGTTAGAAGTTCATTTAAATTTAAAGGCGTTTCCCAATCAATTTGCACAAAAGAGGTGAATGCCAAAAATGTGACATGGTCACTTTCATTCCAATCATGTAGAAGATACATCATACATCTTGATACGGAATATATTTCATACAATCCATGTAAACTCAAAACGGATCGTGTATGATCTTTGTCGATCCATCCAAAGAAGCATCGATCAAAAATCCATGTCTGAATAGTGGGGTACATGGTCGATAACATCACCTTCCAAGCCATCCTTGGCAAGGATCCGTATGGATGTACATTGGAGGTGTGATATTTTCCATGTAACTCACGGCTCGTAAGGCCGAAGGCTCTCTAGCTCCGAGTGCAGTTTGGAAATGGTAGGGTGTCTTCACGTCGTCCATCCTTCGAAAGTAAGCGATATCCGCTTCACTGGTACTCTCGGTATGCAATGCTTAGTGATATACTGCTCCGTTGCCCTTCGGTATCATGACGGAACCTACCGGTAAAGGTATCTTCACCGGCCCTCGGAACTTACACAGGCCTGCTATCCGGAGGTCGGATCCGAACATGATGTTACACTCGCTCGGGAAAGAGGCGTGCGAAAGGTCGACAAAGTCGTGGTGATCTATGTGTGGGGGTATACGGTCACCTTGTTTGTAGATGTTGATGATGCGGTATTGGGTATGCAATCTGCTGGCAGTACCCTCCATGTTATCAATCTCTTTACCATTCTCTTGATGACTAATGGCATCGGATCCACTTGCCCATGACGGAGTATTCCGGTGGGTTTCCCTTCCTGTCCTCCGCAAAGTTGTAACGGCATCCACATTGTATTGTGATTCTTCCTTTCCACGGCATCCATCTCCGGGGTTACGAGTATGTGTTTTCCCTTAGGCGGCCCGCTCGGCCCATTCTTTTCAAATCCGGATGCAATCCACGATTTCGTTGTTGTTCATACTGCGAGAATACATCCGTATGTAGCTCGAGGCCCTCTAGTATATTGATTCTTACGCCTTTAATTCTCTCGAAGTATTCGAAAGGTTTTCTTTTCAACATTACGCATTCTCTCCAGCTCGTATTCCGGAATGATCCGAGATGGCGAGGCACGGTGACATATTGTGGAATATACGGTTCAATACCTTCACGTTCTCACACGCATACCTTGGCTCCTCGGGGATGATGCCGTCGGGACATCCCCGGGGTTGCTTCTGCAACAAGGTCATGCATCATCTGGTGGTTCTATCCGGTGGCGTGGTAGCCTTCTCTCTTCGATCTTCGAAGATTTCCACAGTTCTTTTCGTCATCCTAGGAGCTGGCCTCCTTTCTTCGAGTTCTCGGTGAACCGGTGTCCTTGAAGTGTATGCCGCGACATTAGCAGCTGCCTCGTCGTGCTGATCCGCGACTAGTTTTGTCGACATCTTACGGATACGGCGATTCTTATTTCTTCGTTGCGTCGGCTGCGAGAGTAGCTCTTCGAACTTCTTGAATCTCCGTGGGCGCGGCGGCGAGCAAGCTGCCTTCTGTCGTAGCGACTACGGACTTCATTTTCTTATCTTCTTCGATGTTTGTCTTTCTTTTCTTGTTCTTTGGATTGGTGGCTTGGGCCACCTACTTTCATCCTTTGTACGTCGGGCGGTTCTTCTCGATCAGCCGGGACCCGGTCACTTTCCTCGTACTTGTAGGCTGCTCGGTGCGAAATCCGAGTCGATCTCGATTATCGCTCCATCTTTCACCCTCTTTTCATCGAGTGCGAGGCTTACGCCATTCTTAAAGTTCGGGACCAACCGCCGGTTCGACATTTCCTGCGAAAAGACAAGGAAAAGGATCGGGGGCTATACTAAGAACAAGAACATTAAGAAAATGTTTATTAAAGACATTTTTTTTTATTATTCTTATATTTTTAAACTTAACGGGAATGAAGTGGGATAAGATCGGGTAAGAGATTTTGATTTGGAAAAGAAAACAAGGAAAATTTTATTATCAGGATCTTATTTATTTTAGCACATTTTATTATTTTTTGGGTTCGGACCCAATCATAAGTAATTACTTCGCCCGTGTTTCTTAGGGCTGAAGAATTCATTCCTTCGAAACATCAGGTAGCGTAGTACTTTTTTAAGTATCGTCCATTGATCGGAAGCATATGTCGTTCTCCCTGGCAATTCACTAGGTCGGTAGGAACCTCCCGAGTAGGCTGCCTCGACTACGAACGGTCCCTCCCAGTGGGTTCGAATTTTCCTCTCTATCTTGCGGTGTGCGAGAATAGGTCTTTGAGAACGAGAACTAAGTCACCAACTTTGAAGGTTCTTGGGCGGACCGGTTTGTCATGGGCTTGAACCATCTTAGCTTGGTATAGTTCTAAATTGCTGCTGTGCTGCAAGTCTTTTCCCTTCCGGGCTCTCTAATTCTTCGAGTCGTAATTTGGCGTTTTCTTACGTTGTGATTTTATTTGCAGCTGCAATTACGAGTGAAGGAAGGTCTGAACCTTTAAAGGTAACGCTTGCCTCGGACCCATACACTAGAGCATAAGGTGTAGCTTGCGTAGGGGTTACGAAGGTTGTCCAGTAGGCCCATAAGGCTTCTAACAACTTCTCGTGCCAATTTCTCTTATTGTCGTCTAAAGTCTTCTTTAAAATTTGAACGAGAGTTTTATTAAAAGCCTCGGCAGGGCCGTTTGCTCTTGGGTAGTAAATTGTTGAATACCGCCGGTCGATTCCGTGTCTCACGACAAAATTGTTGATTTGCGTACTTCGAATGCTGACCCATTATCCGAGATGATCTGCGCGGCACCCCGAAGCGGAAGACAACTTGGTTCTTGAAAAGCGTAGCACGTGGTGTGCTTTCACTTCTCTAAGTGTAAGCCGCCTCTGCCCACTTGGAAAAGTAATGCGTAGCTGCAAGAATGAAGCGATGTCCTTTTGACGACGGTGGTTCATTGGACCCACTATATACGTGCCCCGACATTCGAATGGCCACGATGCGATTGTCGGATGTAGCACATTTGGAGGTTGGTGTAGAACCATTCCGTGCACTTGGCACGATGACGGCTCTTGGCGATTTTCATACGGTCGGTCATCATCGAGGGCCGGTGGTACCCTAGTCTTTTAATTTTCATTTTCATCTTTGGACCCGGTCGGTGAGCGCCACGAGTCTCGAATGTATCTCCTTAACAATTTCACGGGCCTCGGACCCGCTTAGGCACCTTAGCCACATTTGATCAAAAGACCTTCGTATAACGTATTGTTTACTAATGTGTAGGAAGAGTTCTTTTCTTGATACGATGGGTTAGCGACCTATCGTCCGGTAGCTTTCTGTCTGCGGGTAATCTATTAATGGTTGTCGCCGATCTTCAGTGTTTTTACATCACTTCTTGCTGATTGATCCTTTTTCCTTTTCGATTTGTGTATCGTGTCTATGTCAAGTTGTGATAGGACACGGCGTCCGTGAGCCGGCACTTCTGCTTGATTCATCTTGCAAACAAGCAAATTCTTTTGCGAGACGGGCTAAGCGCATGCTGCTAAAACGTTTTCTTTTACGGGAATTTTGTAGATCGTCACATTCGGAATCCGTTCCAACAAGTTGTATGGCATCTTGGAAGTATTGCTCGAGTTTTGGTTTTAAAATTCTGTATTGTCCAGCGATCTGTTGAATGATTAGCTGTGAATCCCCGTAGATGTTGATGTACTGTTATCCCCATTTGAATGGTTAATTCCGGTCCGTTATGAGGGCTTCGTATTCCGCTTCGTTGTTTGTACACGGCTACGTCGAGTGGTAGGAGTATCTTAACATCCCCAGCTCCGGTGTTATAAAGATTAGCCCGATTCCTGCCTTCACGGAGCACTATCACTTGCGATTCTTCGTCTTTGTGCTGCTGAAGATGCTCCGTCGAAATATAATTCCCAACGTCGATCATCGAGGTCTTCTAGGTTCATTATTTGTTCATGCAGCGGATCGTCATTGAGAGGAGATTCTGCAGGCAAAGGGTGTCTTTGCGAGGAAGTCTGCTAAGACTTGTCCCTTTATGGCACGGAGAGGCACGAAAGTTATATCGAATTGCGATAATATCATCGACCATCGGCAAGTCTGCTGGGAAGCGTTGGACGGGTCATCAAGTATTGCGATGGATTAAACTTCGAGATCAGATTGACCTTATGAGAAAGCATGTAATGCCTGAGCTTTTGAGCGGCGAAGATCAGGGCCAAACAATGCTTTTCAATTGCAGGATACCTTATTTCCGTCGGCAGTAAATGACGGCTTAGGTAATAAAGAGCATTTTCTTTACCCTCATCATTGACACAGACTAACGGGGCTCCGAGAGAGTCGTCTAAAGCCGCGGTATAAAGTATTAGCGGTCTACACGAGGCCAGGGCTGCTAAGACGGGAGGTGTCATTAAATATTGTTTAATGTCCTCGAAGGCCCTACGGCATTTCTCTTCCCGAATAAATTTGGCGTCCTTTTTAACTAGTGCCGAGAAAGGTCGACACCTACCGACGAGTTTGAGATAAAGCGTCGAAGATATGCCGGCTTCCCTTGAAAAGATCGTAGTTGTTTTAAGGTTTCGGGAGGTGGCATTTCTAAGATAGCTTTTATCTTTTCCGGATCGATTTCAATTCCACGATGTCGGACAACGAATCCTAAGAATTTCTCGGAGGTGACGCCGAAGGCGCATTTTAAGGGATTCATCTTAAGGTTAAATTGTCTTAATCGTTCGAAAACAATTCTCAAATCATACAAGTGGTTGTCCTTTACTTTGCTTTTGATGACCACATCGTCCACGTAGCATTCGACTTGATTGTGGATGAGATCATCAAAAATTCTTGTCATTGCTCTTTGGTAGGTTGCTCCTGCGTTCTTCGATCCGAATGGCATCATCTGTGTAGCAAAATACTCCGATCGGCGTTCGAATGCTTGTAAGCTTTTCATCTTACGGAGCCATTTTTATCCGGTTGTATCACGAAGATCCATCCATGAACGAGAATATTTCATGTGTCGAAGCAATGTCGATCATTAATTCTGGAATCGGTAGAGGAATTCATCTTTCGGGCATGCCTTGTTTAAATCTACGAAATCCACACAAATTCGATCGATCCATTCTTCTTCCTGGCTGGTACCACGTTGGCTAACCAAGTCGGGTATTGTTCTTCACGGACAAATTTAGCGTCTATTAGCTTTTTAACTTCGGTATGACTTGTTGTTCGATTTCTAGCCGCATTCTTACGGGACCTTGTACGTAGGGACGGAAGTAGGATCCACTCCTAGCTTATGGACTGCGACCTGCGGAGCTAATCTCGGCATCTCATCATAGCTCCAAGCAAAACGGTCTTTGAATTCCATTAATAACTTGATTATTTCTTCGAGTCTTCTTTATTGAGTAAGGAGCTAACAAAGGTAGGTCTAGGCTCTTCGCTAGTACCTAAGTTAACTTCAGTTAACTCATCTATCGTAGATTTGATTTCTTCTTCGAATTACGGTGGAGCGTCTCCAATTTGTAAATCTTCGAGTTCGTCCGTAGTTTCCATGCGGTTTTCATTAGATTCGCAAGTGACAACCAAGCAAAATTCGGTATCATCGGCTGATCCTACTGTGCCGAATCCGAGACCATGCTTTGAGTTGGGTGGACGACAGGAGTTATTCCATAAATTTTCAAAACGTTGTGATTGAACTTTTGTCCATTGTCGAGGTAAGAAACCACGTCTGAATTAAATTTTGAACACGGGGAGAGTACCATTCGAAAGGCAATTCCATTAATTCGATGAAGTAGCATCTTCAAGTTGTACATTATTTTCAGTTTTGGAGGAAGAAGCACCATGGTAGAATTTGATTGGTTTTGCACCACCGCTACGTACCTCTTTGACCTCCATACCCTCGATCTTATTAGAATGGATCGGGGTCAGGGTCATAGTGTGTACGTAGTGGTTAATCTTCTTGTACATTGATTTATATTCTTCGTTTCTTTCATCTTCGAGAGGGATTCTGAATTGCGGCTTCTTCCGACTTATTGTCGCTGCTTCTTGTTTGATTTCTTTTTCTTCTTCAGAACTATCTTCCCGATCAACATTGATGGCTGGTTTCCTCCGATCCGATCGTCCTAATGTCTCTACCACGACCTCGTCCCCGGCCTCGACCTCGGATGCGAGTTGTGGAGAAATCTTCACCATCTCGCCGTAAGGGAGTGGTGAGTGATGTTGGACTAGAACTTCGGGTTCTTCGTTGTCCCGAGCTTTCTTTGCTTCATTTGTTATAGTATCTCCGGAGAAGATCGTTTTCTTCGGTGGTGCATAATAAGTTGCATCCTCGTGGATTCCAATTTCATGTACGGAGAATGGTTGTAAGTCACCTTTGATGCCTGCTGTTCCCCTCCATCGTAGTATTTGATGCAACGATGTAGAGATGATGGTACCATCCTGTTTTCATGTATCCATGGTCGGCCCGAGTAGAGCGTTGAACGACGTTTCGAATCAATTATGTGAAATTTTGCGGTTGTCTTTGCTAAGTCACCGGTCTTCATTAGCAGTGTTATTGAGCCGAGGGCTCTTTCTCCCTTCTGGTTGAATCCTCTTAATAACATTTTGTCGGCTTCGAGTTCACGAGCATCAATTTCCAAGAATGCTAGCGTTCAAAGATTCATTATATTGATTGATGCTCCTGGATCCACCAATACTCTGGAGAGTGTAAACTTTCCGATTGTAACTGAAATGTACAACGGTCGGTTGTGATCTGCTGTTCCAAGTAGTAGGTCATTTTCCGTGAAGGTAACACCTCGTTGTTCCTTTAACGAGCAAACCTCATCTAAGGAATCTCCGGCCATTTGAGCTAAGCAAATTTCTGGATCAAGTAAGGCCTTGATCAGAGCTTCTCTCATCTCCTTTGATAAGATGAGAGCATCATAAATGCTCAGTTTGGCCGGCAGTTTCCTAAGATGGGCTAGCACGTTGTAGTCCACTTTATTTTCATGTGTCTCTGCTTCTTCTCGAATGGGTATCTCTTCTGCTGGGGTTGGTTCTTCTTGAACAACCACTTGCTTTCCTTTGTCCTTTGGACCCATTCTCGGAGGTAGAACTTTTCCACTCCTTAAGTTGACTTCGCTAATTTCTTCGAATATATTGTTGAGCTTGCCGGTGTCTCTTCTTGAACGGGAATGACGAGGCTCTTCGGATTAGCTTCGGAGTGCGAAGGCTCTAACTTCTATCGTGAGTCGGAGCTCCTCGAAACTCACGAGACGGATTCGTTGCTTGTTGAACTCTCGTAGCCTCCTTGATGGATGTCTTCTTCGTTATTTTGCTTGTCGAGATCGTGTATGATTTGAGAATTGTCATTTGTATCGAAATCGAGATCCGGGTTATCGTTAGTTACGTAATCGTTAGAAACGATCAAAACGTAGCCAACGCCATCACCCTTATCATTATATGATCCCACCGAAGTGAGCGGATAATCATACGAGTCGGAGGTTAGAGGGATTTCTCCCCGAGATCGAAACAACTATCCTAGGATAAGCGGCCCCTAGTCCAGCCTTAGGTGCCTCGGCCTTCTCTTCTTCGTCGATTTTCTTCCTTTCTTCGATCGTTTCTGTTGAAGTGGTTCTTCATCGCAAGTGATAGTACCGGCTTAACGGGTTTCGAACTACTGAATTGAAGCTCGCACCGAAGCGGTTTGGATCTTTGTCTAAAATCTTTTCGAAGACCTCGTCAAGCGGTAGTCCACCCATCGTCGGTCGTATAGGGATTTATCGGAATGATGGGATCGGTCGAGACAACATTGACGGAACCTCCTTTACGGGGTTCCTTCATGTACTCCTTCGGGATCGTTATATTCCCTTTCCGCGGAGTTGTCATTGAGCCGACTTTTGAAGGTAATACAATCTTCTATCTTGTGCCCGAGCATCCGGTGGTAAGGGCGAAAGTTGGGATCACCTTTCTTGTTGACTTCCTCCGGTCTTTTAGGCTACGGCAGTTGGAAATGCGGAGTCTTCATCGAACTACGGAACATTTTCGGCACTTTGCTTCATTCTTGAACGGATATTCTCTGCTCAAAAGCTCCCTTAATGTACGTTGCGGACGAGGTGGTTGTTCATACTACGGAGATGGTGATAGTTGGGCCGGGGTTCTTGGTAATTCATGTTGTGGTTCTTTGCGGCCGTTACGGTGGTATTTGCATCGGTTGCTTGCCTTTGTCAACTCTTTGCAACGACCCGGATTTCTTTTCAAAAGTCTTTACATGCTTTTGTTTGTCCGTCTTGTCGGCGAAACTTAATTGCTTCGCCTCTTCTTGCAAGCTTCCGGCCTTGCTTAACAACTTCTCGAAAGTCTTAATAGTAAATCCCTTGAGGAGAAGTGCTATCGGGCCATGGATGCTTTTAAGTAAAATGCCGAATTGCGTGTTGTTCTTGCGAGTTGTGGTTCACACTTCATGCTTAAGTTCCTCCATCGAAGTATGTAATCCACAAAGTCTCATTCGGCTTCTGCTTCTCTGCCACTAAATCACTATAGTGATGTGGTGCTTGAGCTCCGACAAATCGCTTGATGAAGAGGTTCTCTAGCTGCGAGAATGTCTTTACCGAACCATTTGGTAATTCGCATACCGGTCGAAGGCTATTCTGACGATGCTGCTGACGAGCTGTCGGAAGAGTAATGCATCGCTCCCGCCGGCATTGCAACAAGCGGCACGAAAGTGTGCCACATCTTGTCGGGGGTTCCGGTTCCGTCGAAGGTCTTGAACGAGAGGTGGTACGAAGCCTTTCGGGTATTGGACGGCGTCGAATTCTTACGGGTAAGGTCTACCCGTCCGAATGGATGTCCCGCTTTTCGATTGTGCTAAGGCCTCTCGCACTTGCTTTGTTCCTCCGAGTTCTTGATATCCTTTTCGGGAATCATACTACGTGTTGTATCCTTTTTCGATTGATCATCCCCATTGACGGACGTAATCTCCTTCCCTCCGTCTACGATGTGAATGACCTGCGGGGGTGTCTCTACTATGTGGTTGTACTTGACTGCGGAGAGTGGCCGGAGCTACGGCCATCTCTTCCATCCTTTTCGCCATTTGAGCGATTGTGTCGTCTTTTCCACGAGGCTGCCTTCTCATCGGTTACGGCTCCTCTCTTTCTGCGAGCTGCGGGAGCACCTTGCGAAGGCGATGAAGCTCGTGTCTCGACCATGTTGATTTACGCGTATTCGTCGTCCATGAATTCCGATGAATCGATCTCGTCTCCGAACTTTTCTTCTCTTTCTTTTGCCGATCGTCGGATATCGGTTCTCGGCTTTTCCATGGCATCTTCTAGCGGGGCTTTCCGTGTGTCTTCGTGGTTGTCGTGCGATAGGCTGTCGGGTCCCCTTCTCACGAGTCCCCTTCATCGCGGTAGCACTTTCTTCGGATTCGAGTCTCTCGGCGAGACTTTCTTCCTCGAGCTGCTTCGTTTCGATCTCAGCTGCCCGGTGGTGGGACGCCATACCATCCTTCGGCAGCGGAAGGTCTAGGTCAGATGGTACTGTCGGCCAAATGCTGGAAGGTGGTATCCTCCTAATCTGTAATCACGAGACGACAACGGGTGGACTAGCCTTCATTCTTTTACTTGGCTTTTCTATCATGATGGCGGGTTCTACTCGGGGCCCAAGACGGGATTTGACTGGCATCCGCCCTATTCTTCGTAGAATTTCCAATACGGGGCAGTTTTCCTTCTTTGCTAACTTTTCTACCAAAGTTTGCAGTCGAGCAAACGGCGTAGTTCTAGTTCTTTTCTTGCGGCTATCGTTGTAATATGCGAGGTCTGTGGTAATTTGGCGGCAATCTTGCGAATGTTTTCTTCATCTTCGCGGCGGAGAGGGGATGAAACTCGCTTCCTCCCAAGAGTGGTATGTATTCGAGCGGCGGTGTATATTCGGCGAGTTACGGAATTTCCTCCGGAAAGCAATTTCGGCGGCTACGGCTTCTCTAGCGATCCTTCTATTTTTGTTTCTTCTTTGGGTCTTTGTTAGTGACGGAATCTTCGAGCTGGACCCGATTTCGAAAACGGAAGGTCTTACGGGAAGATCCGTACCCTCCACGGTAACGGGTCCATCATAATTATGGATTTCTTTCCCCTTTGATTTGGCAAAAGTCGGGGTAGGTGCGAAACAACTAGACCAGGTGGGGGTAGAGATAACGGTCCTTCTATGGACATCGGTACTCCTCTCTAGTCGGGATCCTTTGCGAGAGGAGGGAATTCTTGGGTCGATCTAAGGTTGAACTCGAGCGGCGGCTCCTCGGCTTCGGATACCTTGTTCATCGGTGCGAAAAGGGAGACGTCGGTGATCTTGACGTTCGTGTTTTCAAATCCTTGTCCAAATCGGATGATTCCATTGTCGGGCGACTCATCCTTATAGACGGCGAGGTCCGGTCCATTGGTAAAAGAGAAAATCGGTTTCGGGGCTTCCATTTCGCGGGGTAGATTCGGTTGTCGGTCCCGAGTTATGCTTCTTTTCTTTAGGACGAAAAGAAAGGAATTGAAAAGAGTCCGAACTCATTCATGTTCATGTATTTATAAGAAGGAATCACTTATTAAAAAGAATCACTTATTAGAGAGTTTGTTTATTTAGAACGGAGTGTTCGAAAGGTATAGAGAAGGTAAGGAATCTGAATCGGAGTTGGGAAGGAAAAGAGAGTCTTAAGCAAGACTTCTCGACTCGAAGGATCACTCCTAAACTAACACCTATTGGGGGTCCACCCCTACCTCAGAAATGAGGTAAAAGGATCTCGGAACCTCTCTGTTTAGGGGTGTCTAAACAGTGGCTCCTAAATCCGAGAGAATGTTGGTTATACTTGTTCAAGGTGGAAATGAACATAGTATCCCAACGGAAAGAAGGGTAGTTTGATCCATAAGGGACATGGATGCACTACCGATTTTTGAAAGCAGAATTGTCTGATTAGAATGGAGAGAGGAACTTTCCCCAGCGGAGTCGCCAGAAATTTGTCGGCATATTTATAGGTTGTGTGTTGTATTTTAAAAGGGGTCGCCTACAGAAGTTGTCGGCGAATTTTAAATTTAATTTAAATATAGATATAATTTAGAAAGTAGTATTTGGTTTTGAAAATAATTTTAAATTTGAAGATTTTAAGATATGAAATCAAGCCGATCTCACATCCCGAATAGTTTACATAAACGAGCACCGCATCACAAACCGTGTATCTATCCCTAAAGATAGACACACTCTGCTTGGTGGTGGGGCTCGGTTAAATAAACTAGAAGATTTGTGACATCCGTTTGAGTACGCGAACCGATTTTATAAGCCGACAAATTCCACTAGCTTAATATGAAAACATTAAACGGGGTTTATATTACCGGGTTCTTTAAAATTCCACTATAAGGGCAAGCCCCTATAGTTAATTACATCTTAGGTGACGGGAATCACCTAAGAAAACTCTCGATAATAACCGATAATTCGCTCTCAAGAATTTCAAAGTTTAAGGTTTTCGAAAGGATTGAATTTTTTGAATCTCGATAGGGAATGGATCAAGTACGGAACATTTTATTTTGGGAATTCAAAGGAAGAAAAGTAGGAGAAATTATGGATTCGAAGTGAACTTCGATAATCTCCCGACTATCCTATTGTTTGGCTTGGATTTAGGAAAGTCCTAATGTTCATTTAATGTTTTAATCTTGCCGATTTTAGTTAATTAGGGCTTATATTTATATGATAGAATCATACAAATAGCACTGGAAGATATGAGGGTTTATGTCGTATCGGACGACTACCTCGGAATCCCGAGACCTGGTTAGGGTTTAATTTGCAATGCAAATGCCTAACGAAGAGTTGAGAATTTATGTTGCACTAGACGAACTACCTCGAAGTCCTATGGCTTTGTTGTTTAATTCTAGGAAAGTTTTCGTTGAAGTAGATTCAAGTTTCTGTGACGAAGATGGCCGTCTTGCCCACCATGCTCCGAGCTCCTTGTTGTTGCGGAGGTTTAGTTTTAGAAGTCATAAATCGGGGGATGAGAAAAGTGTTTTGGTTTAGAGAAGTCTTAATTTCCAAGTGTTTTTTTGTGTTTTAATTAAAACAAATCTTAAAGTTGATTAAACGAACCGATTAAGATCCCACGGTTCCGTCATCCAGGCACCGATTATTTTCATTGAATTCACTTAGTCCGGATGAATTTGCTAAACTCAATTGAATGAGTTCCACACTTTCATTTAGGCCAGTGGGAAATCCCGTTAGCAACACGTGGGTTACATCATCAGAGGTATTCCGATCATTCGATGAGACGTTTTAATTTAGTTGTAGTTGTAGTTTTGTTGTTCGTTTGTGATTAAATTTTGAGTTGTTTTATATTTTGAAATGTTGTGGAGGTGAATTTTATCTTGTAGTGTCTTTTAATTTAGTTATGGGTTTCGGTTTTGGTTTACGTCCTAAAGGTGTAGGTTTTCATGCAATTGTTGTTTATCGTACAAGAAAAGTAAGTGCGATGTGATTAAATAAATTACAATAAAATAAATTGCAATAAAATAAAAGCGTACACGGAGGGTCTTCTCGTCATCCCAAGCTGCACTTAAAACACGGTTGGAATATTTAAACAAGTTCCTAGGTAAAGCTAAGGTAAGGGTTATGGTTTTCTACCAAATTCCTAATCCTATAGCTAGTCATTTCCTATGACGTCTAGGTTCTTGTATTTTTGGTTTGAAGACGATTTTCTTCATCGAAGAACAATTAAGTTCGATTGTTCTTATAAATATCCTATCATATTGAGGAAGTGCTTAAGAAGAATCTTAAACATCTTTTCGATATTTCTAGGATTGTTTTAAGTCCAAGTGAATTTAATTATGTAAATGAATCGATTGTCCAGAGGTTTTCAAGTTTTGTTAACTTGCTCGGTGAACTAGGATATTTGAATGTCCTATAAGTGAAGTAACATTTCATTTAATATTACGTTTAGGAGTTATGATAACTAAAGCTTTTGAGGGAAAATTGGTGTTCATATGGTTTGTGATTTAAGCTTAATTTCAATTGAAGGGTTTAAATTTGGAATAGTGTTCAAGTTATTTTAGGCTTATTTCTTTATGTCTTAGGTGATGTTATTTAATTCAACTTAATTCAATTTAATTTAATTTAATTTAATTTTATTTAATTTAATTTAATATAATATAGTATAATTTAATTTAATTTAATTTAATTTAATTCAATTTAGTTTGGTTTGATGTTACATTAATTTGATTTAATTTAATTTTTAATTTAATTTGACTTAATTTAATTTAATTTAATTTAATTTATTTAATTTAGTTTAATTTAATTTAATTTAATTCTTAATTTAATTTAATTTTTTTTAATTTAATTTTTAATTTAATTTAATTTAATTTTTAATTTAATTTAATTTTAATTTAATTTAATTTTATTCATTTTAATTTTAATTAAAATTTTAAAAGAGTTCAATAATTCCATTTTAGTTTAATGATTAAGTCTTTTAAATTTGAATTATCATTTTAATTAAGAATTAAACATTAATGAAATGATTAATTTAGGGATTTTTAAATTAAAGAATAAATCTCTTCCTAATAATATCCCTATTTTAATAATTCCAATTTTTATTATTCTTCAGATTTAATCGATTATTTAATTAAAGTTTAATCATTTTAAATTGTTTAATGGGTTTCTACCCTTCAATTGTTAAATTTCAATCATCCAAATCAGGTTAGGATCAAATATTTTACTTGTTAATTTTTTTATTAAACCTAAAGTTTTAATTAAAGGTTAAAATTTTAATTACCATTTTGCCCTTTAAGCTTAATAATTTCATAACTCATTAAATTGAACTCAAATGAAGTTGAAATTTTTATGTGACTTCACTTATGTGTCAATAAATACATGAGAGGAGAAAATGTGATTTTTCTGTATTTAATTTATTTATATAATTATTTTTGGTAGAAAATAGAGATTTCCAAGGAAAATTTAATAACATGACCAAGGAAAATTTTCTGTCCTTAAGAAAATTATGGGACATTCCTAATGACCAGAGGACCATTTGGACCAAATTTTGTGATTTTTTGAATTATATTTTATTTATTAGAATTATTTTAAGTTCTGGAGTATTAATTAATTTAAAAATAGAAAATAAGTTGAAAAATGAATTTTATAATTTTCAAAATCTCTCTGATATCAAGGAAATCAGAGAAGCAAATTTTGCAATTTTCTGATTTTTCTATGATTTATTATAATTATTTTAGTCAAAATGCTAGAAAATACATTTTTTTTAATTTTAAAATTTCCCTAGAGCTTTAAAAATTAATATCTCACCAAATAGGCCTAAGAAAAATATGGGGTTTGTTCCTAAGTGATTAAAATTCAAAATGTGACATTTTGGTGAATTTTATTATTTTTGTGATTTTTATTATTTTTTTAATTATTAAAAATATTAAAATAATATTAAAAATCAACTTTTTTAGAAAATTGAAATTTTAATTTTCTTAAATTCCCCTGATATCAGAGAGGCTCTAAAACCAATTTGGTGAATTTTTGAAAGGTATTTTGAAAGTTATGAATTTTTAAAGTTTAAAATGACTAAATGGCTTAATCGACCCGATTAATAGGGCTAACCAAGTCCGATTGACCTCAAATTTTTATGGTGAGTTCCTCTTATCCCAAAGGTCAATGGAGAATTGATTTGAAGTCAATTTAATGTATGGTTAGCTCTAATTAAATAGAGACCTATTTTGAGTTTTTAAGCCAATTAGGGTTGTCTAAAATGAACTAACTCAAAACCTATTTTTCCTAGGGTTCTCTGGTCATAAGGAACATCACCAAATTTTCCTAGAATTTATTTCACAACATGCTATTTATTGGAATTAAAATACTCAAAACGATGACATGAATTTGAAAAATCAATAACTCTTCATAGGGATGGCCTCGACTTTGGAAAATTCGGGAAATGTTCCCAAATTCAGAGGCTTCAAAAGCCCTATGGTCTCATGCCATAGTGAATTGTATACATGCATGGAGAATTAAATGAATGCGAGAGGGTAAATAAATTATAAAAAATAAAATACTTGATGAAATTAAATGATTTCTTTTCCACATTATTCTCCTCTGTTCATTCGAGCGAAGGGGTATTTTTATTTTATTTTTATGATTTTCCTACACAAAGTTATGAATTTTTGAAGTTTAGGGAATTAAATAAATAGAAAATACCCCTAATTTTCTACTTATCCACGCGGCGCCGCGTCATCCTTAACATCTCCGAAGGGGTACGTGTCGCGCTGTGATTGGGCGCCGCCATCTGAGTCAGCCGTCCCGGGGCCCGCTGTATCGTTCCGTCTCCTCATCCGGCGCGATCCTGGCCGTCCATGCACGCGTGTATTAAATGGACGGCATCCGTTCATCGTCCCCGAGTGTCCTCGCCGAGAGCGCGTCCACACTAAATCCACTAATATCTCACTCGATACTCGATGGATTTTCATGTTCTTATGCTCGATGGATTCGTCTTGAGAAGACGAACACATCCATACGGTTTATGTGGGATGAAATTTACGCGATAAAAATGGAGAATGTTCGAAGCTCGGGAGGAAGAGTGAGGCCATACCTTAGCTACGAGAGGTGAAGCCTCGATCGGAGATGCTCGGCACGTTCGTTGGAGGCTGCAGGAGGCTAGGGATGAAGCACAGGGATGTGGTGAATTGCTCAGGTGTGATTTCCACCAAGGTCGATCACAACCTTTGGAGTACGGAACAAGCTGGGTGGCACTGGAGATGGGGCTTTTGCTGGTGGACACCTTCTCTTGGTACGAGTGAAGGTGTAGGACCAATCAATTTGAGGATTGACCCATTGTGGAGGAGTGTCCTGGTTTTGGGCTTGGATTTCGACTGCGAAATTGAGCTCGCGGAGAAGAAATGGCGGGGGATTTCGGTGGGGATCAAGTGCTCGTGTATGGGGAGTAGTACGGAACAATTTTGGCGAGTTTCCTTAAGGTTTGTTTCAGCACCTCCCATGGCCGAGAGGGGTGGTGTTTAAATAGGCATGGTCGGAGGCTCTCCGGGGGGTTTAATGGTTGGGATCGAGTTGCTGCGGTGAGGAGAAAAACAGTTGCAATGGCCATTTGGAGTGAGGCGGCTCGGCGAGGTGGAATTCCAAAATTTGGCTCCTCCCGAGGTCTCGGCCATGGTGTTTTCCGGCGGCTCGGGGTGGCTGGCCGGCGAGCGATGGTCACCCTCGGGGTCGAGTGGGTCGGGGGCTGGGTGTTTGTGCGAGCGATTGGGCCTTGCCATGTGTAAAGGGTTTGAATCAAAGTGGAATGGGAAAAGGGCTAGTTTTGGGTCTAAATGGGTCAACTCTTGGTTTTGGGTTAGGTTCACCCTCCAAGGCCGATTTGGGCTGAAGGGAAAGTCACTTGGATCGGCTTGATTAGTGGGGTCGAGTCACGATCCAAGTACGATTAAGCTTAAGCAAGAGTTAGGGGAGACATGGGAGTGGTTAATCACTCTTAAGAGAATCATTAAAGGGTCCCCTCTTCTTGCCATTTTGGGCATGGTGACAAGTCAAACCCCCCATGGCTTCATGTGGCTTGTCTATGGCTTGCATGGCTTGCATTTGGCTTGAAAAAAGTTGACTTGTTTCATGAAAAAAGGGTTTTAGAAATATTTGACATTTAGGGGGTAATTTGGCATGAGGCTTAATTTGGAATTATTTGATGATGTGATTAGAACTTAGGGAATGGCTTTGATTAAATGGATGGCAAATGGAAATGTCATGTGGGCTTTAGGCCAATTTTGGGCTTTTGTATTTGGTGGAAATGGGCTTTTAGGAAGGTTTAGGGAAGTGGGCTTTTAGGTTTGAAAATGAATTTATGGATAGAAATTTTGTAAAGAGGTTGGGCCAAATAATTGTTGAGTTTGGTTTAGGGATGTGTCATGAGAGGTTTGGAGTCAATTTGGTGTGATTTGGACTTGAATTGGTTTGAATTTGGGTTTAATTGGTAAGTGGGCCTATGTAGGTCGAATTGGGCTAACTTGGGCCAATGTTGGGCTAGAGTTGAAATTGATGTAAAATTAATGTTGGGAAATGTTTATGGGAGTGTTTAAAAGAGGTTTTGGCTTTGGTTAGTTTTGATTTTGGGATTTGGGCTCATTTGGGCTAGGTTTGGGTTTAGGTCAAAAATGGGCCTTTTAGCTTTGGGTTGAATTTGAGTAGGGTTTGGATAAAAATCTTGGGCAAATCATGTTAGTGTTTTGTTTATGAGGATGTTAAGGAAGGTTTAGAAAAGATTTGGGGTTAATTGGAGTTGAATTGGGTGAGTTTGGGTTAAGTTTGGGTCATGGGTCCAAATTGGGCTTTAAGGCCAAAAGTGAAATTGGATCCAAATTTCAATCAAATTGGGCTTGGATTTGGTCTAGATTGGTGTTAGGGATGTTGAATTGAAGTTTAGAATTGAATTGGACCAGAATTTGGGTCAATTGGGTAGGTTTAGTTTGACATTGGGTTCACTTTGGGTTAAAATGGGTCAAATTGGGGGTTTTGATAAAAGTGGGGTAAATTGACAAAATTGGCCCATGGTGTAGTTGAACAAAATGAAATTGAGAATATTTGGGATTTTATGGAATTTTCTGGGAATTTTCTGAATTTTTGGATTTTTTGGCTAAGAGGGGTATTTTGGGTATTTGGAGGGTATTGGGAGGTATTTTTGGAATTTTTGGTATTTTTGGGTATGGATAATCAATTTGAGTGATGTGGAAAAGTTTGGGATTGATTTTGGAGAATTTTGGGTAATTTGGAAGTTTTTGAGAAATTTGGGCTATTCGGAGCTTTGGGTAGGTTAGCGGGTATAGGGTCCCGGGGGTCAAAAATTGAAAATTTGGAAAATTGAAGATTTGGTGGATGTAAGTGGAATAAAATCATTTTTGTTGAGCCATGAAGCCATATCAAGCCCACATGAGCTATGAAGGGACTCATTTGAGGCATTCATCTATGTTGTTCCTAACCCTGCTAGCCAGGGCTTAGGGGTTAAGGACCATCCATGTGAATCACCTACATGAGTCAGGAGGTCAAGTCGAGTATGGGTGTGTTTTTAGGAGGTGTATGGAGGTGTAGTGTATGAGTGTAGTGTGTGTGTAAGTCAGCCCCTTCATCAGACCAGGCCACCTGAGGGCAGTCCTAAGGCCAAAGAGTCCTATAGGAACTCATCCTTTAAACTTCCACATTTGATTTCAACCCTCCAGGTGATTAGGGGTCTACGATCGAGTTTGTGGAGTTTGCGGGGAGTTAAGAAGTGGTTTGAATTTCTAAGTGGTGGATCCCAATTCTAGTCCTCTAAGATAGTCAAAGGAAAAGCCTAAGGCTAGATCCTAAGTACTAAAGAGAAGAAGAGAAGACCTCATCAAAAATGAGGTCAACAATCCATCCAGAAAACAGAAGTATTTATGCCCAGCCAGTTTATCCAACATTTGATCTAGAAAAAGGAGTGGAAAATGATCTTTCCTTGTGGCAAGGTTCAATTTTCTATAATCAATGCATATTCGCCACCCAGTAACTTGTCTTGTTGGTATCATTTCATTGTTTTCATTAACTGTTACAGTTACTCCTCCTTTCTTAGGAACTCAGTGAATAGGACTAACCTATGCACTATCTGAAATAGGGTAGATAATTCCAGCAACCAACCATTTTAAAATTTCTTTCTTAACAACGTCTTTCATGAAAGGATTTAATCTCCTTTGGGGATCAGCTCGCGGTTTGCAATTATCTTCCATAAGAATTCTATGGATACAAATTGAAAGACTGATTCCTTTAATATCAGCAATTGTCCATCCAAAGGCTTTCTTGTGCTTCTTAAAAATTTCAAGCAAACACTCTTCTTCTTTTTTAGTTAATTGAGAGGAAATTATAACAGGCAAGGTTGAGGATTCACCTAGAAAAACATACTTCAAATGATCATGAAGCATTTTTAGCTCAAGTTCAGGAGGTTTTTCAATTGATGGACCATAAGATTCATCTTTTTCAGTGATATCCAACAATTCAAAACTTTCACGAACATACTTTAAATTTTCTCTTGAAAATCTTCAGAACCAAATAACTCCTCTTCTTACTTATATTCCAATTCTTCTCTTTCGGCTTTCTCTTCATAAGTTGATTTGAAATGACATTCATTTAAATATTCAATAACATCCATCCTATAACACTCATCTTCTTTACCTCTAGCAAGATATTTCATCGATTTTGAAATATTAAATGTAACAGTCTGATCATTAACCCTCATCGTTAATTCCCCTTTTTGTACATCTATCATGGTTCTGCCTGTAGCTAGAAAAGGTCTCCTCAAAATTATGGGTAACTCTTTATCTTCCTCCATGTCTAATACAATGAAATCCACAGGAAAAATAAATTGATCAACTTTTACCAAAACATCTTCTATAACTCCTTTAAAATATGTGATCGAACGATCTGCTAATTGCAGAACTACAGTAGTTGGGGTTATTTATCCTAGTCCCAGTCTCTTGAATATTGATAGAGGCATAAGGTTAATGCTTGCACCCAAATCACATAATGCTTTTCCACAGAATCTTTCTCCGATTGCACATGGAATTGTGAAACTACCAGGATCTTTAAGTTTTTCGGGAAGCTTTTTCGAATTATCGCCTCGCACTCCTCACTAAGTGCAACAGTCTCATTTTCTTCAAACTTCCTCTTTTTATTAAGAATATCCTTCATAAATTTCGCATAGCTTGGCATTTATTCTAGGGCTTCAGTTAATGGAAGAATTAATGGTAATCTTCTTTAATATCTCTAAGAATTTTGAAAATTGCTTATCCAACTTTTGTTGACGAATTCTCTGAGGAAATGGAGGTGGTGGTTTTTCTAAATCAACCTTAGGTGGAGAATTAGGTCTCTTAAAACCTTTTGGAGCGTCCTATTTATGTCTTTCAATCTCTTCTTTCTCTACTTCAGTTTCTTTTTGAACTCTACCTTCCAAATCTTTTCCACTTCTCAGTTAAATTGCTTTTACTTGTTCTTTATTCTTTTCTCTTGGATTCACTTCAGTATTGCTTAGAAGCATTCCTTGGGATCTATTACTTAAGGCATTTGCAATTTGTCCCAATTGATTTTCAATATTTCTGATGGTTGCTCATTGAATTTGTAATTGATCTCCCATATGTGATACTACTTCTTTCATAGACAACTTCTTCTCCTTATTTTGTAAAGCATTGTTATAACCTGAAGGATAAGTTAATCTATTGTTATTATTACCTTGGTTGTTCCAATTCCCCAATGGGTTTACTTGGGTGTTCCCCCATTATTGATTAACACCACCCTGATTATTGTTATTCCAGTTAAAATTTGGATGATTCTTCCAACCTGGGTTATAATAATTGGAATATAGCTTGTTAGGATGGAACACATCTTCGAATTATAAGATCATTTTCTTGTTTATATAAAAATGGGTCATCCCAAAAATAAGTCTTAGCATCAGACAGAAATTTCATCTTTTATTGGTATGTCAAACCATAAGATATAATATTACTAACAACAAAGTTTACTATGTCTGCAAACCACGCAACACACCATTCTTTAATAGTGAACAATTTTTCATCAGAAAAATGTTCATTAATTTCATCAATATCACAGAGAGATTTTTCAATTTCAAGCCTGGACAAATGATCAACAATTTGATTATCAGAACCCTTCCTATCTACTATCTCAAAATCAAATTAGTGCAAAAGTAGAATCCATCTTATTAGTCTCGGTTTTGCATCATTTTTCTTCATTAAGTATTTAATAGCAGAATGATCAGTATGCACCACACATTTAGTTCCAATTAAATATGATCAAAATTTATCAAAGACAAATACTATAGCTAATAACTCTTTCTCAGTAGTAGTATAATTAATTTGAGCTTCATTATGAGTTTTACTGGCATAATAAATTACTTTGAAAATTTTATCATATTTCTGACCTAAAACAGCTCCAATAGCATAATCACTAGCATCACACATTAATTCAAAAGGTTCTTCCCAATTTGGTGAAGTTATTACAGGTGCGGTGATTACTTTTTCTTTTAATATTTCAAAGGCTTTGAGGCAATCATCATCAAAATTAAAAATTGCATCCTTTTCCAGTAAACGACATAGGTTTTGTAATCTTTGAAAAGTCTTTCATGTAACGCCTGTAGAATCCAACATATCCTAAAAAACTTCTAATTCCCCTTATATTGGTTGTGCAAGGTAAATTAGATATAACTTGAATTTTTGTAGCATCTACCTCCAAACCTTTTTCTGAAATCCGATGTCCCAAAACAATTCCTCCTGCTACCATAAATTGGCATTTTTCCCAATTAAGGACCAAATTAGTTTCTTCACAGTGTTTCAGAACTTTAGATAGATGTTCTAAACATGATTCAAATGAAATTCCAAACACTGAAAAGTCATCCATAAAAACTTTAATCCCTTGTTCAATTAAATCACAAAAAAAAAGCCATCATACATCTCTGAAATGTAGCAGGGGCATTACATAAACCAAAGGGCATTCTTCTAAAAGCAAACACACCATAAGGACTGGTAAACGTAGTTTTCTCCTGATGCTCAACAGCAATTTGAATTTGGTGGTAACCAGTATATCCATCCAGAAAACAAAAGTATTTATGCCCGAGCCGATCATCCGACATTTGACCTAGAAAAGGGAGTGGAAAATGATCTTTCCTTGTGGCAAGGTTTAATTTTCTATAATCAATGCATATTCGCCACCCTGTAACTTATCTTGTTGGTACATTTCATTTTTTTCATTAACAGTTACAGTTACTCATCCTTTCTTAGGAACGCAGTGAATAGGACTAACCCATGCACTATCTGAAATAGGGTAGATAATTCCAGCATCCAACCATTTTAAAATTTCTTTCTTAACAATGTCTTTCATGATAGGATTTAATCTCCTTTGGGGATCGGCCCGCGGTTTGCAATTATCTTCCATAAGAATTCACGTGCATAAAAATTGAAAGACTGATTCCTTTAATATCAGCAATTGTCCATCCAAAGGCTTTCTTGTGCTTTTTCAAAATTTCAAGCAAACACTCTTCTTCTTTTTCAGTTAATTGAGAGGAAATTATTACAACTAAGGTTGAGGATTCACCTAGAAAACCGTACTTCAAATGACCAGGAAGCATTTTTAGCTCAAGTTCAGGAGGTTTTTCAATTGATGGACCATAAGATTCATCTTTTTCAGTCATATCCAATAATTCAAAACTTTCATGAACATACTTGAAATCTTCCTCTTGAAAATCTTCAGAACCAAATAACTCCTCTTCTTGCTTATATTCCAATTCTTCTCTTTCAGCTTTCTCTTCATAAGTTGATTTGAAATGACATTCACTTAAATATTCAATAGCATCCATCCTATAACACTCATCTTCTTTCCCTCTAGCAGGATATTTCATCGATTTTGAAATATTAAATGAAACAATATGATCATTAACCCTCATCGCTAATTCCCCTTTTTGCACATCTATCACGGCTCTACCTGTAGCTAGAAAAGGTCTCCCCAAAATTATGGGTATCTCTTTATCTTCCTCCATGTCTAATACAATGAAATCCACAGGAAAAATAAATTGATCCACTTTTACCAAAATAATTTCTATAACTCCTTTAAAATATGTGATCGAACGATCTGCTAATTGCAGAGTTACAGTAGTTGGGATTATTTCTCCTAGTCCCAGTCTCTTGAATATTGATAGAGGCATAAGATTAATGCTTGCACCCAAATCACATAAAGCTTTTCCACAGAATCTTTCTCCGATTGCACATGGAATTGTGAAACTACCAGGATCTTTATGTTTTTCAGGAAGCTTTTTCTGAATTATTGCATTGCACTCCTCACTAAGTGCAACAGTCTCATTTTCTTCAAACTTCCTCTTTTTATTAAGAATATCCTTCATAAATTTCGCATAGCTTGGCATTTGTTCTAGGGCTTCAGCAAATGGAATATTAATGGTAAGCTTCTTTAATATTTCTAAGAATTTTGAAAATTGCTTATCCAACTTTTGTTGACGAATTCTATGAGGAAATGGAGGTGGTGGATTTTCTAAATCAACCTTAGGTGGAGAGTTAGGTCTTTCAAAACCTTTTGGAGTTTCCTCTTTATGTCTTTCAATCTCTTCTTTCTCTACTTCAGTTTCTTTTTGAACTCTACCTTCCAATTTTTAACCACTTCTCAGTTGAATTGCTTTTACTTGTTCTTTATTCTTTTCTCTTGGATTCACTCTTGGAAGCATTTCTTAGGATCTATTACTTAAGGCATTTGCAATTTGTCCCAATTGATTTTCAATATTTCTGATGGTTGCCCTTGAATTTGTAATTGATTTCTCATATGTGATACTGCTTCTTCCATAGACAACTTCTTCTCTTTATTTGTAAAGCATTGTTATAATTAGAAGGATAAGTTAATCTATTATTATTATTACATTGGTTGTTCCAATTCCCCAATGGGTTTACTTGATGGTTCCCCCATTATTGATTAACACCACCCTGATTATTGTTATTCCAGTTAAAATTTGGATGATTCTTCCGACTCGGGTTATAATAATTGGAATTTAGGTTGTTAGGTTTACTTATGGCATTCACGGTTTACGGTGAAGAATAAGAATCAACCATTTGGCCTAATCAATTTTCTTCGATCATGAGATTTGGCTGAGAAAAATTCATCCCAAATTGGTCTATCTTCCTTGATACAACAACAACTTGATTTGCTAACATTGTAAAATCATCATTTTCATAAACACTGGCTACCTTTTTAGGATTTAACATTTCAGAAGGCAATTGAAAATTATTAGTAGTCATTTCTTCAATTAAAACATAAGCAACAGAAAATGGTTTAGACATTAATGATCCCCCAGCAGCAGCATCGATGATTGATCTAAGAAATCCAATTAATCCATTATAAAAATTTTGAATTATTAACCAATCTGGTATCACATGATGTGGACATTTCCTGAGGAGATCTTTAAATCTTTCTCATGCTTCATATATTGATTCCCCTTCAAACTGACAAAAAGATGTTATATCATTTCTCAACTTAGCAGTCTTAGATGGTGGAAAATATTTAGCAAGGAACTTTTGTGATAGTTCACCGTAAGTTCTTATTGATCCAGGTGGTAATGAAACTAACCATACTTTAGCTTTATCCCTTAGTGAGAAAGGAAAAAGTCTAAGTCTAATAGCATCATCCGAAACACCATCATATTTAAAAGTAGCACACAACTCTAGAAAATAAGCAAGATGCAAATTAGGATCCTCAGTTGTTGCTCCCCCAAACTGATTATTAGACACAATTTGGATAATAACAGGTTTAAACTTAAAAGAATTAGCAGCTACAGCAGGGTTTTGAATACTACCACAAAATTCATCTACTGTAGGGTTAACATAATCTCTTAAAAGTCTTAATTCTTGATGGATGCCTACATTTTGATTTTGATGATTTGCCATTTCTTGAATATTTTTATCTTTTTCTGTATTTTTTAAATTTTTTGATTTTTCTGATAGTTCTTTCTAATTCAGAATCATAAGGCATAAGTCCCTCAGAACCTGAACTACGCATACAACAATAAAATTAAACAAAACACTACACATTAACAAAAACAAAGAAAAGTAAAAATTTAAAATTTCTTAATTCTCTTTAAAATGCAATTTAATTATTTTCCCCGGCAACGGCGCCAAAAACTTGATCCACCTGAAATTTATACTTACAAATATGATATGAAAATTGGCAACGACACGATAAACTTAATCCCGCCAGATATATATGTGCTGATGATTTTAATTTATAATGTGGATATTACTCAAGTATACATATCATTTATCAAGTAATATAGGACTTTCTGATTAAGCCCCGAGATATCGAATCCACAGGGAAAATTTGAAAATCTTTAAAGGAATAAAAAAAAATATCTTTTTACCTTTTTTATGGCTTTTGAAAGTATGTCTTGATTTTGAAAAGTTTTTAAAGTTGATTTGTCTTTTGAAATTTCCTTAACAAAATTTTAAGCAAGAAATTAAAATTATAATAACTAATAACATTGTATAGAAAACACTATTAACTAGAATATATTTTTCTATCCTTTTATGAAGTAGTAATAATTATTAAAGTGTCGTTGTGGAAGTATTTAAATTTGTTGTGACAGATAGAAGCAAATGTATTCTTTACCCTTACTTGGTTCTATGAAGAATATATGTTAATTTGAAATTTTTATCATTTTGAACAAGGTTAGGCAGGGAATATACCAGTCTCTCACTCTAAAGTTCCCTCGATTCCCACAAACTTCAAACCAAATTAGGGGGGTTTTTGCCTGTCACTCTAAAATCCTCTAATTTTTCTCCCTTCCATAAGAATATCTTCTAATATTACATTTAATTATATGGACTACAATTCTCACCCATATAATTGCATGTGATTCTTACTAACTTTTATGAGACAATACCGCATTGGATCTTACATAATCTCAAGTAATTCTACAACTTAACAGGCCAAATTATGAAGTAAACAAAGTTTTCAGAATCAATCTTCACAACTTCTTCCAACTTTAAACACTTATACTTCCCACAACAATTCTCCACAAATTAATTACTTCTCCATTTAAGAAAGAAAAAGATAAAGTAAACTACTCAGAATGCATTAAGAAAATATAAAAAAATAGTGATTCGAAATTAAAAACCATATGAAAAAAAACAAACAAAGACAAGTATTAACTAAAAAAACTAAATGTAAGAATAAAAGTAAACACTTATTCTAAAATTCTCTCGACAAGACTCAGGAAGTTCCTCTGAAACTTTAACTCTTCACTAAAGTACTCCTCAGAGTGGATCTCCCAACTCCGATGACTCA
The DNA here is from genome assembly GCA_022702705.1 of Papilionanthe hookeriana x Papilionanthe teres. Classification (NCBI taxonomy): domain Eukaryota; kingdom Viridiplantae; phylum Streptophyta; class Magnoliopsida; order Asparagales; family Orchidaceae; genus Papilionanthe; species Papilionanthe hookeriana x Papilionanthe teres. The sequence goes on along the minus strand of CM040424.1, from coordinate 111,832,357 downwards.
GAATAACTTCAGACTTCAGTAAAAACTAAACTTAAAAGAAAGAAAAGAAGTGTGAAGAAAAAGACTTCACTCTGACCCTTTTCACTTTTATACTCTCTACTCCTACTCTTAATAAAATCTCTCGCAAAATAAAAGTAAAATAATGTAAAAACTTACAAGTGAAAGAACCCTTCAAAAGGCAAAGGAAGAGCTCTTCAAAAGGCAAAGGAAGAGCTCTTCAAAAGGCAAAGGAAGATCTCCTTAATATTTCCTAAGACTCTCTTTAAATAGTAAACCAAAAGGTGCCTTGGTGTCTCTTCAAAATGTGTCCAGATTCAATGTATCCACCAAAGAATGCACCCCTTCATTCAAACTTGCTGCCCAACGGAATTTATGGAAGTTGCCACCAAGAGTTGCATCCCATTCCCTTTGAAATTGGCTCCAAATTCCTTTAGAATTTGATTTTTAACTGTGGCGGCGCTTAGCCGCCAGTGCCCAAATTTTCATTTTTCATCTTTTTTTGCTCCAAGTTTGATCCAATTTTGCTCCTTTCATCATGACCATCCATTTTCATCATACCTGCAAGAAAAACACAAAATACCTTCCATTACAGTGCAATACCATTAAAAATAGGTATAAAATGTGCATAAAAACTATATATTTTAGGTGTATCAAAATCCCCCAAACTTAAAATGTTACTTGTCCTCAAGTGACAGTTAATCTCATCGAACATTTTAGCATGCAAATTATGTAATGAGTTTCTTAGGAAGATAACAAAATTTTGTTATAGAAATGGAATAGTCCAATTTAGAAAAAATTTAAAACCAAATTAAAGCGAAAGTCTTAAGTAAAGGAAAAAGACAAATATAAGTTTCTATCTAATTCAGAAATATTTGTAGATTCTTCAAAATATAGGACTCAAACACTTATTTTTCTCACTTAAAAATCTTTAATTAAAAATAATTTTACTTGCTATATTATAACCTTAAGCTTTGTATTTTCTCTGAACTTATATCTTAAACTTTAGGTATGAAACCAATTTTTTATTAGGCCCTTAAACCTCAAGCTTCTCCTCTATTGTCATAGATTTTTTTTCACTTTTTCTTTTCTTCTTTTTTTTATAAGCCAAGGATTACTATATCGGGATAGGCCTTTAATGATTTTGAATTTCACCCTTCCATTTAAAAAAAAGGTCAGATATATATCTTTCACTTAAAAATCATAATAATAATATTTGAAAATTACTCTTCAATAAAAGAAATTTAAGCTTAGAAGAATAAAAGCCAAATCTTCTATTTATCCAAAAATATAAAACTTCTTACTAAAGATAGTTTAACTTTATTTAACACCTCTTCATTAAGAAAATTTTAACTTTAAGTTTTTCATGATTACTATAAATTTTAACTAAATTCTTTTATTCATTTCTATATTCAAAATTTTGGTTCCCCTAATATAACTTCATGTACATAATTGTTCTCAATCAAAAATAAGATTTATTTTTAAGTATTCTTGAGAATCAAATAAAATTTTAGGGTTTTAAAAATCTTTGTTTTTAAAATCCCCCCCCCCCCAAACCTTAATTTTTAGTTAAGATAAAACATTTAAGCATAAGAAATGATACATGGTTGAGAAATAAAAACTGACATATCATGCTTGTTGGAATTTTTAATATCCTAATATGCAAGTATAACAATTTAAATAACATGAGTAAAATGAAATCAAATTTAGTTTTTCAAAAAAAATTTTTATACATAAAAAAGTAAAAATTTCAAAAAAACTTCTACAGTAGTGGAGGTTTTTAAAGCAAATACACACAAACTAAAATAACACACTGATACAGATAACAGATGATAGTGGAATTTGAAAAATTTTGAACATGTAGTTTCCTTAGTAGAAGTTTCCAATAGTGGTTTATAATCTCCTGACAGTTTTTGAATTAAAGTACACACTACTAAAAACTCTGACATAACATACACGTTAAAACATTTACTATTACACATCACTACCACCAAGCAACATATAAAACATCAATACAACAACAACAATACATCTGAATATGCATAACAGAAAAATAATACAAACTACAGTTTGCATACTATCAAGGTTCACATCACAACACAATGATCAAACTAAATACTAAACAAAACAGACATTAGTACATCAATAACAACACTGCAACAAAAATAAATAACACTAATCTACTCATCATCCTCATCATCATCATCATCCTGCTCGTTCCAATCCCTAGATGACACATAAGTTATGTAGAATGGATGAGGGGCATCTCAGCACTTTGATCACCTCTAATCAGTCTATCCAAATATTGCTGATAACTCTCATTATACTCATCATGTTTCATAATATATCTTTCTACATTATCCATCTTACCATCCATATCTTTCAGATGCTCTCGAGTAAGACTCACTTTTTTCTAAATTTTTCTTAATGAACCCGTCTTTGAATCAGTAGATGATGAAGCACGTGAAGTAGTAGCACGAAAAGTAGATGCAGCAGAAGAAGAAGCAGTAGAAGCCCTACCAAATCCTCCTCTCCAACCAAACTCTGAATGTACGGTGTAAGCACCAACGTTTACACCGGTAATTGGTCTCGATGGCTGAAGTACCTCTTCCCGGGTTTCAAACTTCACTCCGGATCGTTCACATAATGAATGAATCAAGGAAGGAAATCCCATACCTGCAGTCGTGGTTGATGTAGCACAGTTCAAAACATAATCATAAATTATACCTCCAATATCAATAGACTTCCCTTGTTGAATAGAATGGTTCAACACAGCTCTTTCTCTCGTTACTTCACTAGTATGATTCGAAGGTAACAACTTAGATGAGATAAAATAATGCCATGCTTTAGAAATGGCATTCAATTTGGAACCATGAAAGTTCACTCTTCTATCATTAGTTATTTTCCATAATCCTCTTCCATCAGTCAGAAATTCCATGATCTCATCTAATTCTCCTTCCGTAGGATGATAGTTAGAATAAAAACAAAACATGTGAGGAGGTAGTCCATAAAAAGTATTGATTGCCCCAGAAGAAAAGTTGACCTCATCCCTCCTAACCATCACTTGATTTTCTTCTGCAGCAGGAAAATTTGCATAAAATTCTCTAACCACAGAAACAACAGCAACAGCGGAGAAGCAACAGTAATTCTCCCAGTTCATTCTAGCAATCATAATTTCAATCACCTCTCCTGGTTTACTAAACACACGCTCAGGAATCAACTTACGTGACTGCATGCATCGACGTATCGTTCCTCAGCCCTCATACTAACAAATTTTTCAAAATCAAATCTTGTCTTTTCTCGTGCATGCTTTGACTTTAGAGCCATCTCTAAAAATTCACGAAAAAATTCACCATAAATTCCAAAATCAAATAATATTTGCTAAAATATCTTCCAAAAAATATTTTCACTAAATCCAAGCAATTTCTCAAGTTTTTCCTTAAATTTTCACCATGAATAGTGATTTTAAGATTTTCCAAAATGTACTCAAAATACATGGTGAAAATCAAAAAATTTTTACTTAAGAGTAGTGCTTTTACCTCAAGGAATCCAAATCTAACAATTTTTGTTGAGATCGACTCTTAAATGATCCACAATATGATGCCCTAGGCTCCTCTTTCGTGATAAACCGAAGGTTGAAGACGATGGGGCGGTTTAAAAATGGTAATTTTTAGGTTTTTAACTGTTGGGAACCAATTTTCGCAAACTGGCACCTAAGAGTGAACCCCTCGGCGCTTAACTGCGAAATCTAGCGCTTAAGCGCCGGCACTTTGGCGCTTAGCCGCCAATACCTAGATTTTCACAATTAAGGTATATGCACTAAATCACTTGGTTAATCACCTTTAATTACTCAAGAATAATTATTTCTCCCTACATAAATCTTGCAATATTCCAAATCAAAATTTAATATCCATTGATTCCACACAAATTTCACAAAAACACAAACTTATATTAAAACAAACATAACACTTAATACAATTCTAGAATTTCTATCCGCACATAAAGGATGAAATTCTCTAAATACAAGAGAATTTAATCTCAAACTGATAAGTATACATCTCTAGGACGTAACCATCACATCATCAGGCTTAGTTAAAACTTAAATATAAACACTAAACACACCAAACATAACACACAAGAACACTAAAAATAACACATAAGAACGCTAAACAAATAAGAACAAAGCACTCTTAATTCCATTCTCCATTAGGCGGATTATATCCAGGACCACTATTATTCTCATTTGACCGTTCTAGAATATAAATTTGATAGAACGAGCAATAATTGTTCATTCTTACATCTTCTTCTTCAATCCATTTGTTCTTTACAAACATTACCTTATCCGCTTCTTCCACGTACCGTGAATGACTAAATTGCATCTTGAGTTCTCATCCCTTGTGCTTCAACTGTAAGTTAATTTCATTGATCTTTGCTTCCATAGAAGTCACTCGGGCTTCAATATTTGCAATAGTTTCTGCAATACCTTGAATACTAACAGCAAGATATCCATTGAATAATTCTTTAGCACTATCACTAATGAACCTACTTTTGTCAGAATCTTGCTTCTTCTTCATCTCATTCTCCCAGGAAGACATGATGCACTCAAAACTCTCTTCTTAAGACTCAGAAATGAAAATAGGACTTGGGGCAAGTGTTTCTCTTAAATCAGGTCCTTTTTATAGACTTGGGAAGTGCTAAATCTGCCCCAAGACATTTTAAAACTCCAAAATAACTTCCAAAACTACTCCCCCATGATTTAGGCTTCTAGAACCTCGTTTTTTACATTTTTTATAACTGCGGCGCCTAAGCGTCAACTAGTCGGCACTTAGCCGCCAGTTCTCAATTTAGCACAGGTCTGCTAAGTGTCCAAATTTTCATTCTGACTTCTCTAAATCATCAATTAAGGTCAAATAAACTCTACTATAGTTTAAAAACTCCAAATTTCTATCACTAAAAACATAAAAACAAACCAAACAAGCAAACAAAGCACACAAAACAAACATAAAGCAAAGCACACCGATAATTATAGGTTGCCTCCCACAAAGCGCTTGTTTTAACGTCTTCAGCCTGACATACCCAGAACTCATTCTGAGTGACCCAACATCAAATTATTATCAGATTTAGATTTATTGACTAAAAAATATGGTTTAAGTCTATGTCCGTTAACATTAAATATTTTTCCGAGTCTTAGGATCTTGAATATCTACGACTCCATAAGAATAAACTTTTATCACAATAAATGGACCCATCCACTTGGACTTAAGTTTTCCAGAAAATATTCTCAATCTAGCATTATACAGTAAAACTTTTTGTCCTGGTACAAGATTTTTAGTAAGAATCTTCCGATCATGCCATATCTTCATTTTTTCTTTATAAATCTTAGCGTTTTCATAAGATTCATTCCTTATTTCTTCAAGTTCATTCAATTGCAATAATCTCTTTTCAGCAGCATCTTTCAAATTATAATTGAACTCTTTAATAACCCAATATGCTTTATGCTAAAGTTCAAAAGGTAAATGACAAGCTTTTCCAAAAATCGGCCTATATGGGGACATTCCTATAGGTGTTACGTAAGCGATCCTATAGGCCCACAAAGCATAATCTTGTTTGATTGACCAATCCTTTCTATTTGGATTAACAATTTTTTCCAATATTCTATTAATTTCACGATTGGATAATTCAACCAAACCACTTGTTTGTGGATGATAGGCAGTACAATGCGATGATTAATATGATATTTCTTTGCTAACTTCCCAATAATCGCATTTCTAAAATGACTTCCCCCATCAGTTATGATTACTCTTGGCATTCCAAATCTGTAAAATATATTCTTTTCTAAAAACTTTGCAACACTTTGAGCATCACATTGAGGTAAAGCAATAACTTCAATCCATTTGGAAACATAGTCTACTGCTATCAAAATATAAACATTTCGGAAGGGTGGTGTAAATGGTCCCATAAAATCTAGTCCCCAAACATCAAATATTTCAACTTCCAACATATAATTGAGGGGCATCTCATTTCTTCTAGAAATATTACCTACACGCTGACATCTATCACAATTTTTAATATAAACATTCACATCCTTAAAAATTGTAGGCCAATAAAATCCTGATTGTAATATTTTATATGCAGTTTTATCACTTCCAAAATGTCCCCCATAATCAGAATCATGACATTTTTGAATAATTTCATAAGTCCCTTTCGAAGGTACACATTTTCGAATTATAAGATCCTTTCCTTGTTTATATAAAAATGGGTCATTTCAAAAATAAGTCTTAGCATCAGACAAAAATTTCTTCTTTTCTTGGTATGTCAAACCATAGGATATAATATTACTAACAATAAAGTTTACTATGTATCGCATACCACGCAACGCGCCATTCTTTAACGATGAACGAGTTTTTCATCACGAAAATGTTCATTAATTTCTTCGATATCACGAGAGAGATTTTTCAATTTCAAGCTCGGTCAAATGATCAACAATTTGATTATCAGAACCCTTCCTATCTACTATCTCAAAATCAAATTCTTGTAAAAGTAGAATCCATCTTAGCAGTCTCGGTTTGCATCATTTTTCTTCATTAAGTATTTAATAGCAGAATGATCAGTATGCACCACACATTTAGTTCCAATTAAATATGATTGAAATTTATCAAAGGCAAATACTATAGCTAATAACTCTTTCTCAGTTGTAGTATAATTAATTTGAGCTTCATTAAGTGTTTTACTGGCATAATAAATTACTTTGAAAATTTTATCATATTTCAGACCTAAAACAGCACCAATAGCATAATCACTAGCATCACACATTAATTCAAAAGGTTCTTCCCAATTTGGTGAAATTATTACAGGTGCGGTGATTACTTATTCTTTTAATGTTTCAAAGGCTTTGAGGCAATCATCATCAAAATAAAAAATTGCATCCTTTTCCAGTAAACGGCATAGGTTTTGTAATCTTTGAAAAGTCTTTGATGTAACGCCTGTAGAATCCAGCATGTCCTAAAAAACTTCTAATTCCCCTTACATTGGTTGGGCAAGGTAAATTAGATATAACTTGAATTTTCAGGATCTACCTCCAAACCTTTTTCTGAAATTCGATGTCCCAAAATAATTCCTTCTGCTACCATAAATTGGCATTTTTCCCAATTAAGGACCAAATTAGTTTCTTCACAGCATTTTAGAACTTTAGATAGATGTTCTAAACATGATTTAATTGAAATTCCAAACACTGAAAAGTCATCCATACAAACTTCAATCCCTTGTTCAATTAAATCACAAAAAATAGCCATCATACATCTCTGAAATGTAGCAGGGGCAGTACATAAACCAAATGACATCCTTCTAAAAGCAAACATACCATAAGGACTGGTAAATGTAGTTTTCTCCGATCCTCGGCGACGAATTTGAATTTGGTGGTAACCGAGTATATCCATCCGGAAAACAAAAGTATTTATGCCCGACCGATCCATCCAACATTTGATCTAGAAAAGGGAGTGGAAAATGATCTTTCCTTGTGGCAAGGTTCAATTTTCTATAATCAATGCATATTCGCCACCCAGTAACTTGTCTTATTGGTATCATTTCATTGTTTTCATTAACAGTTACAGTTACTCCTCCTTTCTTAGGAACGCAGTGAATAGGACTAACCCATGCACTATCTGAAATAGGGTAGATAATTCCAGTATCCAACCATTTTAAAATTTCTTTCTTAACAACGTCTTTCATGATAGGATTTAATCTCCTTTGGAGATCAGCCCGCGGTTTGCAATTATCTTCCATAAGAATTCTATGCATACAAATTGAAAGACTGATTCCTTTAATATCAGCAATTATCCATCCAAAGGCTTTCTTGTGCTTCTTCATAATTTCAAGCAAACACTCTTCTTCTTTTTCTGTTAATTGAGAGGAAATTATAACAGGCAAGGTTGAGGATTCACCTAGAAAAACATACTTCAAATGATCATGAAGCATTTTTAGCTCAAGTTCAGGAGGTTTTTCAATTGATGGACCATAAGATTCATCTTTTTCAGTGATATCCAACAATTCAAAACTTTCACGAACATACTTTAAATTTTCTCTTGAAAATCTTCAGAACCAAATAACTCCTCTTCTTACTTATATTCCAATTCTTCTCTTTTGGCTTTCTCTTCATAAGTTGATTTGAAATGACATTCACTTAAATATTCAATAACATCGATCCTATAACACTCATCTTCTTTACCTCTAGCAAGATATTTCATCGATTTTGAAATATTAAATGTAACAGTCTGATCATTAACCCTCATCGTTAATTCCCCTTTTTGTACATCTATCATGGCTCTGCCTGTAGCTAGAAAAGGTCTCCCCAAAATTATGGGTATCTCTTTATCTTCCTCCATGTCTAATACAATGAAATCCACAGGAAAAATAAATTGATCCACTTTTACCAAAACATCTTCTATAACTCCTTTAAAATATGTGATCGAACGATCTGCTAATTGCAGAGCTACAGTAGTTGGGGTTATTTATCCTAGTCCCAGTCTCTTGAGTATTGATAGAGGCATAAAGTTAATGCTTGCACCCAAATCACATAATGCTTTTCCACAGAGTCTTTCTCCGATTGCACATGGAATTGTAAAACTACCAGGATCTTTAAGTTTTTCAGGAAGCTTTTTCTGAATTATCGCATCGCACTCCTCACTAAGTGCAACAGTCTCATTTTCTTCAAACTTCCTCTTTTTATTAAGAATATCCTTCATAAATTTCGCATAGCTTGGCATTTTTTTAGGGCTTCAGTTAATGGAATATTAATGGTAATCTTCTTTAATATCTCCAAGAATTTTGAAAATTGCTTATCCAACTTTTGTTGACGAATTCTCTGAGGAAATGGAGGTGGTGGTTTTTCTAAATCAACCTTAGGTGGAGAATTAGGTCTCTTAAAACCTTTTGGAGCGTCCTATTTAAGTCTTTCAATCTCTTCTTTCTCTACTTCAGTTTCTTTTTGAACTCTACCTTCCAATTCTTTTCCACTTCTCAGTTAAATTGCTTTTACTTGTTCTTTATTCTTTTCTCTTGGATTCACTTCAATATTGCTTAGAAGCATTCCTTGGGATCTATTACTTAAGGCATTTGCAATTTGTCCCAATTGATTTTCAATATTTTTGATGGTTGCTCATTGAATTTGTAATTGATTTCCCATATGTGATACTACTTCTTTCATAGACAACTTCTTCTCCTTATTTTGTAAAGCATTGTTTTAACTTGAAGGATAAGTTAATCTATTATTATTATTACCTTGGTTGTTCCAATTCCCCAATGGGTTTACTTGGGTGTTCCCCCATTATTGATTAACACTACCCTGATTATTGTTATTCCAGTTAAAATTTGGATGATTCTTCCAACCTGGGTTATAATAATTGGAATATAGGTTGTTAGGTTTACTTATGGCATTCACAGTTTCTGGTGAAGAATAAGAATCAACCATTTAGCCTAATGAATTTTCTTCAATCATGATATTTGGCTGAGAAAAATTCATCCCAAATTGATCTATCTTCCTTGATACAACGACAACATGATTTGCTAACATTGTAAAAGCATCATTTTCATAAACACTGGCTACCTTTTTAGGATTTAACCTTTCAGAAGGCCATTAAAAATTATTAGTAGCCATTTCTTCAATTAAAACATGAGCATCATAAAATGGTTTAGACATTAATGATCCACCAGCAGCAGCATTGATGATTGATCTAAGAGATCCAATTAATCCATTATAAAAATTTTGAATTATTAACCAATCTGGTATCACATGACGTGGACATTTCCTGAGGAGATCTTTAAATCTTTCCCATGCTTCATATATTGATTCCCCTTCAAACTGACAAAAAGATGTTACATCATTTCTCAGCTTAGCAGTCTTAGATGGTGGAAAATATTTAGCAAGGAACTTTTGTGATAGTTCACCCCAAGTTCTTATTGATCCAGGTGGTAATGAATGTAACCATATTTTAGCTTTATCCTTTAGTGAGAAAGGAAAAAGTCTAAGTCTAATAGCATCATCTGAATCATCATCATATTAAAAAGTAGCACACAACTCTAGAAAATTAGCAAGATACAAATTAGGATCTTCAGTTGTTGCTCCCCCAAACTAATTATTAGACACCATTTGGATAATAGCACGTTTAAGCTCAAAAGAATTAGCAGCTACAGCAGGGTTTTGAATACTACCACAAAATTCATCTACTGTAGAGTTAACATAATCTCTTAAAGGTCTTAATTCTTGATAGATGCCTACATTTCGATTTTGATGATTTGCCGTTTCTTGAATATTTTTATATTTTTATGTATTTTTTAATTTTTTTTATTTTTATGATAGTTCTTTCTAATTTAGAATCGTAAGACACAAGTCCCTCTGATCCTGAACTACGCATACAACAATAAAATAAAACAAAACACTACACACTAACAAAAACAAAAAAAAAGTAAAAATTTAAAATTTCTTAATTCTCTTTAAAATGCAATTTAGTTATTTTTCCCGGCAACAGCGCCAAAAACTTGATCCACCTGATATTTATACTTACAAATATGATATGAAAATTGGCAACGACACGAAAAATTTGATCCCGCCAGATATATATGTGCTGATGATTTTGGTTTATAATGTGAATACTACTAAAGTATACGTATCGTTTATCAAGTAATATAGGACTTTCTGATTAAGCCCCGAGATATCGAACCCACAGGGAAAATTTAAAAATCTTTAAAGGAATCAGAAAAATTATCTTTTTACTTTTTTTTATGGTTTTTGAAAGTATGTCTTGATTTTGAAAAGTTTTGAAAGTTGATTTGTCTTTTGAAATTTCCTTAATAAAATGTTAAGCAGGAAATTAAAATTATAATAACTAATAACACTGTATGTAAAACACTATTAACTAGAATATCTTTTTCTTTCCTTTTATGAAGTAGTAATAATTATTAAAGTGTTGTTGTGGAAGTATTTAGATTTGTTGTGACAGATAGAAGCAAATGTATTCTTTACCCTTACTTGGTTCTATAAAAAATAATGTTAATTTGAAATTTTTATCTTTTTTAACATGGTTAGGCAGGGAAGATACCAGTCTCTCACTCTAGAGTTCCCTCGATTCCCACCAACTTGGGGCTAACTTCTCATAACAAAACTCAAAACTTCAAACCAAATTAGGGGGTTTTAGCTTGTCACTCTAAAATCCTCTAATTTTACTCCCTTCCATAAAAATATCTTCTAATATTACATTCAATTATATGGACTACAATTCTCACCCATATAATTGCATGTGATTCTTACTAACTTTTATGAGACAATACCGCATTGGATCTTACATAATCTCAAGAAATTCTACAACTTAACAGGCCAAATTATGAAGTAAACAAAGTTTTCAGAATCAATCTTCACAACTTCTTCCAACTTTAAACACTTATACTTTCCACAATAATTCTCCGTAAATTAATTACTTCTCCATTTGAGAAAGAAAAAGATAAAGTAAACTACTCAGAATGTATTGAGAAAATAAAAAAACATATTGATTCAAAATTAAAAACCATATGAAAAACAACAAACAAAAACAAGTATTAATTAAAAAACTAAATGTAAGAATAAAAGTAAACACTTATCTAAAAATTCTCTCCATAAGACTCAGAAAGTTCCTCTGAAACTTTAACTCTTCACTAAACTACTCCTCAGAGGGGATCTCCCAATTCCGATGACTCAGAATAACTTCAGACTTCAATAAAAACTAAACTTAAAAGAAAGAAAAGAAGTGGGAAGAAGAAGACTTCATTCTGACCCTTTTCTCTTTTCTACTCTCGACTCCTACTCTTAATAAAAACTCTTGCAAATAAAAGTAAAATAATGTAAAAGCTTGCAAGTGAAAGAACCCTTCAAAAGGTAAAGGCATTGCTCTTCAAAAGGCAAAGGAAGAGCTCTTCAAAAGGCAAAGGAAGAGCTCCTTAATCTTTCCTAAGTCTCTCTTTAAATAGTAAACCAAAAGGTGCCCTGGTGTCTCTTCAAAATGTGTCCAGATTCAATGTATCCATTAAAGAATGCACCCCTTCATTCAAACTTGCCACCCAAAGGAAGTTATGGAAGTTACCACCAAGAGTTGCATCCCAGTCTGTTTGAAATTGGCGCCAAATTCCTTTAGAATTTGATTTTTAACTGTGGCGGCTAAGCGCCGGCCCAGCGACGCTTAGCCGCTAGTGCCCAAATTTTCATTTTTCATCTTTTTTTACTCCAAATTTGATCCAATTTTGCTCCTTTCATCATGCCCATCCATTTGCATCATGCCTGCAAGAAAAACACAAAATACCTTCCATTAAAGTGCAATATCATTAAAAATAGGTACAAAAATGTGCATTAAAATACTATATATTTTAGGTGTATCACAGATCTGACATCCAGATGAAGAAATCGAGTGAGTCCAAGCTCAAAAACTCGAAAAACCGATCTAAAAATGGATCCCTAGGTATGTATTTCACAAAAAATGGAGGATGAAGGAGCCTAGGTGTTGTTATTGGCGTCGGTGGGTTTAAAAGACCGAATTTCAGGTTCAGGCCGAACCGGCGCCTAGGCGCCGAATTCTTGCGCCTAGGTGTCAGGCTCGCCTTCCCAAAAATTCGATTTAAAAATTGTATTTTCCACCAAAAATTAACAAATTTAACTTCTAATTACTCACATGAGAGTGTTACTCTAATTTCTAACTTCCTAACATTTCCACAAATAATTTAAATGATAAAATAGATCCAACATTCAAACCCAAGATATAATCAAACTCTTCTAATTCCATTTCAAAATTTTCATTTCCAAGCTCAAGAAATTACAAAAAAGTACTATAACAAGGTTCAACTCTTAATGAAAAACACAAACATCAGTATTTCAAAGCAAATTCACAATCAAACAACACACTTTAAACAATGAAAACAAACACACAAACTAAATATTCGACTCACTGAAACATGAATCGATCACACCTAGAACACACCAACGATCTATTCTTCTCTAAACTTTGAATTTCCATCCCTCTCGCAATGAAGATTGCTAGGCTCGCATGGGTAGAAAACTAATGCCCTTAGAAATTCCAAAACCGTCTTCTCGTCAATCCATTTGTTCTTCGCATACATTGTCACTTGAGAATCTTGAAAGGCCGCCATTTGATCGAATTGAAGCTTCGTCTGTCATTCCAGGTGCTCGATTTGGTGATACATCTCATGTAGATGATTTCCAATACTTAGCAATTCCGCCTCAATCTTATCTAGATGATTGAATAATTTCCCCAAACTTACTGCAATATAACCATTGAAATAAGGTTGAGGATCTTTAGAAGAATTACCTCTTAACTCATTACCATGATCTCCTCTCTCCATTGCTTCTAAACTTCTCTTTTCTCTTCCAAAATGAGTTGTGCTGTATGAAATTAGGGTTGCTTAGGGATTGGGGACGAAGATAGGGTAATTTATAGGAAGAATTCGTGTAAAAAACTGAAGATTTTCAGTTTTTGCACGAACCTGTAACTGGGGCGCTTAGGCGCCGAAATCTGGTGCCTAGGTACCGGAACCATGTTTGACTCTGTTTCGCTTATCGTCAAATTTATAAAGTTTTGGTCTTAAAATAGGCCTATTAAAATGGTGTGTTCAACACACACATATCGATTGAGATAAATTCAATTCACAAACAATCACAATGATAATATATGGGTTACCTCCCACAAAGTGCTTGGTTTAACGTCGTCAGCCTGACCTAATCAGTTATTTTAATCGAGTAGACTCAGCTCATAAGCCTCCTTGTAAATCAGTTTCATTTCTCCCATATAAGGCTTCAGTCTTAATCTGTTAACTTTAAATATTTTTCCCGTGTTGGGATCTTTAATATCCACAGCTCCATATACTTTCTCAATTATAAATGGTCACATCCATTCAGATCTTAATTTTTCAGGAAAAAGTCTTAAACGAGTATTAAATAATAATACTTCTTGTCGAGGCTCAAATATTTTTCTTGAAATCTTTTTATCATGCAATTTCTTCACTTTTTCCTTATAAATCTTTGCATTTTCATAGGACTCGTTTCTTATCTCTTCCATTTCATTCAGTTGTAACAGTCATTTCTCTCCTGCAGCATTCAAATCATAATTGAACTCCTTTATCACCCAGTAAGCTTTATGTTCCAGTTTAACAGGTAATTGACAATGTTTACCATAAACTAACCGATAAGGTGACATTCCGATAGGTGTCTTATAAGATGTTCTATAAGCCCATAATGCAGAATCAAGTCTATCAACCCAGTCAGTTCTTTTAGGATTAACAGTCTTCTCTAATATTCTTTTAATTTCTCTGTTTGATACTTCAGTCATTCCACTTGTTTGTGGGTGATAAGCAGTTGCAATTCTATGTTTAATTCTGAATTTTTCCAGTAATGATTGAATTCTTACATTTCTGAAATGACTTCCCCCATCTGTGATAATTACCCTCGGCATTCCAAATCTTGTAAAAATCATTTTCTTTAAAAATTTCGAAACACTTTTGGAATCACAGTTAGGTAAAGCTACAGCTTCAATCCACTTTGAAACATAATCAACTGCTAATAAAATATAAATCTTTCCAGATGATGGTATAAAAGGTCCCATAAAGTCTAAACCTCATACATAAAAAATCTCAATTTCTAATTAATAGCTTAGAGGCATTTCATCTTTTCTGGATGGATTCCCCATTCTTTGACATTGATCACAAGTTTTCACATAATGTCCAACATCTTTGAATAATTTAGGCCAATAAAATCAAGAATTTAAAATTTTAAACGCAATTTTATCCACTCCAAAGTGTCCTCCAAATTCAGAATCGTGACATTTTTGAATAATTGTAAAAGTTTCTTCATAAGGTACACATCTTCGAATCACAAAATCTCTGCCTAGTTTAAATAAATGAGGATCTTCCCAAATATATGATTTAGCATCATTCTTGAATTTCTTAATATATTTGTTATTCAATCCATACGGTAAAATATTGCTAACCAAATAGTTAACTATATCTGCATACCAAGGCGTTTGTAATCATTGAATAACATATAACTGTTCATCAAGGAATTTCTCATTTATGTTTTCTTCAGTGATCTTCTCACTATCATTTTTAATTCTTGAGAAATGATCAGTAATTTGGTTGTCAGCTCTTTTTTGTCCACTATTTGAAAATCAAATTCTTGTAAAAGTAGAACCCATCTTATCAATCAAGGTTTAGCATCCTTTTTAGACATTAAATACTTAATAATAGAATGATCAGTGTCTACGATACATTTGGTCCCAAGAAGATAAGGTCTAAATTTATTAAAGGCATATACTATTGCTAAGAGCACTTTCTCAGTAGTAGTGTAATTTATTTGAGTTTCATTAAGAGTTTTGTTAGAATAATATATAACTTTGAAAATTTTCTCATATTTTTGTCCCAATATAGCTCCAACTGCATAATCACTTACATCACACATTATATCAAAAGGTTTACTCCAATTAGGTGTAACAATGACAGGTGTAGTGATTAATTTCTCTTTTATATTGTTGAAAGCATTCAGACAATCTTCATTAAATTCAAACTTAGCTTCTTTTTCTAATAAATGACAAAGAGGTTTATCAATCTTAGAAAAATCCTTTATATATCTTCCATAAAATCCAGCATGACTCGGAAAACTTCTCACATTAGTAACAGTAATTGGTGGTTGAAGTTCAACAATAATTTTCATTTTTGCTTGATCAACTTCCATCCCTTTTTGTGAAATTTTATGTCCAAGTACAATTCCTTCTGTGACCATAAACTGACATTTTTCCTAGTTTAGAACTAAATTTGTTTCTTCACATCTTTTTAGAACTTTTGTTATATTTTCTAAGCAAGACTCAAAGTTCCAAATACTGTAAAATCATCCATAAATACTTCAATTCCTTTTTCAATTAGATCACAAAATATTGACATCATACATCCCTGAAAAGTTGCAGGTGCATTACATAAACCGAAAGGCATTCTTCTAAAGGCAAATGTGCCATAACGACTTGTAAATGTTGTTTTCTCTTGATCCTCAGGAGCAACGGGTAATTGATGATAACCAGAATATCCATCCAAAAAACAAAAATATGAGTGTCCAGCTAATTTATCCAGCATCTGATCCAAGAAAGTTAAAGAAAAATGATCCTTTCTAGTGGCATTGTTTAATTTTTGATAATCGATGTAAATTCGCCATTCAGTAACTTGTCTTGTAGGGATTAATTCATTTTTATCATTAACAATGACAATTACTCCTCCTTTCTTCAGAACACAATTAATAGGACTTACCCATTCACTATCCAAAATACGATAAATAATTTCATCATCTAACCATTTTAAAATTTCTTTTTTAACAACCTCTTTCATAATTGGATTCAATCTTCTTTGAGGTTCAATAATAGGTTTATAATTTTCTTCCATTAAAATCCTATACATACAGATTGAAGGGCTTATTCCTCATATATCTACAATAGTCCAACCAAAAGCTTTCTTATAGTTCTTCAGAATTCCTATTAATTTTTCTTCTTGATCTTTGCTTAGTTCTAAAGATATAATCACAGGTAAAGTTAATGAATTTCCAAGAAACACATACTTTAAATGTGCATGTAACATTTTTAATTCCAGTTCAGTAGCTTTTTCAACTGAGAGTAAAAGTATATCATTTTTAGTCGTGTCTATAATTTTCCAATTATCATTAATATAATGAGTATCTTCAAATAAATTTTCTTCATTCAATTCTTCAATTTCTTCAGTTAATGACTCATTATATAACATAGATTCATCATTTTTTTCTTCCGAAATGACTTTACATTTTTCTTGATAATGCTTTTTAATTATATAATCAATAATATCTATCCGATAGCATTTTTCTTTGTCAGGATACCTCATTGATTTCACAACATTAAATGTTATCTCTTGATCATTAACTCTCATTGTTAATTCTCCTGTTTGCACATAAATCATAGCACGTCGGGTAGCTAGAAAATGTCTCCCTAAAATAATAGGTATTTCTTTATCTTCTTCCATATCCAGTACAATGAGATCCACAAGGAAGATAAATTTATCCACTTTAACTAGGGCATCCTCTATAACTCCTTTAGGATAAGTAATAGATCGATCAGCTAATTGAAGGGTTACAGTGGTGGGAGAAATCTCTCCTAAATCTAACTTTCGAAAGATAGAAAATGGCATGAGATTAATACTTGCTCCTAAATCACATAAGGCTTCTCCACAAAATTTTTCTCCAATAGCACATAGTATAGTGAAACTTTCAGGATCTTTAAGCTTTTAAGGTAGTTTCTTTTGAATTATTTCACTACATTCTTCACTATATGCAACAGTTTCATAAGCTTCAAATTTTCGTTTCTTGCTTAAAATATCCTTCATAAATTTTGCAGAACTCGGTATCTATTCCAAAGCTTCAGCAAAAGGAATGTTGATGGTAAGTTTCTTAAAAATCTCAAAGAACTTAGAAAATTGATGGTCAAGCTTCTGTTGTTTTAGTCTTTGAGGAAATGGTGGTGGTGGTCTTTCAACTTCCACTTCAATAGGAATTACGATCCGATCTTTACTTGGAGAAAGAGTTTCTTTAAGTTTTTCAATCTCTTCAACCTCTCTCTCTTTTTCAATTTCATTCTGAATTTTCTCTTTTAATTCCTTTCCACTTCTAAGTTGTACAACTTTTGCTTGTTCGTGGTCTTTTCCAATTTCTTTTGATTAATTTCAACGATGCTAGGAAGTGTTCCTTGAGGTATGTAATTAATTAAATTAGCAATTTGTCTCATCTAATTCTCAATATTTCGATTAGCAGTGTTTTGACTTTGTAACTGATTACCTAGTTGCAAGATCAATTCTTCTAAAGATAAGTTTTTCTGTTGATTATTAAAACCAGGAGGATAACTAGGTCTAAAATTTGAACTTCCTTGATTGTTCTAATTCCCAATTGGACTAACTTGATTATTACCCCATTGCTGATGTCCATTAATCCAATAAAAATTAGGGTGACTTTTCCAACCTGGATTATAATAATTTGAATAAGGGTTATTAGTTTTACTAGCAATAGCTTGCAATGTCTCCATTGTTTGAGAATCATCAATATTTTTAGAATTGTCATTACTTACATGCGATACGTTAATAGCAAAATTATCTAATTTCTTAGATATCACAACACCTTATGAAGCTAAAATAGAAAAGACTTCATTATCTTGAATACTTTCCACTCTTTTAGGATTAACTCTTTCAGAAGGCCATTGAAAATTATTGTTAGTCATTTCTTCAATTAAGGTATAAGCTTCATCAAATGTCTTAGCCATTAAAGAACCTCCAGAAGCAGCATCTATAATAGATCTAAGTGATCCAATAAGTCCATTATAAAATGTTTGAACAATTAACCAATCTGGTAAAGTATGATGAGGACATTTTCTTAATAGTTCTTTAAATCTTTCCCATGTTTCATAAATTGTCTCTCCATCAAATTGAATAAATGAAGTAATATCATTTCTTTATTTAGCAGTTTTAGAAGGAGGAAAATATTTAGCAAGGAATTTTTGTGTCATATCTACCCAAGTTTTAATAGAACCAGTTGCTAATGAGTTCAGCCACATCTTTGCTTTATCTTTTATGGAAAAAGGAAAGAGTTTAAGCCTAACAGCATCATCAGAAACATTATTATATTTAAAGGTAGCACAAATTTCTATGAAACTAGCAAGATATAAGTTTGGATCCTCATTTGGTGTTCCTCCAAATTGATTATTTTAAATCATTTGAATAATATAAGGTTTAAGCTCAAAAGAATTAGCATCTACAGCAGACATTTGAATACTAATATGAAGTTCATCAGCTGTAGGGTTTGCATAATCTCTTAATGGTTTATAAACATTTTGTTCATTAATTTCTATTGGATTTTCATTATTGTTATGTAAGTTAGCCATTTTTTTTATATTTTGAATTTTTTTTCCTTTTCTAATTCATTTAACAGTTCTTTCTAATTCAGAATCAAAAGGTAATAATCCTTCAGATCCAGAACTACACATAAAAATTAAATAAAAGGATTTGAAAATAAAATAAAATAAAATAAAATAAAATCTTTTTGGTATTTTTGTTTTTGTAAATATTTTTGTATTTTTTAAAAAATAAAAGTGTATATAAAATATTTTTAATTTGAAAATTCTAAAAATTGTCTTTCACTTCCCCGGCAACGGCGCCAAAAACTGTGATGACCTCGACCCGTAACTATGCCTACAATTTATCCTTTAATTTATATTTCAAAGGGTAGTATGCAAAAATAAATATATAATTTTAGAAAATATTTTGCACACCAGAGGTACTACGCAAGTATACGTATCGTATCCAGTAATACAGAGCTCTATTGGAGTCCTGGTTATCGATCCCACAGGGAAGATTAATTTTAGAAATTAATAGATTTTCAAATTAAAAGTAATTATAATTTTTATTTCTTTTCAAAAATCAGATTTTAAGTTTTATGAAATTTCTACTAGATGTAAGTAAAGTAGCAATAAAGTAAAGGTTGATGCAAGTATAAATAAAACAACTTTCTCTTTTTCAACTAACTATCATTCGTGGAGAACTTGAAATTATGGTATTGTGCCTAATAGAAGCATTTCTATTCTTTACCTTCGCTCGATAGTATAAAGAACATTGACTAATCTATAGATGGGTTCAGGATGTATTATTAGTAGAATTGGTTAATCTAGACTCACACTTCTAGATGTCCAAGGGTGGCTATGGTCGACCCTACTAGTGACTCTTTCCCTTTCTATAAACCAAATTAATAGAATTTAGTTTGTCACTCTGAAAACTAATTAATTCTACGCCCAATAAATAATATTTTTCTATTTATTTGCGCTTCACCTTGAATAACCCGCACATGGCCTTCGATTACCCAAGAATTCATGTGATATTTACTAGTTAAGAACTCATCTCCAGATAGGTCTCAGAATTCTTCAATAGATTTTAAAAATTCAAATGGCCAGTTTAAAAAGTAAATTATGATCAGCTATGAATATCATCACAATAATTTTTAATATTAAGTTTAAGTTCTCCAACGAAATCAAATTATTTTTATTATCTTTTCATGGTTGAAAGGAGAAAGAAAAGTAACTACTCAGAACACATTGAATTCACACAATAAAATATATTTATAAAACTTTGAACCAAGTTACAAATACTTCTCTGAAATGTTCCTTCAAGTGATCCTTTGACTCCTACTGACTCCAATGCAAAGTACAAGACTTCAACAGCACCAATTCTTACAAACTCTCACTTACTACTCAAGGAATTGAGTAGTAACACTCAAAGTAACTAAAATAAACTAAAATAAACTCACCAAATACATAAGAAAAGTATTTGGTGACTCTCTAGAACTATTTCCGAGCGCGAGAGAGCTTTATTTTTGTAGAAATGTCTCCTATTTATAGAGCTTCAAAAATTACTAGGGGTTGCTTAAGGCACCTCTTCAAAATTCGTCCAAATTCAATGAATCTTCTAGAAAGTAACTGTGGCGTCTAGGCGCCGGATTCCGTGACTAGATCTTCGCACCCCTTCACTTTGGATCCCACCTCTTCGCGATTAAAACCATTTTCTTGTGTCCAGATGCATAGTATCACATGTCTTATGTATCAGGAGTAACTTCCATTCTTCTTGAAGGTCTCATAACCGCTTAACATCGTCAAAATAACTGCCAAAAGTTATCAAAAATCTTAACTGCTTCAGTATCGAACTGGTGCCTAGGCACCGGATTCTGGGGCCTAGGAGCCAGATTCTGGGGCCTAGGCGCCGGATTATGGCGCCTAGGCGCTGGATTCTGGCGCCTAGATGCCAGACCTTTAATTTTGGAAACTTTGCTTTTTAGCTCTATTTTTTATCCTTTTTGCTCCTTTTTCCTTCTTGAACTCTTTTTTTCATCTCCTATATCCAAAAACGTAAAAAATACCTTTCATTAAAGCATAATATCTTTAAATTTGAATCATAAATAAGGCATAAAAATAGGTACTTTTTAAGTGGATCACTTCACAATTCCATGTGCAATAGGAGACAAATTTTATTGGAAAGCTTTATGTGACTTAGGTGCAAGCATTAAACATATGCCATTATCTATATTTAAAAGAATAGGATTAGGAAAAATATCCCCTACAACTGTAACGTTGCAATTAGCAGATCGTTTGATAACATATCCTAAGAGAGTTATAGAAGATATGTTGGTAAAAGTGGATCAATTAATTTTTCCTCTCGATTTCATTATGCTTGATATGAAGGAAGATAATGAGATACCTATCATTTTGGGGAGATCTTTCCAAGTTACAGGAAGAGCAATGATAGATGTGCAAAAAGAAAAATTAACTATGCACGTTAATGATCAAACGCTAACTTTTAATATTTTGAAATCAATGAAATACCCTGTAAAAAGTAAAAATGATGAATGTTTCAGAATGGATGTAATAAGATATCTGAGTGAATGTCATTTCAAAACAACTTATGAAGAGAAACCTGAATTGAAAGAATAGGAGCATGAGCAAGAAGAGGAATTAGAACAATTTAATGATTTTTTAAAGAAGATTCAAATTATGTTCAAAAAAAAATTTGAAGTTTTGTACATGATGAAAAACGACAAATCTTTTTGTCCATCAATTGAAAAACTTCCAGAACTTGAATTAAAGTTACTTCCTAAACAATTAAAATATGCCTCAACTTTATTGGTTATAGTTTCCTCAAATTTAACTTTAGAAGAAGAAGTGTGTTTATTGAAAACTTTGAAGAAATATAAGAAAGTCATTTGATGGACAATTGCTGATATCAAAGGAATCAGTCCTTCAATTTGTATGCATAGAATTCTTATTGAAGAAAACTGCAAACCCAGGGCTGATCCTCAAAAAAGATTAAATCCTATTATGAAAGAAATTGTTAAAAATGAAAATTTAAAGTGGTAGATGCTTAAATTCTCTATCCTATTTCAGATAGTGTCCAATACATTGTATTTTAAAGAAAGAACGAGTGACTGTAGCTATTAATGAACAAAATGAACTAATACTAACAAGAAAAGCTACAGGATGACGAATAAGCATTGATTATAGAAAATTAAATCTTTCCACTAGGAAAGATCATTTTCCATTACCCTTTCTAAGCAAATGCTGGATAGACTAGCCAAACATAAATACTTTTATTTTCTGGATGGATATACTAGTTATCAATAAATACAAATTACTCCTGAGGATAAAGAGAAAACAATATTTACCAATCCTAATGGTACATTTATTTTTAGAAGAATGTCCTTTGGTTTAAGTAACGCCCAACATTTCAATATTGTATGATGACTATCTTTTGTGATTTAGCTGAAAAAGGAATTGAAGTTTTTATGGATGATTTTTTGGTGTTTGGAAAACCATTTAAATCATGTTTAGAATATTTTTCAGGAGTTCTTAAATGCTGTGAAGAAACAAATTTAGTCCTTAATTAGAAAAAATACCAGTTTATGGTAGCAGGAGGAATTGTTTTAGGACATCATATATTAGAGAAAGGTATGAAGGTAGATCTTGCAAAAATTCAAGTGATCGCTAATTTACCTCACCAAACAAATGGAAATTAGGAGTTTTTAGGACATGATGGATTCTACAGGTGCTATATTAAAGATTTTCAAAAATTGCTAAGCCACTATGCCATTTATTCAAAAAAGATGTTATTTTTAATTTTGATAAGGAGTGTCAAAAAACTTTTGGGCTATTAAAAGAAAAGTTAGTCACTGCACCAGTTATTATTTCACCATATTGGAGTTTTTTTATGACAAAAACATCATAAGATTTGTAAAGTAATTTACTATGCTAGTAAACTCTTAATAAAGCTCAAATTAATTATACAACAACTAAGAAAGAGTTATTGACAATAGTATTTTCTCTTGATAAATTCATATCATATTCAATTGGAACCAAATGTGTAGTGCATACAGATCATTCTACTATTAAATATTTAATGAAAAAGAAGGATACAAATCTGAGACTAATAAGATGGATTCTTCATTTACAAGAATTTGATTTTGAAATAGTAGATAGAAAGGGAGCTGATAATCAAACTGCTAATCATATATCAAGGCTTGAATTTGAAAAATCACTTTATTTTGAAAAAAAAATTAATGAACATTCTTCAGATGAAAAATTATTTAATATTAATGAGTGGCATGTTCTATGGTATGCAGACGTTGTCAACTTTATTGATAGTAATATTATACCTTATGGTCTGACACACCAACAAAAGAAGAGATTTTTATCTAAAGCTAAGACTTAAGTATTTCAGGAAGCTTTTTCTAAAAAAATGTATTACACTCCTCACTGAGTGTAACAGTCTTATTATCTAGAAACTTCATTTTCTTATTTAATATATAATTGATAAACTTCACATAATTAGACATTTGTTCTAACACTTCAACAAAAGAGATGTTTACTGATAATTTTTTTAAGGATTTTAAGGAATCTTGAAATTTGTTTTTCAATCTTTTGTTGTTTTAATCTTTGAGGAAACATAGGTGGTAGTCTTTCAACAATAATTTTCAATGGTTTAAGCAGATATTCTAAATCCGGATATATCTTATCATGTTATTTATCAATTTCCACCATCTCTTTTTCAACTTCAATTTTTTTTTTGCACTTTTGATTTCAACTTCAATTTTCAATGGTTACAGCAGCAGTGTTATTATTTCAGTTTAAATTTGGGTGGCTCTTCCAATCGAGATTATAATAATTAGCATAAGGATTATTAGGTATATTATTTATAACATTTAAAGTTTCTTAAGATGATTGAGAATATACTATTTGTCCCAATAAGTTTTCCTATAACACCTGAGGCGCTTGAGAATAGTTCATTCCATATTGATCTGAAATAGTTGCAATTTGAGAAGCAACATAGATATTGTACCAAAATCATGAATAACAACATAGATATTGCACCAGAATCATGAATACTAGCTACACTTTTTGGATTTACCCGTTCCGAGGGCCATTGAAAATTGTTAGTAGCAATTTCTTCAATTGAATAATATGTCTCATCAAAAGTTTTTGACATTAAAGATCCACCGACAGCATGATGTGGACACTTCCTAAGGATATCTTTAAATCTTTCTCATGTTTCATATATTGATTCTCCTTCAAACTAACAAAAAGATGTAATATAGTTTCTAAGTTTAGCATTTTTTGAAGATGGAAAATATTTGGATATGAATTTTTGTGATAGTTCTCTCTAAGTTCTGATAAATCAAGGTGTTAACTAATTTAACCATGCCTTAGTTTCATCCCTTAGTGAAAAAGGAAAAAGTCTAAGCCTGACAACATCGTTCAATACTCCATCATATTTAAGTGTAGCGCACAGTTCTAGAAAACTAGCAAGATGTAAGTTAGGATCTTCATTTGGAGTACCACCAAATTGATTATTTTGTACCATTTAGATAATATCATGTTTAAGCTCAAATGAATTAGCAGTCAGGATTTTGAATAGTTAAATGTATTTCATCTGCTGTAGGGTTTGCATAATCTCTTAAAGGTCTAGGTTGATGTTCATTTTCATTTCTTTGATTGTCGAGATTGTTAGCCATTTTGCTTAAATTTTTAAATTCTTTTTGTTGTTTCAGAATTTTTCCAATAGTACTTTCTAACTCTAAATCTTAAGGTATTAAACCTTCAGATTTAACACTGCACATATACAAATAAGAATTAAAGGCTTTCAGATACTACTAAATTTACTATTGCCTCCACAACAACGACGCCAAAAACTTGGCCACAACGGCTGCAAATATGAAGTAATAAAATTTCACAAATAGTTTTAGTTTAGTCACATAATATAATCAGTTTAATAAGGTAGCAGTCGATCTATACACAAGTGTACGTATTGTTCAAGCAATACAGGGCTTTAGCAGAGTCCTGATTATCAATCCCACAGGGAGAAATCAAACCTTAAAGTGTAGCACAAAAATCAATATTCAATTTGCAAAGCACCAAAAGTAAATACTAAGATGCTAAAGTTTGCTAGAGATTTTAAAATTTCTAAAGTATTAAAGAACTTCAAATTAAAGTAACTACTACTATAATAAGTTTTTGTAATGTTAGGTTCAAATTTAGAGAATGTGTCATTCCCCTTACAACGATATTTTGGTGATTGAATAATATAGATTAGTTTAATATATGTATTGTGTCAAATAGAAGCATACCCATTCTTTACCCTCTTCTGAGTGCTATAAAGAACATTGGTTAATCCTAAGTTTAGTCCCTAAATTCGTGGTTAAGTTGGGAGGATGCTGGCTCTCACTCCAGAGTTCCCACATCCCTTCCCCTGACGGCTAAGTCTTGTTTTAGTTTCCAAACACTAGGACCAAATTGGAGATTTTAGTCTCTCACCCTAAAATCTCTAATTCTATGCCCAATAAACATATTTCCCTATTTATCTGCATCCAACCCCCATGGACTTCACTATCTATGAAATTTGAATGTAATATCCACTTTTATTGTGGAAAGCATAATCATTTCGGATTGTATGTTTCACAATGTATTTTAACAAATAAATTGGCCAGATCGAAAAGTAAATTAAGAACAAAGTGAAAAATCATAACAACTTCTATTTTTTCTTATGACACATCCAATCTAAATTATCACATCACTAATTATCATTGCAAGGCGAAAAGTAAAGAAATCTACTCAAAATTCATGGAGAAGATATGACACAACAAAGGTTTTATATATAAAAGCAACTTCATACCAATAATAAGAAGTAAATACAACTTATCTGAATTTCTTCCCCTAGCAAATCCCTTGAAGTTCCCTTGTATCTCTTTCTCTCTTTTCAACAACACACAATTCCCTCTTGGAATTTTAGAGAAGAAACAATCTCTTAATTTCCCTCTCCTCGTATAACTCTTTTGGGAAGAATCCCTCACAATATAACAATAAAAACAAAACCCTAGACTCTAAATACTCTCTAAAGACTTCCTCTCCATTCACACACACTCCACATTGACTTTACATTGACTCCACACACACATTTTTGCTGATGAAAATAGTTTAAATACATATAGGAACGAATTTCCCAAGAGTTGCCTCTAGAATCCCTTCAAAAAACGTTTAAATATATTGAATCTGGTTTGAAACGATTTCGGGTGCCATCGTCGGGCAATAGGGCGCCGTCGGGCCCTATCCCAACTTTTAATTCTGAGCTTTCTGGAAAAGCGTGTCGTTGGCATTGGTTTGGGCGTTGTTAGCCCCATAACTTCAATAATCTGATTTTTATTTTTTTCGCTCCAAATTCGTTCATTTTCGCTTTTTTTTGCTCAGTTTGCTTAAGATCATTATACATGCAACAAAACATGAAAAATACCTTCTATTAAACTGCAATGTCACAAAAAATGAGTACGAAATATATATATGAAAAATCAAGCATATTTTTGTTGCATCAATGCGCAAACTTGGAATGAAGGCGAGAGATGTGGCAGACTCGTAGCAGTCTATGTTTTTGTACATATTTCATTTGTTTTTTATTCTTGTTGCTTTGAAAAATATTAGCACCGTCGATAATTATGTGCTCGAAGGAATATATATATATATATATATATATATATATATATATATATATATATATATATATATATATATATATATATACAATATATTAAAGAAATAATGTTTTTGTACATATTTCAATTGTTTTTTATTTTTGTTGTTTTGAAAAATATTGGCACCGTCGATAATTATGTGCTCCAAGGAATATATATATATATATATACACACAATACGTTAAAGAATTAAATAAAAATGTTATACCTCTACTTTTTTTACCTTAAAAAAAAAAAATATTTCAATAAGGTAAAATAAAGGAGAAAAGAAGCAAGAGAAAAAATAAACCCTCATTAATTTCGAACTAAGGTTAAGATGCAGCATTCAAGTGCAGCTGCTGCTTCGAAATTATTGCGCTCGTGATGGCCCGGGCTGACCGCCCACGCTTTCGCGTGCGCGGGAAATGCCAGCACGATTCCCGCCTCAACCGGAATTCCTCTTTTGCTCCGTAACCTCTAAAGCTTCACTATTTGCATTACGCTTCCCTTCGGCTTGAACGACACGCTTTTTAATCGCTCAACCTCCCTCGACAACACGCATCGAGTTGAATAGTTTAGTCACTGCAAGAAAAATAGAGGGTTATTATTGCTGTCAAGCTTTTGTCTCGTGGATTAATGAGGAGGCTGACCATATAAAAGATTAAAAAGAGATGACTATTTAACTTTATAATTTTTTAATTTTTATTAAATAACTATATATATTATTAAACGAGTAATAATTTTAATATTAAATTATTATTTAGTAATTAATACTAAATGATAATTTTTTTACTATATTAATGATATCAGTTCAATTAAAATTTAGGAATGATGAGTCTTTCCAAACCAATATCCAAATTAGGAAAAATATGAAAAAATTTATTAGACAGTGCAATAATATATTTTTTCCTGGAGATTCTTTAATATTTATTTCTTAAATATTGATATCAATAAATATTTTGTTAATTTTTTTCGAATGCGTCATAGTGCAATACCATGGCTGCAATTAGGTGCAGATTTTGTGAGTACATCCTAAAATTTTTTTTTTTTTTTTTTAAAAGACGTTTAAGTTTGAAGTTGATTTATTTTATATGGGTACATAAAAAATGTGTAAAGGGATCTCACAGACAGTGTCAAAAGACAGAAATATCAACCACATTTTTTTCGATTGGAACCTTAAGCCGATCGAACATAAGGACATCTGAACAAGAGGACATTCGATCACGAGATAGAAGAAGATCAATGCAAGAGACGGTCGTTCACGACAAGCCCTCCCAACCAATTCCAGAGCTCCTCACAAAGCGACCAAAGGCCTCTAACTTTCAGAAGACTCTTTGCCCAAGAAGAGTTGCCCGTCAGATTACCCTGGTACACCTCTGCCTAATGACCCCGTTTATCATGTCGATAAGAGCTCCTCTTCCCTGAATATTTTCTTGGAAACTCGTCTGTCATATCTAGGCCAACCGATTACCTTCCAACTAATTGCACATTTTACGACCGACTAGAGACCCCCTTTCGACTGAGTGATAATGTCATCGAGTCATTAGGTGCCCTTATTAAAGTGGTTTTGAATAAGAAATGGTGACAAAATCGTTCATGAGTAAGAAAATGTGTCAACTTTGATTATGAATATGAAATGTGCCAAAAAAAACATGTAATGCTCATATTGAAGTAGGGCAATCATGTAATTGTACATTTAGCACTCTCAAAATCAATAAATAAAGAGTCATTTCTATAGTATAATATTGTTGATTCGTCTTACTTAAACTCTTGCATTTATTGTGCTCTCTCTCTCTCTCTCTCTATCTTGTTCTTTCATTGTTTTGTTCTCCCGTCCTACGCTCTATTACTTGAGTGTAATTCACATAATAAATCAGAATTTAACATTTTAAAAGGTGCAGTGAGAACGAATCTTGGCAGCAATAAGAAGATGTGCAAAAGCTGAAGGAGACCAGCTATAGTCGTGTGGTATAGTATCCAACTTTGGTCTCGAACATGATCATGGTCCAAATAGAGACGATAAATGGAAAATGTGTGTGAACTTAACCGTCCTAAACTCTGTCCGCCCCCCTGCTAAAGACTGACACTCTGGTAGATTGGGTGGGTGGCCACTTAGTGAAGAGCTTTGTGAATGCTTTCTTTAGCTACCACTAGATAAAGCTGCTTTCTGCCGACGGAGAAATAATTGTGTGTATTACTAGCGAAGCTTTATAATATTCCATTATAATGCACTTTGAGCTTAAAAATGCTAGGCAACTTATCAACACCACAATGATGTAATTTCTGCTAATAAAAAATGAAAAAAAATTTGGAGGTGCATGTAGATGATGTTTTCGTTAAGAGTTGATC
The DNA here is from genome assembly GCA_022702705.1 of Papilionanthe hookeriana x Papilionanthe teres. Taxonomy (NCBI): domain Eukaryota; kingdom Viridiplantae; phylum Streptophyta; class Magnoliopsida; order Asparagales; family Orchidaceae; genus Papilionanthe; species Papilionanthe hookeriana x Papilionanthe teres. Next base: position 111,803,400 of record CM040424.1, on the reverse strand, counting down.
GACTGAACTACATATGAATGACATAAAATAAACAATCGAAACACTAAGAAAAACTAACATGAGGCTAAATTCACTAAAATGCAGGTTTGGTTCTTCGATTGGCAAATTCCGTAGATATTTCCTAACTCCTGAAGGGATAAAAGTTAGTCCAAAGAGAGTAAAAGTGCTGTTGAACATGCCTTCTCCTCGAAAAACTAATGAGAAGTAGAAGTTGATTGGTCAAGTAACAACGTTTAACTAATTCATTTCAATGTCGGACAACAAATGTGCAACATTTTTCAAACTGTATGCAAGGCCAAAATCTTTGAATGATCAACCGAATGTGAATGAATATTCTAGAGCTTAAAGCAATCACCTGCCCCAAAAAAATACCAAAAAGCCAAAAATCAAATGAAGATTTCTCAATGTAATTGGGAGTTGGGTCCAAGGCTATTAGCTCTCATTTGATCTGAAAGGAGCTGATAAAGCAATTTCTATTCTACTATACCATTTAGGTCTTAAGTGGTAGTGAAGTGAGATACCCCATCATGGTGTAACTAATGTTTGCTTTAATTATTTCTACTCACAGACTCCAGCCACATTCTTTGATGCTTCCAATTAGGGTCATCACAAACTACCCCCTCAAATAGGTACTCACTTAGCTAGAGCACCCTTGTCGACTTCTTAAGTGCGCTATAGAGCTCAGTGAATGTCCCCATATGGTGATTAAAGTTTAAGCTATTGCAGAATTTTAGGTAGAATTCTCTAAAGAAGGACAAGTAGTAAAGGAAATGACACTGACAACCAGACCTAGATCTTGTAAATTAATGGAGCCTTAAGTCAGATAGGAGTAGGAATCAAACTGATACAGAGTAGTCTGATTGAAGAGCATAGTTACCATTCGGTCATACTTGAGTTTGAACTCACCAAAAATTAGGCATTGTACAAAGCATTAAAATCCGAACTATATCTAGCTTACAAAATGGGCACCCAACGTCTTTTGGTGAAATCAAAATTTCAATTGGTTAAGAATCAACTTAACGGAGAGTTTTGAGCCAGAGACAAGATGAAGATTAAGTAATTAAGAAGGTTGAAGGTAGAGATACAGAAGTTTATGGAATTCTTAATTGAGCACAACATTCGGGAGGAAAATCAAATGGCTACATGATCAAAATTGACTCGCTCATTTTCAGAGAAATAATCAGGATATAAGCAGAACAGAAAATATTTTTATTTATGAACAAAAAGTTGTACAAAGTTAACGGTCCAAGGGATTTTCTCCCTTTGTTCGAAACAACTATCCTAGAAGGATATGGCAAAGTAGAAGGAGTGAAAGATACAAAAGGAGGAGCAGCCCCTATGTTTACAAGACTCTTATTTCTTTTTTTTTTTAGAAGATTCATTACAAACATTCTTAAGTTTGATAAGAATTTCTTTATAAGATTTGCCTGGACGAATATCAAAGCGATCTTCATGAGTATTTACTGAGATAATATTTACCGAACCTTTTTCAGCCTCCTTCAGATATTCTTTTGGGATAGTAATATTTCCTTCTTTGAAATTTTTCTCCAACCAGTCCTTGAAGATAAAGCAATCTTCGATTTTACGTCCCAACATCCTATGATATGGACAGTAGTTAGGATGATCTTTCAAATCAACCTCTGCCAGCCTTTTAGCCTCAGGTATTTGAATGCAGGTATCTTTAACAAACCATGAAAGATTTTAACAACCGCTTCTGTTTTAAATGGATATTACTTATTCATTCTATCAGCTATCATTCTTTTGTCTGCTTAAGGTAAAGTTGGTTGTTGATATTGTAATTGGGAAGATGACTGTTGTTGTTGTTGATTTTGTAGTTGCATCTTTTGTTCTGGTTGTATTTGCATGACCTGTTTCCCTTTTTCTATCGTGGTAGTTTTTTTTTCTAGTACCTTGATTGGTTTTGTTCTCTCAGTCTTTTCTATCTGCTTGGCTTCTTCTTGGAGATTAGCAGTTTTACTGAGTAATTTTTCAAACAATTTTATGGTAAATCCCATATGCATAAATGTTATTGGGCCATGGATATTATTGAGGAGTATTTCTACTGCATTTTGCTCTTGAAGCTGTGGCTCACATTTCATACTAAGATTTCTCCAACGCATAATGTAATCTACAAGTGTTTCTCTTGGCTTTTGCTTTTCTACAACCAGATCTGCAACCGTTACATGATGTTGTTCTCCAGTAAAGCGTTGGATAAATAGATTTTCTAATTCTGCAAAGATTTTAACACAACCATTAGGAAGTTCGGCGTAACAGTCGAAAGCAACTCCCGTTAGACTGTTGACAAATTACCGGAATAACAGAGGATCACTTCCTCCTGCATTACAACAGCTTGCTCTGAAGTGAGCAAGATGTAGTCTTGGATTTCCTGTTCTGTCAAACATTTTAAAAAGTGGTGGAGCAAAACCTTTAGGATATTGAACTGAATCAAATTCCTCTGCGTTGGGCCTACCCTTTGAACTTAATGATCCAATTCGTTCTTGTGCCATGGTTTCTTTTATTTTGTGTTCCACTAATTATGAAAGTTCTTTTTCGGAAATCCCACTTTGAATGGGTTCCTTTTTCTTTTGTAAGCTTTCTTCAACTTCAGTTTTATCTTCATGAATATGTATTCTTTCAAGTCGAACAATTTCAATGGTCGGTGATGGAGTTGTTGGTGAGTTTTGTAAGGCTGCTGCCAATTCTTCCATTCTTTGTTCAAGACGATTGATTTGTTCGTCTCGTTGTCGAATGACAGATCGTAATTCTTCAGTAACATTTTCTTCATTTTGAGGAGATACTTCTCGAGCAGCACCAGATCGTGTTTCTACGAAATGTATTTCTATAAACTCTTGATTGTGCTGGTTAGAAGAATTTTCCTTTCTTTGTGAAGATAATCGTTTAATGTTATCTCTTAATATCTCCAACCTTTCCTCAATTGTTTTACTAGAATTCTTTTCAGGGGTACTGTCTTGAGAAAAATCCATAAGAGTATCCATGATACTAGAAGCTCCATCTGAAACTTTGTGTTTCCTTGCATTCTTTTTTAATTTAGAGTTATGCTTTTTAGATTGTGATTGGTCTCCAACTCGTAGCTTGTGCAAAAAAGCCTTCATCTTTTTCGATGTTTCATCAGCTTCCAACAACAATTTATTGTGTTTTATATTGTTGGTCAAAGTAACTGTCTCGTTCATTTTTTATTTTGAACGGAGCTTAGTTGGCACTGAATAAATGGGCTTATCATATTCAAGGATTTTTTTTTTTTTCATGGTAGTGATAACTGCACATCCCATTTTATCCAATAGCTTGGCAATTAAACATCTATCTTTTCGTGCCAATCATTTAAATACATTGTATATTGTTTGGATTGGTGGAAAATTTTCTTTTTTTGAAGACTGATACATACCTTCATAATATTCAACAGGTACGTGATAGAATTTAGTCCTTTCCAAAGGGTATGTATTTTGTTCATAACCAATAAGGGTAAACTTTTCAATTTCATTTTCATTCTTATTCTTTCTTTGAGTATATCTTAATGGAACATCCTTGGAGCTAGACCCAAAATCATCTATTGATCTTGGAATATTATCTTCTTGTTCCTTATAAAGCCTTTTTCTTTTATTGTTAACTTCCTCAAAGATACATTGTTCCATAGGAAGTTGTTGAGATAAACGAAAAGATTCTTCATAAGGTTATTCATAAATATTTTGAAAAATATGGAAAAGGTTCTATTATCATGGGAGGATCATTCCAAATATATTCAGCTTCATCATTGAATATTCCAAATCCATTTTGTGGAAAGTAAGTGGCTTCATTAAACGGTGAATTCAGATCTTAAAAATAAGAAAAGTCTGAATTAGGAGAATCCATAGTAGTTTTCTGTCAAAGTCCAGAGAAATCTTATGTTAATATTTTATGACAGACTTGTTTATGAATTGGAATTATTTATTGTTTTATTGAAGATAACTCTTTTAAAAGAGCTAGGAAAGCTGATAATGTTTATCAAATGAGTATTTTAACAAAAGATGAAGAAAAAGAATTTTTAAAAGATTAAATTCCCCAGCGGAGTCGCCACTCTCTTGATGGTGACGAATTGTCGCGTGTCGTTGAACCGACCTTTACGAATGTAAGAATTTATGAATTTATATTTAAATATTTATATTAATTATTGTAAAAGTCACAATTTCAGATGCAAGTATACGTATCGTTTCAAGTAATACAGGGCTCTATTGGAGTCCTGGTTATCGATCCTACAGGGAAGATTATGAGAAAATTAAGAAATATTTTAGAATTTTCAAATTAAAAGTAATTATTATTTTTTTTTCTTTTCAAAGTTCAAATTTTAAATTTAGTAAAATTTTTACTAAATGTAAGTAAGCAGTAATTAAAATAAAGATTGATGCAGGTATAAATAAAACAACTTTCTCCTTTTCAACTAATCTAAGATTTTAGAATAATTATCATTTGTGGAGAATTTAAATTATGGTATTATGCCAAATAGAAGCATTCCTATTCTTTACCTTCGCTCGATAGTATAAAGAGCATTGGCTAACCTATAGATCGGTTCAGGATGTTTTATTAGTAGAATGGGTTTATCTAGGCTCACACTACTAGATGTCCAAGGGTGGCTATGGTCGGCCCTACCAGTGACCCGCTCCCTTTCTATAGATCAAAGTATTAGAATTTAGTCTGTCACTCTAAAAACTACCTAATTCTTTCGCTCAATAAATAATATCTTCCTATTTAGTTGCACTTCACCTTGAATAACCCGCATAAAGCCTTCGACTACCCAAGGATTCATGTGATATCTACTAGTTAAGAACTCATCTCCGGATAGGTCTCATAATTCTTCAACAGGTTCTAACAATTTAAATGGCCAGTTTAAAAAGTAAACTAAGATCAGGTATTATTATCATCACAGTTTTTACAAATATTTTAAGTTAAATTCCCCAACAAAATTCAATTATCTTATTATCTTTTCATAGTTGAAAGGAGCAAGAAAACAAACTACTCATAACACATTGAATTCACACAACAAAACATATTTATAAAATTTTGAACCAAGTTACAAATACTTAGATGAAATGTTCCTTCAAGTGATCCGCCGACTCTTACTGACCCCAATGCAAGGTACAAAACTTCAACAACAACAATACTTGAAAACTCACACTTACTACTCAAGGACTTGAGTAGTAATTACTCTAAATAAACTCACTAAATTCAAAAGAAAGTGGCTCCCTAAATAATTTGATGCCAGAGGGGGGTATATAGCTATAGAATGCTAAAAGGGGGTTAATAGAGGAGATTTTCTCTGTAGAATTGACTCCTATTTATAGAGCTCCAAATTTGACCAGGGGTTGCTTAAGACACCTATTTAAAATTCGTCCAAATATAATGTATCTTCTAGAAGGAAATTGTCGCGCCTAGGCGCCGGGATCTGGCGCCTAGGCACCGGAGTCCGTGACCAGGTCTTCGTACCTCTTCACTTTGGATCGGACCTCTTCACGATTAAAACCATTTTCCTGTGTCTAGATGCATTGTATCACATGTCCTATATATTAGGAGTAACTTAATCTTCAAGAATATCTGATAACCGCTTAACACCATCAAAATAACTGCCCAAAGTCGTCAAAAATATTATCTATTTCTGTATCGAACTAGCGCTTAGGCACCGGATTCTGGCGCCTAGGCTCCGGATTCTGGCGCCTAGGCGCCAAACCTATAATTTCAATATTTTTGCTCTTAAGCTCCATTTTTGCTCCTTTTTGCTCCTTTTTCCTTCTTGAACTTTTTGTTTTATCACCTACATCCAAAAATATAAAAATACCTTTCATTAAAGCATAATATCCTTAAGAATTAAATCATAAATAAGACATAAAAATATGTATTTTTAAAGTGGATCAGCCATCACCGTCAATTCCCATATCATGACAATGTCAAGGAGTCGCCAGTTTATTTATAATGCTCCAATCTTTAATCTCCTTTTGAAAAGGAGTAAGAGGAAGGGAACAAAATAGACAATCAAAGTAAAGATATTGTGATATCTTTATAGGGAGAACTCTAGAATGTTCTTATCCTATTTGGAAAATCAAGATTCTGGTAACCAGAGATTTTTAATTATTTAACCTATTCTGGGTTCTTTTTTACTTCTCCTATAGAAAGAAGATTTTATAGATAATTACATCCTAGACAATTCTAGTTTTTCCTTAGAAAACTTTTGATTAATGTTAAAAAATCATTTTTCTGAATACGTTTTAGGAAAATAAACATACAAATGTTTTATTCCTAATGTTTATCCCATTTTGTCATGAGATATTATATTAGTCATTTATGTCATGAGGTATCTTCTATAGATATTATTTTTTTGTTATTTTTTTATGAATTTTATTTTATCATGTCAAAGTTAATGTCGGTGTCTTTTTTGTTTTGTCAATTTTTTAGTGTTATTTTGTTGTTTCATTTGTTTTATTTCTTCTTCTTTAGGTTTGGTGGCTATCCTAATAGTTCAAATTTTGTTATCTTTGTTGTCGGCTAGCCTAATAGTTCCAGTTTTGTTGTCTTTATTGTCATACCATTTTTCCTGTTTGTTGAAGGTTTAGGTTTTGTGGCTAACCTAAAAGTTTCAGTTTTGTCATTTTTATTGTTTTTATCTTTTTGATATTTTAATGTCGTCGATTGTCTTACAAAATAGAGTTAGCACATCCTATAATGTAAAGAAAATCTAAACGAAATTTTTCTTCATCCTGCAAAGAAAATATTGTTAGAGAAAATATTTAAATTACTTGGTAAAATATCAATTGTTTTAGAGTTTTCAGATATCCAATTTTGGTTAAAATGTTGATTTAATTTTTGATTTCAATTTATATCGATCTGAGTTTGATTTAGATTCAATGAATTTAAGAACTGGGCTTTTAAATTCAGTTCTCACCTGAACTTAATAAGTTTAGTGAAATTTTAGATTTTTGGAGTTGAATTTGTTTGGTTTTGTTTTTAAATTGTCATAAGATTTTTTAGACTCGACGTCTATTGAGCCTAAAGGTTTGGATTTTAAATTTTTAGATTCAATTGTCACTTGAATCTAAATAAGATTTTTAGACTCGATGTCATTTGAGTTTAAGGTTTTGAGCTGAGTCTAATTAGACTTTAAGAATTTATTTAAAATTTCTAATTTTTATGTTTAATTTTTAAATCTTGAATTTAATTTGTTAATTTTATGTTGATTTAAGTTTAAGTTGTTATTTTTTTGTTAAGTCGGGTTGATTTATGTCAAATTGTGTCAAGTTTGGTTGGATATGTCAATTTATGTTAAATTATGTTATTTTATGTTGGTTTATATTGTTTTAAATTTCAATTTGAATTGATCTTAAGATTGTGTTGAGTTAAGTTTAATTTTGGTCGAACTTAGGTTTTATGTTTAGATATGTTGAGTTAAGTTCGATGTGGATTGAACTTAATTTTAAATTTAACTTAGATATAGATTGAATTTAAATTGGGTTTGACTTGAGTTCAAATTAAATTAAACTTAAGATTTGGGTTTAGTTAGGTTAAATATATGTTGAACCTAAAGTTGTTGACTTAAATTATTATTGACTTAGATTCATGTCAAGTTGATTTAAATATAGTTTTGATTTTAAGTTAAGCTTTGTTTGACTTAAATTCAATGTGGATTGAATTTAAGTTAGGTTTGGGTTTATCTTAAATTCATGTCTTATTTAGTTTGACTTTAGGTTTTACTTGAGTTTGACTTAGGTTTGATTTATGTTTAATTTAAGTTTATCTTAAGTTTGATTCAAGTATGAATTGAGTTTAACTTAAGTTTGGTTTAAGTTTCCCTTGAATTTAATTTAAGTTTAGTTTAAGTTGAGTTTGGTTTAAGATTGAATTAAATTTAGTGCAGGTTTGATTTAAATTTAACTTAGGTTTGATTTATGTTTAACTTAAGATTGGTTTAAGTTTAACTTAAATTTGGTTTAAACTTAGTTTAAATTTGATTTAATTTTAACTTAAGGTTGGTTTAAGTTTAACTTAAATTTAAGTTTAACTTAAGTCTGGTTTAAATTTAACTTAAATTTAGTTTAAGTTTAGTTTAAGTATAACTTAGGTTTGATTTAAGTTTAACTTAATTTTGTTTAAAATTTAATTTGAGTTTGATTTAAGTTTAACTTAAGTTTGGTTTAAGTTTAACTTAAGTTTGGTTTAAGTTTAACTTAAGTTTGGTTTAAGTTTAACTTAAGTTTGACTTAAATTTAACTTAAGTTTGGTTTAAGTTTAACTTAAGTTTGGTTTAAGTTTAACTTAAGTTTAACTTAAATTTAACTTAAGTTTAGCTTATGTTTAACTTAAGTTTGATTTTAAATTTAACTTAAGCTTGGTTTAAGTTTTTTTAAAGTTTATTAAGCCTAATGTAGGAAAGGCTTAATGATTTAATTAGGTCTGATATGGGTTAGACCTAATTAAGGTTTAAGATTAATTAAACTTAATGTAAGTTAGGTTTTATTGAATTAATTAGGTCTAATTAGGGGTTAGATCTAATTAAGGTTTAGGATTAATTAAACCTAATGTAAGTAAGGTTTAATTGAAATAATTAGGTCTAATTAGGAGGTTTAGGATTAATTAAACCAAATGTAAGTAAGGTTTAATTGAATTAATTAGGTCTAATTAGGGTTTAGATAGGTTTAGGATTAATTAAACCTAATGTAAAGTTTAATTTAATTAATTAGGTCTAATTAGGTGTTAGACCTAATTAAGGTTTAGTTGGGTTCAGTTAGGTGTAACTGGTGTATCAGACCTAACAAGGATTTGTTAGGTTCAATATGTCTTTTAAACTTAATTTGATTTTGATTTTTATGGTCAATAATTGATGTTTATGAATTAAGTTTATTTATCTTTAAACTTAATTAAGGTTTATTTAAGTCTAGTTTTATGTCATTAGACTCAGTTAAAACTTGACTTGAATTTACTATTTGATAGACTCGGTTTAACTTGGCTCATTATGGGATGAACCAAATATTTAAAAGATTATTAATTAAGTTTAATTTTGTCATTTTAAACTTAATTAAGGATTAATTAAGTTTGATTTGATATCTTTAAGTTAAATTAGGATTGGATATGAGTCTAAGTGAGAAATAGATTCATTTGAACTTAGTTCAATACATGATGAACTAAGTTTAAATAACAAGATGATTTTTAGGATTTTAAGTGAATTAATTTATGATTTAATTAATATTTATTCCTATTAAAATATTATTTAAAGTTGTTTAATGTCTTAAGGTATGTCATTTCAAGGTTATTATGTGTCACCTCAAATTCCTTGTTCATTTTACAATTTTGTTTCCCTTATTTTTCTTTTTTTAATTATTATTAAAAATAATTATATCATGTCTTGAAAATTAGGAAAAGGTGTCTTAGAGAGCTTTTCTAGGCTAGGAATAATCAGTAAATATTCCTAAGGGCATGGAAATACTCCTATGTAAATTTCAGAATTTTCTAATTTATATTTAATTTTTAATATTTAAAATGTTTTTAATTAATTAAAAATCAAATATTAAGAGAAAAATAATGATTTTTATTTCATAATTTTCTACTTTTCAGGAAAAATCCAAAGGTATTTTTATTTAATTTTTATCATTTTTATTTAAAAATATATTGAAAATTCAGTTTAACCTTAAAAATACCGGGAGAGGGCGCGTGTCCTCGTACGAGTCAAAGACGTGCTTGATCCCCTACGAGGATCCAAACAGCGGAGCGCGCTGTATTAAATCAGGACCATCCGATTTTTAAATAGAAAATAGGACGGTCTTGGGCCATCTCCTTCCTTCAGGCAGGCCCGAGCACCCTCCATCTTCTAGGGATAAAATCTCACTCAAATCTCAATGGATTTTAGTGAAATTTGTCCCTATAGGATTTTCTGAGGTAGGAGATCAAATCCATACAAATTTGTTATAGTTTTGAAAAACTTTTCTTCACAAAGGCTAAAGCTCGAACGCCATTAATTGGGGGCAACCCGTACCTTGGCCACGGTGGTTCAAGCTTTGAACTGATTGCTTTGGATTGGTTGTCTAGGTCCAAGAAAGCTTCCAGGCACTTTAAGTAGAGTCCAAATACAGTCTATATAAGATTTTGAATTTGGTGAGCTTGGTTTGAAGAGAAATGGTCTAGACAGGGTTAGGTACTGTGGGGAAGCTGATTTCAGTTGGGATCTTCTTCTTTTGACCCCTAAATGGTTTGTCAATTTTGGGTTTTGTGAAGTTTGTTTTCAGACATTAATTTTGTTCTAATTTCAGGTGGTTCGGGCTAGGTTAAATTGAGCTAGATCAGTAGGTTAAATGATCTGGTTTTGACTGGGATCAATTGCCTAAGACTTAGAGAACATTTTTGGTGTTCATGATCAGAGGTTTTGGCCAGCCTATATGGGTCTTTTATTTTTTTCCTCTCTTCCCCTTAGGCTCAGGTTTGAACCTTAATCATGGCCATGGTTGGGTTTGGCTAAGGTTAGGCTGGCTAGAATTCATTTATAGGAGTTGTTAAGGTCCTAATGAAGAGTTTTCATGTTGGGGATATTTGGATTTGAGTGGTGTATGGGTTTTTCAATATGTCTCTCCTACCTCTTTCATATGCTTGGGCTAGGTCCTATTTATAGCCATGGCAAAGCCTTGGCTAAGTTTTTGATGGCTAAGGATCACTTGGGGTAGTTCCCAACTATTCCATAAATGATTCAGATAAGATGGTGGCCTTCAATTGAGTGGATTTTGGAATTTTAAAATGGTTACTTCTATAGGGTTCACCCATGACTACACTAAAGTTTAAAATTTAAATTCCTCTCATTTATTCATTTGGGGTGGATAATGTATGTCTAGTTTTGCTGAAATTGCCTCCCTTAGGTAATTCCTAAACTTCTTTGATGGATTTGAAGGAATGGTGACACCTTAGCCCTCTTACTCATTCCATGAATGGGTTATTTATGATTGCCTTTAACCATGGTGAGAAGTGTAGTTCATGTGAATTTTGCCTCCTATTGCTGAGTTTTTGAGATGCTTGAGATGTCTCAAGGGTTGGCCAGCCACCTCACTTCAAGGGAGTGAGTGACTCATGGCTTGAGTTGAGGAGAGGGTGACACTTGATTCCCTTCTCCTTTTATTTTCAAAATTTGACATTTATGGGTCATCCCATGATGTAGGGATGATCTAAATCATATTCCTCACCATTGGGTGGCTTATGAGGTGAATGATGACTCAACCATTTCATCTGTTAAGAATGGAGGAGGGAATGACACTTCATTATTTTTTTTTATGGTGAAGGCATGATGAATTTAAACCATAGTTAAGGTTCATTATAAATGGGTTGGGTGGAGTGTTATTTGTGTCATGATGAACCTAATGGGTCATGGCTGACCCATTTTAACCCTTGTAGGTCAAAATTGACAAATAGGGTTAGTGTAGTGATCTTTTTATAGTATGAATTGTTTTTGATTAAATTTTAATGATTTGATCAAAAATTGACTAATAAAGTCAATTCAATATTCTTTGGGTCATGAATTGATCATTTTAACCTAATTTATCACTTTAGGTTATGAGATCAATGTAGTGGTGTATAGGTCATAAATTGACCATCCTTGTCTTGTTTATGTCAAAGGTTGATCATTTTGATTATTCTTGATTAAAGTTGATCATGATGGATCAATTTAGGTCCAAGGTTAACCAAGATGATTTATTTAACCTTGGCATGGTTAAATTAATTATAGGGTTATTGATTTTGATAACCATACCTAAGTTTGACTAGGGTTGGTAATGTTGGGTTAATTTTTTTTTGTCAATTAATCAAATTAATTATATTTAATTAACAAAATACTTAAGGTGTCTTAATGGTCAATGTGGTGGACACTGAGTCAGTAAATAAGTCATTAAGTCATAGATTGACTTCTTTGACCATATTTTGATCATTTAAGTAAAAAATCACTAATTTGATCAAATCGGTTAAGAAAATTAATCATTTCAGAATTTTTCATTATTGATTTGATTAACTAAATATGTCATTAAAATTTTAAGTCAAAAGACTTTGATTGGGTTTTACCCTAAATCTTTAGGATTTGTTGTCCTTTGTTAAATTTTAGGAGGTCAATATGGATAGACTTCCTTTCTCATTTATTTGGTGAATGACCCTCACAAAAGTGAGGTCAACAATGACAAACATGAGATTGGTTTCTACCATTTATCCCTTTATATTTCAATCATTTCAACATATTTGTTATGATCATTCATTACCCATTTCCTATTTAATTAAGCCTAAATATTGATTAAGGCCAAATTCTTCAAAATTACAACTTTGCCTCTAAGGCCTTAACACTCCATAATTAATCAAATTCAAATCAAATGTTTTTGAAATTTTATATTACCCCACTTATGGATCAATTAAAAAATTTGATGAGAAAATTTGATTTTTCTTAACTTAAATTAATTTATATAATTATTTTCAAGCAAAAGGTGATTTTCAAAGAAAATTCAATAACTTATTAAAAATGAACCATATTTCCTAAAGAGAATTACTAGAGGTTCACGTAGACCAGAGAATCATTAGGACCAAAGTTTTACGATTTTTTGAACTTTAATTTAATTATTATAATTATTTCAATTTTTGGATTATTAATTAAATATAAAATATTATTTAATTGGAAAATTGAGTTTTACTTTTTTTAAAATCCCTCCAACGTCAGGGAACCCAGAGAATAAATTTTATATTTTTCTGATTTATATTTTAATTATTAGAATTATTTTAGTGAGAAATTAAGGAAATTCCATTTTTAGCCTTTAAAAATAATTTTACTCTTAAAAATTTAATATCCTTATTTAGAAATTTAGGAAAATTATTCCAATTGTTTTTAGTAACTAGGAGGCAATTTAGAACATTCCATCAATTTTATTAATTTGTGAATTTATTAATTTTTTATTATTTAAATAATAAAATAATTGTTAAAAGTGAAAATTTTGTTTTAATTTTAACTTTATTTTTCAAGGACTCCTCTAATCATAGAGAACTATCAAAATTAATTTACTAATTTCTTGAAGTGTATTTTAATTATTAGAATTATTTTAATGCTAAATGTGCTATTTAACTTAGAAAATTCATTTAAGTGTTTAAATAAACTCCAATTGACTTGAAATTTTTATGGAAAGTTCCTCTAACTTTAAATTATAGTAGAGAATGGTTTTTATGTCATTTAATTTTATATTTAACCCAAATTAATTTTCTTTATTTATTAGGGTTTAATGGCCATTAAGATTATTCTTAGTGAGTTAAAATAAGTTTGTATTTTTCCTATGTTCCACTGATCACAGTGAACCTAAAAAAAATAATTTTGGATTTTGTTGATAAATATTTTAATTATTATAATTTTTATACTATAACAGACACCTACAACTTAAAAAATAGAGATCTCCCTTGACCTTGAAAAAATCAAGGAAGATCCCCCATGACAGAAAGAACAAAAGCCCTAAATTTCAGGCCATAATGAACTATGCATGCACATGAAAAACGAAAAGACTCTAGACTGTATTTAATTAATTTAAAATAAAATACACATCAAATAAACGTAAAACCAATTCCACATTATTCTCTTCTGTTCACTGAGAAATAATGTATTTTAATTTTATTTTTCTAATTTTTCTACACTAAGTTATAAATCTTTAAAATTTCTTTGATTTAATTAATTCAAAAATTCCCTATTTTCTCACTTAAACACGCAGCGCCAACTCAACCTTGGCAGCTCTAAAGCCCCCATGCATCGCTCTGCCATTTGACGCTGCCTTCTGACTTAGCTGCCACGCGGCCACGCTTTATGGATTATCTCCTCATCCAACGTGATCCCAGCGGTCACTGAATACACACGCGATCCAACGGCTGTGGGTCATCGTCTTCACTGGTTCATCCTGAGCACCGTCCACCTTCTAGCCTTAAGAACTCGAGCTAGACTCAACCAAATCCCATGGGGTTGATCCTAGAGCTTCATCTAATCAAGACAAACCTATCTATATGGCTTATAAGGTATAAAATACATTACACATGTATGGAGAATGATGAATAGCTATGGAGGAAGGTGAAGTTCAATACATTTGTCTGAAAGGGAAGACCTGAATCAGATGGTTGCAGCATCTTTGATTGGTAGCAACAGCCCTCCAGATGAAGTCTTTTGTCCTGGTGAAATGTCTAGACCCAAGTACGATCAAGCTCGATTTTGGGTGCTGAACAAAGTCTGGAATGGAGTCTCTCTGTGACGGGCTTTGATGGGGGAACTTTTTTCGTTTTCCTAGTGATGGTGTAGAGCGAGTTGGTTTGGGGTTTTAGGCAGTAAGGAGGTGCAATTAAAATTGTTCTAGTTTCAGATGGAATTTCAGTGGGGAATTGGCTCTGGACAGTAGGGATTATGGCTGTAGGATGGTGGGCTTCCACTCAAGAGGTTTCATGAAAGCTCTGGAAGCAATTTGACATGGTTTAAGAAAATTTCAGCACCTCTCTTTGGCTATGGAGAGCTTTATTTATGACCATGGCTGCCTGGTGGAGTTCAGGGGGCCAATGTGGGTGGAAACTTATGCTTTGGTGGAAGGCAGACCAGCTCTGTTGAGCAGTCAGAGCTGGACAGCTTGGGTGGGCTCAATTGAGTTTATTTGGCTTGAGATGGCTTTCGGTTTGAGCTCCTCTCTGAACTAGGCTAGTCGGCCAGGCATAGGGCAGTGGTCAGAAGTCAGGTGAGCCAGAGGTCAGGCCATCATAGTGGTGAACTTAAGGGGCTAAGTGTTTATTGTAAATCCCTTTAGATTTTACCAATTTAAGGGAGAGGATTCCTTTAATCATGGGACCATTGGTCCATGGCTCAACTAGATTAGGCTAGGTGGAACTAGCTTAGTCCTAGGGATCTAATGGCTGGCTATGGTGATTTTGGTTTGATTAATTTGGCTAGGTTTGGTCAATTTGGATCATGGGTTCAATTTTGGGCAATGTGGGTTCAAGTTAGGCTAGTGACCTCAATCCGCGGACAACGCAGTAATTTATGCTTTCAAAAATATGTTATAGCCAATACTTTGACCTAAATTATAATAGCGGCTAGTGTATATAAATATAATTTTATGGAAAATATTTTACACACTAGAGGTACTACGCAAGTATACGTATCGTTTCAAGTAATATAGGGCTTTAAATAAAGACCCCAGTATCGATCCCACGAGGAGGTTTATAGATTTTTAAATATTTTAATTTTATTTTTATGTATTTCTTTTAAAGTTATAAATTTAATATTTAATTTACTAATTGCAGAATTAAAGCAAAAATAAAATAATGAGTGATGTAAATAATAATAAGCAAACAACTTTCTTCCTTTCAATTAATCCAAGACTTTTTAGATAATATAATATTCATGGAGAAAATAAATTTATGGTATTGTGCCAAATAGAAGCATTCCTAATCTTTACATTCGCTCGATAGTATAAAAAACATTGACTAATCTATAGATCAGGTCTGGATGTATTGTTAGTAGAATGGGTTAGTCTAGGCTCACACTACTAGATGTCCAAGGGTGGCTAGGGTCGGCCCTACTAGTGATCTGTTCCCTCTCTATAAACCAAATTACAAGAATTTAGTCTGTCACTCTAAAAACTTATCAATTCTATGCCCATTGAATAATATTTTCCTACTTATTTGCACTTCACCTTGAATAACCCGCACAAGGCTTTCAACTACCCAAGGATTCATGTGATATCTACTAGTTAAGAATTCATCTCCTTCTAGGTCTCAAAATTCTTCAACAGATTTTAACAATTTAAATGACCAATTTAAATAGTAAATTAAGATCCGGTATTAATATCATCACAATATTTAAACATATTTAGTTTTTAATTATCCAAATAATTTAATATTATCTTATTTATCTTTTCATAATTGAAAGGAGAAAGTAAAGTAACTACTCAGAACACATTGAATTTAAATAACAAAACATATAAATAAAACATTGAATCAAATAACAAATACTTATCTCAAGTGTTTCTCCAATTGAACCTCTGATTCCTTTGACTCCAAAGTGAAATAGACTTCAAAAGCTCCAACTTTCAAACTCCCAATTCAAACTCTAAATAAAATAAACTCACTAATTTATGAAAGAAAGTAAACTACAATTATGGCCCTTAAAATTATCTCTCTAATTCTCTCTTTGATTGAAGCAGACTAGGGCGTGCTTCTTATTGGGCATTGGGCGTTTTTCTCTGTAGAAATGGCCTCCTATTTATAGGCTTCAAGGGTTTCCTAAAGCATCTCTTCAAAATCTGTCCAAGTTCAATGAATCTTCTAGAAAGTGTGTCTGGCGCCTAGGCGCCGGACTCCGCTTCCAGTTCTTCGCACCTCTTCACTTTGGATCGCACCTCTTAGCGATCCAAACTGTTTCCAAGCGTCTAAATACAATGTATCACATGTCTTATAATCCAGGAATAACTGCCAATCTTCTAGATGGTCCAATAACCGCTCTAACCGTCAAAATAACCGCCCAAAGTAGTTACAAAAATCGTCAAAGATTTGGTATCGAGCTGGCGCTTAGGCGCCGAAATCTGGCGCCTAGGCGCCAGGCCCATTATTTTGGCAATTTTGCATTTTGGCTCCATTTTTACTCCTTTTTGCTCATTTTTGCTCCTTTTTCATCCTTTTTTCTTTTTGAACATTTTTGCATCTCCTACATCTAAAAACACAAAAATACCTTTCATTAAAGCATAATATCCTTAAAAATTTGATAAAAATTAAGGCATAAAAACAGGTATTTTTTTCATGGATCAAAATCCCCCAAGCGTAAACGTTACTTGTCCTCAAGTAACCCTTTTTACTATATAAAATGTATAACATTTGGAATAAAAGGAAAATATTTAAGATTCCTTGTAATTTTTTATTTTATAAAGGCTTTAGTAAATCGTTAACCAAATTTCACTAACTAAGTTTAATTTTATGAATTTAAAGAATATTTAACTACCAAATTGTAAGACTTCAAAAAATTTTCATTCATTTCGAAAATAATTGTAGTTTATTATATTAAGGTTACATAAATTATTTGCAAGAAAAAGATCTTCATGAAAATCTTTTCTAATAAAGATGCATGTATAAAAATAAAGTAAAATATGTAATTAGTTTTCTTTTTAAAAGATAATTTAAGTAAAGCCAATTTTTGATTAGGCATCTCCTCAAGCTTCTCCTCTCTTCTTTCTTTTTTTTTTTTCACAGTGAAGATTACTGTATCTGGATAGCCTGTTAATGGTTTTGAACTTCACTATCCGTAACTTATATTTTCAAACCTATACATTTTCACTTAATAGATTTTAAAAAGATTTTCAATCTTTTCTTTTTCAAGTTATAATTCTTGATTTCTTAATACTTCTAAAATTCAATTATCTCTACCATGAATAGAAAAAATTCTTAATCTTACTCTTCGTTAAGTTGAATAATTATATTCTTAAAATCAATCAAAGTTATTAAAATTTTGGTTTAGTCTACTAAATTATTTATAATTTCAAAAATTTAAGTAATCTTAAATAGATTTTTCATTCCTTATGTTATGTTAATATTTTTTTTTATTAAAGAAAATATTAACACTTAAGGACAAATAAAATTTAAATTTGCATGTATTTCCCCTTCCCCCAAACTTAAGTTTTGATATATGATGAAAAATTTTAAAGTATGAGAGAAAGAAAGGCATAATTTTGAAAAGGAATTTTTTATAAGTATGTAAAAACAGTCTACAAAGAAAAATTTTCTTCTACACATGCTTTTTATGAATGTTACTTAAATAATGAAGCATATATAAAAGTAAGCATGCTCAATTTTTATATCATTAACTAAATTAAACAACTATACTAATCACAATAACAGAAACAAAACAACATCAATAACTATTCAAGAATACTAAAAGTAGGCTGAAACAGAAATAAACATTTATCATAGAAAATAAAAAAAAAGCATCCATATTTCAATCTTAAACATATATCACACTAGATACTCTAAAAACAGTCTCAAAATAAAAAAAAAAAAAATCCACACAAAGTTACTTAAACAATCGACACTAACTAACAACAAACTAATCAGTACTAACAAATAAGAAATAAACTAAAAACAGAATCAACTCATCTCAAGAGGTAAATTAAGCTACTAATTATTATCTGTAGCCTCGTCATCATCATCACCAAAAGAAAATTCCACATCCTTTGGATCAACATACATTAAAAATCTAGGACAGTAGGGAACTGAATCATGCTCACCCTTCAAGAATCTAACTAAAGACTTCGAATACTCAGCATCATAATCACTCTTCCTTTGGGTATATTCAGATAGATGATCAATCTTCATTTCTATAGTATCTACTCTACAGTGAGTTAGAAATAACTCATTCTGATGCTCCAGAAATTGATCATGCATGGATTCCTTGAAACTAGATGGTGGCTCAGCAGTAGAAGTAGAAGGTCTAGAAGTAGAAGCTCTACCTGGAGTAGGTATAGAAGTAGAAGGAGCAGTAGGTCTCTTCCCGCGAAGACGATCATAAATACTAATACTCTCTTGCCCAATAGGCTTTGTAGTCTTCAGCTTCTCCTCTGAAATATCAGCAATAACTCCATTTCTCATGCATGAATAATATATCAAGGATGGGAATCCTAATCCCACAAAAGTACTGGATCGTGCAATCGATTCCACAGAATCATAGATAATGCTGCCAACATCTATCGGCTTCCTCTCCTAAATGCAGTAGTTCAGGATAGCTCTATCTCTGGTAACTTCAGTCAGGTGGTTGGAAGGAAGTAGTCTAGCAGAAATAAAATAGTGTCAGGCCTTCGAAATACCATTCAGCTTAGAAGATTTAAAGTTTACCCGTTTGTCATTCCGGATCTTCCAAGCTCCAGTGCCGTCAGTCAGATATGCAATAATCATCTCCAGATCTCCTTCGGATGGAGATAAACTAGAATAGTAGCACTCGACGGTAGGTGGTAGGCCGTAGAAAATATTGATCTGTTCCGGAGTGAATCCCACTCCGACACCTCTAACGAAGACTTCGTAGTCTTCTACATCCATAAAGTTGGCATAAAACTCTCGTACAACAGGAATAACAGCAACGACAGTGAAATAACAGAATCACTGCCAGTTGTGTGCAACGATCGTGTTCACGATCATCTATCCAGGATTGTAAAAACTGCACTCCGAGATAAATTTCCTTGATGACGCAAATTCGTGATAACGAAAGTGCGTTGTCGTAGTAGCGAACTTGCTGCTGTCAAAATTTTCTTGTGCTTTTCTGTGCTTAGATTTTGGTGCCATCTAAATGTAAAAAAAACACAAATAAATTAAGGAATCAAATATCTAAACTTTTTTAAGCTGGAGAAACTTAAAATGAGTTAAGAAAATCCATGGAGAATTTCTAAAAATCAAAATTTTTCTCAAAAATTTTGGTTTTTAGCAAAAATAGGAAAATCCATGGAAGAAATAAAAAATTAATGGATTAGAAGGTAGATTTGACCTTAGGATGAAGAAATCGAGTGATTTCGGGTTAAAAAAACGTGACGTTTTGACCTCAAGATGGATCTAAGGGGTGTATTTTTGCAAAAATGAGGAAGGAGATGAAACTTAGGCGTCGGCCATGGCTTTTGGGGCTTTAAATCCTGATTTTCGATTAGCAGGCCGAACCGGCGCCTAGGCGCCGAATTTTGGCGCCTAGGCGCCAGACTCGTCAACAAAAAAGATCACTTTAAAAATTTTATTTTCCACCAAATCTCATAAATTCAACTTTTAATTACTCATATGAGAGTATTGCTTCAGTTTCCAACTTCCTAAATATTTTCCAAAAATTTTAAAAAATTAAAAATTAAATCCATCAATTAAACACAAGTTTAAGTCAAACTCTTCTAATTCCATTCATAATCTTCAATTTGGCTCAGTAAAATACAGATAAATATAATAATAAGATTCAAGTCCTAACAAACAAGAGAACAACACAATTCAAAGCAAATATAACACACATTGAACAATAAAACAAACACACAAACATTACATTCGATTTACTAAATCGATGCAATGACACACTAGATAAAATCTTGATCTAACCATATTTATTATCTAATCTTCAACTTAGAAATTTTCATTCTCATCGCAATGAAGATTACTCGGCCGACTTGGGAAGAACACAACGCCCTTGGAAAATCCATAGCCATTTTCTTATCGATCCATTTGTTCTTCGCATACATCTCCACTTGAGCATCTTGATAGGCCGCTAGATGATCGAATTGAAGCTGTGCCTGCCATTCCAGATGTTCAATTTGATGATACATCTCATGGAGGAGATCTCCAATACTTTTGAATTCCGCTTCAAACTTATCTAGGAGACTCGAAAATTTCTCGAAACTTACAACAATAAAACCATTAAAGAAAGGTTGAGGATCCTTAGAACACTTATCTTTAGCCTCTTCTCCACGATTTCTTCTCTCCATTTCTTCAAAATCTTCTCCTATCTCCTCAAGAATGAAGTGTAAAGGTCGTAACTATGGTTGGTTAGGGTTTAGGAACGAAGATGGGGTAGTTTATAGGAGAAAATCGTGTGAAAAACTTAAAATTTTCAGTTTTTACATGACCCAGTAACTGTGGCGCTTAGGCGCCAAATCTGGCGCCTAGGTGCCGGACCCATCAATACACAGTCTACTCTAGCGCTTAGGCATCGGATTCTGGCGCCTAGGCGTCGGAACCATGTTGGACTCTATTTCGCCTAACGTCAAATTTCAAAGTTTTAATCTCCAAAATAGGTGAATTAGAATGGTAAGATCAATAAAGACTCAGTAATTAAAATTAACTCAAATTATAAATAATCATAATGAAGGTTAACTTGATCTCCTTTTTACTTACATACGAAATGGAGTGATCCAAAGTCCAAACTTTATATACTTCGAGATAATCTTTTGCTTAAGTCAATAAAGACTTGTTAGCATCCAATTTTCTACAGTTATATAAAATTAGTCTAGACCGAGGCATAACCTTACATTAAAAATATAAAAACACACAAAAATAACTATGTGTTGCCTCCCACAAAGCGCTTGGTTTAACGTCGTCAGCCCGACTTAATTATGTTTTTAATCAGGTAGACTCAACTCTTAAGCCTCTTTATAAATCATTTTTATTTCTTGCAACTAAGGCTTCAGTCTTAATCCGTTAACTTTGAATATTTTTCCCGTTTTGGGGTCTTTAATATCCACAGCTCCATAATGGTATACTTTCTCAATTATATATGGTCCCATCCATTTAGATCTTAATTTTCCAGGAAAAAGTCTTAAACGAGTATTAAATAATAATACTTCTTGTCCATACTCGAATATTTTTCCTGAAATCTTTTTATCATGTAATAACTTCATTTTCTCTTTATAAATCTTTGCTTTTCATATGACTCATTTCTTATTTCATCTATCTCATTTAATTGTAATAATCATTTTTCTCCTGCAGTATTCAAATCAAAATTAAACTCCTTTATCGCCCAATAAGCTTTATGTTTTAGTTCAACAGGTAAGTGACAATGTTTACCATAAACTAACCGGTAAGGTGACATTCCGATTGGTGTCTTATAAGCTGTTCTATAAGCCCATAATGCAGAATCAAGTCTATCAACCCAATCAATTCTTTTAGGATTAACAGTCTTCTCTAAAATTCTTTTAATTTCTCTGTTTGATACTTCAGCCATTCCACTTATTTGTGGGTGATAAGCAGTTGCAATTCTGTGTTTGATTCCAAATTTTTCCAGTAATTATTGAATTCTTATATTTTTGAAATAACTTCCACCATCTGTGATAATTACCTTAGGCATTCCAAATCTTGTAAAAATCAATTTCTATAAAAATTTCGAAACACTTTTGGAATCACAATTAGGTAAAGCTACAGCTTCAATCCACTTTGAAACATAATCAACTGCTAATAAAATTTAAATCTTTCCAGATGATGGTACAAATGGTCTCATAAAGTCTAAACCCCATTTATCAAAAATTTCAAATTCCAATTTATAGTTTAAAGGCATTTCATCTTTCCTAGATATATTTCTCATCCTTTGACATCGATCACATGTTCTAACATAATATCTCACATCTTTGAACAAGGTAGGCCAATAAAATCCTAAATTTAAAATTTTAAATGCAGTTTTATCTACTCCAAAGTGTCCTCCAAATTCGGAATCATGACATTTTTGAATAATAGCAAAAGTTTCTTCATAAGGTACACATCTTCGAATTACAGAATCTATTCCTAATTTAAATAAATGAGGATATTCTCAAATATATGATTTAGCATCATTTTTAAATTTCTTAATATATTTGGTATTCAATCCATAAGGTAGAATACTGCTAACTAAATAGTTAACTATATCTGCATACCAAGGTGTTTGGCATCCTTGAATAACATATAATTGTTCATCAGGAAACTTCTCATTTATATTTTCTTCAATAATAATATCATTCTTAATTCTAGATAAATGATCAGCAATTTGGTTGTCAGTTTCTTTTCTATCCACTATTTGAAAATCAAATTCTTTCAGAAGTAAAACCCATCTTATCAGTCTAAGTTTAACATCCTTTTTTGACATTAAATATTTAATAGCGGAATGATCAGTATGAACTATGCATTTTGTACCAAGAAGATAAGGTCTAAATTTATCAAAGGCATATACTTATAGCTAAAAGCTATTTTTCGATAGTAGTGTAATTTCTTTGAGTTTCGGTAAGAGTTTTACTAGCATAATATATAACTTTGAAAATTTTCTCATATTTTTGTCCCAATACGGCTCCAATTGCAAAATCACTTGCATCGCACATTAATTCAAAATGTTTATTCCAATTAGGTGCAATAATTATAGGTGCAATTATTAATTTTTCTTGTAAAATATTGAAAGCATTAACACAATCTTCATTAAATTCAAATTTAGCTTCTTTTTCCAATAAATGACTAAGAGGTTTAGCAATTTTAGAAAAATCCTTTATATTTCTTCTATAAACTCCAGCATGACCCAGAAAACTTCTCACATCGATAATGATAGTAGGTGGTTGTAGTTCAACAATAATTTTCACTTTTGCTTGATCAACTTCCATCCCTTTTGTGAAATTTTGTGACCAAGTACAATGCCTTATGTGACCATAAATTGACATTTTTCCCGATTAAGAACTAAGTTTGTTTCTTCACATCTTTTCGAACTTTGGAAATATTTTCCAAACAAGATTCAAAAGAAGTTCCAAAAATCGAAAAATCGTCCATAAATATTTCAATTCCTTTGTCAACCAAATCACAAAATATTGACATCATACATCTTTGAAAAGTTGCAGGTGCATTGCATAAACCGAAAGGCATTCTTCTAAACGTAAATGTTCCATAAGACTTGTAAATGTTGTTTTCTCTTGGTCCTCAGGAGCTACAGGTAATTGTTGATAACCAGAATATCCCTCCAGAAAATAGAAATATGAGTGTCCAGCTAATTTATCAAGCATTTGATCCAAGAGAGGTAAAGGAAAATGATCTTTTCTAGTGGCGTTATTTAATTTTTGATAATCAATGCAAATTCGCCATCCAGTAACTTGTCTTGTAAGAATTAGTTCAATTTTATCATTGACAATGACTGTTACTCATCCTTTCTTCGGAACACAATGAATAGGACTCACCCATTGACTATCCGAAATAGGGTAAATAATTTCGGCATCTAACCATTTTAAAATTTCTTTTTTAACAACCTCTTTCATGATAGGATTTAATCTTCTTTGAGGTTCAATAGTAGGTTTAAAATCTTCTTCCATTAAAATCCTATGCATACAGATGGAAGGGATAATTCCTCTTATATCAGCAATAGTCCAACCAAAAACTTTCTTATAATTCTTTAACAGTCCTATTAATTTTTCTTCTTGATCTAAGCTTAGTTTTGAAGAAATAATAACAGGTAAAGTTAATAAATTTCCAAGAAAAACATACTTTAAATGTGCAGGTAACATTTTTAATTCCAGTTCAGGGGCTTTTTTAATCGAGGGTAAAAGTATATCATTTTCAGTTATGTCCAAAATTTCCCAATTATCTTTAATATAATGAGATTCTTTAAATAATTCTTCTTCTAGTTCTTCATTTTCGTCAGTTAATAATTCAATTTTTTCTTCAGAAATGACTTTACATTTTATTTGATAATGTTTCTCAATTATATAATCAATAATATCCATACGATAGCATTTTTCTATATCAGGGTACTTCATTGATTTAAGGACATTGAATTTAATCTCTTGATCATTAACTCTCATAGTTAATTCTCCTTTTTGCACATCAATCTTAGCCCGTCCGGTAGCTAGAAAAGGTCTCCCTAAAATAATTGGTATTTCTTTATCTTCTTCCATATCAAGTACAATGAAATCCACAGGGAAAATAAATTTTTCCACTTTAACAAGAACATCCTCTATAACTCCTTTAGGGTAAGTAATTGATCTATCAGCTAACTGAAGGGTTACAGTGGTGGGAGTAATCTCTTCTAAATTCAGCCTTTGAAAAATAGAACTTGCTCCTACATCACATAAAGCTTTTTCACAAAATTTTTCTCCAATAGCACAAGGTATAGTGAAACTTCCAGGATCTTTAAGTTTCTAAGGTAATTTCTTTTGAATTTTTGCACTACATTCTTCACTTAATGCAACAGTTTCAAAAGCTTCAAATTTTTGCTTCAAAAGCTTCAAATTTTGCATAAGTTGGCATCTATTCCAAAGCTTCAACAAAAGGTATGTTAATAGTAAGTTTCTTAAAAATTTCAAAGAACTTAGAAAATTGATGATCAAGCTTCTGCTGTTTTAATCTTTGAGGAAAAAGTGGTGGTGGTTTTTCAACTTCCACATTAATAGGAATAACAGTTGATCTTTACTAGGAGAAGGAGTTTCTTTAGGTTTTTCAATCTCTTCAACCTCAATCTCATTTTCAATTTCATTCTGAATTCTTTCTTTTAATTCCTTTCCACTTCTAAGTTGTACAGCCTTAGCATGTTCATGTTCTTTTCCAGTTTCTTTTGGATTGATTTCAACATTACTAGGAAGTGTTCCTGGAGGTCTGTAATTAATTAAATTAGCGATTTGTCCCATTTGATTCTCAATATTACGAATAGCAGTGTTTTGATTTTGTAATTGATTACTCAGTTGTAAAATTAACTCTTCTATAGATAACTTTTTCTATTGATTATTAAATCCAGGAGGTTTATAGTTTGAATTTACTTGATTGTTCTAATTTCCAGTTGGATGAGATTGATTATAACCCCATTTTGTTGTGAATTATTTCAGTTAAAATTAGGGTGATTTTTCCATCCAGGATTATAATAATTTGAATAAGGGTTATTTTTACTAGCAATAGCTTATAAAGTTTCAATAGTTTGAGAATGTTCCATATTAGCAGAGTTGTTATGTGATACATTGATAGCAAAATTATCTAATTTCTTAGATATTGCAACTACTTGTGAAGCTAAGATAGAAAAAGCTTCGTTATCATGATTACTTGTCATTCTTTTAGGATTAATCCTTTCAGAAGGCCATTGAAAATTATTGTTAGCCATTTCTTGAATTAAATTATAAGCTTCTTCAAATGATTTAGCCATTAAGGAACCTCCAGCAGCAGCATCAATAATTTCAGTGATCCAATAAGTCCGTTATAAAATGTTTGAATAATTAACCAATCAGTTAAAGCATGATGAGGACACTTTCTTAATAGTTCTTTAAATCTTTCCCAAGTTTCATAAATTGTCTCCCCATCAAATTGACTAAATGAAGTAATGTCATTTCTTAATTTAGCAGTTTTAGAAGGAGGAAAATATTTAGCAAGGAATTTTTGTGCCATTTCAGCCCATGTTTTAATAGAACCTGTTGCTAATGAGTTCAACCACATCTTTGCTTTATCCCTTAAAGAGAAAGGAAAGAGTCTAAGTATAATTGCATCATCAGAAACATTGTTATAGTTAAAGGTAGCACAAAGTTCTAAAAAACTAGCAAGGTGTAAATTTGGATTCTCATTTGGTGTTCCCCCAAATTGATTATTTTAATACATTTGAATAATAGACAGTTTAAGCTCAAAAGAATTAGCATCTACAGCAGGTATTTGAATACTATTATGAAGTTCATCAACTGTAGGGTTATTATAATCCCTTAATGGTTTGTAAACATTTTGCTCATTAATTTCAATTGGATTCTGTAAATTGTTATGTAAATTAGCCATCTCTTGATGTTTTTGAATTTGTTTTCCTTTTTTAATTCCTCTAACAGTTCTTTCTAATTTAGAATCTAAAGGTAATAATCCTTCAGATCCAGAACTACGCATAAAAAGTAAATAAAAAATAAAATAAAATATCAAGAAATAAAATCTCTACTTACTTTTTTATATTTTTGTTATTTTTGTTTTGTTTTTTTTATTTTTTTTGTTTTTATAAATGGTTTTGTAGTTTATATTTTTGTATTTTGACAATGAAAGAGATAAATAAAATAAAATTAAAATAAAAATTTAAAATCTAAAAATTTGCCCTCCCGACAACGGCGCCAAAAACTTGACCTCGATCCGCGGACAACGCAGTAATTTATGCTTTCAAAAATATGTTATAGCCAATAATTTGACCCAAATAATAATAGCGGCTAGTGTATATTAATATAATTTTATGGAAAATATTTTACACACTAGAGGTACTACGCAAGTATACGTATCGTTTCAAGTAATATAGGGCTTTAAATAAAGACCTTAGTATCGATCCCACGAGGAGGTTTATAGATTTTTAAATATTTTAATTTTATTTTTATGTATTTCTTTTAAAGTTACAAATTTAATATTTAATTTACTAATTGCAGAATTAAAGCAATTATAAAATAATTAGTGATGTAAATAATAATAAGCAAATAACTTTCTTCCTGTCAGTTAATCCAAGACTTTTTAGATAATAAAATATTCGTGGAGAATATAAATTTATGGTATTGTGTCAAATAGAAGCATTCCTATTATTTACCTTCGCTCGATAGTATAAAGAACATTGGTTAATATATAGATCAGGTCTGGATGTATTGTTAGTAGAATGGGTTAATCTTGGCTCACACTACTAGATGTCCAAGGGTGGCTATGGTCGGCTCTACTTGTGACCCGTTCCCTCTTTATAAACCAAATTACAAAAATTTAGTCAGTCACACTAAAAACTTATCAATTCTACGCCCATTGAATAATATTTTCCTATTTATTTGCACTTCACCTTGAATAACCCGCACAAGGCCTTCGACTATCCAAGGATTCATGTGATATCTACTAGTTAAGAATTCATCTCCTTCTAGGTCTCAAAATTCTTCAACAGATTTTAACAATTTAAATGGCCATTTTAAATAGTAAATTAAGATTCGGTATTAATATCATCACAATATTTAAACAAATTTAGTTTTTAATTCTCCAACGAATTTATTATTATCTTATTTATCTTTTCATAATTGAAAGGAGAAAGTAAAGTAACTACTGAGAACACATTGAATTTAAATAAAATAAAACTTTGAATCAAATTACAAATACTTATCTCAAGTGTTTCTCCAATTGAACCTCTATTCCTTCTGATTCCAAAGCGAAATAGACTTCAAAAGCACCAACTTTTTCAAACTCTCAATTCAAACTCTAAATAAAATAAACTCACTAATTTATGAAAGAAACTAAACTACAATTGTGGCCCTTAAAATTGTTTCTCTAATTGTCTCTCTCTGATTGAAGCATAATAGGGTGTGCTTCTTATTGGATATTGGGCGTTTTTCTCTGTAGAAATGGCTTCCTATTTATAAGCTTCAAGGGTTACCTAAAGCATCTCTTCAAAATCTGTCCAAGTTCAATGAATCTTCTAGAAAGTGTGTTTGGAGCCTAGGCACCAGACTCCGCGTCCAGTTCTTCACACCTCTTCACTTTGGATCGCACATCTTCGCGATCTAAACCGTTTCCAAGCGTCTAAATACAATGTATCATATGCCCTATAATCCAGGAATAACTGTCAATCTTCTAGCTGGTCTAATAACCGCTCTAACCGTCAAAATAACCGCCCAAAGTATTTACAAAAACCGTCACAGATTTGGTATCGAGCTGGCGCTTAGGCGCTGAATTCTGGCGCCTAGGCGTCAGGCCCATTATTTTGGCAATTTTGCATTTTGGCTCCATTTTTGCTCATGTTTTTTCCTTTTTGCTCCTTTTTGCTCCTTTTTCATCCTTTTTCCTTTTTGAACATTTTTGCATCACCTACATCCAAAAACACAAAAATATCTTTCATTAAAGCATAATATCCTTAAAAATTTGATAAAAATCAAGACATAAAAATATGTAATTTTTCATGGATCAGCTAGGTCAGGTTCAAGCTTGGGTTAGGTCCAATTAATTATTCAAAATTATGTATATGATTGTCATAATGTTTTTAGAAGAGGATTAGGGTGGTTTTGAGTAGGATTGGGGGATCAATTTGGCTTAATTTGGGTATTTGGTCTATTTTGGGCATGTTGGGTTAGCTTAGGTTTATGTTAGCCTAGAGTGGGTTCAAAGCCCAATTGATGGTTTCAAATGGTCTAGGGGGATGTCTTGAAGGGTTCTTAACGTATATTGGGTGGATATTTTAGGGTTAAGGCATTCAATTTGATGGATTTTGGACATGAGTTACATGTGGGGGAAGTTTAGAGATTTTAGGTTTGGTTTGACATGGGTGATGTTTGGGCTCAAATTGGGGGCAATTTATTGTTTAATATTGTTTATGAGAATTTCATGAAGGGTTTAGGATATTAATTGGGGGAAATTGATTGACATTGGGTTCAATTTGGGGAGGTTTGGTGATATGGTCAAAATCAGGGCTTTTTGGTTTGGGTTGAAATTGAGTTAAAATGTGGGTCAAACTAGGCTTGGATTTGGTTTGGGTTGGCATTAGGGATGTTGAATTAAAATTTGGATTTGGAATTGAGTAGAATTGAAGATAATTTGGTGGATATTGGGGGTAATCTGGGCATTTTTGGCCTTAAGGGGCAATTTGAGACTTTTGGTCAAATTGGGCAATTTTGGTCAAATTGGGTCACATACAGTGGTTTAAATTGAAATTGAGAATATTTGGAAAGTTTTGGGAATATTTGGAAATTTTTGGAATTTTTGATATTTTTGGGCTAGGAGGGGCATTTTGGTATTATTGGGTATTTTTTAGGTATTTTGGGAATTTTTTTAAATTTGAAGTGTTATGGGTATTTTGAGTGGTGAGAAATGTTTTGGGATGACTTTTGAGGGGTTTTGGTAATTTTGAAGTTTTAGGGGTAATTTGGCCATTGATTGAGTTTAGGGCTAAGAGGTAAAAAATTGGGATTTTGGTAAAATTTGTAGTTGAGTGAGATTGATAACCCATTTGAGCCATGGACCAAAGGAAGTCCCCATTTGGATCCTCCATGTACTGGTACTAGTCAAACCCTACCCTAAGGCTAGGAGCTTGAGGAAACCACCCACATGAGTTTCCAAAAGAGTAGGGGATCAAGTGTGGAGAAGTTTGGTTTAGGTTTGTAAGGTAGTGTGTGAGAGTGGGATGTGTAAGTGTGTGTGAGTCTCACCCAGACCACCCAGGTTAAGTCCTAAGGCTTGACCATCCTATAGGGAACTTCTCTTAAGCTTCCTAATGCTTTGTCTCATCCTCCTAAGAATCTAGAGGTTAGACTTTAAGCATTTGAAAACTTTAAGTGAAGCAAAGAGGTGTTTTGAATTTTTATGAGATAAGGGTTCCATGGCTAGTCTTCTAAGATAATCACCAGGAAAGTCCTATAGCTAGACCCTAGGCTATTCTAAAGAGGGACTACACCTCAACAAAAGTGAGGTAAACATTGACGTATGCAATGGTATGTACTCATCCTGATTTGGCTTATGCTGTTAGTCAAGTCTACAAATACATTTCTAAATTAAGAATGCGACATTAGGAAGCAGTCAAGTGAATATTTCAGGTATCTGAAGGGCATTGTAGGACATGGAATTATTTTTTGGCAGTCGACATGATTATCCTTCAGTTATGAAGTACATTGATTCAGACTATGCAGGTGATTTGGATGGCAGAATGTCTACAACTGGGTGTGTGATTACTCTTGGTGGAAGACCTATATGTTGGAAATCAACAGTTCAGTCTATTGTGACATTATCTGCAACTGAAGCTGAGTACATGGCAGTATCTGAAGCTGCTAAAGAAGCCTTATGGTTTACTGGGCTAGTAAAGAAATTGGTGTTTCAGCAAGGTGGAGTTCAGTTGCATTGTGGCAGTTAAAGTGCTATTTATTTGGCTAAGAACCAAGTGTACCATGCGAGAACCAAGCATACAGATGTCAGGTATCACAAGATCAGAGAATTGATTGATTCTGGTGAGATACTGTTGCAAAAGGTTCATACTAGTGAGAATGCAGTTGATATGTTGACCAAGCCAGTTACTATCAACAAGTTCTTGCATTACTTGAATTTATTGAATATTCACAGTTGCTAGAGAAGCATGGTGGCTCAACCCACATTGGTGCATTTGTAACTCCCAGATATCTTTTCTCCTAAAAGGCTGGATATTCGACAAGGTAGAGATTTGTTAGGTATGACTCATATACCAAATAAGGGACAAATGTTGGAGCGGAGCGAGAGAATCAGGGGAGTTACGTTATGTGGGTTGGGGGTGCGGGAGCACGCCCATATGGTAGATGGGTATTTCTATAATTACACATTATACTCTAAAGTTATATATATGTCTGTATGTAACCCTAGGGATCATTCTATTTCTTGTACTCTTTTCTGAAAATTAGAAGGAAAACCGCCGTTCTGCTCCCGATGATGTAGGCATCTTTGCCAAACTTTGTTGAATCTCTGTGTTCCTGGATTTGTGTCGATTCTTTCGTTCCTTTGCCCTAAATTTCTCAGCAATGTGTGTGTGTGGGTGGGTGGGTGAGTGTGGGTGCAGGAATCATTACGGGCCAATTAAATCAAATACGATCAATTTAACTCAATTTATTCAATCTAATTCAGCTAAACCAAAACCTGAAGAGTAATCGGGTTAATTTTAATCTCTTCAAATAAAGTCAACCAATTATTGGAACGGAACATTTTTTTAATATCCTATGGCATTTACATAAATGCCACCCAATCTCTACATATTTACATAAATAGCACCTAAAATTTATTTTTTACATTTTTTATCCAAATCTTTCATGTCATACAAAAATAGCATCATTTTAAAAGGTAAAAAGTATTTTTTCATAAATAATAAGATGATGTATAAATGTAAAAATTAGACTCCAGATCTTAGAACTTAGATAAGCGAATACATAGGGATTGAGATGTACTTATGTACTAAATACAACATAGAGAAAAAAAAACCGTACTAGAAAATTAAGCAATCCGCAAAAAGGGGCATTTCCTTCTAGAGGCTAGCGACGTGAACATAAATTTCAAAAGAATCGGCCAAAGCTGATAATTGTGCTATAAAAAATAAGGATACTTCCTGCCAGCCTACCTCATTACGTTTGTCTAATTTGCTGGTGTAAATTTTCTTTTTTTCTTTTTTTTTTAATTAATTGGCTGACAAGGAAGTAGTGCTATTAATTATATTTGTAGGTCAGACTTATCACATGCGTTGCCCATTTGTTGCCGACGGCTGCTTGTGAGCGCATGATGGTAGTAGTAATGTTCCAAAGCTATTGACACCGTTTTGTTCAAACCTTTCACATTGCGTGAAGTTGGTTTTAAGTTGAACTAATAATGAGTGGAATAAATTGTCTGTGAATATTAATTTTTTTTTTGTGAAATGAACGATTGAATCCCTACTATTCATTTTTATTAGCGATTAGAGATGCTTGAATGTGTTGTTGGGTAATGTGGAGACCCGGTCCACATTAATTTAATTAGATTTCTAATTAAAAATCTCACGTACCGCTCACATACCATCCCACCTACCGATCACCTACCACATGTCACCTACCTCCCACCTACCACTCTCTTAGTTTCTATAAATACCCTCTTTTAGGTTAGAGAAAGACTGTCAAGCAAGAAATGAAGATTAAAGCCAAAGCCAACCAAGGGCCAAAGTAAGGGCCAAGCTAAGTCCTTTAAGAGAGAAAGAGAGGAAGAGAAGAAGAGAGGAAAGGAGAGAAAAAAATAGAGATTTTATTGTAAACGTCGAGGTGCTCGACAGTGTACTTCCTCGAAGAAATTAAATCCTTTACAGTTCTGTGGACGTAAGCAAATTTACCGAACCACGTAAATCTGTGTATCGCTCTGGTGCTTGTTTTTCTGCGTGCAATTTTTCTTTCGTCGTTTTTCACAACAACTAGTATAAGAGATTTGGGTTCGGATCTAAGGAAGAATGATGGACAGAGACGAAGTAATGGCATCGGGGATCGAGAAGTTCAATGACACAAACTTTGCTTATTGGAGGATGCAGATTGAAGACTACATCTATGGAAAAAACTTCATCTTCTGTTACTGGGAAAGCGACCGAAAAAGATGGACGAGACGGAATAGAATCTGTTGGATCGACAGGTTACGGGGTTATACGATTAACCCTGTCAAGATCGGCCGCCCACAACGTTGTCAAACAAAAGAATACTGCAAATCTCATTGCGGCTTTATCAACTATGTATGAAAAGTCATCGGCGAATAAAAATGTGCACTTGATGAAAAAATTATTCAACTTGAAGATGGCAGAAGGTGTATCTGTTGCTCAACACCTAAATGATTTCAACACTATCACAAATCAATTGTCTTCTATTAAAATTGATTTTGATGATGACATACGTGCGCTGATATGGTTGGCTTCATTGCCAAATAGCTGGGAAGCCATGAGGATGACAGTTAGCAGTTCTGTAGATAAATCTAAACTGAACTATGATAATATTCGTGATTTGATTTTGGCTGAAGAGGTGCGCAAGAAAGATTCTGGCGAGACCTCAGGTTCGAGTTCGGCACTGCCTGTTGATTCTAGAGGGAGATCACAAGACAGGAGCTCAAACAGAGGAAGATCAAAATCAAAGTCTTGTCAGCAGGCAACTTGCTGGAATTATGACAATGTTGGCCACATAAAAAAGAACTGCAGGATTCCTAAGAAGAAGGAGAATGATAACGCTAACGTTGTAACTGAAGAAATACAGGATGTGCATTTGTTGGCAGTTCACAGTTCTATTGAAGGCTGTATACTAGATTCAGGGGCTTTCTTTCATACATCTTCCCACCGGGAGTTGATGCAAAATTATGTTGCAGACGACTTTGGGAAGGTACATCTAGCTAATGGAAATGCTTTGGGCATGATGGGGATGGGAGATGTTGATATTGCACTCCCTAACAAGAGCAAATGGACTTTACAAAAGATATGACACGTTCCTGAGTTGAAGAAAAACCTCATCTATGTTGGGCAGCTCAATGAGGGTGGTCATTCGATAGTGTTCATAGATAGAACCTTGAAGTTTACCAAAGGAGCATTAGTACTGGCTCGGCGTAACAAAGCTGACACACTATATATGACTACTGGCTTACTCAACATTGTTGCTACTACAGTTGTAGAGAGCACGAGAGATCTGCGGCATTGCAAGCTTGGACACATGAGTCAAAGTTGCATTATATGGAAATAAAAGAATGTTAATTTCTTGAAAAGTGGCAAAGCGCCAAAGGCAGGAAAATAGGACTTTGCTCAAACAAATGGTAAAGAACCACAGAGCAATGAAGAAATCTTGCAAGGTGAGAATTTGAGCAAGTGGGAGCTGACCAAGAAGAAGGAGACGGATTCCCTGACAAGGAAGCTGACTTGGGAGCTGGCAGAACTTCCACCAAGGAAGAAGACATTGCACAACAAGTGGGTGTACCGGGTGAAGACAACGCTTAGTGACAGTAAGAGGCACAAGGCTGGACTTGTTGAAAAGAGCTTCCAGCAGAGGCAGGATAATGCTCATGCAGTGGGAGTTTTAAGCATATATAAGAGTAACCCAGAAAAGAGCTTGGTGGTACAAGGCCACGTTGATGGTGATATATCAACTGCGGTACAGTTAGCTAGTGGGTGATGCAGTTAGTGTCCCAGTCTCCAAATGGGAGAATTGTTGGGAATTGTGGAGACCTAGTCCACATTAATTTTAATTAGATTTCTAATTAAGAATCTCACCTACCACTCACCAATCTTCCCACCTACCGCTCACCTACCACATCCCACCTACCGCTCACCTACCTCCCACCTACCACTCTCCTGGTTTCTATAAATAGCCTCTTTTGGCTTAGAGAAAGAGTGTCAAGCAAGAACTAAGTAAAAGCCAAGCCAAGTGAAGAGCCAAGCCAAAGCCAACCAAGGGCCAAAGCAAGGGCCAAGTTAAGTCCTCTAAGAGAGATAGAGAGGAAGAGAGGAAGAGAGGAAGGGAGAGAAGAAAATAGAGATTTTCTTGTATACGTCGAGGCACTTGACAGTGTAATTCCTCAAAGAAATAAAATCCTCTGCAGCACCGTGGACATAGGCAATTTTGCAGAACCACGTAAATCTATGTGTCGCTCTGGTGTTTATTTTTCTACATGTAATTTTTCTTGGTTTCATTATTCTCTTTATTGTCTTCATTTTTCACAACATGTGGGTCATTAAGTTGGAGAGGAGGCTTAGAGTTGAATGCTTCGTCTTCAAGCAATAAATTATGGGTTTAAGGCCTTGTATATGCAGGGTGTGTGTGGGAAGAAATAATATTATTGAACCCTTGATGTGTAGAAAAGAAAGCTTAAATTATTTTATCTTTTACACATTTTTATCGATGAAATTGTACTTTAAGGAAATGTAATTTCATGTTTTCTTTTTGTTTTTTTTTGCAGATACAACAAGTGTTGGATGTGAAGCGATGTGAAGGAGATTTTGAGCAAAAGAGTTTACAAGAGACTGGTGGCTAGGCGCCAAACACCTTGTGGCATAGGTGTTATTCTTGGCCTGAGAACCTGAGAAGTTGGTGCCTAGGAATCAAACCTATGGGCACTTAGGCGCCAGACCTATGGGTGCCAAGGCGCCTAAGACTTGTTCTTGTAGACCGAGTGACTAGCACATAAGTGCCAACAATTGCCTGTAGTAATTTTGAGTAGTTCGATTATCTATCTTAGGGAGTTGTGCTAACGGCAGAAGAGGGCTTTTATGCTGCCGAGGATTCTATGAAAGGGAGGATCATAAGTTATGAATGGAGCATGGAAAGCTAGGGTTATGTTAAGTGTTTTGGGGAGAATTGAGTGGTAAAGTAAGGAGAAGGTTGTGTGTGTTGTGGAGTTTTGTTCCTTCTTCTTCTTTAGTTGAGGGGAGGGAAAGACTTCGGGGAGCGATAGCTGTGGAAGCATTTGGTGGAGCATCTTCATGTTGTTGTAAAGGAGAGAAAGATAAATGATTGTGTATCTATTTATTGTATTTCTTTAAACACATCACATAGTGAATTCTCTTGTTCTCAATAAAGCTTTGTGGTCTGTTCTCCATGCTTTATGGGTAGAACCTTTTTACCTTACCTTGAGATGATTAAGTAGGAGGATTAGGAGTGTAAACTGATTTTAATTTTTTTTAATTATTTAATGTGATGATTAACCTTCAGATCCTCGTTTAATTTTCATTATGGGCAAGTGAATTGTTATAATGTATTTTGAACCATGATGACTTGGGAATGCTATAGTAGAATCAACTAGGTTAGTGACATTGAACTATGGGGTATGGTGCAAGTGATTATTAGGGAGTTGCAAATGTTAGGGAGATATACTTTAATGAGATCAAATTATGATTTAAGGAATTAAAGCAAATTTAACCAATCATCTTTATGTACTAGGGATAGGGTAAAAAAGATAGTTACTCTTATTTGTCACTTATCACATTTACAATTTGCATTTTTGTTTCCTATACTCCACTTACATCATTACAAAGGGAGGGTATCTTTAGAACTTTATTTTCATCAATTCAACCGAAGTAATTTGAGCTAGTTGTGTCAGATTTGAACTAATAATTGCTTTCAAAACTGTAGGATCACATGTAAGACTTTAAATAATATTTAAATTCAGGCTAGGAACTAAATTAGTAGGATATAACTTTCCCTAAGCTTAAACTCCCCCATTCCCTATGTGATCCACATTATGGACTAAAAAATCTTATTTTATTGATTCCCTTTTTGAGTGTTATTTTTGAATTCTCTGCGTGCTTAACTTGTTTGTGTGTTTGAATCTTAACTAGCAGATTCTTTAGTTTGTTTATGCATAGTTTAGTACTAACTGAACTTGAATCATATACTTCAATGCTAGAGAAAACTATTAGGAGAATTAGAAAATAGAAATGACTTCTAGAACTTGTAGAAGAAATTATGAATAACCCATTAAATAACCTTGAAAACCATGAACCAATTCACAATGCACATAGATCAATAAGGGACTATGCTAACCCTATGACAAATAAAATTCAATTAAGTATTCAAACCCCACCGTAGAAGCACATTCGAACTAAAGCCTGCTATCATCCAAATGATGTAGTACAATAAATTTTGGGGAACCCTGTCTGAAGATCCAAACTTATATTTATCGAGTTTTTTAGAACTCTACACTACATTCCGCTATAATGGTGTATCCAATGACGTTGTTAGGCTTAGGATTTTTCCATTTTACTTAAGAGACAAGGCCAGTATGAGGCTAAATTTGTGAGCACCAGGATCAATAAGGAAGTGGAGTGACTCAGCTAAAATATTCCAAGCTAAATATTTTCCTCCTTTAAATATGGTTAAACATCATTTTGCCAGGATGAAGGCGAGTCAATTTATAAAGCAAGGAAATGATTTAAGGAACTTCAAAGGAAGTACCTCCATCATGCACTACCCAATTGGCCAATAATTCAAAATTTTTACAATGGTTTAGTAGGATCCCTTGGGTCAATTATTGATGTCGCGGTTGGTGGATCGCTTATGTCGAAGCCATTTGATAATGTTTATTCTCTGCTAGAAGAGATGGAAAAAATAAATTTCCAATTTCCACCTAAGAGATTGAAGACGTTGATGAGCATTCAATTATAAATTCTTAGGTAGCAACAATTTCTAGAAATTTAAATCAATTTGGGATTAATCAGCCTGAAGAACCACCGATAATTGAGGAAAATTCATTTGGAAATCTGGTTGAAGCTAACACTTCATCTTTTGAGATGTTAAACTGGATAAACAACAGACATAATAACCATTATTCTAATTTTTATAACCTCGGTTGGAAGGACAACCTAACTTTAACTGGAACAACAATCCTGGTGAGGAAATAAATAATAGGGGAATAATCAAACAATTTATTTTGGGAATTGGAACAATTAAGGTTGGTCAAACCCATGACCTTCTTATCCTCTAGGATTTAACTTTAACCCACAATTTAAGGTGAAGAAGCTGTAGTTGGAAGAAGTTGTTTTACAGATGGAAAATTAATTACAAAGCCAAGGTGCATCTATTAGGAATATAGAGCTCCCGTTGGGATTGATTGCAAATTCACTTAACAATCAATCCCAATGAACTCTTCCCTGTAACACTGAGATTCATCTTAAGGAAAAGAACGTGAGCATGTTAAAGCTGTAAAGTTCAGGAGTGGAAGAGAATTGGAGGATGTGATTTGTAAATACCCTGAGTTGGAAAGAAAGACTACAAAAGCTGAAAGACCTTCAATGGATATTTCCAAGGACTTAGATAAACTAGTCTCACCTATTAAGATTAGTATAAAACGATCGCCACTACTATTTCTTCAGAGATCTAGAAGCAAAAATCAGACCAACAATTTTCTAGATTCTTGGAAATATTTTAAAAATTAAAAATTAACAAACATTTTGCTGAGGTGTTAGAACAAATGCCTAGCTATGTAAATTTCATGAAAGAGATTCTTAATAGGAAAAAGAAGTTTGAATATTATGAGACAGTAACACATAGTAAGGAATATAGTGCTATTGTACAGAAAAAGTTTCCTAAGAAGCTTAAGGATCTTAAGAGCTTTACTATGCCTTGTGCAATTGAAGAAAAATTCTATGAGAAAGCGTTATGTGATATCAGAGCCAGTATTAACCTTATCCCACTATCTATTTTTAAGATGTTACGATTAAGAGAGGTTTCATCCACCACTGTGACCCATCAACTTGCTGATTGTTTGAACACTTATCCAAGGGGGTTTACAGAGGATGTTCTAGTGAAAGTGGATAAATTCATCTTCCCCGTTGACTTCATTGTATTAGATATGGAGGAAGATAATGAAATACCTATCTTTAGCTAGACCTTTTCTAGCCACTGGTCTAGCTATGATAGATGTGCAAAAATGTGAGTTAACTATGAGGGTGAATGATCAAGAAGTTACTTTTAAAGTGTTAAAAGCTATGAAGTATCCTTCTGAGGGAAATGAAGATGCTTGTTTTCAGATGCATCTTATTAATTATTTGGGTAGTAGCTATTACAGGAAAATAATGAAGTCAAATTATATAGTTGTTGGCCGTTTTAAAGAGAATAAAGATTTGGTTTAAGATTTATTATGTGTGTGTGTGTGTGTGTGTGTGTGTGTGTGTCTATATATATATATATATATATATATATATATATATATATATATATATATATATATATGGAAAATATCATTTTAATTTGAAAATATGAAACCAAACTGATCTCATATATGCAATAGTTTAGATAAATGAGTATAATATTACAAGCAAAGTATTTATCTCGAGGAATTGATACACTACTTGATGATATTGGTGGATTAAATAAATTATATAATTTATGACATCTGTTTGGTTTGTGAACCGTTTATATTAGCCAATAAGTTCCCTTATTTAATACAAAATATTAAATAGGGTTTATATTACTTGGGTTCTAAAGTTCCCTATAGGGGAAAGCCCTATAGTTAATTACATCCTAAATGACCGAAGTCAATTAAGAAAACCCTCAATAAAGATCCATGGTTTTGCTCTTAAGAATTTCAAGGTTTAAATTATTCAAGGTTGGACATTGAAATATCAAATGGGATAAGATCAAATTGGAACAATTATTTTTAAATCCAAAGAATTTGAGGTAGGGGATGTCACAGACCCTAGGGAGAACCTCTGGTGACTTCCCAGGCTATCCTGTTGTTTGGCTTTAATTTTGGAAATTATTCATTATCTCAATCCTGCCAATTTTATTTGTTCAGGATCTTTGTTTGTATGATATAATCATATAAATATCCTGGAAGATAGGAGGGTTTATGTCTTAACAAATGACAACCTCAAAATCTTAAAAAGAGTTAGTGCTTATATTGCACAATATGATTGTTCAAAGCCTAAAGATAATGTAAGGATTTATGTTGCACTAGGAAAACAACCTCAAATTTCTATGGGCTATTATTTTAATTCTAAGTAAGGTTTATTTGATGTCGATTTATTTTGCTATTGAAGATGGTCGTGGTGCCCACAATGTTTGCTCCAAGCTTCCTCATTATAGTAGGTCAAGTTTTGGAAATGTCAAATTGTAGAGATGAGAGAAGTATCATGGTTTAGAGGTTAAGTTTCTAGTGTGTCAAATTGAACGTCTTAAGTTTTATTAGGGGGAATTTAAGTTGATTATATCGACACCAGTTAGGATCCCTGTTGACCTCATTTTTGATGAGGTCTTTTCTCTTCTCTCTCCTTAGTTCTTAGGATCTATCCTTAGGCTTTCCCTTTGACTATCTTAGAGGAATAGAAATGGAACCCACCACTTAGAAATTTAAACACCTCTTAACTCCCTGCAAACCCCATAAGTTTGATTGTAAACCCCTAAGTCACTTGGAGGGTTAAGATCAAATGTGGAGGTTTAAAGGATGAGTTCCCTATAGGACTCTTTGGCCTTAGGACTACCCTGGGTGGCCTGGTCTAGTGAGGGTTGACCTGCACACATTACACTTTCACACACATTCCAAATCCTAAAACCATTCATACCTAGTTTGACTTCTTGACTCATGTAGGTAATTCATATGGATGAACCTTAACCCCTAGGCCCTTGGCTAAGAGGGTTAGGAACAACATAGTGAATGCCTCAAATGAGTCCTCTCATGGC
Organism: Papilionanthe hookeriana x Papilionanthe teres; assembly: GCA_022702705.1. NCBI lineage: Eukaryota > Viridiplantae > Streptophyta > Magnoliopsida > Asparagales > Orchidaceae > Papilionanthe > Papilionanthe hookeriana x Papilionanthe teres. The sequence goes on along the minus strand of CM040424.1, from coordinate 111,763,339 downwards.
TCTTATGGGCTTTATATGGCTTCATGGCTCAACCAAAGTGATTCCATTCTACTCAAACTTGATCAATCTTTATTTTTCCAAAATTTCAATTTTTAACCCCACGGGCCCTACACCCGCCAAACCTACTAAATGCCCTTGAAGCTACCTAAAATTTGCAAAATTGCCTAAATTACCCAAAATTCCTCAAAATCAGTCCTAAACATTTCCCACCATTCAAATTGTCATCCTTAGCCAAATATACCAACATTTCCAAAAATATCCCCCAATACCCTCCAAATACCCAGATGCCCTTCCTAACCAAAAATTCCCAGAAAATTCCAGAAAATACCAAATATTCCCAATTTCATTTTGTTCAACTACACCATAGATTAATTTTGTCAGTTTAACCCACTTTTACCAAAACCCCCAATTTGACCCATTTTTAACCAAAGTAAGCCCAATGTCAAACCAAATCAACCCAACTGACCTCAAATTTGACCCAATTCAATTCTAAACTCCAATTCAATATCCTTAATTTCGATTTAGTCTAAATCCAAGCCCAATTTGATTGACATTTGGATCCAATTCCAATTTGAAGCCTAAGGCCCAATTTTGGCCCATGACCTAAACCTAGCCCAAACCAACCCAATTCAACTCCAATTAGCCCCAAATCTTTTCCTAAACCTTCCTAATATCCCCACAAACAAAACACTAACAAGATTTGCCCCAAATTTGAACCTAAACTCCACCCAAACCTAACCCAAAACTAAAATCCCCATTTTTGGCCTAAACCCAAACCTAACCCAAATGGGCCCAAATCCCAAAATCAAAGCCCAACCAAAGTTGAAAACTCTTTGTAGCACCCCCATAAAGTTTTCTCAACATTAATTTTACATCAAATCCAACACTAGCCCAACCTTAGCCCAAGTTAGGCCAATTTGACCCACTTTGGCCCCTTTACCAAAAAATCCCAAATTAAACCCAATTCAACTCCAAATTATTTCAAACCTATTCTAGATCACTCATGATACATCCCTAAACTAAACCCAACATTTTATTGGCCCAATGTTTTACAAAACTTTCATTTACCAATTTGTTTTCAAACCTAAAAGCCCACCTCCTTAAACCTTTCTAAAGGCCCATCTAAAATAAATCCAAAAGCCCAAAATCTATCCTAAAGCCCACATGAAATTTATCCTCATCATCTCCTTTGATTTAAATCACTCCCTAAGTTTCAAATTCATCATTAAACTTTTCTAAACTAAGCCATGTGCCAAATTACCCCTAAATATCCTAAATCCTTAAAACCCACTTTCATGAAACCAAGCCAAGCCATCCCTAAGCCATATGGAGCCATGGAGCCATGCATAAGCCATATGCAAGCCTTGGGAGCCCCTTTCCACCTCACCAAGCCATTAATGGCAAGAGGAGGGGCCCCTTTCTTAAGCCTTCCTTAAGCACTTTTAACCCCATTCATGCTACACACTAAACCAAGTTTAGCCACCTCACCATGGATGGAGACCACACCATTTTCTCTTGGCTGACCCAAGTGATTCTTTTCAGCCCAAAACCAGGCCTTGGGTGGTGAATCTAGCCAAAAACCATGGGTTGACCCATTTGGACTTAAAATAGCCTTCCCCCAATTCCATTTCAATTCAACTCCTTTACACATGTCCATGGCCAATTGACTGCACTAAACCCCAGCCTTGACCTCCCTGACCTTGAGGGTGACTTGACCCTGGCCGACCAACCACCACAGCTGCCAGAAACCACCAGGCCGAGAGCACCCATGTGAGTCAATTTTTGAATTCTTCCTTGCTGACTTGTCCTATGCCTAATGGCCACCATGACTGTTCTTCTCCTCACCAGAGCAGTTGATCCAAGCCATTAAACCCCCCTGGGAAGCCCTCCAGCCACCTCTATTTAAACCACACCACCTCTCGGCCAAAAGAGATGCTGAACAAAATCCTACTGAAACTCTATCAAAATTGCTCCACACCACTCTCCACACATAGAGCACTTGATCCCCATTGGATTCTAGCCCCAATTTCCCCCAGCTAAGCTCAATTTCTGAGTTCAAATTCAAGCCCAAAACCAGGACATCTCCCAAACCTCCACCAAATCCAAATTAAACTCACTCACACCTGCACAGGACCAAGAGAAGGAGTTCCCTAGTGAAAGCCCCCTCTCCAAGCCACCCAGTTGCTCTAGCCTCCAAGCTTTGAAATCAGTTGTGGACACTTCCATACCTAAACAATTCCCAAGAGCCGGAGACTTTCGAAGGTGACATAACTCTCTGATTGAAGCTACACTTCTCAGAGCCAAGGTATGGATCATTCCTTCCTCCCGAGCTTCCAGCAATTCTCCATTTCATTTCAGTTAATTTCATGGCATGTAAATCGTATGGATGTGTTCGTCTCCTCAAGATGAATCCATAGAGCATAAGAACACGAAAATCCGTTGAGAAATGAGAGAGTTCTTAAGGTTTTAGTGTGGACGGTCATGGGTGCACACCAGTTGTAGACGATGACCAAGCGTCGTCCGATCGCGCGTGTATCAGTTGAAAGGCTTAGATCGCGTCAGATCAGAGGAAGGAGCGGAATAGCGAGACACGTGGCGGCTGACTCAGATTGCGACGTCAAATAGGAGCGCGCCGCGTGGTCTTTCGATCCGCCATAGGTTGACGCGGCGCTGAGTCAGATAAGTAGATAAATAGGATTTTTTCTATTTATTTAAATACTAAGAACTTAGAAAATGCATATCTTTGTGTAGAAAAATCATAAAAATAAACTAAAAATACACTGTTGCTCAGTAAACAGAGGAGAATAATGTGGAAAAGAAATCAAGTTATTTTGATGAGTATTTTATTTTTAATTATCTAATTACTCATTTCAGTATTTTGATTCTCCATTTGTATAGACAATTCACTATGGCATGAGACCATAGGGCTTTTGAAGCCTCTGATCTTGGGAATATTCCCTAAATATTTCAAGGTCAGAGGCCATCTCTATAGAAAGTTATGTATTTTTCAAGTTTATGTCACAGTTTTTGGTATTTTAATTCCATTAATTAGCATATTACTTAGAAAATTCTAGAAAAATTTGGAGAAGTTTCTTAGGACCAGAGGACACTAGGATAATTTTATTTTGAGTTAATTCATTAAGAATAACCCTAATTGGCCTAATTACTCAAAACTGACCTTTAATTAATTAGGGTTAACAACACATTAAAATAACTTGAAATCAATTCTCTATTGATCTTTAGGATACAGAGAACCTTGTATAAAAATTTGAAGTCAATTAGAAATGATTAGCCCCACTAAATGAATTAATTAAGCCACATAATCAAAATTAAACTTTAAAAATTCATAACTACAAAAATACATTTCAAAAATTCATCAAATTAGTTTTGTAGGCTCTCTGATATCAGAGGAGTCTATAAAAATTAAAATTAGAATTTTCTAAAATTTTTCATTTTTAATGATATTTTTGATATTTAAATAATTAAAAAATAATAAAAATCATAAAAATATTAAAAATCATAAAAATGTCATATTTTGACTCCTAATCACTTAGGAATTAACCAAATATTTTTCCCAAGTCTCAAAGTAAAGATATTGAATTTTAAATGCTTAAAACAATTTTTGAATTAAAAAAAAATGAATTTTCCAACCTTTCCACTAAATTAATTCTAATAAATCAAAGAAAAATCAAAAAATTATAAAATTTGTTTTTCTGAACTCCTTGAGGTCAAAGAAATTTAGGAAAAATATAAAACTTAATTTTAAACCTTTATCTTATTTTATAATTAATTAACACTCCAAAACTCAAAATAATTATATTAAATAAAATATAATTTACAAATTTACCAAAGTTGGTCCAAGTGGTCCTCTAGTCATTAGGAACATGCCATAATTTTCTTAAGGACAAAAACCTTACTTTGGTCTTATTGTTGAATTTTCCTTGAAATCTCTTCTTTTTCACTAAAAATAATTATATAAATAAATTAAATTCAGAAAAATTACATTTTCTCCTCTAATATCTTAATTGACATGTGAGTAAGGTGGCATAAAAATTTCAAGTTCATTTGAACTCAATTTAGTGAGTTATGAAATAAATAAGCCTAAAAGGGCATAAAGATAATTAAAGAATTTAAACCCCTTTATTAAAATTTTAGGTTTAATTAAAATGGAGGGTAAAATATTTGAGTCTATCTTTCTTGGATGTTTGAAATTTTGGAAAATTAAAAGGGTAGGAACCCATTAATCACTTTTAATAAACCAAAAATGAAACTTTAATTATTTAAACAATTTAAATTTTGGAAGATTAATGAAAATTTGAATTATTAAAAATAGGGATATAACTTGAGAGAATATTAATTCTTTAATAAAAAAAATCCCTAAATAAATCACTTCAATAATATTTAACTCTTAATTAAGATTAAAATGATAATCCAAACTAAGTAAATTAAAAATTAAAAATAATAACCCTTAAATTAAAGGAAAGCTCAAAATATTAAGTGGTTAACAACTAAATTAAATTAAACTAAATTAAGTAAAAAATAAATTAAAATTAAAATTAAATTAAATTAACATTTTAACAATTAAATTAAATTAAATTTTAAATATTAAAATTAAATTAAATTAAATTAATTTAAATTCAATTAAATTAAATTTAAATTATATTAAATTAACATCACTCAATAATAAAAGTAAAAAAAATTGAAATATTAAGACAATTCATAATTAAGAATATAAAAAATCAAACTAATCAAGATTAACCTAAAATATCATAATTAACCTAAACCAAATCATTAAGATATATGAATAATCTAAGTGAATTTGAAACACCAAAGATTAATTTAAAATATTAAGATCACTTAAAGTATAAAGATTTAATCCAAAAATAATTTGAACACTATTCCAAACTTAAAATTTTTAATTAAAACTCATAATTAAACTAAATCACTTTAAACCATTAACTCAAACTTAAAATTAAGAATGATTAAAGTTCTCAACAAACCAACTTGCCCCTAAAGGCTTTAATTATTATAACTCTTAAATAGAGTATTAAGTGAGATGTCACTTCATTCATCAGGTAATCAAATGCCCAAGTTCACTGAGCAAGAGACAAAGCTTAACTAAACTCCTGGATGATTAATTTACCTGTGCAACTAAATTTATTTGGAATCAAAATAATCTCGGAAGTATTGAAAAGATGTTTAGGACTCGTCCTAAGCACTTTCTCAATATGATGAGATGTTTAGGAAGAATAATTGAATTTAATTGTTCTTTGATGAAGAAAATCATCCTTAAACAAAATACAAGAACCTAGACGTCATAGGAGATGACTAGCAATAGGACTAGGACTTTGGTAGACAACCAAAACCTTTCCCTTAGCTTTACCTAGGTACTTGTTATAAATATTTAAATGTCTTAATATGTGTTTTAAATGCAGCTTGGAATGACGAGGAGACCCTCCAGGTACGCTTTTGTTTTATTGCAATTTACTTTATTGCAATTTATTTATATGAGCTACATTTTACTTTTCTTGCATGCTAAACAAGATTGTTGCATGAAAACTGAAACCTTTAGGATATTCACAAAACTGAAACCAAAATTAAATTAAAAGTCACAACAAGATAAACTTCACCGCCACAACATTCTAAAATATAAAAAAACTCAAAATTTAATCACAAACAGAACAACAAAACTACAATTGCAACTAAATTAAAACGTCTCGTTGAATGATCGGGAATACCTTGGATGATGTAACCCACATGTTGCTAACAGGATTTCCCACGGTCTAAATGAAAGTGTGGAACTCATTCAATTGAGTTTAGCAAATTCATCCGGACTAAGTGAATTCGATGAAAATAACGGTGCCGGGATGACGAACCGTGGGATCTTAATCGGCTTCGTTTAAACAACTTTAAGATTTGTTTTAATTAAAATATTAAAATTATTTGGACTTTAAGATTTCTAAACCAAAACACTTCTCTCATCTCCTGATTTTCACCTTCTAAAACAAAACCTCTGCAACAACTAGGAGCTTGGAGCATGGTGGGCAGCACGACCATCGTCATCAGCAAAACTCGGATCTACTTAAGCTAAACCTTTCTTAAAATTAAATAACAAAGCCATAGGACTTCGAGGTAGTTTGGATAGTGCAACATAAATCCTCAACACTTCGTTAGACATTTGCATGATCATGTCATGAAATTAAGCCCTAACCGGTCTTAGGAATCCGAGGTAGTTGTTTGGTACGACATAAACCCTCACATCTTCAAGGCTATTTGTATGATTATGTCATACAAATATAAGTCCTAATTTTTTAAAATTGGCAAGATTGAAACATTAAGTAAATTCCCAAATTGAAGCTAAACAATAAGATAGTTGGGAAGTCACCGAAGTTCACTTCGGGTCCGTGACATCCCCTACTTCTCTTCCTTTAGATTCTCAAAATAAACCGTTCCAAATTTGATCCATTCCCTATTAAAATTTCCAAAATCCAATTGTTTGAAAACCTTAAACTTTGAAATTCTTGAGAGCAAAACCACTAATCATTATCGAGAGTTTTCTTAAATGATTCCCGTCATTTAAGATATTATTAACTAAAGGGGCTTGCCCTTATAGGGAACTTTAAGAACCCATGTAATATAAACCCTGCTTAATTTCTTTATATTAAGTAGGGGAACTTGTCGGCTTATAAAGTTGGTTTGCAGATGATCACAAAAAAATATGTTAAGAAATTCATAACTATTTTTTATGAAATTGCACTTTAAAGAAAGGTATTTTCTTTATTTTATTACAGGAACGAAGATTTATAGGTGATGGAAGAAAAAAAGCATAAAATAGGGTAAATTTGGATCAAAAAGAAAGAAATACATGCAAAATGAGCTAAGTCGTCGACGGTGAAATCGAGCCCGCCGACGACGAGATTATAAAGAGAATTTCTTAATGGTTTGCAACTAACTCGCCGACAGCGAGCCCGAGCCCGCCGAAAGCGAGATTGCGCGGTTTGAAGACCTTCTAGAAGCCCCGCTGACAGCGAGGTTGTTTCTCGCCGACTGCGAGACCGTTCAAAATGCCAGATACATTGAAGCTCGGACGCTTTTGAAGAGGTGCTTAAGTACCCCTTGGACCTTTGTCTACCTCTATAAATAGAGGACGAATTTTAGTATGTAGTGTGTCTATTTTAGGAGTCTTAGAGTATTCTATTAGTGTGCTTTTGAGTCTAAGTTGAAGCTTAGTGTGAGTAAGTGTAAGTAGTGAGTTAAGAAGTGTGTTGTACTAGAAGGAAAAGGCAAAGGAACTTCAAGGAGTTTGCTTGGGGAGGAAATTGAGATAAGTATCTTTGTTTATTGTTGTTAACTTTAAATTAAATCCAAGCTTTGTTTAATTCCCATGCATTCTGAGTAGTTTTCTTAGTCTTTCTCCTTGTTTATGAAATTATGTGAATTGATGAAATTAAATAGAAGTGCCTAATATATTAAAATAAATTGTGATAAACTTTTACTTAAAACTTAATTTACTTTCAATGTGGCCAATTGAATTGTTAAAATATGTTGCATTATCAACTATAGTAAAGATTACATCCAATATTCAGGGAAGTCAAAAGCCTTGGAAGGAGGGTGCAAATAAATAGGGAAATATTATTTATCGGACGTAGGATTGGACATTTTAGTGTGACAGACTAAAATATTCAATTTGTTCCTAATGTTTGAGAGCTGAAGTGTAGATGTTAGCCCTCGGAGTGAGGGGAACGTGGGAGCTCTGAAGTGGCAGCCAGTATCCTCCCAGCCTAGCCGCAGATTCAGTAATCAAGCATAGGACTAGTCAATGTTCTTTGCACCTGGACCAAAGGGTAAAGAATAGGAATGCTCCTATTTGTCACAATACAATAAAAAATCTATTTGAATTCATCATTCACTTAAGTTTCTAAAAACAAGGGGAAGGATACTTTTTCTGAAAACTTTAAATCAACTTTATTTAAAGCATTAGTTTACTTTAGATCGCTTTAGTTAAGTATTCTAAATTTCGTATACTATATTAGTAAGTAAATCTTTTAAATTTAGCTGTTACAAATCTTTTAAAACTTCCCTGTGGGATCGATAACAAGGACTCCACTAGAGCCCTGTATTACTTGATACGATACGTATACTTGCGTAGAATCCACGTTATACATTCCATCATAAAATTAAATATATATTAAGCGGGATCAAGTTTTGGTGCCGTTGCTATTTTTGTAAACATTAAAAAGTGGGTCATGTTTTTGGTGCCATTGCCGGGAAGTAAAGAAATTATTTACTAGAGTAACGGACTATTTTAAAATTTATTTTACAAAATTTTATGCGTAAATTTGGAAACGAAAATTTAATACCTTACGATTCAGAATTAGAGCGTACAACTAAAAGAATTAGAAAACAAAAAAGAGAAATTATAAATTTAACACAAATGACGAATATTCCTGAAAATGAAAATATCAATCAACAGAGACCATTAAGAGATTATGCCAACGCTACATTAGATGAAATTCATTTAACTATTCAAAACCCTTATGTAGCTGCTAACTCATTTGAACTTAAACTTGCAATTATCCAAATGGTACAAAACAATCAATTTAGTGGTTCACCTACTGAAGATCCTAATTTACATCTTGCTAGTTTTTTAGAACTATGTGCTTCTTTCAAATATGAAGGAGTATCTAACGATGCTATTAGACTTAGACTTTTTCCTTTTTCTTTAAGGGATAAGGCTAAAATGTGGTTAAATTCGTTAGCACCTGGATCTACTAAAACTTGGGGAGAGTTATCGCAAAAATTTCTATCCAAATATTTTCCACCATCTAAAACTGCTAAGCTTAGAAAGGATATAACTTCTTTTAGTCAGTTTGATGGAGAATCAATATATGAAGCTTGAGAGAGATTTAAAGAACTTCTTAGGAAATGCCCACATCATGAGTTACCAGATTAGTTAATTATTCAAACTTTCTATAATGGATTAGTAGGATCTCTTAGATCAATCATCGATACTGCTGCTGGAGGATCATTAATGTCAAAACCATTTGATGAAGCTTATGCACTAATCGAAGAAATGACTACCAATAATTTTCAATGGCCTGCTGATAGAATGAATCCGAAGACGATAGCCAGTATTCATGAAAATGATGCAATATCTATGTTAGCTTCGTAAATCGCTACTATATCTAAAAAATTAGATCATTTTGGAATGAATTACTCTCCAACTGTATTAGAAGAAAACTCATCTGGACAACTTATAGAATCTCAACCTTCATATGAAACTATGAATGCTATTAATAACAGACCCAATAATCCTTATCCGAATTATTATAATCCTGGATGGAAAAATCATCCTAATTTTAATTGGAATAATAATACAACTAATCAACCATGGATGAACAACATAACACAACCATTAGGAAATCCCTCTAACCAAGGAAATTCTAATTATAAACCTAGTTATCCACCGGATTTAATAATAATAACCCTCAATTTAAAGATAAGAAATTATCTATAGAATAATTAATATTAAATATGGGTCAACATTTACAAAATCAAGGAAATTAATTACAAAATCAAGGAAATCAATTACAAATACAAGGAAACCAATTACAAAATCAAGGACAGCTATTAAAAATATTGAAACTCAACTTGGACATATCGCTACCACGCTTAATAATAGAATACCTGGAACACTTCCTAGTAATGTGGAAATAAATCCCAAAGACAAAGGAAAGGAACAAATTAAAGCGATACAATTATGAAGTGGAAAAGAATTAGAACCTCGAATTCAGAAAGAACTTGAAAGTTAAAAAGAGGAAGTGGAAATCGAAAAGGAAAAGAATCAACAAGATCCGAACTTAGAAAATCCTTTAATACCAATGAAAATTTCTTTTGAAAAACCTCCACCACCATTTCATCAACGACTAAATCAACATAAAAAAGATAAACAGTTTGCTAAATTCCTTGAAATTCTGAAGAAATTAACAATAAATATTCCTTTCGTAGAAGCTTTAGAACAGATGCCAAACCATGTAAAATTCATAAAAGATATTCTAAATAAAAAAAAGAAAATTTACCGATAATGAAACGGTCGCACTTAGTGAGGAGTGTAGTGCTTATTATTCGAAAAAACTTCCCGAAAAATTAAAAGATCCCGGTAGTTTCACTATTCCTCGCGCTATTAGAGAAAAATTCTATGGAAAAGCTTTGTGTGACTTAGGAGCAAGCATCAATCTAATGCCTCTATCAATTTTTAAGAGATTAAGATTGGGAGAAATTTCACCTACTTCAGTAACCCTTCAGTTAGCTGATCGTTCCGTTACATATCCTAAGGGAGTTATTGAAGATGTTTTAGTAAAAGTGGATAAATTTATCTTCCCTGTAGATTTTATTGTTTTAGATATGGAAGAAGATAAAGAAATTCCTATCATCTTAGGAAGACCATTTTTAGCCACTGGGAAAGCTATGATTTATGTTCAGAAAGGAGAATTAACTATGAGAGTAAATGACCAAAAAGTTACTTTTAATATTGCTAAATCAATGAAATATCCTGTGCTAGGAAAAGATGATGAGCGTTTTCGAATGGAAGTACTCGATCATTTACAAAAAGAACATTTTAAGGAATATTATGAAGAAAAATTAGAAAAAGAAAATACTGAATTAATTGGAAAAGCCGATATAAATGAAGAACTAGATTATATTCAAGAGAAATTTGAATTTTGATAATACAGAAACACTGAAAAAAATATAGTTCCATCGATTATTAAACCTCCTGAACTTGAGTTAAAAATTTTACCTAATCATTTGAAATATGCTTACATAGGTAATTCTTCAACTCTACCAGTTATTATTTCATCTGAATTAAATGAATCTCAAGAACAAAAACTTTTAGATACCTTAAAAAAATATAAGAAAACTTTTGGTTGGACTTTAGCAGATATTAAAGGAATTAGTCCTTCAATCTGTATGCACAGAATTATTTTAGATAATGAACATAATCCTAAAGTAGATCCCCAAAGGAGATTAAACCTGATAATGAAAGAAGTAGTCAATAAAGAAATTTTAAAATGGTTAGATAATGGTATTATATATCCTATTTCTGACAGTGCTTGGGTAAGCCCAATTCACTGTGTGCCTAAGAAAGGAGGAGTGACCGTAAAAGCTAATGAAAATAATGATCTTATCCCTATCAGACAAGTTACTGGATGGTGAATATGTATTGACTATAGAAAATTAAACACAGCCACCAGGAAAGATCACTTCCCTTTACCATTTCTAGACCAGATGTTAGATAGATTAGCCGGACATAAGTATTTTTGTTTCTTAGATGAATACACTGGTTATCATCAAATACAAATTGCTCCTGAGGATCATTAGAAAACTACATTTACTAGTCCTTATGGAACTTTCGCTTTTCGAAGGATGCCTTTTGGATTATGTAATGCACCTGCAACATTCCAAAGATATATGATGTCTATATTTAGTAAATTAATTGATAATGGAATAGAAGTATTTACGGATGATTTCTCTATATTTGGAACATCATTTGACACATGCTTAAATCATCTTGAAAAAGTATTTGAAGTATGTGAGAAAACTAATTTAGTTCTTAATTGGGAGAAATGTCAATTTATGGTTGCAGGCGGCATTGTATTAGGGCATAAAATTTCGGAAAAGGGCATGGAAGTAGACCATGCAAAAATTCAAGTTATAGCTAAATTACCACCTCCAACTATGATGAAAGGGGTAAGAAGTTTTCTTGGACATGCTGGATTCTACAGACGTTATATAAAAGATATTTCAAAAATTACTAAACCTTTATGCCAACTTCTTGAAAAGGACAAGAAATTTGAATTTACAACTGAATGCCTGAATGCTTTCGAATTATTAAAAGATAAATTAATTACATCACCTATAATAGTTTCACTTAATTGGGAGAAACCATTTGAGCTTATGTGTGATTCTAGTGATTATGCTATAGGAGCAGTTCTTGGGCAAAGATATGAAAAGATTTTCAAAGTTATATATTATGCTAGTAAAACTCTAAATGATGCTAAAATAAATTATACGACTATCGAAAGAGAATTATTAGCAGTTGTATATGCTTTTAATAAATTTCGGCCTTATCTAATAGGAACTAAATGTATTGTGCATACCGATCACTCGCTATAAAATATTTAATGCAAAAAAAGACTCTAAACCAAGATTAATTAGATGGATGTTATTAATGCAAGAATTTGATTTTGAAATCGTTAACAAAAAGGGAACTGATAATCAAATTACTGATCATTTATCAAGATTAGAATATCATGAATTATCCGATACTGATAATGAAATTATAGACAGTTTTCCTGATGAACAACTTTATAATATAAATGAGGGGAAAATACCTTGGTATGCTGATATAGTAAATTATATTATAAGTGACATTTTAGCACCTATGTTAACTTTGTAACAACAGAAAAAATTCATTCATGATACTAAAACATACTTTTGGGATGAACCATACTTATATAAGCAATGTAAGGATCTAATTATTAGAAGATGCGTGCCTTATGAAGAAACTCGAACCAATTATTCAAAAATGTCATGATTCGATTTTGGAGGACATTTTGGGACAAATAAAACTGCGTATAAAATTCTACAATCTGGATTCTACCGGCCTACTCTATTTAGAGATGTATACGAATATATAAAAACCTCGCGATAAATGCCAAAGAGTAGGAAATATATCAAGAAAAAATGAAATGCCTCTGAATTTTATATTAGAAGTTGAAATTTTTTATGTTTGGGAATTAGATTTCATGGGACCTTTTATTCCTTCATTTGGAAACTCATATATATTAGTAGCTGTTGATTATGTTTCCAAATGGATTGAAGCGCAAGCTTTACGTAGGTGTGATGCTAAAAGTGTTTCAAAATTTTTAATGAAAAATATTTTTACTAGATTTAGAATGCCGAGAGTGATTATCACTGACGGAGGAACTCATTTTAGAAATAAATATATTCACAAACTAGTAGAAAAATATAATATTATTCATAAGATATCACTGCTTATCATCCACAAACTAGTGGATTAGCTGAAGTTTCTAATCGAGAGATTAAGCGTATTTTGGAAAAGTCTGTCAACCCTAATAGATTGGACTGGTCTATAAGACTAGACACTGCATTATGGGCATACAGGACTGCTTATAAAACTCCATTTGGAATGACTCCTTACAGGCTTATATATGGAAAAACTTGCCACTTACCAGTTGAATTATAACATAAAGCATATTGGGCAATTAAAGAATTTAATTATAATATGAAAGAAGCTGGTGAGAAGAGATTGTTGCAATTAAATGAATTAGAAGAATTAAGGAATGAATCATATGATAATGATAGGATTTATAAAGAAAGGATGAAATTATGGCATGATCGGAAGATTAATCAGAGAAATTTTGAACCAGGACAAGAAGTTTTGCTATATAATACTAGATTGAAATTATTTCCGGGAAATTGAAATCTCGATGGTTAGGACCTTTCACTATAACTCAAATATTTTCATATGGAACTATAGAAATTGAAGATCCAAAAATAGGACATAGATTTAAGGTAAACGGACATAGATTAAAACCATATTTCGAAGGTAGAATGCCAAATTTTAAAGTGGTTTTAATGCTTAGTCGACCTGATTACTATCTGAAATTAGGTCGGGCTGACGACGTTAAACCAAGCGCTTTATGGGAGGCAACCCATAATAGTCTTTTATTTTAATTATATACAAATTAGTGAGTCTGTAATATTAAAATAAATCTTACTATTCAATTTTTAATTAGAATCATCACAAATTCAAACCTATATGATGAGATCAGAAAATATTCGGACCAGAGCGAAATTGGGCAATTTTACCGAATCTCGCCGACAGCGAGCTTGAGCCCGCCGACAGTGAGATCGCGTGCCATATCTTTAAATCAGTTTTATAACTAGCTCGCCGACGGCGAGAAACTTCCCGCCAACGGCGAGGCAGTTGAAAAATTGGTCTCTTAAGTTTTATGTGCGGTTTTGGACGGTTCTAAAGCCATTTCTTTGTAGAAAACCATCCCAATTTCATTTTTACACTGTTTTCTTCTCTAGAAACGACTAGAGACCATTCATTTCAATCCGAAATGGCCACCAAACTCTTAGAAACCACAAAAACTGGAGTTTTCAACTGAAGAAAATTCGTCAATTCGGAGGCGCAGCGTATTTTCAACATAGTTTTGATGAAGAAGAGACTTATTAAAGAAAGGGGATTTGTCAACAGAGGAGTAGAGAATTCCACCACAAAAATTGAAGAAATGATCGTGCAGTGGCATTGGGAGGTATTTTGCAATACGACAGCCGCTGTAGTTATTCCTATAGTTAAAGAGTTTTACTCTAATCTACATGCGATCAACAATGGAAGTGTCTACGTCAGAGGATGATGGGTAACATTTACTCCTTTAAGGGTAAATGAATTATTTTCTTTAGAGAATACCCATGTATGTCATTATTCAAACTTTGTTCCTCAAAGATACAATATGAACGAGATTTATAGATACCTGACCGACGAACCTGATGACTGGGAGTTGCGTGAAGACGGGTATGTCAGTTTCTCTGCATCACTTCTTAACCTTGTTGTCGGCATATTTTTAGGTTGAGTGTTGTACTTTGAAAAGGGGTCGCCAAACAGAAATTGTCGGCGAATTTTAAATTTTAAATTTAATTTAAATATATATATAATTTGGAAAGTAGCATTTGATTTTGAAAATAATTTTAAGTTTGAAAATTTTAAGATATGAAATCAAACCGATCTTATATCCCAAATAGTTTATATAAATGAGCACCGCATCACAAACTGTATATCTATCCCGGAGAATAAACACACTGCTTGATGATGGGGCTCGATTAAATAAACTAGAAGATTTGTGACTTCCGTTTGGTTTGCGAACCAATTTTGTAAGCCGACAAGTTCCCCTACTTAATATAAAGGAATTAAGCAGGGTTTATATTTCCAGGGTTCTTGAAGTTCCCTATAAGGGCAAGCTCCTATAGTTAATTACATCCTAAGTGACGGGAATCACTTAAGAAAACTCTCGATATTGATCAGTGATTTTGCTCTCAATAATTTCAAAGTTTAAGGTTTTCAAACAATTGGATTTTGGAAGTTTCAATTGGGAATGAATCAAATTTGGAACAGTTTATTTTAGGAGTCCAAAGGAAGAGAAGTAGGAGAAGCTGAGGATCCAAGAAGAACCTTGGCAACTTCCCAAACTATCCTATTGTTTAGCTTAGATTTAGGGAGAATCCTAATATTATCTGATATTTCAATCTTGCCAATTTTAGTTAATTATGACTTATATTCGTATGACATAATCATACAATTAGCCTCGAAGATGTGAGGGTTTATGTTGTACCGAACGATAACCTCGGAGTCCTAAGACCAGTTAGGGCTTAATTTACATGATATGATCATGCAAATGCCTAACGAAGAGTTGAGGATTTCTGTTGCACTAGGCAAACTACCTCAAAATCCTATGGCTTTGTTGTTTAATTCTAAGACAGTTTTGCTGAAGTAGACTCAGGTTTTGCTGATGACGATGGTCGTGCTACCCACCATGCTCCGAGCTTCTTGTTGTTGCAGATGTTTAGTTTTAGAAGTCAAAAATCAGGAGATGAGAGAAGTGTTTTGGTTTAGAGAAAATCTTAAAATCCAAGTGTTTTTAATATTTTAATTAAAACAAATCTTAAAGTTGTTTAAACAGAACCGATTAAGATCCCACGGTTCCGTCATCCCGGCACCGTTATTTTCATCAAATTCACTTAGTCCAGATGAATTTGCTAAACTCAACTGAATGAGTTCCACACCTTCATTTAGACCGTGGGAAATCCCGTTAGCAACACGTGGGTTACATCATCTGAGGTATTCCCGATCATTCAACGAGACGTTTTAATTTAGTTGCAATTGTAGTTTTGTGTTCTGTTTGTGATTAAATTTTGAGTTGTTTTATATTTTGAAATGTTGTGGCGGTGAATTTTTATCTTGTAATGATTTTTAATTTAATTTTGGTTTCATATTAGGGACTATCCTAAAGATTTTGGTTTTCATGCAACAGTTGTTTATCATGCAAGAAAAGTAAGGTGCATTTGCAATAAAGTAAATTGCAATAAAATAAAAGCGTACCTGGAGGGTCTTCCCGTAATCCCAAGCTGCACTTAAAACACATGTTAAGGCATTTAAATATTTCAACAAGTACCTAGGTAAAGCTAAGAGAAAGGTTTTGGTTGTCTATCAAAGTCCTAATCCTATAGCTAGTCATCTCCTATGACGTCTAGGTTCTTGTGTTTTGGTTTAAGGATGATTTTCTTCATCAAAGAACAATTAAATTCAATTTTTCTTATAAACATCCTATCATATTGAGGAAGTGCTTAAGACGAGTCTTAAACATCTTTTCAATACCTCTAGGATTGTTTTAAGTCCAAGAGAATTTAATCATATAAGTGAATTAATCATCCGGGAGTTTAAGTTTTGTTCTTTTGCTCAGTGAACTTAGGACATTCGAATATCCTATAAGTGAGGTAACACTTCACTTGATACTTCATTTAGGAGTTATAATAATAAGAGCTTAAAAAAAGGGCAAATCAAATCATTAAATATTTTAATGATTTAAACTTAATGATTTAATTTTGATTTTGACTTAATTATAGAAAATTAGTTTAAGTTTGGAATAGTGTTCAAGTTATTTTAGATTTAATTCTTAATGATTTTAATTTAATTTAATTCAATTTAATTTAATTTTTGATTTAATTTAATTTAATTTGATTTAGTTCAATTTAATTTCAATTTAATTTTAATTTAATTAAATTTAAGATTATTCTTTTAATTTTCTTTTTAAGTATTATTGAAGTGATTTATTTAGGGATTTTTAAATTGAAGAATAAATATCTTCTTAAATAATATCCCTACTTTAATAATTTCAATTTTCCATTAATCTTCCAAACTTAATTAATTAATTAATTAATTAAGATTTATTTTAATTATTCTTAAAATGATTGGTGGGTTCCTACCCTTAACCATTTAAGTTTCAATCATCCAAAATCAGTTTAAATCAAATATTTTACCATCCACTTTTTTGATTAATCTTAAAATTTTAATTAAAGGTTGAAAATTTTAATTACCATTTTGCCCTCTAAGCTTAATAATTCTATAACTCACTAAATTAAGCTCAAATGAACTTGAAATTTTTGTGTGACCTCACTTGCATCTCAATTAAGACATTAGAGAGAAAATGTGATTTTTCTGTATTTAATTTATTTATATAATTATTTTTAATGGAAAATACGGGTTTTTAGGGAAAATTCAATAACATGACCAAGCAAATGTTTCTGTCCTTAAGAAAATTATGAGATATTCCTAATGACTAGAGGACCATTTGGACCAACTTTAGTGATTTTTTTAATTATATTTTATTTATTAGAATTACTTTGAGTTTTGGAGCATTAATTAATTTTAAAATAAAATTAAAGTTGAAAAATGGATTTTATATTTTTCTTAAATCTCTCTGACCTCAAGGAATTCAGTGAAACAAATTTTATATTTTTCTGATTTTTCTTTGATTTATTAGAATTATTTTAGTGAAAAGGTTGGAAAATACATTTATTAATATTAAAAATTACATTAAGCCTTTAAAATTCAATATCTTACCCTAGTGACTTAAGAAAAATATTTGGTTTGTTCCTAAATGATTAGAATTCAAAATGTGACATTTTGG
Source organism: Papilionanthe hookeriana x Papilionanthe teres (assembly GCA_022702705.1). Lineage (NCBI taxonomy): Eukaryota > Viridiplantae > Streptophyta > Magnoliopsida > Asparagales > Orchidaceae > Papilionanthe > Papilionanthe hookeriana x Papilionanthe teres. The sequence continues at coordinate 111,745,565 of CM040424.1, read as the reverse complement.
TGATTTTTAATATTTTTATAATTTTTATTATTTTTTAATTATTAAAAATATTAAAATAATGATAAAAATCAACTTTTTTAGAAAATTACAATTTTAATTTTCCTAAGTTTCTATAATATCAGAAAAGCTCCAAAACCATTTTTGTGAATTTTTGAAAAGTATTTTGCGAGTTATGAATTTTTAAAGTTTTAATTTTACCCATTTTGCTTAAGAGGCTTAATCAACCCATTTGATGGGGTTAATCAAGTCCCATTGGTTTCAAATTTTTATGTGGTATTCTACTGTCCCTAGAGGACAGTGGAGAATTGTTTTAAAGTTATTTTGATGAATGGTTAACCCTAATTAATTAAAGTTCAATTTTGGGTATTTAGGTCAATTAGGGTTGTTCAAAGTGAATTAACTCAAAATTTATTTTTCCTAGGTCCCTCTGGTCACAAGTAATATCACCAAATTTTCCTAGAATTTATTTCTCAACATGCTAATTATTGAAATTAAAATACTCAAAACAGTCACATGAACTTGAAAAATCAATAACTTCTCATAGGGATGGCCTCTGACATTGGAAAATTCAGGGAATGTTCCCAATTCAGAGGCTTCAAAAGCCCTATGGTCTCATGTCATGATGAATTGCCTATGCAAATGGAGAATTAAAACAATGCAGAGAGTAAATAAATCATTAAAAATAAAATACTTAATGAAATTACTTGATTTCTTTTCCATAATATTCTCCTCTGTTCACTGAGCAAGAGGGTATTTTTATTTTATTTTTAGGATTTTTCTACACAAAGTTATGGATTTTTGAAGTTCTGGGAATTAAATAAATAGAAAATAGCCTATTTACCTACTTATCCACGCGGCGCCGCGTCAACCTCGGCAGCTCCGAAGGGGGTGCGTGTCGCGCTGTGATTGGGCGCCGCCATCTGAGTCAGCCGTCCCGGGACCCGCCTTTCATGTAACATGTTCTGGTCCGACGCGATCCAAGCCGTCCATCCGATACACGCGCGATCCAACGGCTCCCAGTCATCGTCTACGACTGGTGCGAACCCGTGACCGTAGACCTTCTAACCCTAATTTCTCACTCGATTCTCAACGGATTTATGTGTTCTTGTGCTCTATGGATTCATCTTGAAGAGACGAACACATCCATACGGTAAACATGCATTGAAATTAACTCAAACTAAATGGAGAATCTCTGTAAGCTCGGGAGGAAGAGTGAGTCCATACCTTTGCTCAAAGAAGTGAAGCTTCAATCTGAGGGTGTGTCACGTTTGATTGGGTCCAAGTAAGCTCCAGATGAAGTCCCTTGGTCTGGTGAATTGTCTAGGTATGATTTCGACCAAGCCCGATCACAAAGCTTGGAGGCTGGAAGCAATAGCTGGCCTGGTGAGGGGGCTTTTGCTGGGAAACTTCTCCTCTTGTTCTGGTGAAGGTGTAGAGTCAATCAATTTGAAGATTGACTCACTGTGGTGAAGTGTCCCGGTTTTGGGCTTGGATTTCAACTCTGAAATTGAGCTCACAGAGAGGAAATGGCTGGGGGATTTCAGTGGGGATCAAGTTCTCTATGTGTAGAGAGTGGTCTGGGATGATTTTGGCAGGGTTTCAGTAAGTTTTGGTTCAGCACCTCTCTTGGCCGAGAGGAGGGGGTGTTTAAATAGGAGAGGCTGGAGGGCCTCCCAGGGGGTTTAAGGGTTGGGATCAGCTGCTCTGGTGAGGAGAAGAACAGCTGCAATGGCCATTTGGAGTGAGGCAGCTCAGCAAGGTGGAATTCCAAAATTTGGCTCCTCCCAAGGTCTCGGCCATGGTGTTTTCCGGCGATCCAGGCGGCTGGTCGGCAGGTATGGGTCACCCTCATGTTCAGGTGGGTCAGGGCTGGAGGTTTGTGCAGGCAATTGAGCTTTGCCATGTGTAAAGGGCTTGGATTAAAATGGCATGAGGGAGAGGCCATTTTGGCTTGATTTGGTCCAAGCCATGATTTTGGGTTAGGTTCACCTCACCATGGCTTATTTGGGCTGAGGGAGGATCATTTGCATCAGCTAGAAAGGGGTGGTGAAGTCCCCATCTAAAGTGATGTGGCTAATCATGGTTTAGTGTGTAACATGGAAGGGGTTAAAAAGCTTAATGAAGGTTTAAGAAAGGGGGCCGTCCTCTTGCTACTTTGGGTATGGTCACATGTCAAACATCCCATGGCTTCATATGGCTTGTACATGGCTTGTCTTTGGCTCACCTATGGCTTGGCAAGAGCTTGCTCAATTTCATAAAAAAGGATTTTGTGAATTTTGGCATTTTGATGGGGATTGTTATGAGGCTTGATTTGGAATTGTTTAATTGATAAATTAGGACTTTAGGAATGATTTTAGATTGAATGTTTGATGAGGGAAAGTGTCATGTGGGCTTTAGATTGATTTGGGCTTTTGAATTTGGTGGAAATGGGCTTTTAGGAAGGTTTAAGGGAGTGGTCCTTTTTTTTTAGCAATGGGCTTTTAGATAAAAAATTTTGCGAAGGTCCATGCCAAATAAATGTTGAATCTAGTTTAATTATGTGTCTTGAATGATTTGAAGCAAATTTGAGGTGGTTTGGAATTGAATTGGGTTGAATTTGGGTTCATTTGGTAAATGGGCCAATGTAGGTCAAATTGGGCTAATATGGGCCAATGTTGGGCTAAGGCTGAAATTAATGTAAAATTAATGTTGGGAAATGTTTATGTGAGTGTTTCAAAGAGGTTTCAACTTTGGTTCGGTTTTGGTTTTGGGGCTTAGGCTTATTTGGGTTAGGTTTGGGTTTAGGTCAAAATTAGGCTTTAAGGTCAAAAGTGAAATTGGATTCAAATGTCAATCAAATTGGACTTGGATTTGGTCTAGATTGATATTGTGGATATTAAATTGAAGTTTAGAATTGAATTGGACCAAAATTGGGGTCAATTGGGTAGATTTGGTTTGACATTGGGTTCACTTGGGTTAAGAATAGGCTAAATTGGGGGTTTTGGTAAAAGTGAGCTAAATTGACAAACTTGGCCCATGGTGTAGCTGAACAAAATGAAATTGGGAATATTTGGGATTTTATGGAATTTTCTAGGAATTTTCTGAATTTTTGGATTTTTTGGCTAAGAGGGGCATTTTGGGTATTTGGAGGGTATTGGGGGGTATTATTGGAATTTTTGGTATTTTTGGCTATGGATGATCAATTTGATTGGTGAGGAAATGTTCAAGGTTGATTTTGGGAAATTTTGGGTGATTTGGAAATTTTGGTGGATTTGGGCAATTTTAAGGGCTTTTGGTAGGTTTGATAGGTGTAGGGTCCCCGGGGCCAAAAATTGAAATTTTGGAAGAACGAAAATTGATCAAATATGAGTGGAATGGAATCACTTTGATTGATCCATGAAGCCATGTTAAGCCTATCTGAGCCATGAGAGGACTCATTTGAGGCATTCACTATGTTGTTCCTAACCCTTTTAACCAGGGGCTTAGGGGTTAAGGTCCATTCATATGAATTACCTACATGAGTCAAGGAGTCAAGTTAGGTATGGGTGTGGTTTTAGGATTTGGATGGTGTGTGTGAGAGTGTAGAGTGTGAGTGTAGTGAGTGTGTAAGTCAACCCTCACTGCACCAAGCCACCTGTGGTGGTCCTAAGGCCAAAGAGTCCTATAGGGAACTCATCCTTTAAACCTTCACTTTTGATCTCAACCCTCTAGGTGATTAGGGGTCTACAATCAAGCTTGTGGGGTTTGCAGGGAGGTAAGAAGTGGTTCAAATTTCTAAGGGATGGGTCCCAATTCTAGTCCTCTAAGATAGTCAAAGGAAAAGCCTAAGGCTAGATCCTAAGCACTAAAGAGGGAAGAGAAGACCTCATAAAAAATGAGGTCAACTAATGGACCCCCAATAGGTGTGGTGTGCTAACCAAGCACACAGCGCGTATTGGTGTTGACCGAAGAGACAAAAAAAACCAAAACAGATGTCCAAGTGACAAACTTAGGACGAAGTAGAAGAATTTCCGCTGGGGAGTATCGGTAAATCTCCAAGATCGAAGATTCCGTAACTCTCGCTGAGGAAAAGGAGGTGAATTTCGGATCACAAGATTTCAAGAGATTGGATCTTAGATTCATTTCATTTTTTTTATTTTATGTTTTAATTTTGAGTTTGAATTTTGATTTGAGTTTCAATTTTGATTTTATGCGGAAAAAGAGTAGGTCGGAGGCCTACCCGAATGCATTTGTATGCTGAGAAGGAAGCAGGACTGAACCTATTCCATATGCTGAGGAAGAATAGGACAAAGCCTATCCGAAATGTAAAGTGCTTTAATTTCAATTTCTTGCTGAGAGGATCAAATTTCGAGATTGCCGAGAAAGGAGTAGGACCGTGCCTATCCCGAGTGCCGAGAATCGCCGAGAAGGGAGTAGGGCGGAAGCCTATCCCGAATGCCGAGATTCGCCGAGAAGGGAGTAGGGTGGAAGCCTATCCCGAGTGCTGAGATGGGAGTAGGGCGGAAGCCTATCCCGAATGTTGAGATTGCTGAGATGGGAGTAAGGCGGAAGCCTATCCCGAATGCTGAGATGGGAGTAGGGCGGAAGCCTATCCCGAATGCTGAGATTGCTGAGATGGGAGTAGGGCGGAAGCCTATCCCGAATGCCGAGATTGCCGAGAAGGGAGTAGGCGGAAGCCTATCCCGAATGTTGAGATTGCCGAGATGGGAGTAGGCGGAAGCCTATCCCGAATGCCGAGATGGGAGTAGGGCGGAAGCCTATCGCGAATGCCGAGATCGTCGAGATGGGAGCAGGGCGGAAGCCTATCCCGAATGCCGAGATCGCCGAGAAGGGAGTAGGCGGAAGCCTATCTCGAGTGCCGAGATTGCCGAGATGGGAGTAGGGCGGAAGCCTATCCCAAATGCCGAGATTGCCGAGAAGGGAGCAGGGCGGAAGCCTCATCCCGAGTCGCCGAGATGGGAGCAGGACGGAAGCCTATCCCGAATACCGAGATCGCCGAGATGGGAGTAGGGCGGAAGCCTATCCCGAATGCTGAGATTGCTGAGATGGGAGTAGGGCGGAAGCCTATCCCGAATGCTGAGATGGGAGTAGGACGGAAGCCTATCCCGAATGCTGAGATTTAGTTTATGCAGTGGTTGTGAAAGATTTTGTTGATACTTGATTTATGCTGTGACTATGAAGAATTTTTCTGAGATTTGGATTATGCTGAGATCGAAATGAGATATGAAAGTGTTCCATATCCCATGGGAATCAATCAAAGTCTGATTACTTGGCGAAGGGTACGAACCCATGCCATCCGAATCAAATTGAAAATTCCTCGTGATTCTGAAATCATCCCGAGAGAGGGTTTCAAAGGAGGTCTGGAATAGATTTTGATTTTAAGAAGGATTGGGGGATTTGAAAAGATGGACTTAAACTAGAATTCAATTTGAGCTTTAGATTTGTTTTGTTTGTTCTTTAACTATCCCATTTTTTCTTTGTTTATTTGATGTTCATGTGGATTTGAAATTCTTTTTAATGTTTGGATTTTTATGGAAGAGAGTTCTTATTTATTTTTCTTTTCTTTTCTGTTCTTTGTTCGAAGTTCATTTAACTTTAATGGCTTTTCCCAGTCAATTTGCACAGAAAGAGGTGAAGGCAAAATGTGACATGGTCACTTTCATTCCAATCTTGTTGAAGATACGTCATACAACTTGATCTGAAACATTTCTCATACAATCCATGACTCAAAACGGACTATGTATGATTCTTGTTGATCCATCCAAAAAGTATCTGTTAAATCCATGTCTGAATAATGAGATACACGGTCAATAACATCACCTTCCAAGCCATCCTCGCGGTGAATGCCGCATGGATGTACAATGGAGGTGTGCTATTTCCCGTGTAACTCACAGCTTCGTAGGGCCGAGATTCTCCAATTCTGGATCTGGCTGGAAGTGGTATGGTGCCTTTCTGTCGTCCATCCTTCTAAAAGTGACGGAGATCCGCTCCACTGGTACTCCCGGTATACAATGCTTTGCGACGTCTACTCCATTTCCTTGTAATATCATGACGGAACCTACCGGAAGTGGTATCTCCACCGACCCTCGGAACTTACCCGAGCCTGCTATCCGGAGGTCAGATCCGAACATGATATTTCATTGGTTGACGAACGAAACTGTGCAAAAAGGTCTGACAAAGTCATGGTGGTCTATGTGTGGAGGTATGCAGTCGCCCTCTTGATAAATATTGATGATGCAACTGTTGGGTATGCAATCACCGCGTACCCTCCACGTTATCATTCTTTTCACCATTCTTTTAATTATCCTTGGCATCAGATCCACCTCACCGTGATGGAGTATCCCTGGTGGGTTTCCTTTTCTGTCTTCTCGCGAAGTTATAGCAACATCCGCATTGTATTGTGACTCTTCCTTTCCCCGACATCCATTTCCGGGGTTCCGAATAAGTCTTTTCTCTCGCACGGCCTCGCTCGACCCATCTTCCGAAGTTCTAGAATGCAATCTACAATCTGCCGTTGCTCGTACTCCGAGAATACACCCGTGTGTAACTCGAGGCCTTCCAAAATGTTGATTCTTCTCGCCTCTAATCCTTTCAAAGTATTCGAAAGTCTTCTTCTCAACATTTTGCATTCTTTCTAGTTCATATTCGGGATGATCCGCAAGTGACGAGGCCTAGTAACGTATCGTGGGATGTATGGCTCAATCCCGTCACGTTCTCCCGCATACCTCGGCTCCTCAGGGATTGTCTCTATCGGGACATCCTCCGGGTTGCTTCTGCAACAAGGTTCTTCAGATATGGTATCTCTGTCCGGCGTCGAGGCACTGATTCTATCTCTGTTCTTCTTGGCAATTTTTCGATCTGTTCTGATTCTCTCGGCGTTGACTTTCTTCTTTCTGGTTCCTAACGAACCGGTATCTTTGAAATGTGTGTGTCTGCGAAGGTGGTTGTTTCCTCGTGTTGATCTGTTGCAAGTTTAGTCAACATCTTGCGGATACGGCGATTTTTATTCCTTCTTTGAGTAGCAGTGAGCGTAGCTCTCCTCACTTCTTGAATTTCTGCGGGCGCGGCGCTGACGAGCCTGCCCTCTGTTGTGGCAATTACTGACTTGATTTTCTGGTTTTCTTTGTGTTTTTGTCTTTCTTTTCTTGTTGTTGGATTGGCGGCTTGGGCCACCCATCTTCATTACTGTCTGGCTATGAAGCTCTTCTCGGTCCACTGGGACCCAGTCATTTTCTTCATACTGTAGGCTGGCTGGTATGAAGTCGAATCAATTTCTATCACTCGCTCCATCCTTCACCCTCTTTTCATCGAGTGCGAGACTCACGCCATTTTTAAAGTTTAGGACCAACCGCCCGTTCGACATTTCCCTGCGAAGAAAACAAGGAAAGGATCAGGGGCTGTACTAAGAACAAGAACATTAAGAAAGTATTTACCACTGAAGATTCTTATTCACTTATTCCAATTTTAATTTTTAAAGGAAAGCAGGAAAAGATAAAGAAAGATCAGGAAAAAGATTTGATTTGAAAGGAAGGGTAAAACTTTATTATTATGATTTCACATATTTTATTTTTAGCACATATTTTATTTTATCCATTTTTATGTTTTTGGGTTCGGACCCAGTCACAAAGTGATTGCTTCACCCGTGTTTCTAGGGATAAGACTCTATTTTAGAGGCTACCCTTCGAAACATCAGGTTGTGTAATATTTTTTCAAATATCATCCATTGATTGGAAGCATTTGTCGTTCTCCTTGGCAATTCACAAGTTGGTAGGAGCCTCCTGAGTAGACTGCCTCGACCACAAACGGCCCTTCCCAAGTCGGTTCAAATTTGCCTCCTATCTTGAGATGTGCAAGAATAGGTCTTCTGAGAACAAGAACTAAGTCACCAAATTTGAAAGTTCTTGGGCAGACCAGTTTATCATGGGCCAGGATCATCTTAGCTTGGTACAGTTCTAAATTTTGCTGAGCTGCAAGTCTCTTTTCTTCCAAGTTTTCCAGTTCTTCCAGTCTTAATCTGGCATTTTCTTCTGTAGTAATTTTATTTGCAACTGCAACCCTGAGTGATGGAAGCTGGACTTCCAATGGTAACACTGCCTCGGACCCGTATACTAAAGCATAAGGCGTAGACTGAGTAGAGTCCTGAAAGTCGTCCTGTAGGCCCATAAGGCTTCTAACAACTTCTCGTGCCAATTTCTCTTGTTGTCATCCAAAGTTTTCTTTAAAATTTGAACGAGAGTTTTATTAAAAGCCTCGGCTAAGCCGTTTGCTCTTGGATAGTAGATTGTTGAGTATCGCCAATCGATTCCATGTCTTCTGACAAAATTGTTGATTTTCATGCTTCTGAATGCGGACACATTATCTGAAATGATTCTGCGCGGTACTCCGAAATGGTAGACGACTTGATTTTTGAAAAACTGTAGCACGTGGTGTGCCTTTACTTATCTGAGTGGAACTACTTCTGCCCATTTAGAAAAGTAGTCACGAAGCCGCAAGGATGAAGCGATGTCCTCTTGAAGAAGGTGGTTCTATCGGACCCACTATATCTGTGCCCCAACACTCAAATGGCCACGACGAAATTTTTGGATGTAGCACATTCCGAGGTTAGTGTAGAACCACTCCGTGCACTTGGCACTGGTGACAACTTTTGGCAATCTTCATGCAATCGGTCATCATTGAGGGCCAGTAGTACCCTAGTCATTTAATTTTCATTTTCATTTTCGGACCCGATCGATGAGCGCCACAAAGTCCCGAATGCACTTCTTTGACAATTTCACGAGCCTCGGACCCGTTCAGGCATCTTAACCACATTTGATCAAAAGACCTTCTGTATAATGTACTGTTTATTAATGCGTAAGACAGAGCTCTTTTCTTCCTATTGCACTGAAATACATCAAATTCAAACTCTTGGGTCGAGGATTTTACATCCAAGACTGCACTGCTTTAGGATTTTCTTCCCTATCGCACCTGAAATACATCAAATTCAAACTCTTGGGTCGAGGATTTTACATCCAAGACCGCATCGCTCTAGGATTCTCTTCCTATTGCCACCGAAATACATCAAATTCAAACTCTTGGGTCGAGGATTTTACATCCAAGACTGCACTCGCTTTAGGATTTTCTTCCTACCGCACTGAAATACATCGATTCAAACCTTTGGGTCGAGGATTTTACATCCAAGACTCGCACTGCTTCTAGGATTCTCTTCCTTTTGCACTCGAAATACATCAATTCAAACCTTTGGGTCGAGGATTTTACATCCAAGATCGTGACCGCTTTAGGATTCTCTTCTATCGCACCTGAAATACATCAAATTCGAACTCTTGGGTTGAGGATTTTACATCCAAGACCGCACCGTTTAGGATTTTCTTCCTACCTGCACCGAAATACATCAAATTCAAACCTTTGGGTCGAGGATTTTACATCCAAGACTGCACTGCTTTAGGATTCTTTTCCTATTGCACTGAAATACATCAAATTCAAACTCCTGAGGTCGAGGATTTTTTACATCCGAGACTGCACTGCTTTAGGATTCTTCCCCTATTGCACTGAAATACATCAAATCAAACTCTTGAGGTTAAGGATTTTACATCCAATACCACATTATTCTGAGGTCTTTCCTCATTGCAATGATCCAATCCAATCGATTCGATCTTCTTTTGGGGTTGAAGATGTTACATCTAAAACTTCAAAATTCCAATTTTCATTTCAAATCAAATCCTTCAAATTAATCTTGACAAACTTCAATCTAAATTAAAACTCCAAATTGAAATCTAAACTCACGCATCGTGACTTGAACATGAAACAAAATAAAATCTAAATCGAAATTCTCCCAAATCATGTGATTTGGATTTTACCTCCTTTTCCTTTCCCCAGCCGAGAGTTCAAGAATCTCCAGCTTCGTAGATATACTCGACACTCCTCGACGGAAGCTCTTCTACTTTGTCCTAAGTTTGTTACTCGGACATTTGTGTTGGTTTTGTTGATCGCTTCGGTCAACACCAATACGCGCGGTGTGCTCCGTCACTCACCACACCTATCGGAGTCCATTTGTCGACCTCATTTTTGATGAGGTCTTCTCTCTTCTCTTTAGTACTTAGGATCTAGCCTTAGGCTTTTCCTTTCGACTATCTTAGAGGACTAGAATTGGGACCCACCTTTTAGAAATTCAAACCACTTCTTAACTCCCCGCAAACTCCACAAACTCGACTATAGACCCCTAATCACCTAGAGGGTTGAAATCAAATGTGGAAGTTTAAAGGATGAGTTCCTATAAGACTCTTCGGCCTTAGGATCCGCCTCGGGTGGCCCTGGTCCGGTGAAGGGTCGACTTGCACATGCACTACACTTCCTCACACACCTCCTAAAACCACACCCATACCTAACTTGACTTCCCGACTCATGTAGGTGATTCACATGGATGGTCCTTAACCCCTAAGCCCTCGCCAAGAGGGTTAGGAACAACATAGCGAGTGCCTCAAATGAGTCCCTTCATGGCTCATGTGGGCTTGATATGGCTTCATGGCTCAACAAAAATGATTTCATTTCACTTACATCCACCCAATCTTCAATTTTCCAAATTTTCAATTTTTGACCCCTGGGACCCTACACCCACCTAACCCTACCAAATGCCCTCGAAACTACCCAAATTTCTCAAAAATTTCCAAATTACCCAAAATTCCTCAAAACCATTCCTAAACACTTCCACATCACTCAAATTGACCATTCCTAGCCAAAAATACCAAAAATTCCAAGAATACCCTCCCAATACCCTCCAAATACCCAAAATACCCCTTTCGACCCAAAAATCCAAAAATTCAGAAAATTCCCAGAAAATTCCAGAAAATCCCAAATATTCCCAATTTCATTTTGTTCAACTACACCATGGGCCAATTTTGTCAATTTATCCCACTTTTGTCAAAACCCCCAATTTGACCCATTTTAACCCAAAGTAAACCCAATGTCAAACCAAACCTACCCAATTGACCCAAATTCTGGTCCAATTCAATTCTAAACTTCAATTCAACATCCTCAACACCAATCTAGACCAAATACAAGCCCAATTTGATTGACATTTGAATCCAATTTCACTTTTGGCCTTAAAGCCCAATTTGGACCTATGACCCAAACCTAACCCAAACTCACCCAATTCAACTCCAATTAATCCCAAATCTTTTCTAAACCTCCCTTGACATCCCCATGAACAAAGCACTAACATGATTTGCCCAAAACTTTGATCCAAACCCCACTCAAATTCAACCCAAAGCTAAAAAGCCCAATTTTCGACCTAAACCTAAACCTAGCCCAAATGAGCCCAAACCCCAAAACCAAAACCCAACCAAAGTTGAAACCTCTTTGAAACACTCCCATAAACATTTCCCAACATTAATTTTACATCAATTTCAACCCTAGCCCAACATTGGCCCAAGTTAGCCCAATTTGACCTACATTGGCCCATTTACCAAAGAAACCCAAATTCAACCCAAATCAAACCCAAATCACTTCAAACTTGTCTCAAATCACTCATGACACATCCTTAAACTAAACCCAACATTTATTTGGCATGGCCCTTTGCAAAATTTTCATCTAAAAGCCCACTTCTAAAGGACATTCAAAAGCCCATTCCAAACCAAACTCAAAAGCCCAAGCCCATCCTAAAGCCCACATTACAATCTCATCTCATCCTCACTTAATTAAAATCATTCCTAAGTCCTAAATCAGCAATCAAATCTTTCTAAACAAAGCCATATGACAAACCATCCAAATTTTACACCAAATGTCCAAAATTCTTAAAACCCATTTCCATGAAATTGACTAAACTTTTCCCTAAGCCAAAGGTGAGCCATGAAGCCATTCTTAAGCCACATGAAAGCCATGCGAGTTGTCGACATGTGACCTTACCACATTGGGAAAAAAGAGGAGGTCCTTTAAGCACTTCCTAAAAGCCATTAACCTTACTTATGATTCCCCTTAACCCAAATTTAATCTAAATATTCTTGGATGGAGACTTCTCCACTTAAGACCAGCCGACCCAACTGATTCATCCAGCCCAAAACCAGATCATGGGGAGGTGAACCAAGCCCAAAATCATGGGTTGACCAAATTGAAGCAAAAATGACCCCTTCCCCATTCCATTTTGATTCCACCACTTTACACATGGCAGCCACCAATTGCCTTCACAAACATCAAGCCCTGACCCACCTGACCCTGAGGGTGACCCATGCCTGCCGGCCGCCCACCCTGGCCGCCGGAAAACACCATGGCCGAAACCTCGGGAGGAGCCAAACTTTGGAATTCTCCCTTGCCGAGCCGCCCCATGCCTAGTGGTCACCATGGTCGTTCTTCTCCTCACCGAGAGCAGTCGATCCCAAGCCCTAACTCCCCCGGGAGGCCCTCCGACCATGCCTATTTAAACACCACCCCCTCTCGGCCATGAGAGGAGAGTTGCACAAACCTTGCCAAAACTCGCCAAAATTGTTCCGTACCCCTCCTCATACACGCGAGCACTTGATCCCCAAGTGAGATCCCCCTGCCATTTCTTCTCTCGCGAGCTCAATTTCGTAGTCGAAATCCAAGCCCAAAACCAGGACACTTCCCCACGGTGAACCAATCCCCAAATCGATTGGTCCTACACCTTCACTGCGACCGAGGGAAGGTGTCCACCAGCAAAGCCCCATCTCCGGGCCACCCAGTTGCTCCGGACTCCAAGCTTTGTGATCACTCGTGGTCGAAGTTCAACCTAGCACAATTCACTGGACCGAGAGACTTCATCCGGAGCTTGCCGAGATCCAATCGAAGGTGCAACAACTCTCGGATCGAAGCTTCACTTCTCCGAGCAAAGGTATGAGCTAATTCTTCATCCCGAGCTTCGGAGATTCTCCATTTCAAATGCCTTAATTTCAATGCATGTTTACCGTATGGATGTGTTCGTCTCTTCAAGACGAATCCATGGAGCATAAGAACACGAAAATCCATTGAGAATCGAGTGAGTTCTTAGTGGTTGAGTGTGGACGGTCACGGGATCACACCGGCTCATGGACGATGAACGGATGCCGTCCATTTAATACACGCGCGGACGGACGGCTCGGATGGCGTCGGACCAGGAGACGGTACGAGAACCGCGGGGCCCGGGTTGCCGACTCGGATGGCGGCGTCGAATGGGAGCGCGCCACGCGGCACTTCGGAGCCGCCGAGGTCGACGCGGCGCCGCGTGGATAAGTAGATAAATAGGAATATTTTCTATTTATTTAATTCCCGTAACTTTAAAAATCCATATCTTTGTGTAGAAAAATCACAAAAATAAAGTAAAAATACCCCCTTGCTCAGTGGAACGAGAGGAGAATAATGTGGAAAAGAAATTAATTAATTTTGTCCAAGTATTTTATTTTTAATTAATTATTTACTCCCGCATTGTTTTAATTCTCCATGCATGTATACAATTCACCATGGCATGAGACCATAGGAGCTTTTGAAGCCTCCGAACTTAGGGACATTCCCCGAATTTTCCAAGGTCGAGGCCATCTCCGTGAAAAGTTATTGATTTTTCAAATGCATGTTGCTGATTTAAGTATTTTAATTTCAAAAATTAGCATGTTGTGAAATAAATTCTAGGAAAATTTGGTGATGTTCCTTATGACCAGAGAACCCTAGGAAAAATAGGATTTGAGTTAATTCACTTAGATTAACCCTAATCGGCTTAAACACCCAAAATAGACCCCTAATTAATTAGAGTTAACCATAGATCAAATTGACTTGAAATCAATTCTCCACTGACCTTTAGGGTCAGAGGAACCCATCATAAAAATTTGATGTCAATTGGACTTGGTTAGCCCCACTAATTGGGTTGATTAAGCCACTTAGCCATTTTAAACTTTAAAAATTCATAACTTTCAAAATGTCTTTCAAAAATTCACCAAATTGGTTTTGGAGTCTCTCTGATATCAGGGGAGTTTAAGAAAATTAAAATTTCAATTTTCTAAAAAAGTTGATTTTTAATATTATTTTAATATTTTTAATAATTAAAAAATAATAAAAATCACAAAAATAATAAAATTCACCAAAATGTCATATTTTGAATTTTAATCACTTAGGAACAAGTCCCATGTTTTTCCTAGGTCTATTTAGTGAGATATTAATTTTTTAAAAAGCTCTAGGGTAATTTTAAAATTAAAAAATATATTTTCTAGCATTTTCACCAAAATAATTATAATAAATCAAAGAAAAATCAGAAAATTGCAAAGTTTGGTTCTCTGGAATCCTTGATATCAGAGAGAATTTTAAAAATTATAAAACTTATTTTTCAACATTTATTTTATTTTTAAATTAATTAATACTCCAGAATTTAAAATAATTCTAATAAATAAAATATAATTCAAAAAATTACAAAATTTGGTCCAAGTGGTCCTCTGGTCATTAGGAATGTCCCCTAATTTTCTTAAGGACAGAAACTTTCCCTTGGTCATATTATTGAATTTTCCTTGGAAATTTCTATTTTCTACAAAAAATAATTATATAAATAAATTAAATACAGAAAAATCACATTTTCTCCTCTCATGTCTTCATTGACACATAAGTGAAGTCACATAAAAATTTCAAGTTCATTTGAGTTCAATTTAGTGAGTTATGAAACTATTAGAGCTTAAAGGGCAAAATGGTAATTAAAATTTTAACCCTTAATTAAAACTTTAGGTTTAATAAAAATTAACAAGTAAAATATTTTGATCCTAATCTGATTTGGATGATTGAAATTTAAATAATTAAAGGGTAGAAACCCATTAAATAATTTAAAATGATTAAACTTTAATCAAATAATTAATTGAATTTGGAAGAATAATAAATTTGGAATTATTAAAATAAGGGATATTATTAGGAAGAGATTTATTCTTTAATTTAAAAATCCCTAAATTAATCATCTCATTAATATTCAACTCTTAATTAAAATGATAACTCAAATTTAAAATATTAAAAGACTTAATCATTAAACTAAAATTAAATCATTAAACTCTTTCAAAATTTCAATTAAATAAAATTAAATTAAATTAAAAATTAAATTAAATTAAGTAAATTAAATTAAAATTAAAATAAATTAAATTAAGATTAAAAGTTGAATTAAATTAAGTTAAATTAAATAAAATTAAATAAATAAATTAAATTAAATTAATTAAATTAAATTAAATTAAAATTAAATTAAATTAAATTAAATTAAATTAAATTAAATTAAGAAATTAAATCAAATAAATTAAATTGAATTAAATTAAATCAAATCAAATTAAATTAAATAAATTAAATTAAATTAAATTAAATTAAATTAAATTAAGTTAAATTAAATAACCTTACTTAAGACATGAAGAAATAAATCTAAAATAACTTGAACACTATTCCAAACTTAAATCATTAATTTGAACTTAAATTTGAATCACAAATCATTAAACATCATTTTGCCTTTAGGAGCTTTAGTTATCATAACTCCTAAATAGAACATTAAAATGAAATGTTACTTCACTTATAGGACATTCAAATGTCCTAGTTCACCGAGCAAGTTAACAAAACTTGAAAACCTCGGACGATCGATTCATTTACACAATTAAATTCATTTGGACTTGAAACAATCCTAGAAATATTGAAAAGATGTTTAAGATTCTTCTTAAGCACTTCCTCAATATGATAGGATATTTACAAGAACAATCGAACTTAATTGTTCTTTGATGAAGAAAATCGTCTTCAAACTAAAAACACAAAGAACCTAGACGTCATAGGAAATGACTAGCTATAGGATTAGGAACTTGGTAGAAAACCATAAACCTTTCCCTTAGCTTTACCTAGGAACTTGCTTAAATATTCTAACCGTGTTTTAAGTGCAGCTTGGGATGACGGGAAGACCCTCCAGAGTACGCTTTTATTTTATTGCGATTTACTTTACTGGCAATTTATTTAATCGCATCGCACTTATTTTTCTTGCATGATAAACAACGAGTTGCATGAAAACCTACACCTTTAGGACATAAACCAAAACCGAAACCCAAAATTAAAATAAAAGACACTACAAGATAAAATTCACCTCCACAATATTTCAAAATATAAGACAACTCAAAATTTAATCACAAACGAACACAAAACTACAACTACAACTAAATTAAAACGTCTCATTGAATGATCGGGAATACCTCGGATGATGTAACCCACGTGTTGCTAACGGGATTTCCCACGGTCTAAATGAAAGTGCGGAACTCATTTAGTTGAGTTTAGCAAATTCATCCGGACTAAGTGAATTCGATGAAAATAACGGTGCCGGGATGACGGAACCGGTGGGATCTTAATCGGTTCTGTTTAATCAACTTTAAGATCTGTTTTAATTAAAACACAAAAAACACTTGGAAATTAAGACTTCTCTAAACCAGAACACTTCTCTCATCTCTTGATTTATGATTTCTAAAACTAAACCTCTGCAACAACGAGGAGCTCGGAGCATGACGTGGGCGGCACGGCCATCGTCGTCAGCAAAACTATGAATCGACATCGACAAAACTATTCTTTAGAATTAAACAACAAAGCCATAGGACTTCGAGGTAGTTCGCCTAGTGCGACATAAATCCTCAACTCTTCGTTAGGCATTTGCATCTGCATAATATAAGCCCTAACTCGGCTTTAGGATTCCGAGGTAGTCGTCCGATACGACATAAATCCTCATACCTTTCGAGTTATTTGTATGATCAGTGATTATGTAAATGTAATTCCTAATTAATTAAAATTGGCGAGATTGAAACATTAAATAAACATTCGACTTTCTAAATCCAAGCCAAACAATAGGATAGTCGGGAAGTTGTCGAAGTTCACTTCGAATCCATAATTTCTCCTACTTCTCTTCCTTTGAACTCCCAAAATAAAATGTTCCAAATTTGATCCATTCCCTATTGAAATTTCCAAAATTCAATTCTTTGAAAACTTAAACTTTGAAATTCTTGAAAGCAGAATTATTGATTATTATCGAGAGTTTTCTTAGGTGATTCCCGTCACTTAAGATGTAATTAACTATAGGGGCTTGCCCTTATAGGGAATTTTAAAGAACCTGAGTAATATAAACCCTGTTTAATATTTTCATATTAAGCGAGGAATTTGTCGGCTTATAAAATTGGTTCGCGAGACCAAACGGATGTCACAAATCTTCTAGTTTATTTAATCGAGCCTCATTATCGAGCGAGTGTATATATCCTTAGGGATAGATACACGGTTTGTGGTGCGGTGCTCGTTTATATAAACTATTCGGGATGTGAGATCGGTTTGATTTCATATCTTAAAATCTTCAAATTTAAAATTATTTTCAAAATCAAATACTACTTATTTCAAATTATTTATTTAAATTAAATTAAAAATTCGCCGACAACTACGTTAGGCGACCCCTTTTAAAATATCACACAACCTAAAAATAAGTCGACAATTTACAGCGACTCAGCTGAGGACTAATTCCTCTCTCCATTTTAATCGAATAGTTTCGCTTTCACAAATCGGTAGTGAGTCCATGCCCTCAGTGGACCAAACTACTATTCTTTCCGTTGACTTACCCCGCTCATTTACGTGCTTGAGCGAGTATAGTCGACTCCTTTTGATTACGGAGCCTTTGTTTAGACACCCCTAAACGAGAGAGGTTCCGGAATCCTCCCACCTCCCTAAAGAGGCGAGGTAGACCCCCGATAGGTGTGTTAGAATAGGAGCGATCTATTCATGTGATTTCGAATGTGAATTCGACCTCCTCTAAATCTCGGAGCTGGGTCAGATACTTCATTCCTCTTTAGGTTTGACTTGTTGTAACATGTCGAGCGAAATTCCGCTCTAAAAACCTTCCGATAAACTCTAAACAAAATAAAATTTTGTTAAAATTTCAATTCAAAATAAAATTCTCAAAACCCATTGAATACACAATAATAAAACAAAATGCAAAATTTTGAGATAAAAAAATTCACATGACTAAATTTTAAAGGATGCCCAGTTTACAAGACAAATGCGTTAACTTGAGTATTACCGCTGAAATTACAAGGCAAAGGATGTCACTGATTTCTGAATGTTCTTCAAACGACGATCTACACATCCATCAGAACGGCGTCTGCGACGAAGTTGCCAACGAGTTTAAATGCCATGGATTGACAAATAAAAGGATAAGAGAAGGATAATGGGTAGTGGGTCCCGACCCTCCCACCACAAAACGATCAAAGCAACTCGATGATGGGTCGTGGGTCCCAACCCTCCCACCACGGCAAAAATAAAAATAATATGCTCGAGGACCTTCGAAGTTCGGCGGAAAGACAATCGAGAGTGAAAGACGATGAAACTTCGACATTTTAATTAGAATATGACTTCATGAAAGAATGAAATTAGTGTCCTAATAATCGAGTCCTTCACTTTAAGGAATTCGGATACGGGTCCTAAGTGGGTTTTGAAATGAAATAGTGTGCTTGAAATACGAGTAATTGATCCGGGATATCAAGAGTCTTTTAATTTTCCGCCATGTGGCTGGGTCCGGACTTTCGAATAAGTTATAATATCCCAGGATTCATGTTAAGAAACATTTTGGAATTATTAATTAGGGGAGTTTCGACATTCAAAATCTTTAATAGAAATATGTCTTACCAGATACAGTAATTCTCAGAAAACAAAAGGAGTAAAAAGAAAAAAAAAAGTGTTCCTGAGGAGAAGCTTGAGGTGAGCACAAAATCAAAAATTGGTGTCTCAATCAAGACATTCAAAATCTTTAACATGTGCTCCACCAGATATAGTAATCCTCAATAAAAAAAAAGAGAGCAAAAAGCTCAATAAAAAAAAAAGAAAAGAAAAAAAAAATGAAAAAGGAAAATTATGCTCCCTGAGAAGAAGCTTGAGGCAAGCACATAATCAAAAATTGGTGTCTTAATCCTCCCCTGATTAATAAAACTTGAAAGACAACCTTAAGAAGTTTCCTCCGATATTATGCTTTGAAAAGAGTCAAGTGATTATATGCCTTTTGGTCGGTCATTAATTGGCTCAGAAATATCTTTGGACGGTGAAAAATATTTTGATCACATGACCAGAAATTTTGGGATACGCTTAGGCCCGAAAAGAAAGAATTAAAGAAACGACGATGTTATTAGCAATTAATAGGAATTCGACCCTGAGGTCGTGTCTTTCAGCACCCAACAATTACAACTTCAATGTCAATTCGAAGAATGTCAGAAAGATCTCTAGAATGCAATTCCAACTTCAACTCGAAGAATGTACGAAAGATTTCTCGGATACAACTCCAACTTCGACTCGAAAAACGCCGAAATACTTCTCGAGTCGACTTGACAACCTTTACGGAATGCGCAACGGATCGAATGACGACTGCTACGAACAAAGCTACGGAGTTGCAGCCTCCTAAACTGCAACATACTTAGAGATAACACATCTTTATAGGTGCTTGAAAGAATATAAATTCCGATAGCAACTTAAAGAGTGAGTTATTATCTACAGTTGATTTCAATCAGTTGATGATACCCTCAGAAGTACTGTGCATCGTAATGTTTCAGAGACAAATTCTTGTCCTACGAAGCAACGATGTCGCACTTGTCTAAGCTGGGTCCAGAATCTTAAAACAAATGAAACTAAATAAAACTCGCATCGAACAAAATAAAAGTCGACATGTAAACAAAACAAAAGAACTACGCACCTTGTGAATTTTCAAAAATCTGCTGCATGAGCATTTCGATAAAATTCGGCATTTACATGAACTTCTACAAATATTCTCCGCACTTTACAATATGTTTTCACGATCTACGCATTCATAAATCTCGGCGAATATGTTCGGTCTCGCATTCATAAAACTCGCATTCCCAGAATATCGGCAAAATCTTTCTCGAATCTCGGCATAAGCCAAATCTCGGTCAAATTTCAAATTTCAAATTCGATCTTTCCGGATCTCACATCGAACCTCAATCGAATTCAAACTTTTGGGTCGAGGATTTTACATCCAAGCTGCCTTTGCTTTAGGATTCTTTCCCTATTGCCTCTGAAATACATCAAATTCAAACTCTTGGGTCGAGGATTTTACATCCAAGGCTGCCTTTGCTCTAGGATTCTCTTCTATTGCCTTTGAAATACATCAAATTCGAACTCTTGGGTCGAGGATTTTACATCAAGTACCTTTGCTTTAGGATTTTCTTCCTGCGCAGCTGAAATACATCAAATTCGAACTCTTGGGTCGAGGATTTTACATCCAAGTACCTTTGCTCTAGGATTCTCTTCCTATTGCATTGAAATACATCAAATTCGAACTCTTGGGTCGAGGATTTTACATCCAAGGCTGCCTTTGCTTAGGATTTTCTTCCTATTGCCTTTGAAATACATCAATTCGAACCTTTGGGTCGAGGATTTTACATCCAAGCTGCCTTTGCTCTAGGATTCTCTTCCTTTTGCACTTGAAATACATCGATTCGAACCTTTGGGTCGAGGATTTTACATCCAAGCACTGCTTGCTTTAGGATTCTCTTCTGTTGCCTTTGAAATACATCGAATTCGAACTCTTGGGTCGAGGATTTTACATCCGAGATTGCCTTGCTTTAGGATTTTCTTCCTATTGCACTTGAAATACATCAAATTCAAACCTTTGGGTCGAGGATTTTACATCCAAGGCTGCACTGCTTTAGGATTCTTTTCTCTTGCACTTGAAATACATCAAATTCGAACTCTCGAGGTCGAGGATTTTTACATCCGAGGCTCAGCATTGCTTTTAGGATTCTTCCCTATTGCATGTGAAATACATCAAATCGAACTCTTGAGGTTAAGGATTTTACATCCAATACCGCATTACTACGAGGTCTTTCCTCATTGCAATGATCCGATCCAATCGATTCGATCTTCTTTTGGGGTTGAAGATGTTACATCTAAAACTTCGAAATTCGATTTTCATTTCAAATCAAATCCCTTCAAATTAATCTTGACAAACTTCAATCTAAATTAAAACTCCAAATTGAAATCTAAACTCACGCATCGTGACTTGAACATGAAACAAAATAAAATCTAAATCGAAATTCTCCCAAATCATGTGATTTGGATTTTACCTCCTTTTCCTTTCCCCAGCGAGAGTTCAAGAATCTCCAGTTTCAGAGATATACTTGACACTCCCCAGCGGAAGCTCTTCTACTTTGTCCTAAGTTTGTTACTTGGACATTTGTGTTGGTTTTGTTGATCGCTTCGGTCGGCACCGATACGCGCGGTGTGCTCCGTCGGCTCACCACACTATTGAGAGTCCATTTGTTGACCTCATTTTTGATGAGGTCTTCTCTTCTTCTCTTTAGTACTTAGGATCTAGCCTTAGGCTTTTCCTTTGACTATCTTAGAGGACTAGAATTGGGACCCACCTTTTAGAAATTCAAACCACTTCTTAACTCCCTGCAAACTCCACAAACTTGACTATAGACCCCTAATCACTGAGGGTTGAAATCGAATGTGGAAGTTTAAAGGATGAGTTCTTATAGGACTCTTTGGCACTTAGGACTGCCTACAGGTGGCACAGTGCAGTGAAGGGTTGACTTGCACACATGCACACTACACTTTCACACACCTCCTAAAACCACACCCATACCTAGCTTGACTTCTCGACTCATGTAGGTGATTCACATGGATGGTCCTTAACCACTAAGCCCTTGGCTAAGAGGGTTAGGAACAACATAGTGAGTGCCTCGAATGAGTCCTTCATGGCTCATGTGGGCTTGATATGGCTTCATGGCTCAACAAAAATGATTTCATTTCACTTACATCCACCCGATCTTGATTTTCCAAATTTTCGATTTTTGACCCACGGGACCCTACACCACTGACCTACAAAATGCCTGCGAAAGCTACCCGAATTTCTCGAAAATTTCCAAATTACCCAAAATTCCTCAAAACCATTCCTAAACACTTCCACATCACTCAAATTGACCATTCCTAGCCAAAAATACCAAAAATTCCAAGAATACCCTCCCAATACCCTCCGAATACCCAAAATACCCCTTTTGACCCAAAAATCCAAAAATTCAGAAAATTCCCAGAAAATTCCAGAAAATCCCAAATATTCCCAATTTCATTTTGTTCAACTACACCATGGGCCAATTTTGTCAATTTATCCCACTTTTGTCAAAACCCCAATTTGACCATTTTAACCCAAAGTAAACCCGATGTCAAACCAAACCTACCCAATTGACCCAAATTCTGGTCCAATTCAATTCTAAACTTCAATTCAACATCCCCAACACCAATCTAGACCAAATACAAGCCCAATTTGATTGACATTTGAATCGATTTCACTTTTGGCCTTAAAGCCGATTTGGACCTATGACCCGAACCTAACCCAAACTCACCCGATTCAACTCAATTAATCCCAAATCTTTTCTAAACCTTCCTTGACATCCCCATGAACAAAGCACTAACATGATTTGCCCAAAACTTTGATCCAAACCCACTCAAATTCAACCCAAAGCTAAAAAGCCCAATTTTGACCTAAACCTAAACCTAGCCCAAATGAGCCCGAACCCCAAAACCAAAACCCAACCAAAGTTGAAACCTCTTTGAAACACTCCCATAAACATTTCCCAACATTAATTTTACATCAATTTCAACCCTAGCCCAACATTGGCCCAAGTTAGCCCAATTTGACCTACATTGGCCCATTTACAAGAAACCCAATTCGACCCAAATCGAACCCAAATCACTTCAAACTTGTCTCAAATCACTCATGACACATCCTTAAACTAAACCCAACATTTATTTGGCATGGCCCTTTGCAAAATTTTCATCTAAAAGCCCACTTCTAAAGGACATTCAAAAGCCCATTCCAGACCAAACTCAAAAGCCCGAAGCGCATCCTAAAGCCCGCATTACAATCTCATCTCATCCTCGCTCAATTAAAATCATTCCTAAGTCCTAAATCAGCAATCAAATCTTTCTAAACAAAGCCATATGACAAACCATCCAAATTTTACACCAAATGTCCAAAATTCTTAAAACCCATTTCCATGAAATTGACTAAACTTTTCCACAAGCCGAAGGTGAGCCATGAAGCCATTCTTAAGCCACATGAAAGCCATGTGAGTTGTTGACATGTGACCTTACCACATTGGGAAAAAAGAGGAGGTCCTTTAAGCACTTCCTAAAAGCCATTAACCTTACTTATGATTCCCTTAACCCAAATTTAATCTAAATATTCTTGGATGGAGACTTCTCACCTAAGACCAGTGACCAAGTCGATTCATCCGACTCGAAAGCCGGATCATGGGGAGGTGAACCAAGCCCAAAATCATGGGTTGACCAAATTGAAGCAAAAATGACCCCTTCCCATTCCATTTTGATTCCACCACTTTACACATGGCGACCACCGATTGCCTTCACTGAAACATCGACCACGACCCACGACCACGAGGGTGACCCATGCACTGCAGGCCGGCCGCCCCGATCGCCAGGAAAACACCATGGCCGAAACCTTGGGAGGAGCCGAACTTTGGAATTCTCCTTGCTGAGGTGCCCCATGCCTAGTGGTCACCATGGCCATTCTTCTCCTCACCGAGGCGGTGATCCCGACCACTAACTCCCCACGGGAGGCCCTCGAGCCATGCTATTTAAACACCACCCCCTCTCGGCCATGAGAGGAGAGTTGCCTAGAACCTTGCCAAAACTGCGCAAAATTGTTCCGAGACCCCTCCTCATACACGAGCACTTGATCCCAGGTGAGATCCCCCTGCCATTTCTTCTCTGCGAGCTCGATTTCGAGTTGAAATCCGAGCCGAAAACCGGGACACTTCCCGCGGTGAACCAATCCCCAAATTGATTGGTCCTACACCTTCACCGGACCGAGGGAAGGTGTCCGCGAGCAAAGCCCCATCTCCGGGCCACCCGGTTGCTCCGGACTCCGAGCTTTGTGATCGGTGTGGTCGAAGTTCAACCTAGACAATTCACGGGACCGGGAGACTTCATGCGGAGCTTGCCGGGATCCGATCGAAGGTGCGACGACTCTCGGATCGAAGCTTCACTTCTGCGAGCAAAGGTATGAGCTAATTCTTCATCCCGGAAGCTACGGAGATTCTCCAGTTTCAAATGCCTTAATTTCGATGCATGTTCTACAGTATGGATGTGTTCGTCTCTTGAGACGAATCCATAGAAGCATAAGAACACGAAAATCCATTGAGAATCGAGTGAGTTCTTAGGGTTAGAGTGTGGACGGTCACGGGATCACACCGGTCATGGACGATGAACGGATGCGCGTCCATTTAATACACGCGCGGACGGACGGCTCGGATGGCGTCGGACCGGGAGACGGTACGAGAACCGCGGGGCCCGGGTTGGCGACTCGGATGGCGGCGTCGAATGGGAGCGCGCCACGCGGCATTTCGGAGGCTGCCGAGGTTGACGCGGCGCCGCGTGGATAAGTAGATAAATAGGAATATTTTCATTTATTTAATTCCCGAACTTTAAAAATCCATATCTTTGTGTAGAAAAATCACAAAAATAAAGTAAAAATACCCCCTTGCTCGAGTGAACGAGAGGAGAATAATGTGGAAAAGAAATTAATTAATTTTGTCCAGGTATTTTATTTTTAATTAATTATTTACTCCTGCATTGTTTTAATTCTCCATGCATGTATACAATTCACCATGGCATGAGACCATAGGGCTTTTGAAGCCTCCGAACTTAGGGACATTCACTGAATTTTCCAAGGTCGGAGGCCATCTCTGTGAAAAGTTATTGATTTTTCAAATGCATGTTGCTGATTTAAGTATTTTAATTTCAAAAATTAGCATGTTGTGAAATAAATTCTAGGAAAATTTGGTGATGTTCCTTATGACCGAGAGAACCACTAGGAAAAATAGGATTTGAGTTAATTCACTTAGATTAACCCTAATTGGCTTAAACACCCAAAATAGACCCCTAATTAATTAGAGTTAACCATAGATCAAATTGACTTGAAATCAATTCTCCACTGACCTTTAGGGTCAGAGGAACCCATCATAAAAATTTGATGTCGATTGGACTTGGTTAGCCCACTAATTGGGTTGATTAAGCCACTTAGCCATTTTAAACTTTAAAAATTCATAACTTTCAAAATGTCTTTCAAAAATTCACCAAATTGGTTTTGGAGTCTCTCGATATCAGGGGAGTTTAAGAAAATTAAAATTTCAATTTTCTAAAAAGTTGATTTTTAATATTATTTTAATATTTTTAATAATTAAAAAATAATAAAAATCACAAAAATAATAAAATTCACCAAAATGTCATATTTTAAATTTTAATCACTTAGGAACAAGTCCCATGTTTTTCCTAGGTCTATTTAGTGAGATATTAATTTTTTAAAAGCTCTAGGGTAATTTTAAAATTAAAAAATATATTTTCTAGCATTTTCACCAAAATAATTATAATAAATCAAAGAAAAATCGAGAAAATTGCAAAGTTTGGTTCTCTGGAATCCTTGATATCAGAGAGAATTTTAAAAATTATAAAACTTATTTTTCAACATTTATTTTATTTTTAAATTAATTAATACTCCAGAATTTAAAATAATTCTAATAAATAAAATATAATTCAAAAAATTACAAAATTTGGTCCAAGTGGTCCTCTGGTCATTAGGAATGTCCCCTAATTTTCTTAAGGACAGAAACTTTCCCTTGGTCATATTATTGAATTTTCCTTGGAAATTTCTATTTTCTACAAAAAATAATTATATAAATAAATTAAATACAGAAAAATCACATTTTCTCCTCTCATGTCTTCATTGACACATAAGTGAAGTCACATAAAAATTTCAAGTTCATTTGAGTTCAATTTAGTGAGTTATGAAACTATTAGGCTTAAAGGGCAAAATGGTAATTAAAATTTTAACCCTTAATTAAAACTTTAGGTTTAATAAAAATTAACAAGTAAAATATTTTGATCCTAATCTGATTTGGATGATTGAAATTTAAATAATTGAAGGGTAGAAACCCATTAAATAATTTAAAATGATTAAACTTTAAGCAAATAATTAATTGAATTTGGAAGAATAATAAATTTGGAATTATTAAAATAGGGATATTATTAGGAAGAGATTTATTCTTTAATTTAAAAATCCCTAAATTAATCATCTCATTAATATTCAACTCTTAATTAAAATGATAACTCAAATTTAAAATATTAAAAGACTTAATCATTAAACTAAAATTAAATCATTAAACTCTTTCAAAATTTCAATTAAATAAAATTAAATTAAATTAAAAATTAAATTAAATTAAGTAAATTAAATTAAAATTAAAATAAATTAAATTAAGATTAAAAGTTGAATTAAATTAAGTTAAATTAAATAAAATTAAATAAATAAATTAAATTAAATTAATTAAATTAAATTAAATTAAAATTAAATTAAATTAAATTAAATTAAATTAAATTAAATTAAGAAATTAAATCAAATAAATTAAATTGAATTAAATTAAATCAAATCAAATTAAATTAAATAAATTAAATTAAATTAAATTAAATTAAATTAAATTAAGTTAAATTAAATAACCTTACTTAAGACATGAAGAAATAAATCTAAAATAACTTGAACACTATTCCAAACTTAAATCATTAATTTGAACTTAAATTTGAATCACAAATCATTAAACATCATTTTGCCTTTAGGAGCTTTAGTTATCATAACTCCTAAATAGAACATTAAAATGAAATATTACTTCACTTATAGGACATTCAAATATCCTAGTTCACTTGAGCGAGTTAACAAAACTTGAAAACCTCGGACGATCGATTCATTTACACGATTAAATTTATTTGGACTTGAAACAATCCTAGAAATATTGAAAAAGATGTTTAAGATTCTTCTTAAGCACTTCCTCGATATGATAGGATATTTACAAGAACAATTGAACTTAATTGTTCTTTGATGAAGAAAATCGTCTTGAAACTAAAAACACAAAGAACCTGAGACGTCATAGGAAATGACTAGCTATAGGATTAGGAACTTGGTAGAAAACCATAAACCTTTCCCTTAGCTTTACCTAGGAACTTGCTTAAATATTCTAACTGTGTTTTAAGTGCGGCTTGGGATGACGGGAAGACCCTCCAGGATACGCTTTTATTTTATTGCGATTTACTTTACTGCAATTTATTTAATCGCATCGCACTTATTTTTCTTGCATGATAAACAACGAGTTGCATGAAAACCTACACCTTTAGGACGAAAACCAAAGCTGAAACCCAAAATTAAAATAAAAGACACTACAAGATAAAATTCACCTCCACTAATATTTCAAAATATAAGACAACTCAAAATTTAATCACAAACGAACACAAAACTACAACTACAACTAAATTAAAACGTCTCGTTGAATGATCGGGAATACCTCGGATGATGTAACCCACGTGTTGCTAACGGGATTTCCCACGGTCTAAATGAAAGTGCGGAACTCATTTAGTTGAGTTTAGCAAATTCATACGGACTAAGTGAATTCGATGAAAATAACGGTGTCGGGATGACGGAACCAGTGGGATCTTAATCGGTTCGTTTAATCAACTTTAAGATCTGTTTTAATTAAAACACAAAAAACACTTGGAAATTAAGACTTCTCTAAACCAGAACACTTCTCTCATCTCTTGATTTATGATTTCTAAAACTAAACCTCTGCAACGACGTGGAGCACGGAGCACGACTTCGAGGGCAGCACGGCCATCGTCAACAGCAAAACCTATGTCGACATCAGCAAAACTATTCTTTAGTTTAAACAACAAGCCATAGGATTCGAGGTAGTCCGCCTAGTGTGACATAAATCCTCACCTGTTCTTTTAGGCCTTTGTACAGTCTTGCTGTGCAATATAAGCCCTAACTCGCTTTAGGATTCCGAGGTTGTCGTCCGATACGATGTAAATCCTCCTACCTTTCGAGTTATTTGTATAATCGGTGATTATGTAAATGTAATTCCTATAA
The DNA here is from genome assembly GCA_022702705.1 of Papilionanthe hookeriana x Papilionanthe teres. Lineage (NCBI taxonomy): Eukaryota > Viridiplantae > Streptophyta > Magnoliopsida > Asparagales > Orchidaceae > Papilionanthe > Papilionanthe hookeriana x Papilionanthe teres. Next base: position 111,717,658 of record CM040424.1, on the reverse strand, counting down.
TTAATTGGCAGGATTGAAACTTAAATAAATTCATTTTCAAAATCCAAAGCCCAACAATAGGATAGTCGGGAAGTTGTCAAGATTCCTCTTGGATCCTCAACTTCCCCTACTCCTCTTCCTTTGGACTCCTAAAATAAACTGTTCCAAATTTGAGCTATTCACTATTGAAATTTCCAAAATTCAATTCTTTGAAAACTTAAACTTTGAAATTCTTGAAAGCAGAATTATTGATTATTATCGAGAGTTTTCTTAGGTGATTCCCGTCACTTAAGATGTAATTAACTATAGGGGCTTGCCCTTATAGGGAATTTTAAAGAACCTGAGTAATATAAACCTCGTTTAATATTTTCAATTTAAGCGAGGGAATTTGTCGGCTTATAAAATTGGTTCGCGAGACCAAACGGATGTCACAAATCTTCTAGTTTATTTAACCGAGCCCCACCATCGAGCGGTGTATCTATCCTTAGGGATAGATACACGGTTTGCGATGCGGTGCTCGTTTATATAAACTATTTGGGATGTGAGATCGGTTTGATTTCATATCTTAAAATCTTCAAATTTAAAATTATTTTCAAAATCAAATACTACTTATTTCAAATTATTTATTTAAATTAAATTAAAAATTCGCCGACAACTTCTGTTAGGCGACCCCTTTTTAAAATATCACACAACCTAAAAATAAGCCGTACAGGCATACTGAAAGTATTACTCGAGTCTTGGTTTTAAAATTATGTATTGTTCAGCGACCTATTGAATGATTAACTGAGAATCTCCATAGATATTGATATCTGTTATTCCCATTTGAATGGTCAGTTCTATTCCTGTTATGAGGGCTTCGTATTCTGCCTCGTTGTTTGTGCACGGCTCTGTTAAGTGGTAGGAGTATCTTAACTTCCCCCGCGCCGGTGTTATAAAGATTAGTCCGATTCCTGCCTTACCGGGCACTATCGTTTGCAATTCTTTGTCTTTACGTGCTGAGGACGCTCCGTCAAAGTATAGTTCCCAACGTCGATCATCAGTGTCTTCTAGGCTCATTATCTGCTCGTCAGGCAAATCGTCATCGAGAGGCGAATCTGCCGGTAAAGGGTGTGCTGCAAGGAAGTCAGCTAGCACTTGTCCCTTTACGGCACGAAGAGGAACGAAAACTATGTCGAATTGCAATAGTATCATCGACCACCTGGCAAGTTTGCCAGAAAGTGTTGGACGGGTCATCAAATATTGCAACGGATTAACTTTCGAGATAAGGTTGACCTTATGAGAGAGCATGTAATGCCTGAGTTTCTGTGCGGCGAAGATCAGGGCTAAACAATGCTTCTCAATTGGAGGATACTTTACTTCCATCGGAATTAAACGACGGCTTAAGTAGTAGAGAGCATTTTCTTTTCCCTCATCATTGACCTGGGCTAGCAAGGCTCCAAGGGAATCGTCTGGAGCCGCGGTATAAAGTATCAACGGTCTACCTGAGACTGGGGCTGCTAAGACAGGAGGTGTCATTAAGTATTGTTTAATGTCCTCGAAAGCCCGTTGGCATTTCTCTTCCCAAATGAATTTGGCGTCCTTTTTAACTAATGCCGAGAAGGGCTGACACCTACCTGACAAGTTCGAGATAAAGCGTCAAAGATATGCCAACTTCCCTTGAAAGGATCGTAGTTGCTTTAAGGTTTTGGGAGGCGGCATTTCTAAGATAGCTTTAATCTTTTCCGGATCAATTTCAATCCCACGATGTCGGACAACAAATCCTACGAATTTCCCAGAGGTAACGCCTAAGGCACATTTTAAGGGATTCATCTTAAGGTTGTATTGCCTTAGTCGCTCGAAGACAATTCTCAAATCATACAGGTGATCTTCCTTCAGTATGCTTTTGATGACCACATCATCCACATAGCACTCAACTTGGTTGTGAATGAGATCATCTAAAATTTTTGTCATTGCTCTTTGGTATGTTGCTCCTGCGTTCTTTAGTCCGAATAGCATTACTGTGTAGCAATACACTCCGATCGGCGTTCTGAATGTCGTGAACTTTTCGTCTTCTGGTGTCATCTTTATCTGGTTGTATCCTAAAGATCCATCCATGAAAGAGAATATTTCATGTGTCGAAGCGATGTCGATCATTAACTCCGGAATTGGTAGTGGAAATTCATCATTTGGACATGCTTTGTTCAAGTCTGCGAAATCCATGCGATTCGATCCGACCATTCTTCTTCCGATCGGTACCACATTGGCTAGCCAAGTAGGGTATTGTTCTTCACGGACAAATTTAGCGTCGATTAGCATCTTAAATTCAGCTATTAATTGTTGTTCAATTTCTAGACGCATTCTTCTGGAAGCTTGTCTGACTGGAACGGAAGTAGGATCCACTCCTAGCCTATGAACTACGACTTTTGGAGCTAATCCTGGCATTTCATCGTAACTCCAAGCAAAACAGTCCTTGAATTCCATTAATAGCTTGATCATTTCCTCGGAATCTCCTTTATTGAGTAAGGAGCTAAAAAAGGTTGGTCTAGGCTTTTCCCTAGTACCTAAGTTAACTTCCATTAACTCATCTATTGTAGATTTGATTTCTTCTTCGAACTCTGGTGGAGCGTCTCCAATTTGCGGATCTTGAAGCTCTTCCGTAGTTTCCAGCGGTCTTCATTAGGTTTGCAAGTGACAACCCAAAAAATTTCGTATCGTCAGCTGAACCTACGTATGCCGAATCCGAGACCATGTTTTGAATTGGGAGGCCGACCGGCATTATTCCATAATTTTTCGAAGTGTTGTGATCGGCCTTTTGTCCATTGTCGAGGTAAGACACCACGGCTGAATTAAATTTTGAACACGGGGAGAGTACCACTCAAAAGGTAATTCCATTAATTCGGAAGAAGTGACATCTTCAAGTTGTACATTGTTTTCGGTATTGGAAGAAAAAGTGCCACAGTAAAATTTGATTGGCTTTGCACCACTGCTATGTACTTCTTTGACCACCATACCCTCGATCTTATTAGACTGGATCTGGGTCAGGGTCATAGTGTGTACATAGTGGTTAATCTTCTCGTACATCGATTTGTGTTCTTCGTTCTTCCCATCTTCGAGAGAAATCTTGAATTGTGGTTTCTTTCGGTTTATTGTAGCTGCTTCTTTCTTGACTTCTTTTTCTTCCTCAGAGCTGTTCTCCCAATCAACGTTGATCATCGACTTTTTCTGTCCAACTGTCCCAGTGTCTCTTCCACGACCTCGTCCCCGACCTCGACCTCGGATGCGAGTTCTGGAGAAACCTTCATCATCTCGCCGTAAGGGAGTGGTGAGTGACTGTTGGACTAGAACTTCAGGTTCTTCATTGTCTCGAATTTCTTTTGCCTCATTTGGCGCGGTGTTTCTGGAGAAGACTGTTTTCTTCGGAAGTGCGTAATAAGCTGCATCTTCATGGATTCCAATCTCATGTACGGAGAAAGGTTGCAAATCACCTTTAATGCACTTGTTCTCCTCCTTCGTAATATTTTATGCAGCGATGCAGAGACGATGGTACCATCCGGTTTTCATGGATCCACGGCGGCCCAGGTGAGAGCATTGAACGATGTCTCGAGTCGATTATGTGGAATTTTGCGGTTGTCTTCGCTAATTCACCGGTCTTCATCAACAGTGTTATTGATTCAAGGTCTCTTTCTCCTTTCTGGTTGAATCCTCTTAGTAACATCTTATCCGCTTCGAGGTCGCGAGCATCAATTTCCAAGTATGCTAGCGTCCGAAGATTCATTATGTTGATTGACGCTCCTGGATCCACCAATAATCTGGAGAGTGTAAACTTCCAGATTGTGACTGAAATGTACAACGGTCGGTTATGATCGGCTGTCCCAAGTAGTAGATCACTGTCTGTGAAGGTAATACCTTGTTGTTCCTTTAACGAGCAAACCTCGTCTAAGGAATCTCCGGCCATTTGAGCTAAACAAATCTCTGGATCAAGTAAGGCCTTGATCAGAGCTTCCCTCATCTCTTTTGATAAGATGAGAGCGTCGTAGATGCTCAGTTTGGCCGGTAGTTTCCTAAGATGGGCTAGCACCTTATAGTCCACTTTGTTACCATGTGTCTCAATTTCTTCCCGAATGGGCAATTCTTCTGCTGGGGTTGATTCTTCCTGAACAACCACCTGCTTTCCTTTGTCTTTTGGACCCATTCTCGGAGGTAGAACCTTTCCGCTCCTTAAGTTGACTTCTGGATTTCTTCGAATGCAGTGCTGAGTTTACGAGTGTCTCCTTTTGAATCGGCATGACGAGTTCTTCAGAGTCACTTCGTAATGCGAAAGCTCTAACTCTATTGTGATTGGAATTCCTTGGAATTCACAAATAGATTCATTGGTTGTTGAACTTTCGTAGCCTTCTTGATGAATGTCTTCTTTGTCATCGTGATTGTCGAGGTTGTGTATGATTTGAGAATTGTTATTTGTATCGGAATCGAGATCCGGATTAGATTGGTTGTCGTTAGTTACGTAATCATTAGAAACGATCGAAAACGTAGCCAACGCCATAACTCTTATCATTATAAGATCCCGCCGGAGCGAGCAAATAATCATACGAGTCGAGAGGTTCGAGGAATTTTTCCCCGAATCGGAAACAATCATCCTAGGATAAGCGACCCCTAGTCTAGCCTTGGGAGCCTCGGTCTTTTCTTCTTCTACGATCTCCTTCTTTTCTATGATCTTTTCTTCTCGGGGCGGCTCTTCGATTGCGAGCGATAGCGACCGGCGACAGGTTTCAAACTTTGAATTGAAGCATGCGCCGAAGCGGTTTGGATGCGATCCAAAATTTTCTTCGATGACTTCGTCCAAGTGGTACTCCATCCATCATCGGTCGTGTAAGGGTCTATCGGAACAATGGGATCCGTTGAAATAACATTGACAGAACCTCCTTTCTAGGGTTCTTTCATGTATTCCTTTGGGATCGTTATGTTCCCCTTTCGGAGATTATTGTCAAGCCAACTTTTGAAGGTGATGCAATCCTCTATCTTATGTCCAAGCATCTGGTGGTAAGGGCGGTAGTTGGGATGGTCTTTCTTGTTGACTTCTTCGGCTTCTGCAGGTTCGCGGTAAAAAATCCGAAGTCTTCATCGAACTGCGGAACATCTTTGGCACTTGCCTCATTCTTGAATGGATATTCTTTATTTATAAGCTCCTTTAACGTGCGGCTATGGGCGAGGCGGTTGCTCATATTGTTGAGTTGGGCGATAACCGGGTTGAGGTTGTTGGTAGTTCTGCTGAGGTTGTTGATAGTTGAGTTGCGTGTTGCTCATCTGTATTTGCATTGGTTGCTTGCCCTTATCGACTGCCGCTGCGATCCCGGATTTCTTTTCAAATGTCTTCACAGGCTTCTGTTTGTTTGTTTTGTCGACGAAACTTAGTTGCTTCGCTTCCTCTTGTAAGCTTCCGGCCTTGCTTAACAACTTCTCGAAAGTCTTAATTGTAAATTCCATAAGGAGAAGTACTATCGGGCCGTGAATGCTTTTAAGCAAGATACCGACTGCATGCTGCTCTTGTAGCTGTGGCTCACACTTCATGCTTAGATTTCTCCATCGAAGTAAGTAGTCCACTAAAGTTTCGTTCGGTTTCTGTCTCTCCACCACTAAGTCACCGATGGTGATATGGTGCTGAGCTCCGGCAAACCGTTTCACGAAAAGGTTTTCTAATTCTGAAAATGTCTTTACCGAACCGTTCGGTAACTCTGCGTACCAATCGAAGGCGATCCACGACGAGTGCGCGACGGATTGTCGGAAGAGTAAGGCGTCACTTCCACCGGCGTTGCAACAACTAGCGCGAAAATGTGCAACATGTTGTCGAGGGTTTCCGGTACCATCAAAAGTCTTGAACAGAGGTGGTACGAAGCATTTTGGGTATTGTACTGCATCAAATTCTTCGGGGTAAGGTCTACCCGTCTGAATAGATGCTCCACTCTTAGACTGTGTTATGGCTTCTCACACCTGCTGTTCTACCATGTTCTTGATGTCCTTCTCTGGAATCATATTCTGAGTAGAGTCTTTCATCGGCTGATCATCTCCGTTAACGGATGTAATTTCTTTTCCTCCGTCTGTAATATGAATAACTTCTGGAGGAGTTTCTCTTGGGGGTTGAACTTGACTCTGAAGAGTGGCTAGGGCTGCAGCCATCTATTCCATCCTTTTTGCCATCTGAGAGATTGTATCATCTTTTTCTCGAATTTGTGCTCTTAATGCTTCCGGTTCATCTCTCTCGCTAGTTGCCGGGGCACCTTGCGAAGCTGATGATGCTCGTGCCTCAACCATGTTGATTTCCACATATTCGTCATCCATGAATTCCGACGAATCGACTTCATCTCCAAACTTTCCTTCTCTTTCTCTTGCTAATCGTTGAATGTCGGTTCTTAGCTTTTCCATAGTGTCCTCCAATGGTCTTTTTCGTGCGGTTTCGCAGTTATCATGCGATGGCTGTTGGGTTTCCTTCTTGGGAGTCCCCTTCATTACAGTGGCGCTCTCTTCGGACTCGAGTCTCCTAACGAGACTTTCCTTTTCTGATCATTGTTTCGGTCTTAATTGGCCAATAGTAGGATGCCATACCATCCTTCTAGCAGCAGAAGGCCTAGGACCAGATGGTATGTCGGCTGAATGCTGGAAGGTGGTATCCTCCCTGATCTGTAAACCTGAAACAACAACAGGTGGACTAGCCTTCATCTTCTTATTCGGCTTTTCTATGGCGATAACGGGTTCTATTCGCGGCTCAAGACGGGACATGGCTGGCACCCTCCCTATTCTTCTTAAAATCTCTTATACAGGACATTTCTCTTTCTTTGCTAACTTCTCTATCACAGTCTGTAGTCGGGCAAATGGTGTAATCCTAGCCCTTTTCTTTCGGTACTGTCGCTATAGTATGCGGGTCGAGGTAATGTAGAAGCGATCTTGCGGACATTTTCCTCGTCGAGTCTGCGGTGGAAAGGGGATGGAATCTACTTCCTTCCAAAAGCGGTGTATACTCGAGCAATGGTATGTACTCGGGTAGTGGTGTGTACTCGGGGATTTCTTCTAAGAAAGCGACTTCGGCGGCTACGGCCTTTACGGCAATCTTCCTACCTCTGTTTCTTCTGCGAGTCCATGTTAGGGGTGGAACCCTCGAGCTGGACCCAATTTCGAAAACGGAAGGTCTTGCACGGAAATCCGTACCCTCCATGGTAACATGCTCGTTACAAATTTGAACTTCCTTCCCCTTCAGTTTGGCGGAAGCCGGGGTAGGTGCAGAGACGACTAGACCAGTGGGGGTAGAGATAACAGTCCTCCTATGGATAGTAGTATTCCTCTCAGCTGGAACCCTTTGCAGGGGAGGGAACTCTTGAGTTGACTTAAGGTTGAACTCGATCAAAGGTTTTTCAGTTTCAGGAACTTTGTCTGTAAGTGTGAAAAGGGTGACGTCGGTAATCTTGACATCTGTGTTGCCAAATCCTTGTCCAAAACGGATGATCCCATTGTCGGGCAGCTCATCCTTGTAAACAGCGAAGTCTAGTCCATTGGTGAAGGAGAAAATCAGCTTTGGGGCAGACATCTTCTGTAAGGTAGATTCGATTGTCGGTCTCGAGTTATGCTTCTTCTCATCAGGACGAAGAGAAAGGAATCGAATAGAGTCCGAACACATTTCTGTTCATGTATTTATAAAAAGGAGTTATTTGTTAAAAGAGTCATTCATTAGAGGGTTTATTTATTAAGAACAGAATGTTCAAAGGTGTAGAGAAGGTAAGGAATCCGATTCAGAATTGGAAAGGAAGAGAAAGTCTTATGCAAGACTTCTCGACTCGAAGGACCGCTCCTAAACTAACACCTATTGGGGGTCCACCCCACCTCAGAAAAGAGGCAAAAGGATCTCAGAACCTCTCCGTTTAGGGGAGTCTAAATAGTGGCTCTTAAATCCGATAGGAGTTGGTTATTCTCGTTCAAGACAGAAATGAACAGGGTATTCCAATGAAAGAATGGTAGTTTGGTCCACTAGGGGCATGGGCTTACTACCGATTTATGAAAGCAAAATCATCTGATCAAAATGGAGAGAGGAACTATTCCCCAGCGGAGTCGCTAGAAATTGTCGGCATATTTTTAGGTTGAGTGTTGTATTTTGAAAAGGGGTCGTCAAACAGAAATTGTCGGCGAATTTTAAATTTTAAAATTAATTTAAATATATATATAATTTGGAAATTAGCATTTGATTTTGAAAATAATTTTATGTTTGAAAATTTTAAGATATGAAATCAAACCGATCTCATATCCCAAATAGTTTATATAAACGAGCACCGCACCACAAACTGTATATCTATCCCGGAGAATAGACACACTACTTGATGATGAGGCTCAATTAAATAAACGAGAAGATTTGTGACATCCGTTTGGTTTGCGAACCAATTTTATAAGCCGACAAGTTCCCCTGCTTAATATAAAGGAATTAAGCAGGGTTTATATTACCTAGGTTCTTAAAGTTCCCTATAAGGGCAAGCTCCTATAGTTAATTACATCCTAAGTGACGGGAATCACTTTAGAAAACTCTCCATAATGATCAGTGATTTTGCTCTCAAGAATTTCAAAGTTTAAGGTTTTCAAACAATTGGATTTTGGAAATTCAATTGGGAATGAATCAAATTTGGAACAGTTTATTTTAGGAGTCCAAAGGAAGAGAAGTAGGAGAAGCTGAGGATCCAAGAAGAACCTTGGCAACTTCCCAAACTATCCTATTGTTTGGCTTAGATTTAGGGAGAATCCTAATATTATCTGATATTTCAATCTTGCCAATTTTTGTTAATTAGGACTTATATTCGTATGACGTAATCATACAATTGGCCTCGAAGATGTGAGGGTTTATGTCGTACCGAACGATCACCTCGGAGTCCTAAGACCAGTTAGGGCTTAATTTACATGATATGATCATGCAAATGCCTAACGAAGAGTTGAGGATTTATGTTGCACTAGGCAAACTACCTCGAAATCCTATGGCTTTGTTGTTTAATTCTAAGACAGTTTTGCTGAAGTAGACTCAGGTTTTGCTGATGACGATGGTCGTGCTGCCCACCATGCTCCGAGCTTCTTGTTGTTGCAGAGGTTTAGTTTTAGAAGTCATAAATCAGGAGATGAGAGAAGTATTTTGGTTTAGAGAAAATCTTAAAATCCAAGTGTTTTTAATATTTTAATTAAAACAAATCTTAAAGTTGTTTAAACAGAATCGATTAAGATCCCACGGCTCCGTCATCCCGGCACCGTTATTTTCATCGAATTCACTTAGTCCAGATGAATTTGCTAAACTTAACTAAATGAGTTCCACACCTTCATTTAGACCGTGGGAAATCCCGTTAGCAACACGTGGGTTACATCATCCGAGGTATTCCCGATCATTCAACGAGACGTTTTAATTTAGTTGCAATTGTAGTTTTGTGTTCTGTTTGTGATTAAATTTTGAGTTGTTTGATATTTTGAAATGTTGTGGCAGTGAATTTTTATCTTGTAATGATTTTTAATTTAATTTTGGTTTCAGTTTAGGGATTATCCTAAAGTTTTGGTTTTCATGCAACAGTTGTTTATCATGCAAGAAAAGTAAAGTGCATTTGCAATAAAGTAAATTACAATAAAATAAAAGCGTACACGGAGGGTCTTCCCGTCATCCCAAGCTGCACTTAAAACACATGTTAAGGCATTTAAATATTTCAACAAGTACCTAGGTAAAGCTAAGGGAAAGGTTTTGGTTGTCTATCAAAGTCCTAATCCATAGCTAGTCATCTCCTATGACGTCTAGGTTCTTGTGTTTAGTTTAAGGACGATTTTCTTCATCAAAGAACAATTAAATTCAATTGTTCTTATAAACATCCTATCATATTGAGGAAGTGCTTAAGACGAGTCTTAAACATCTTTTCAATACCTCTAGGATTGTTTTAAGTCCAAGAGAATTTAATCATACAAGTGAATTAATCATCCAGGAGTTTAAGTTTTGTTCTTTTGCTCAGTGAACTTAGGACATTTGAATATCCTATAAGTGAGGTAACACTTCACTTGATACTTCATTTAAGAGTTATAATAATAAGAGCTTAAAAAAAGGGCAAATCAAATCATTAAATATTTTAATGATTTAAACTTAATGATTTAATTTTGATTTTGACTTAATTATAGAAAATTAGTTTAAGTTTGGAATAGTGTTCAAGTTATTTTAGATTTAATTCTTAATGATTTCATTTAGGTTTGTTATTAAATTATTTTAATTTAATTTAATTCAATTTAATTTAATTTTTGATTTAATTTAATTTAATTTGATTTAGTTTAATTTAATTTCAATTTAATTTTAATTTAATCCAATTTACTTTAATTGAGATTATTCTTTTAATTTTCTTTTTAAGTATTATTGAAGTGATTTATTTAGGGATTTTTAAATTAAAAAATAAATATTTTCTTAAATAATATCCCTACTTTAATAATTTCAATTTTCCATTAATCTTCCAAACTTAACTAATTAATTAATTAAGGTTTATTTTAATTATTCTTAAAATGATTGGTGGGTTCCTACCCTTAACCATTTAAGTTTCAATCATCCAAAATCAGTTTAAATCAAATATTTTACCCTCCCCTTTTTTGATTAATCTTAAAATTTTAATTAAAGGTTGAAATTTTTAATTACCATTTTGCCCTCCAAGCTTAATAATTTTATAACTCACTAAATTAAGCTCAAATGAACTTAAAATTTTTGTGTGACCTCACTTTCATATGAATTAAGACATTAGAGGAGAAAATGTGATTTTTCTGTATTTAATTTATTTATGTAATTATTTTTAATGGAAAATAGGGGATTTCAGGGAAAATTCAATAACATGACAAAGGAAATGTTTCTGTCCTTAAGAAATTTATGGGATATTGCTAATGACCAGAATACCATTTGGACAAATTTTGGTGATTTTTTGAATTATATTTTATTTATTAGAATTATTTTGAGTTTTGGAGCATTAATTAATTTTAAAAAAAAATTAAAGTTCAAAAATGGATTTTATATTTTTCATAAATCTCTCTGACCTCAAGGAATTCAGAGAAATAAATTTTATATTTTTTTGATTTTTCTTTCATTTATTAGAATTATTTTAGTGAAAAGGTTGGAAAATACATTTTTTAATATTAAAAATTACATTAAGCCTTTGAAATTCAATATCTTACCCTAGGGACTTAAGAAAAATATTTGGTTTGTTCCTAAATGATTATAATTCAAAATGTGACTTTTTGTTGATTTTTAATATTTTTATAATTTTTATTATTTTTTAATTATTAAAATTATTAAAATAAGGATAAAAATCAACTTTTTTAGAAAATTACAATTTTAATTTTCACAAGTTCCTCTGATATCAGAGAAGCTCCAAAACTATTTTTGTGAATTTTTGAAAAGTATTTTGTGAGTTATGAATTTTTAAAGTTTTAATTTTACCCATTTTGCTTAAGAGGCTTAATCAACGCATTTGATGGGGTTAATCAAGTCCAATTTGTTTCAAATTTTTATGTAGTGTTCTACTATCCCTAGAGGACAGTGGAGAATTGTTTTTAAGTTACTTTGATGAATGGCTAACCCTAATTAATTAAAGTTCAATTTTGGGTATTTAGGCCAATTAGGGTTGTTCAAAGTGAATTAACTCAAAATTTATTTTTCCTAGGTCCCTCTGGTCACAAATAACATCACCAAATTTTCCTAGAATTTATTTCTCAACGTACTAATTATTGAAATTAAAATACTCAAAACAGTAACATGAACTTGAAAAATCAATAACTTCTCATAGGGATGGCCTCTGACCTTGGAAAATTCAGAGAATGTTCCCAAGTTTAGAGGCTTCAAAAGCCCAATAGTCTCATGCCATGATGAATTTCCTATGCAAATGGAGAATTAAAACAATGCAGAGAGTAAATAAATCATTAAAAATAAAATACTTAATGAAATTACTTGATTTTTTTCCATATTATTCTCCTCTATTCACTGAGCAAGAAGGTATTTTTATTTTATTTTTAGCAGTTTTCTACACAAAGTTATGGATTTTTGAAGTTCTGGGAATTAAATAAATAGAAAATAGCCTATTTTCCTACTTATCCACGCGGCGCCGCGTCAATCTTGGCAGCTCCGAAGGGGGTGCGTATCGCGCTGTGATTGGGCGCAGCCATCTGAGTCAGCCGTCTCGGGACCCGCCTTTCATGTAACATGTTCTGGTCTGACGCGATCCAAGCCGTCCATTCGATACACGCGCGATCCAACGGCTCCCAGTCATCGTCTACGACTGGTGCGAACCTGTGACCGTAGACCTTCTAACCCTAATTTCTCACTCGATTCTCAACGGATTTATGTGTTCTTGTGCTCTATGGATTCTTCTTGAAGAGACGAACACATCCATACGGTAAACATGCATTGAAATTAACTCAAACTAAATGGAGTATCTCTGTAAGCTCGGAAGGAAGAGTGAGTCCATACCTTTGCTCAGAGAAGTGAAGCTTCAATCTGAGGGTTGTGTCACGTTCGATTGGGTCCAATCAAGCTCCAGATGAAGTCCCTTGGCCTGGTGAATTGTCTAGGTATGATTTCGACCAAGCCAGCTCACAAAGCTTGGAGGCTGGAAGCAATGGCTGGCCTGGTGAGGGGGCTTTGGCTGGGAAACTTCTCCTGTTGGTCTAGTGAAGGTGTAGAGTCAATCAATTTGAAGATTGACTCACTTTGGTGAAGTGTCCTGGTTTTGGGCTTTGATTTCAACTCTGAAATTGAGCTCACACAGAGGAAATGGCAGGGGGATTTCAGTGGGGATCAAGTTCTCTATGTGTAGAGAGTGGTCTGGGATGATTTTGGCAGGGTTTCGGTAAGTTTTGGTTCAGCACCTCTCTTGGCCGAGAGGAGGGGTGTTTAAATAGGAGAGGCTGGAGGGCCTCTGGGGGTTTAAGTGTTGGGATCGACTGCTCCGGTGAGGAGAAGAACAGCTGCAATGGCCATTTGGAGTGAGGCGGCTCGGCAAGGTGGAATCTCGAAATTTGGGTCCTCCCGAGGTCTCGGCCATGGAGTTTTCCAGCGAGCCAGGTGGTCGGCCGACAGGCATGGGTCACCCTCGGGTTCGGGTGGGTCGGGTGCGAGGTTTGTGTAGGCGATTGAGCTTTGCCATGTGTAAAGGGTTTGGATGAAAATGGCATGGGGAGAGGCCATTTTGGCTTGATTTGGTCCAAGCCATGATTTTGGGTTAGGTTCACCTCCCCATGGCTGATTTGGGTCGAGGGAGGATCATTTGCATCGGCTAGAAAGGGTGGTGAAGTCCCCATCTAAAGTGATGTGGCTAATCATGGTTTAGTGTGTAACATGGAAGGGGTTAAAAAGCTTAATGAAGGTTTAAGAAAGGGGGCCCTCCTCTTTCTACTTTGGGTATGGTCACATGTCAAACATCCCATTGCTTCATATGGCTTGTACATGGCTTGTCTTTGGCTCACCTATGGCTTGGCAAGAGCTTGGTCAATTTCATAAAAAAGGATTTTGTGAAATTTGGCATTTTGATGGGGATTGTTATGAGGCTTGATTTGGAATTGTTTAATTGATAAATTAGGACTTTAGGAATGATTTTAAATTGAATGTGTGATGAGGTAAAGTGTCATGTGGGCTTCAGATTGATTTGGGCTTTTGAATTTGGTGGATATGGGCTTTTAGGAAGGTTTTAGGGAGTGGGCCTTTATGTTTAGCAATGGGCTTTTAGATAAAAAATTTTGCAAAGGGCCATGCTAAATAAATGTTGAATCTAGTTTAAGGATGTGTCTTGAATGATTTGAAGCAAATTTGAGGTGGTTTGGAATTAAATTGGGTTGAATTTGGGTTCATTTGGTAAATGGGCCAATGTAGGTCAAATTGGGCTAATATGGGCCAATGTTGGGCTAAGGTTGAAATTAATGTAAAACTAATGTTGGGAAATGTTTATGTGAGTGTTTCAAAGAGTTTTCAACTTTGGTTGGGTTTTGGTTTTGAGACTTGGGCTTATTTGGGTTAGGTTTGGGTTTAGGTCAAAATTGGGCTTTAAGGTCAAAAGTGAAATTGGATTCAAATGTCAATCAAATTTGACTTGGATTTGGTCTAGATTGATATTGTGGATATTAAATTGAAGTTTAGAATTGAATTGGACCAAAATTGGGGTTAATTGGGTAGATTTGGTTTGACATTGGGTTCACTTGGGTTAAGAATGGGCTAAATTGAGGGTTTTGGTAAAAGTGAGGTAAATTGAAAAAATATGATTGGAAATTTTCAAGGATGATTTTGGGTAATTTTGGGTGATTTGGAAATTTTGGAGGATTTGGGCAATTTTAAGGGCTTTTGGTAGGTTTGATAGGTGTAGGGTCCCCGGGGCCAAAAATTGAAATTTTGGAAGAATGAAAATTGATCAAATATGAGTGGAATGGAATCACTTTGATTGAGCCATGAAGCCATGTTAAGCCTATATGAGCCATGAGAGGACTCATTTGAGGCATTCACTATGTTGTTCCTAACCCTCTTAACCGGGGGCTTAGGGGTTAAGGTCCATCCATATGAATTACCTACATGAGTCGAGGAGTCGAGTTGGGTATGGGTGTGGTTTTAGGATTTGGATTGTGTGTGTGAGAGTGTAGAGTGTGAGTGTAGTGAGTGTGTAAGTCAACCCTCACCAGACCAAGCCACCCAGGATGGTCCTAAGGCCAAAGAGTCCTATAGGGAACTCATCTTTTAAACCTTCACTTTTGATCTCAACCCTCTAGATGATTAGGGGTCTACAATCAAGCTTGTGAGGTTTGCAGGGAGGCAAGAAGTGGTTCAAATTTCTAAGGGATGGGTCCCAATTCTAGTCCTCTAAGATAGTCAAAGAAAAAGCCTAAGGCTAGATCCTAAGCACTGAAGAGGGAAGAGAAGACCTCATAAAAAATGTGGTCAACACTTGTCTCGAAGCATTGGCATTTCTTTATCTCATCAAAATTATTACCCACTAAGAGGATAAAGAAGGTTTCAAAGGAATGCGCTATATTAAATTACTGTATTCAAATTGGACTACCTATCGATGTTGGATCAATTATAGTAAAGTCTGCATTGGGATTGATTGTGCATGGGTCAGCTCATGGACTTGGACACCCATCGACTATATTTGCTTTATGCAGTCAGTACCAAGTTTCTTATGAGGCGTGTGAAAAGGTACTTTTGCCATGGAAACCACTCGATTCTACGGATATGTTTCCGACTTTGGATAACAATGATGAGGTTACCATTATTTCTGATAGAGCATCACAGAACAATCCTTTAGTGAGGCCCCTTACTGATAAAACAAATTTCATTCTGAAAAAGATTAAAGGATTAGAGAAAGAGTTGCAAAACGTGATGAATTCCATCGATAATATCTCTGATATGTTTGATCACATTGACTGGAGGATGAAAGAGCACTTTGTTCATACTGGACATTTGGAGGCCAATTTTATTCATTTACTGAGACAGAAAGGGTGGATTGATGAAGAATCTACTGCAGAATTTCTCTTCAGGCCTTTCTACAATCTATTTGTGCACCTGCTTCACATCGGGAATATCAGAGAGGGTGTTAGTTCAGACACTGAGGAGTAGTAACGATTTCTATCTTATGTTATATTTGTGTTTATATATGTGTTGATTTGGATTTAGGTTTTACTATGATTAAACTTTAAATTTGATCATCTCAGATTTGATGAAATTATATGTATTTCTTATGTCTCAGCATTTAGAGTGTTGTGGTGTGGATTGCAATGCCGAGTATTTATGAGAGTTTGAAGTATTGAAGTCTTAAGTGTTAGTGTTTAAAAGTGTGAAGTTTGTAAGTATTATGGATTTCATATATAAAGTTATATTGTTTGTGTGAACTTTTTGTGATTATAAGTATCTAATCTTCATACTAAATTATCAAATTAAGTGATCGGAAGATTAATTAGGGCCAAATCGAGGTTGAAAATGATTGAAGAATTTTAAATATTTAAAATTTTTGGGAGCTCGCCGACTGTGAGAATTATCCCGCCGATAGCGAGGGAAAGCCCGCTGACAGCGAGAACGATCTCGCCGACGGCGAGATTTTCCAGAAACTTTGGCCTTGGTAAATTAATTAGCTTGCCGACGGCGAGAAAAATCTCGCCGACAGCGAGATCGCGAAATGTCCTATATTTGACCAGTCAACCGACACTATTCATCATCCCCTTCCTCAAAACTTCAAAAAAAACCGACCTAGGGCTCGTGAGATCTTGTATTTGAGGCGATTTCAACACTTTTTGACACCGGATTTCATCTCCCCTTGGTAAGTGCTTCACTCCTATGCAAAAATTTTTTATTTTCACCATGAGTTTCTTCTACATTGGGAAATTTTGGAAAAATTTGAAATACGGAGAAAATACTTGGAAGAAATTCATGGAGATCGATTTAAATGGATTTTAGTTGCTATAGGAAGCCATTTTTGTAATAATTGGAAGTTTAGTTAGAATTTTTGTGATTTTCATAGATCGAACGAAATGGCTCCTCGACAAAGACGAAGGTTGGATTATGACGAAACCTGATTCATAAATGCAAGAGCACAAACTCAATACTTTCAAAACATTCAAGCAAGAAAATGCTTACAGGATCGAGTTTTCAATTGGAACGAATAATTAAGGAAAGATGATGGGAAAATTTTTGCTACACCACAAACAGGGCTGCTGTAGAAGTTGTCAAGGAATTTTATGCCAATCTGACTGCAATTGAAGATGCACCGATCAAAGTAAGAGGATTTTTGGTTGAATTCAGTGCTGCTAGGATTAATTCATTTTATGAGGTACGTGACCTGCATACCAGTGACTATGATACTTTTGGAACAATGGAAGGACCACTGGAAGAGGTGATAAACTTTCTCACTAACGGGAAAGGAGTTTGGAAGATAAAGCAGCGCGAAAGGGTAAATTTTCCTCTTTCAATGTTAAATCCATTATCTAAGGCCTGGCACTACTTCATTTGTTCTACCTTGTTACCCACATATCACCACAGTGAGGTAACAAGAGATAAAGCAATTATGAATTATTGTATTCAGAATCAGAAAAGTATAAATGTGGGAAATATTATTTATAAGAATATATTAGCCATCGCACGAAGTGAAAGTCGAGGAGAACTAGGACACCACGGTCCGATTTTGCACTCTGCCAACTCTCTGGAGTTGAGGCTAGAGATGATGAGGAATGGGTAGAACCAATGAAGCCCATCACTCTGGCTAATATTAAGATGTATGAATCCCACGAAGGATGGAGATCAGTGACGAGGAGTTATATGCCTTCATCGAGTAGAGATATACCTTCTACTAGTTATGACCCCCCTTAGTACACCACCCCTACCCTTCATGATCTGATGAATGAGCTGACCCTACATAGAAAGAGTTTTGAAAGATTTGGAGAGAACATGGAAAGGAAGTTTGAGCATATGGACCAAAGGATTGGAGGCTTGGAGAGAAGACATGATTATGATAGTGAATATCTCCAGCGACATTCAGAATACGAAATAGCATATTATGAGGCTGAACGTCGTTACAGGAGAGGTGAATTAGATGTTGTCTTTCTTGAATGCCCCCGCTACACACGATATCGACTTGCTCGGCCTTCTCAGCTCGGAGATCGGGGAGATGATATAGTGTGGGATTTTGATGCTGAAGATTAGAGACTTTATTTGGTTTGTTTAGATTAATTGTTATTTTAAGAACTTTATTACTTTGTGTGTAATTGTTATGTACTTTACGTGGACTCGTGGAGTTGGTGTGTTTGTTTTAAATTGCTTAAGTCGTTATGTTAGACTTTTTATATATGTTAAATTAGTATGCAAATTCTCTTTAAGGTAGTATGTTAATTTTTCTTTAAATGTGTTGTTTAAGTTTTATAAATTGTGAACTTTAATTTTAGATTGTTTTAGTAACTCGAGTTGATTGGATGTGTAATAGTAGATTAAGTTTTAATTTGTTTGTGTTTTTATACTTATTTCAAAATTTCTTTACCCAGCACTCTCTTTTAAATACTATTTATATGGAAGAATACTAACAGTAAAGGTTCTTTAAATAATGAAAAAGCCTGCAAAAATTTCAAGGAAAATAAATACCTAAAGCTCAAAGGTATGATGTAAATTCATTGTATATTTTCCTTTTCACCATTTAGAAATAGATAGAAAAATTTAAGTTTGGGGGAGGAAAAATACAAATTTAATTATTAAATTGTACTCAATTTCTATTTTCAAAAAAAAATATTATTATTATTTGATTTTCTATAATAATTTTTAATTCAGTAACTTGAATTAATTTATATAATTATTATAGAAAGTTGAATAAAATATTTCTAGAAATCCAAATTAATTTAATAGAATAAGATATTTGGTTAAAAGGAATAAGAATATAGTAAACTATTTAAAGTAAGGGAAACTATATTCTAAAATTGAAATTCTTAAGTATTTAAGTGAAGAAGAAGAGATTGAAACTCAATGAAGTAAAGGCTTATGAAATACATATAAGCAAAGAAATATTTTAAGTTTCAAATTTAGGAAGAGAAAGTTGAAGTTCAAAATTATTAACAGACTATCCAGATACAGTAATCCTCACTTGAAAAAGAAAAAGAGAAGGATTGAAAATCAATCCAAAAAGAAAAAAGAAAAGAAAAGGAAACAATAAGTGAGGAGAAGCTTGAGGAGATGTCTTATCAAAAATTGGCTTCAATGGAATCAACCTAAAGGGTAAAATTCAAATATATTTCCAAACTTATATATATGGATTAGTATTTTACTAAATAGTGTTTTCTTGAACTTCCTATCATCTAAATATCTCAAGTAAATTACTCTTTTAAATATAGTCTTTCCTGAAATAAATAGAGAGCAAGAAATCTAAGATCTGATAACTAAATAATCTTATATCTATAAAGTTAATTTAATTACTTAAAAATATTTCTATTTAACTTTACTATATTATTATTTAAATTTAATTCATAGTTTATTTGAATTAAAAAATTCTATTACAAAAATCATTGTTTTTATTTAGTATAAAAATTACTTCGAGACAAGTAATAATTAAGTTTGGGGGATTTTGATCACGTGAAAAATATGTTAAGAAATTCATACCTATTTTTTATGAAATTGCACTTTAAATAAAAGTATTTTCTTTATTTTATTGCAGGAACGAAGATTTATAAGTGATGGAAGAAAAAAAAGCATAAAATTGAGCAAATTTGGATCAAAAAGGAAGAAATTCATGCAAAATGAACTAAGTCGCCGACGGCAAAATCGAGCCCGCCGACGGCGAGATTATAAAGAGAATTTCTTAAAGGTTTGCAACTACCTCGCCGACAGCGAACCCGAGCCCGCCGAAAGCGAGACGCGCAGTTTGAAGACCTTCTAGAAGCCCCACTGACGGCGAGGTTGTTTCTCGCCGACGGCGAGACCGTTCAAAATGCCAGATACATTGAACCTGGATGCTTTTTGAAGAGGTGCTTAAGTACCCCTTAGACCTTTGTCTACCTCTATAAATAGAGGACGAATTTTAGTATGTAGTGTGTCTATTTTAGGAGTCTTAGAGTATTCTATTAGTGTGCCTTTGAGTCTAAGTTGAAGTTTAGTGTGAGTAAGTGTAAGTAGTGAGTTAAGAAGTGTGTTGTACTAGAAGGAAAAGTCAAAGGAACTTCAAGGAGTCTGCTTGGGGAGGAAATTGAGATAATTATCTTTATTTATTGTTGTTAGCTTTAAATGAAATCCATGCTTTGTTTAATTCCCATGCATTTTGAGTAGTTTTCTTAGTCTTTCTCCTTGTTTATGAAATTATGTGAATTGATGAAATTAAATAGAAGTGTCTAATATATTAAAATAAATTGTGATAATCTTTTACTTAAAACTTAATTTACTTTCAATCTGGCCAATTGAATTGTTAAAATATGTTGAATTATCAACTATAGTAAAGATTACATCCAATATTCAGGGAATTAAAAGCCTTGGAAGGAGGGTGCAAATAAATAGGAAAATATTATTTATCGGACGTAGAATTGGACATTTTAGTGTGACGGACTAAAACATTCAATTTGTTCCTATTGTTTGAGAGTCGAAGTGTAGATGTTAGCCCTCGAGTGAGGGGAACATGGGAGCTCGAAGTGGCAGCCGGTATCCTTCCGACTAGCCATGCATTCAGTAATCAAGCATAGGACTAGTCAATGTTCTTTGCACCTGGACCAAAGGGTAAAGAATAGGAATGTTCCTATTTGTCACAATACAATAAAAAAAATCTATTTGAATTCATCATTCACTTAAGTTTCTAAAAACAAGGGGAAGGATACTTTTCTGAAAATTTTAAATCAACTTTATTTAAAGCATTAGTTTACTTTAGATCGCTTTAGTTAAGTATTCTAAATTCCGTATACTATATTAGTAAGTAAATCTTTTAAATTTAGCTCTTACAAATCTTTTAAAACTTCCCTGTGGGATCGATAACCAGGACTCCACTAGAGCCCTGTATTACTTGATACGATACGTATACTTGCATAGAATCCACATTATACATTCCATCATAAAATTAAATATATATTAAGCGGGATCAAGTTTTTGGTGCCGTTGCTATTTTTGTAAACATTAAAAAGTGGGTTAGCAGACCAAAAGGATGTCACAAATCTTCTAGTTTATTTAATCGAGCCCCATCGTCAAGCAGTGTGCTTGTCCTTCGAGATAGATACACGGTTTGTGGTGTGGTGCTCGTTTATATGAACTATTTGGGATGTGAGATCGGTTTGATTTCATATCTTAAAATTTTCAAACTTAAAACTATTTTTAAAGTCAAATGCTTCTTTCTAAAACTATATATATATTTAAATTAAATTTAAAATTTAAAATTCGCCGACAACTTCTGTAGGTGACCCCTTTTCAAAATACAACACTCAATCTAAAAATATGCTTGACAATCCCATAATTCCCTCATTCAGGCACCCCTGTTTTCTTTGGATTCATTTAGTCCGGATGAATTTACTAAAGTTAAGTAAATGAATTCAATACTTTCATTTAGACAGTGGGAATCTGGTAAGCAGTCGTAGGTTGCATCATCCAAGGGATTCCTGATCATTCGATAGAGGGTGTATTAATTTAATTGCGATTGTAGTTTTGGTTGTTTGATTTGTGATTAAATTTTGATTTGTCTTATATTTTGATTGTTGTGAATCGATTCTTGGTTTTTATTGTTGTTACTGCTATCTTAAAAGTTCTAGTTTTGACATGCATGGTGACAACGGGAAGAGATTGGTGTGGAATGTCGATATTGAGGAGTCGTCATCTAATATTAGCCTAATTTTATTCCTATAAATCCCATGAAAGATTTGAGGAATTTAGGGCTAATAGTAGAAAAGGATGTTTATGACAATCCTTATAGAAGAATATCTTAGAATAATATATCCTAGAATTTTCATATAAAGAAAATCATGGAAAACCAGAGATTTTTATTGTGGGTTCTTTTGGATCTGCTTGCTTCTATAGTTAATTACATCTTAAACAAATTTTAATTGTTCAAGAAAACTTCTGATTAATGTCAATCATTTATTCTCTAAAATTTTATTTTTAAGGAGAGATGTACCCACTATCACTCCTAAATGTCATGTCATATTTATTATTTTAAAGTTTTGATTTTGTTTTTCATGTCGTTATCTTAAAAGTTTTGTTTTTGTTTTCCATGTCGTTGTTTTGTTTTGTTTTGGTGACTATCCTAAAAGTTTTTTGTTTTTTTTTTGTTTGTCCAAAATGTCGTCCTGCAAAACAGAGTTAGCAAATCCTATAACATGCAAAAAAAATCTAAACGAAACTTTTTGTCTTCACCCTGCAAAGAAAAGATTGTCAGAAAATAATGTCATGTTCGTTGCCTTAGAATTTTGTAGGATGTCCTAGATGTCGGTTTATATCAAATTATATTGATTAATGTTTAATTTTGTCAAAATATCGGATTAATTTCATTTAATATCGATATTTGTCAAATTTATATTTGAAATGTCAATTTTATGTCGGTTATGTTTATTTATGTTTGAAATGTCGATTAAGTTAAATTTTGTTTGAAATATTGAATTTATATTGATTATGTTGAATTTTTATTTAAAATATCGAATTTATGTCGATTTTGGTTTGAAATGTTGAATTTATATCTTGATTTAAGTTTAAACTTAAATTTTCAATTCATGTCTGTTTGAATTCAAGTTGAAAGTTGGGTTAGATTAACTTGAGTTCATATCTCGTTCGAACTTAAGTTAAAAGGTTGGAAGTTAGATTCAATATTGATTGAACTAACTTGGGTTCATGTCTCGTTGAACCTAAATTAAATTCAATATTGATTAAATCTACTTAAGTTCACGTCTATCTGATCTTAAGTTAAAAAGTTGGAAGTTAGATTCAATATTGATTGAACTAACTTGGTTTCATGTCTGGTTGAACCTAAGTTTGATTTTGACTTAAGTCTGATATGAGAAAGACTTAAGTTCAGGTTTAGGTTTGACTTAGATTCATGTCAGGTTGAACCTAAGTTTGGTTTGACTTAAGTCTAATGTAGGTCAGACTTAGGTTAGGTTTAGGTTTGACTTAGGTTCATGTCGGGTTGAACCTAAGTTTGGTTTGAGTCTAATGTAGGTTAGACTTAAGTTCATGTTTAGATTTGACTTAGGTTCATGTCGGGTTGAACCTAAGTTTGGTTTGACTTAAGTCTAATGTAGGTTAGACTTAAGTTAGGTTTAGGTTATGTTAGATTCAATGTAAGTTGAACCTAAGGTTTTGGTTAACTTGAGTTCAAGTTAGGTTGTATTCAGGTTATATTAGATTTAATATGGGTTAAGTTTGATTGTTTGAGGTTAATTAAACCTAATTTAGGTAAGGTTTAATGACATAATTAGACTTGTTTAAGGTTAATTAAACCTAAATTAGGCAAGGTTTAATTGATTAATTAAACTTAATATGGGTTAAGTCTAGTTGTTTAAGGTTAATTAAACCTAATTTAGGTAAGGTTTAATTGATTAATTAGACTTAATATGGGTTAAGTCTAATTTATTTAAGGTTAATTAAACCTAATTTAGGCAAGGTTTAATTGATTTAATTAGACTTATTATGGGTTAATTCTAATTGTTTAAGGTTAATTAAACCTAATTTAGGTTTAGTTTAATTGATTTAATTAGACTTATCATGGGTTAAGTCAAATTGTTTAAGGTTAATTAAACCTAATTTAGGTAAGGTTTAATTGATTTAATTAGACTTAATATGGGTTAAGTCTAATTGTTTAAGGTTAATTAAACCTAATTTAGGTAAGGTTTAATTGATTTAATTAGACTTAATATGGGTTAAGTCTAATTGTTTAAGGTTAATTAAGCCTAATTTAGGTAAGGTTTAATTGATTTAATTAGACTTAATATGGGTTAAGTCTAATTGTTTAATATTAATTGATTAATTAGACTTAATATGGGTTAAGTCTAATTGTTTAAGGTTAATTAACCCTAATTTAGGTAAGGTTTAATTGATTAATTAGACTTAATATGGGTTAAGTCTAATTTGTTTAAGGTTAATTAAACCAAATTTAGGTAAGGTTTAATTGATTTAATTAGACTTAATATGGGTTAAGTCTGATTGTTTAAGGTTAATTAAACCTAATTTAGGTAAGGTTTAATTGATTTAATTAGGTCTAATGGGTTATACATAATTAAGGTTTAGGTTTGATTAAGTCTAATTTAGTTAAGACTTAATAGTTTAATTAGGTTTAATGGGTTAGACCTAATTAGGGTTTATGTTTGATTAAATTTAATGTAACAAAGGTTTAACTTTAATTAAATAAGTATAAAAGATGTTTTAAACCTAATTAAGTCTAATTTTGTCATTTTAGACTTAATTAATTAAGCTTAAGGTTTAAATTTAGTTAAATAGGTTTAAATGACGTTTTGAACCTAATTAAGTTTAAGTGTGTCATTTTAGACTTAATTAAATAGGTTTAAATGATGTTTTAAATCTAACTAAGTCTAATTTTGTCATTTTAGACTTAATTGATTAAGCTTAAGGTTTAAATTTAATTAAATAGGTTTAAATGACGTTTTAAACCTAATTAAGTCTATGTTTGTCATTTTAGACTTAATTAAATAGGTTTAAATGATGTCTTAAATCTAACTAAGTCTAATTTTGTCATTTTAGACTTAATTGATTAAGCTTAAGTTTTAATAAGTTTAAATGATGTTTTAACTCTAATTAAGTCTAATTTTGTCATTTTAGACTTAATTGATTATGCTTAAGGTCTAATAGGTTTAAATGATGTTTTAAACCTAATTAAGTCTAATTTTGTCATTTTAGACTTAATTGATTAAGCTTAAGGTTTAATAGGTTTTAATGATGTTTTAAACCTAATTAAGTCTAATTTTGTCATTTTAGACTTAATTGATTAAGCTTAAGGTTTAATAGGTTTAAATGATGTTTTAAACCTAATTAAGTCTAATTTTGTCATTTTAGACTTAATTGATTAAGCTTAAGGTTTAATAGGTTTAAATGATGTTTTAAACCTAATTAAGTCTAATTTTGTCACTTTAAACTTAATTGATTAAGCTTAAGGTTTAATAGGTTTAAAATGATGTTTTAAACCTAATTAAAGTTTATCAAGTCCAATTTATCATTTTTTAGACTTAGAGTTTTTCATGAGTCTAACATGGACTAGATTCATTTCAAACTTAGACTCTTAAAGAAAATAGGTTAAGTTTATAAAAGGTTGATTTTTAGGATTAAATTTATTATTTAATAATGAATTTTAATCCTAAATTTTAAAATATCATTTAAAACTATTTTCATGACTTAGAAATTATTTTCCTAGGGTCATTTTCTGTTACCCTAAAATTTCTAGTCATTTTCATTTTATTTTTCTTAATTTTCATTTTTCCGTAATTATTATTTGAAGTAATTACAAAATGTCTTGAAAATTAGAAAAAGGTGTCATAGGTATGTTTTCTGTCCTTGGAAAAATCATGAAACATCCCTAAGGACATAAAGATAAATGCCTCAAAATTTCATATTTTTCTGATTTATAATTAATTTTTAATAATTAAAATACTCTAGAGAGTATTTAATTATTTAAAAATTAAATAATGAGAATAAAATAATGATTTTTATTTCATAATTTTCCTCTCTTCAAGATTTTTCCAAAGGTATTTTTATTTTATTTTTGTGACCTCTAGATTAAAAGATATCAAATTTTGAAGTTTTTAAGGTTTTCTGGAATTAATTTAATTCAGAAAAACAAGGGGCTCCACGCGTCCTCGTACGCGTCGAATGGGTGGGATAATCCCGTGCGGGGCACGAAACAGCAAACATGGGATGCGTCGATCAGCGCTGTCCGTTCCAAAACACGGGAACGGACGGCTGAGATAATTCCCCATTTAATTCGAAAAATTTCGAATCGTTAAACTTCAAACTTCAATATCTCACTCATTTCTCAACAAAATTGAGTGATTTTTGAACCTATGGAATCATCTAAACATGTAGAATGTATTCATACGGTGATGATACATTTCTGGGCTAGTATAACGCATGATATTTCAAAAATATGAATTATTTTAAGAAAAATAATTTCATACCTTTGCCACAAGTAAATCAAGCTTCGATCGTACCTTGTAGTTGTCTTCTAAGACTCCGGAGGAAGATTGTTACTCGCACCAATTTGGTTTAAAAGTCGGCCTCGGAGGAGAATTTTAAGAAGGTGGCTGGTTTGGTCAGTTTTTGAATTTTGATCAAATTGGCTCGATCGGGCTTAATCTATTGCTCGGGTTTGATCAAAATGGATTGCTAAGACTCTTGGGAAGCGTTTTTGTGTTGGGAGCCGAAGATTTGAACGTGCCTATAGGTCTCACTAAATTTTTTCTTCTTCTTAGTAAGGCTCGGGTATGGCCTTATTTATAGCCATGGGGAGGCCATGACTTGGCTTAGACTGTACTAGGGGAGTTGTTATCTTCCCTATTAATGAATTGAAGATAAAATTTTGGCTGAGGGGATAACTATGGTTGTCTCTCCAAAGTTCTCCATCATGAGCTCATTGTTTTGGCTCCTTTCCATTGGATCATGCATGAGGTGGTTTAACTCTTTAAAATGAGCTGTAATTTCTCTTCCTCGTGAGCTTACAAGTCACCCAGTAGCTTTGGAAAATGGTGACACATATGTTTCCCCCTCATGATTTCATTTAACCATGGTGAGGAGTGGAGTTTAAACTTTGTTCCCTTCCCATTGGTTAGTTTAGGAGGTGGGAAATATGCCTTAGTGTTGGCCGGCCACCTCATTGTTGAGTAGAGGTGAGTCTTGGGTTAGAATGAAGGAGAAAGAGCCACCTCCTTTTATTCACCATGATGGGAGTTAACCCATGGTTAGCCAAAATTTAAGCTAAGCTTTGTCATGTGTTAATTATGTCTTATGATGGGTTTAATTTAGTTTTAACTTTAATTAATTATGGGAAGGCCATGTGTCATTTCCATTTTAATAAATTATGTTATTAAAAATTATTGGAAATTATTTCATTAATCAATTTATTAATTGAAAATAATTTCAAATTAATTAATTGATTAATTTTATCATTTTTATTTAATTTTGTCATTTTATGATTTTAATTCAATTTTCATTTTAATTAATTATGTCTTTTAATTAAAATACTGAAAATTAAATCATTAATTAATTTAATTAATCAAAATAATTTTGAAATTAATTATTTGATTAATTTTGTTATTTTTATTTCATTTTTTACCTATTTTGATTAAAATAGATAAGTGTTGACCAATTTTGATTTAGGTTGACCCAAGTCAGCCTTAATTGATCAATTTAATTTCAAGATGTCCAATGTGACCTTTTTCAACTTTGTCATGGTTGATTTGATCATAATATTTGTGATTTTATCATTGTGGAGTTTTAAACATGTCATTGGTCAAAGGGTTAACCTATGGGGTCAACAGGTTTGGTCATTAGGTCTAGTTTGGTCATTTTGACCAAAGTTGACTTTTTAGGTCAAAAGGGTGACCTATGGGGCCAACAGGGTTGGTCATTGGGTCTAATTTGACCATTTTGACCAAAGTTGACTTTTTAGGTCAAAAGGGTGACCTATGGGGTCAACGAGGTCGGTCATTGGGTCCGGTTCGACTCATTTTGACCAAAGTCGACTTTTTAGGTCAAAAGGGTGACCTATGGGGTCAACTGTGGTCGGTCATTGGTTCGGTTTGACCATTTTGACCAAAGTCGACTTTTTAGGTCAAAAGGGTGACCCATGGGGTCAAGAGGTCGGTCATCGGGTCCGGTTCGACCATTTTGACCAAAGTCGACTTTTTAGTAAAAAGGTGACCTATGGGGTCAACGAGGTTAGTCATCGGGTCCGGTTTGACCATTTTGACCAAAGTTGACTTTTTAGGTCAAAAGGGTGACCTAAGGGGTCAACAAGGTCAGTCATCGGGTTCGGTCCGACCATTTCGACCAAAGTCGACTTTTAGGTCAAAAGGGTGACCTATGGGGTCAATAGATCGGTCATCGGGTCCGGTCTGACCATTTTGACCAAAGTCGACTTTTTAGGTCAAACGGGTGACCTTCGGGGTCAACAGGGTCGGTCATTGGGTCCGGTTCGACCATTTCGACCAAAGTTGACTTTTTAGGTCAAAAGGGTGACCTATGGGGTCAACGTTGTTGGTCATCGGTCCGGTTCGACCATTTCGACCAAAGTTGACTTTTTAGTTCAAAAGGGTGACTTATGGGGTCAACAGGATCGGTCATTAGTCCGGTTCGACCGTTTCGACCAAAGTCGACTTTTAGGTCAAAGGTATTGACTCATTATAAAAATGAGGTCAACAATGCAAGTAGGAGTAAAGCATTAAATAAAGCAATGTAAATTGAAATAAATTATGTGGTACCTGACAGTCTTCGTGTATACTTGCTGAAGCATTTTAAAGCAGGTATAAAGTAGCAATTGAAATTGAGTGATTTAAATTCAGCGAGGGAACCTATTTCATAACTTGGTTAAGGATAATTTTCTTAATCAAAGAACAATGGAACCTAATTGTCCTTCTGAGATAACCCATTAGGTTGAGAAAGTGCTCAGGGAGTAACCCTGAACATCTTTCTTAAAGATTTGGATACACTTAGAGTTCATTTTGTTTCATCATAATGTTCAATCATTCACCCCTACTAAATTAGGGTTTGTTAAAGAAGTTTTAATTCTTTCTTAATGAACTTAGATGCTTTGATTATCCCTTGAGTGGGGTAACGTTCATTTGATATTTCATTTATGAGTTATGTGAGTAAAAGCCTTTAGGGACAAGTTGAATTATTAGCGGGCCTAGCCATTTAGATTAAGGTGGGGCTAGTAGTGTTTTCAAAATGTTTGTAGATAATTGTGTCCTCTTTTCTAAACCTCATTAATTGAAGTTAGAATCAAACCTGGTTCACTACCTAGCCCTTAAGCTTTTATGAGTGGATTCATAAATTAAAGGGAATTTTGAAATAAGTAACATCTGATGTTTATTAAATATTGTGTTATTATTCAACCCTTGATTAGGGACTTTAGATTGGTGAGTTACAATCTTCCTAGATCAAACCCCCTTACTTTAGGATCGTCAAATTTGATTAACCTCCAAATTTAATTTAAGAAATTATAACTTTGCTCTTAATATGGAAATATAGTGAGTTGGTTTCTACCTCTTAGTCCCTTATGTTTCAATCATCTGCGACAGTCAGTTAAGATTTTCCATTGCTCATTTACCCTTTGATTAGGCCTAAATGTTAATTAAGGCTTAAATTTCATAATTACCATTTTGGCCTTTTTAGGCTTATTACCTCAAAATTCTTTAAATATAAATTTAGAATTTTTATGTTACCCTACTCATGGGTCAATTAAAATATCAGATGAGAGAAAGCAATTTTTTAATTTTATTTTATTTTCTATAATTATTTTTAATGCAAAAATAATGATTTTCAAAGTAAATTCCATAACTTAATCAATACTAACTATCTATCCTTAGGAAAATTATGGGAGGTTCACCTAGGCTAAAGGATCCTTTGGATAAAATTTCATTATTTTTTGAGTTTTAATTTAATTATTATAATTATTTTAATTATTGTAGTATTAATTAAATATAAAATATTATTTATGTTGAAAATTTAGTTTTATATTTTTCATAGATCTATGTGAGTGCAAGGAATCTAGTGAAAGAAATTTCATATTTTTGTGATTTTTCTTTGATTTATTGGAATTAGTTTAATGCAAAGTTAAGGAAAATCCATTTTAAGCCTTTTAAAATTATTTTATGCCTTTAAACATTAATATATTCACTTAGAAAATTTGGAAAATTATTTTAATTTCTCCTAAATGATCAGGAGGCCAAATTTGACATTTTGGTGAATTTTTATAATTTAGTGATTTTTATAATTTTTAATGATTTTTAATTATTTTTAATTATTTAAATGCTCAATAATTGGCTTAAAAGTAAAGTGTTTAGTTTAATTCCAATGTTATTTTTACCAAGTCCCTCTGGTCACAAAAAACTGCCAAAACTATTTTTGTAATTTTTTTACTTATATTTTATTTATTATAATTATTTTAATGCAAAAATACCACTTGACCTTGGAAAATCAAGTTTAGTGGCCAAACCAATTCAAATTAAGTTCAAATTTTTATGGGGAGTTCCCCTGACCGTATTCTTTACGATGAACTTATTTTTGTGATTTTTCTAATTAGTTTTAATTATTTGATTTATCTTAGACTTTAATGAGTTAATTACATAAAGTGTCATTTTTTAATTAATAAAATCTATTCTATATTTTTCCTAGGATTCTCTGACTATAGCGAGCCTAAAAAACTTATTTTTATAAGTTTCTGAATTATATTGTAAATATAACAAATTTTTAGTTAAACTAAGATGGTTTGCTTTGAAAATTAGAGATCTTATACTTAGAGGTGATCTCTGTCCTTGAAAAAATTAGAGAGCATCTCTAATAATGTGAGAAATAAACCTCTAAATTTTGCTTTTTTATGATTAATCTTTAATTATTTATGATTTAAATAATTTCTGAAGTATTTAATTAATTTTAAAAAGTACAAATATAATATTTTTTATTTTTAGTTTAGATTATTCTCTTCTATTTACTAAGCACACGGGTATTTTTATTTTATTTCTAGCAATTTTCTACACTAAGTTATGAAATTTTAAAGTTTATATATTTATTTAAATCAAAACACCATATTGCCCTACTTATCCACATGACACCATTTTACTAGCTAGTATACACACGGTAGAGGTCACTAACATAAAAGTTTCATGTATAAGCATCTGAACTTGTTAAATTAGAACTTAAGCGTTTGAGCACGTAAATATACAAGATTGGAGTGGCTAGCAAGTAAATACATGAAATATAAACATGTTAGCATATGAATACATAAGACATAAATAACAAGCATACAAATATTCAAGTTTTAAGTTATATTGCACCATGATATATGAGATCTAAGCCATGTGCACATAAAATAAAATTCAAATTTGAATGTCAAATATGTAAATACACATGATTTGGGTGTTGTACATGTAAATATCAAAGTTTCGGCATTAGATTCGTAGATACACAGGATTTGGGTGGTACGCATGTAAATATACAAGAACAATTTAGTATGAGCGTAAATACATGGGATAGGGTGACATGCATGAAATTTATCAAAGTTTTTATTTTCGATATGGAAATACGTAAGAATTAAGTTGTAGGCATGGAAAGTTCGAGTTTGTGTGTGCTCGTGTGTGTGTGTAAATTTGGATATGTAAACCCGTTAAAGTTGAATTACATGCATGTATAAGAAAAAAAAAATTTTAGGTGTTAGTTATGTAAATAGGTGAAGTTGAGTAGTATGCACGTAGACTTTTGTGTTAGGGGTGTAAATAAAAAAGAATTACATGAAATGCATATAAATTCTTTTCTAATTTGTTCAGGGTGTTAAAAAATGTTAATACATAAGATTTGAGACGTGTGCATGTAAATATTTAATATTTATGTGATATGTGTGGATATGTGTAAAATTTGTATGATGTGCACATAAAAGATAGGGCCGTGAGCTTGAAAATTTCCCTCTTATACAAATACATATATATATATATATATATATATATATATATATATATATATATATATATATATATATATATATATATAAGAAATATATGATGTGCACATAAGAGATAGGGCGGTGTGCTTGAAAATTTCCTCTTATACAATATATATATATATATATATATATCTTAAGTGTTGAACGTTGAACGTGTAAATTTATAAGGAGAGGGTGGTATGCATGTAAATTTTCTTTAAATTTCATTCTCTCTTTTTTTTTGTTTTACCAGACATGCAAATACAAAAGAATTGAGTGGTATGCATATAATAAAAATAAAGAAGAGAGGAAGAGAAGGTTTACCTTCGTTGGAGAAGCTGCTCACGGGGAGGGAGAGCTGGGAATTGGAGTTCAGGTTTTTTTGTTTTTGGATGGCTACCTGAGAGAGAGAATAAGGAAGAGAGAGGGGGACGGAGGAGAGGTTTTTGGCTGCTTGGGGTTGGATGATATGTGTAAGGTTTGGAGGGGGAAATGTATGAGAGAGAAAAAATGGGGAGAGAGGAGACGTGAGGGTTAATTAAGGGTCGGCTTGGCTTGGCCATGATTCTCGCCTTTTCACTACAATCGCATCGCTTCTGAATCACCTGTAGGAAAGCAGACTGACGGGATGTTGATCGTCTCGTTTGGTCTAACTGCGTGAAAATCAGCTATGCAAGCGTTTTCAGCGTAAAACGATCAAACCGCCCTCGTTCATTAAAATTATTTTTAATTTCGATTTACTTATGTAAATATGAAATTAATAGACATAAAATTTTTATAAATTTTATATATTAATTATTAATATGAATTAAATTGTTGTCATATATTGTTTTTATAGAAAATTTTAAAATTCTTTTTAAAATATGTGAAGATATAATATTTTGTGTATATATTTATTTAAATTAGATTTTTGAAATTTAATTTTTGTTACTAAATAAAATATTTAGCCTTTATGAAAACAAATAAATTTAACAATTATCATTATTTATATATTCTATGAATACAAATTTTAGTTCATATATGCATATAAACATATATATACATATATTTTAGTGACGTTAAATGAAAAATATATAAAAGTACCTCATTCCATATAAAGTCATATTTTCATACATAACACATACGAGCTGATAGAATTTCGTTCTTCCAAAATTGCCCAGATTATATAAATAGATTTCAACCACTAGCTAAGAGAAGTAAAGTGAAAAAAAAAAACTGCAAAATTATGACCACGACGACCAACATAATAGTAATGTTATTTCTAAAAAAGAACACGCTGTAGATCCTGTGTCTGCCCTTCCTCTACTGTAGCTCGCAAATCTCTATTACCATGATTCTCAGAATCAGCCAGACTGTCTGCCTATCAGAAAAATTTGCACTGATCCTGAATGTTTCTGTGGCAGCTATAAAATTGTCTCTCATTACCACGTGGTCTCCGTGAGGTCAAAATAGTGGTTTGTAGTCCACAATGACAAACCACTCATCGGGAGGTAGCAGACATCCTTGAACTCATAATATCATGAAATGCAATGCAACATAAAACATAATTAGAAATCAGATTACTTAATGAAAAAAGAGCTCGTAAAAATTGAAATATTCTTTTGAAATAAACATTATATTAAATCAATTTGAGTTTACATGAAATATGAAATGAAAGAATTACTCTCCAACTAATGAGCTGGTAATATCCTCTCAAAGGGCTGTCATTTCATTCGCACCCTCCCCATCTTTCGTGCAAATTGAGGCATTGTTGTTCTCCTCCCTTGATAGAGATTGGCCAATGCGGTCTTCATAACCTTCAACTGAAACTTCCTCTTCATTGAGCTCGACACGCTCGAAATCAACATCAGCTCGAGTTGGATGCCGCCTAATATAGTTATGCATGACCATAGGGCCAACACTATATTCACTTGTTTCGGAAACAGATAAGGTGGCATATCTCGAAGTATGACCCATTTCTTCTTCCAAACTTCAAATGTCCTCTCAATTACGATGTCTTTTATTAAACACCTTTTTTCTAGTTCTTGTACGATTACTGGCTCTCTCGAAATCTAGAATATGATACCTTGTGTCGTGATAGGGTTTAAGGTACCCCTCTCGCATCGGTAGCCAAGCATCCACCAAATAATACTTTCCTGTAATATTAGGAAACTTAGTTAAGCATACAAAGAAAATATCTACTTCTTATATTACGAAGGAACTTAGCATGACGTGGGTGAGGAAAATCATAGTCCGGATTTTTAGTTACAATTTTAAAAACTCTACTATCATGTGCGCTGCCCTCCCATCCAGCCAATGCAAATGTAAAACACATGTTGAAATCATAAACCGCCATGATATTTTGAGTTGTTCTCCCTGAACGGCCAATAAATGCAACTTTCTCGTTATCTGACACTACAGCATGAACGTGCGTTCCATCGATTGCGCCAATGCAGCCCTTTAGAAACAACAAAAATCATTTCAATATGCAATCCATTAATATGTAGTTCTAGTATAGAGGTGTACCTTAAAATATGGCATATATCGATCATCGTTGTGAATATACTGGCGTCCAAATAAAAGTTGGATCGGTTAGTTTTATTATGGCTTGTGCTAGACTGACAAGAGAACTCAAACCAACTGCAAAATATCTGCTTATTGTTTTGGATGAGTGTTGGAAGCGTTCCATGGCTCTCAACATTGACTCGTTCTGTGATAGTATGCAAAGTGTATGCCGAATACTTCATGGTCTGTTGTCCTAGAAGACAATTTAAGTCCATGAGATGTTAGATCTAATAAAATATCACTGAAAACATCATGGGACATGCAGAAGATGTTTCTAAATCTCGTTGGGTGTCCTAAAATCATTTCTCCCATCCATTTGTCCCTAATCTGAGATGATGTGTAACAGGGCTCACGATCGACGTACGTGTTATAGTATTGCACTAGTATATTTACCGCTGCATTTCTCCTTCAGCGTTGGACTTCCTTTGGGTCCATGACGATATAAACTCTACTTTTTAATTAAACCAAGTTAATGTTTATAGAAATTATAAATGGACTAAAACAAGCACATGAATGTACTATAATTGGAAAATAAATAACTTAAACATTAGTTCAATCAAATATAACTTGTCCGAACAACTACATGAGTGGCAGTTTTTCTCATAGATGGAATAAATTTAAACAGTTCCAGATAAAATCACATGGTGCGACGGTTATAATAATAGCGTATGTATTCTAGTCGTCGCTCTTTGCTCAGTGCAGTAAAGAAGTCTCGATGGAGTGAATCACGGAAGAGGTCGACAGCAAAGTAGAAAAGATCACGATCCCCTGTAAAGTCTGGGTCGTCTTCAAGAAGTCTAATGACCTCATGGACGTTGATTTTTTGAACTCTATGCGGGGCATCATTAGATGAGTCCACTAGGTATGAGAGCTGATCTCTCTTAGATGCAGCACCACTCTTTCTTTTTCTTTTGTTCCGGGGGCACTTCGGATGGTTTGTTGACAGAATTTTAGG
This sequence comes from Papilionanthe hookeriana x Papilionanthe teres, assembly GCA_022702705.1. NCBI lineage: Eukaryota > Viridiplantae > Streptophyta > Magnoliopsida > Asparagales > Orchidaceae > Papilionanthe > Papilionanthe hookeriana x Papilionanthe teres. The sequence goes on along the minus strand of CM040424.1, from coordinate 111,683,068 downwards.
TTGCTCGTCAATGCAGAATTCTACTGAAATGTTTGATAATTCTACGGCCACATGTTCAGGGGTAGTTTCAAAAGTTGTTTGGCTAGGGGCAGTTGAATATTTTCCTGTAGCTACCACCCCACCAAACATCCTATCGAGCTTGTCCTCCAATTCCAGTTCTATCCCAGCCAATCTGAACTTCTTTACCGCAGGAAAAATCTGTAAAACATAATGAAATGTTATTAGAAAATAAGAAAGAAAACTACTTAACATTAAAAAATTTAATTCAATAATATCTTATCGCAAGCCTTTCAGTCCACCATGCTTCTAAAGCAGCAATAGTTCGCTTCACCAGATCCCATCCCAAGTCAGTCGATCCTTTTTATAAATCATTCTAAAGTTTCCACTCTTTCTTGAGTTGGTCCCATTTATTTTTTAGCTGGAACCTCTCATACTCCCTGCCTGTGACCTCCCTAAACTTTGTAATAATGTTTTGCCAACCTTCTTTGTTGAAAAAAGAATTTGGCCTATTCCTCTTTTCGACTTCAGTTATGCATAGATCGTAGAATATTATTTTAATATTCTTCTCCCAAAGTGCAGGAGTAGCAACTTCTTTGTTCTTATTAGTCATACTATGAAGACGAGAAACATTAGCGATATCTTTACTTATATTAGCATGGAGTGATATAAATTGCAATTAACCAAATAATACAGTTAAGCACAGAAGGAGATAACAATTTACATGGTTCGGTCAAACTGATCTACATCCACGGAAAAGAAATGATATTTCTTTATTGCTGAAATAGATAACATGTACATAGCATTTCAAAGTAACAGGAACACCCAACTCCAATTTACCTTAGGTTACTCACCAATTGCATCAGATGTTACAACATATAAGGAGATATCATTTCCAACCGACAAGAACTCAATATACATAACAATTCCTATTCCTATAACATGTGTTTGCTGATCATATGACCTTCATGACAGAAAATAAGCAAGTTTTTGAATCTGCTCTAACGAGCTACCCATATTAACTCCATAACAATTCCTAAAGTAAAAACTCCATGCATTTGATGTTTGGGACAAATATTCCTTGCACAATAGCTATATATAGTTGTTCCAAAGCAATGAATTACTTTGCGCCCTCTGATATGAGAGGCCAAATGATATGCACCAGGTCTAACAGGAGAAGCAACAAAGAAATATCATTCCTGGTTAATTGTAGCTTACCATTGCAATAAACATCATAATAGCCAAAGTTTGTTTCAATTATTTGATTCAGACACATGAACTCCATACAAGTGGCACTTAATTTTCGGACTTTCATAAATGAACCCTCCCAAACCTCTAAATTTTACAAAAGTCCATGCAAAGCTTTCAAATTTTGTACAATAACACCTCGCAAAGCTTCAAATTTTGTAAAATAAGGCCCCATGCATTCCAGATTTTTACAACATAAGCATACCTTCCCTCACATCATCACCACTTGACCCACCCTAAATTTTAGCAAAACTGCAAGGTAGAGAGCAGGTACGGAGCCAAAAAGGCTCCAAAATAACATTCAAATCATGCCAAAAATAAAGTTCAAAGCATTCCCAGTATACATCTAAAACAAGCTCGTCACAATGAAACAATAATCTTGTGTTATGGGTAAAAGAATGTATAGCACAACTTAAAAAAAATTAAATTGAAATGTTTCAATTAGACTTGGTCCAAAAGAGTGCCTCAAACTTAACTATTCTTAGCAGCAATTGAATCAAGAGGCGTTTATGGGCACAATACCATAATTTAGAGATAGATTTTTAAGCAAGATTCGAATCAACAATGATGAACACCCCACATTTGCCATACTTTCCGGAACATTAGAAGTAGTAGAACAGCTAGATGGAAGAAAGAGAAGGGACAAAATCAGCAAGCAAATGTCCACCCAAACTCTTCATGTATATACATATATTGCACCTAAATTCCAGTTTTTTACAAATGAAACACCCAAATATTCAGTTTTTTTAAAACAGAATGCTGAAACTTTCAGGTTAAGCAAAGCACCAAACGAGCCATCCAATTAAAAGCTTTTTCTTTCTTTTTAAATAGAGAATGTTTCTTCTAACAGGGACAAAGTGGCAAGTATGTGACAATTAAAGTTTAGGTGTAAAATATGTCAATATATGAGAATGGAGTGGTATATATGTAAATCTTGCTAAAAGAATTGCTAATGTTTCCCAAAGCAAATAATTGTAGCAATCCCAGATGCTAGATATGTAAGTACACAGGGATTTTGTGGTAGATATGTAAATGGCCAATAAACTGAACAACATAAACAAGCAAGGAGAAGTCACAACCTTCTTTCGCATTTCCCTACGAATGAACGATACTTGCATCACAAGTATACAGAACCTGGATAATGAAGGCCGGGCTATATCACAATAAGCTTTTATCCCAACCAAAAAGAGAAGGAAGAGATACCGTTGACACATCAAATCAACTATCCAAACTTTGTCTACACCAGGCTAAAGCAGGAACTTACCATCTAAATTTTATCATTGACACTCGCAGCTTTACAGCCACCAAGCATGCATACTTCCAACAGGATAAAAGTATGACATTATGAATGTACATAGTAAAGACAAATCATACTGCCTAACATGAGAAGCAACAAAGAACAGCAAACGCCCTCTGATATGAGAGGCCTAAACAAAATGCACCAGCCCTAATGCCCAACAAATGTTCAAAATTTCAAAAAAAAATCAAATAATATATGTAGAAAAGATTCTCATCAAGTTGTATATCATCGCTAAATCCATACGCAAGAACAGACAAAAACAGATCAAGACATAGGAGATCTGCCAAAAATACGAACGCAGAAATGTGGAGAACAGATGAGAAAATCCAGATCCAGCAGAAAGAACAGGGAAGAGAGGAGAAGGAATGCAGAGAAGTCTCCGAACATACCCGGAAAGCAAAGATAACACATGGATTTGCCATACCTGAAGTAGGTTTGCGGTAGAGTTCACAAGAGAAGAGGTAGTGGGGAAGCAGTGAGATGGGGGTCGAATGCGGGGTAAAGGGTAAAAATCCCTAGGGAGAAGCTGGGCCACCGGGGTTATCTTTTGGTTGGCTTCGAAGCAACTTCGCGGCCGCTGTGCCGCCGCAAAGTTGCAAGACAAATGAAAAAAGAACCACACACCGCTTTCACTCGCCGCACTGCGTCAATACCGCGCGAACCAAACAGGGTCTAACATATATGGTTTAATTTGATTAAATAGATGATAAAGATGAAATTGTCATGTGGGCTTTAGGCTTTTAAAATGAAGGGAAGATGGGCCTTAGAAATTATTCATAAAAAAACTTGAATTTGGGCATTTGAAAATTGTTCATGGGCATTTGAAATTGGGGTTTTAAATTTAAATATGGTGGACTTTTGATAATGGATAATTTTCATAAAAAGAGGGTTTGGTTTTAGATTTAAATATGATGAAGTTACATTTGGGTGTGATGAAATTGAATTTGAAATGGTTTTGGTAGAATTGGGGGCAAATTAGAATTTTAGTGAAAATTAAGTTACTTTAGGAATTTTGGAAAACTGAGTCAATTTGTTAAATTTTTGTGAAGTGTGTGTTATATTTTTATTTATGGCTCACATTTATTCTAATAACTTATGAAATTTATTTTGATAACTTAAGTTATTTATTTTTTTAACTCATAACTTACGTCATAAATTATGACATCTTATGATATTTATTTTGATAACTTAAGTTATTTATTTTCTTAACTCATAACTTACGTCATAAATTATGACAACTTATAATATTTATTTTGATAACTTAAGTTATTTATTTTCTTAACTCATAACTTATATCATAACTTATAATAACTCATGATATTTTTTTTGTAACTCAAATAACCCCTAAAATAAATAAATGTTACTAACTTATGTCATTGATTTTAATAATAAAAATCAATTAATTTATTAAATTGTCACAAATCCTATTGGTTAGTAACCCCCTTGATGGATGGTGATTAAATAGAGCATGAAATTGAGAATGGGTCCTCTCTCTACTCAACACATCACGTACATTTCCCTCCATCAAAAAGTACAAAAAGTTTTAAGGGATTAGAGAGAGAAACTTCTTCACTTCAGAATCAATTTTCTTCAAGATCAAATTTCTTCGTCATGGATACAGGTATGCGTTACTTTATTATAGATATGTAAAAATCATGAATTTAAAAGATCTTGGCTATTATTTATTTTAAATTTGGAATTTGTGTCATAAAGTTCAAACATGAATTTCTTACATGAGGTATCAGAGCCATGATTACTAAATTTATGATTTTTCATGTAATTTTATTTATTTTAATTGTATTAAATTTCCGCTGCGAATTAGATCTTGAATTATACCACTAATGTAAACTAATGTGATTAAAATTATTATTTATTTGATGTCGATGTTATGTTTAATTTGTTAGTCACCAAAGTGACCAAATTAGTAAGTTTAATAGACGTCAAATTAAATAAATTCAATTACTCATGAGTTTGTAATGCTTCTTGTGAAATAATTTAATATTTTATCACAAAAATATTAAAATTTATTGATTGTAAAATATTTCTAGATCGCCCAAAGGTTGATCATTTGTTTTATAATCTTTGAATATAATTGTAGTCTATTTATATACTTAGTTAAGATATGCGTATATATCCAAAGATAATAAACATATCTAATTTGAGTATAAACAATTACCAATTATTAAATTTAAGTTAAGCATCAATTATGTTTATTATCGTGTATTGTTATATCACCCAAAGGAGATTTCAATACATTATTATTATTATTATTATTATTATTATTTTAATTTGATTTTTATATGAATATCTATGTAATTTTAATGTTCGAAGCATTAATGTGCGAGCATGTTTTATTCATTTGCAGTAACTACTCCTGTTTTTCTTCATTCGCAAGCTACATCTGTTCAAACATTCAATGGGCTTAATTTCTCTGAATGGCGTGAATAAGTCCAGTTTCACCTTGGTGTTCAAGATCTTGATTTGGCACTCACGACTGAGAAATCCCCTGCTCTTACTGATTCTAGCAGTGCTGAGCAAGTATCATTCCATAAAGCTTGGGAAAATTGAACAGATTGAGCTTGATGTTTATGCGAATGACTGTAGCAAAAAACATTAAGTGTACATTTTCTAACACTGAAAGTGCTAAGGAATTTATGAAATTTACTGAGAATTGTTCTCAATCTGACTCTGCTAATAAGACTCTTGCTGGGACACTATTGAGTACATTAACCAACATAAAATTTAATTGTTCTCGTACTATGCATGAGCATGTCGTTGAAATGACGAACTAGCAGCAAGACTTATGACCTTGGGAATGGAAGTGAATGAAATTTTTCTTGTGCAATTTATCATTAACTCCTTGCCTCATGAGTAAGGTCCATTTCACATGAACTACAACACTATGAAAGATAAATGAAATGTGAATGAACTACAATGTATGCTCATTCAAGAGGAAGCAAGGCTTAAGAAAGGAGCAAATCACTCCATTAATGTTATGGGTCACCAAAGAAGAGCTGTAAAGAAACCTGGAAAGAAGAATGGAAAGCAAGGACCACTAAAAGTTAATGTGTCTTCTGCCCTAATTCACAAAGAGGAACATAAAGGAATTAAGTGCCACTTTTGCAGAAAGCCTGCACACTATCAAAATGAGTGTCAAAAGCTCAAAGACTGCTTCGAAAAGAAAGGTAAACAATGTGTTTCTGTATGTTTCGAATCAAATTTGGCAGAAGTTCCTTATAATACTTGGTGGATTGATTCTGGTCGTACCACTCATGTTTCTAATACGATGCAGAGATTCCTTACAACCCAAATCATAAACCTAAATGAAAAGTTTGTCTTCATGGGAAACCGAGTCAAAGCACCAGTTGAAACCATTGGAACCAACCGTTTAATTTTAAATACTGGACATCATTTAGACCTTTTTCAAACACTTTATGTCCCTTCTGTATCTTGTAATTTGATTTTATTGTCTAAGCTTGATTATATTGGATACTCCTTTAAATTTTGAAATGGTTGTTTTAGTTTACTTAAACAAAATCATCTCATAGGTTCTGGTATTCTTTTTAATGGTCTATATAAGCTTAAACTTGATAACCTTTTCACTGAGACTCTAATAACTTTACTTCATAATACTGGTACTAAACATGGTTTTATAAGTGAAAATTCAGCTTATTTGTGGCATAAACATTTGGGTCATATATCTAAAGAAAGAATTGAAAGATTAACAAAGAATGAAATTCTTAATGAATTAGATTTTACTGATCATGGCCTCTGTGTGGATTGTATTAAAGGAAAACACACAAATCAAATACTTAAGAAAGCCGCCACAAGAAGCACATAGCTCCTTGAAATTATACACACCGATATTTGTGAACCTTTTGATGTTCCATCTTTTGGTGGAGAAAAGTATTTATCACCTTTATTGATAAATTTTCACATTATGGTTATGTATATTTATTGCATAAAAAATCTCAAGTTATAGATGCCTTAAAGGTGTATATAACTGAGGTTGAGAAAGAATTAGACAGAAAAGTGGAAATTATCAGGTCTAATAGAAGCGGTGAATATTATGGAAGTTACAATGAATTTGGACAATGTCCAGGTCCATTTGCTAAATTCCTTCAAACTAATGGCATATGTGCTCAATACACTATGCCACAAACACCACAACAAAATGGTGTTGCAGAAAGACAAAACCCTACTCTAATAGAAATGGTTTGGAGTATGATGAGTAATTCTTCCTTATCCTCATCATTGTGGATGCATGCCTTAAAGATTGCTGCATATTTGTTAAACAGGATTTCTAGTAAAGCAGTTCCAAAGACTCCTTTTGAACTGTGGACAGGAAGGAAACCTAGTTTAAGGCACCTCCGTGTTTGGGGTTGTCCGGTAGAAATAAGGATATACAATCCACATGAAAAGAAACTGGACTCAAGAACAATCAGTGGTTTTTTCATTGGTTATCCAGAAAAATCTAAAGGGTATAGATTTTGTTGTCATAACCATAGTACAAGAATCATTGAAGTTGAAAAATGCTAAGTTCATTAAAAATGGTGAAGTTAGTGGGAGTTTGGAACCACGTAAAGTGGAGATCTAAAAAATTAGGGTTCAAGTTCCTTTACCCAAAATTTCTTCTCAATTTGTTATTCCTACAATTGTTGAACAGTTTGACAACTTGCAGAAACAACAAATAAATGATCAGACACCCCACAACGAAACTGTCACTAATGAAGTTGCTTTAGATGAACCACATGAAGTAGCACCTAGAAAGTCTCAAAGACAAAAATGGTCTTCTATTTCTGATGATTATGTGGTTTATCTACACGAGTCTGAATTTGACTTAGGTGTCAATGAAGATCCAGTTTCATTTTCACAAGCCATAGAAAGTGTAAATTCTTCTAAATGGTTATATGCAATGAAAGATGAGTTGAAATCGATGGAACACAACAAAGTCTGAGATATCGTTGAATTTTCTGAAGGTTGTAAAAGAGTCGGGTGTAAATGGGTCCTTAAGACTAAGCGCGAATCGAATGACAATATTGAACGATATAAAGGCAGACTTGTTGCCAAAGGTTTCACTCAGAAAGATGGCATCGACTTCAAAGAAGCATTTTCTCCGGTTTCTAAGAAAGTTTCATTTAGAATTATCATGGCACTAGTAGCTCATTTTGATTTGGTGTTACACCAAATGGATGTGAAAACTGCATTTCTGAATGGAAATTTAGATGAAGAGGTCTACATGAGTCAACCTGAAATATTTTCAGTTGAAGGAAAAGAACACATGGTGTGTAAACTTATGAAATGAATATACGGACTTAAGCAAGCTTCCTGACAATGGTATCTTAAGTTCAATGATACCATCACGTCCTTTGGATTTAAAGAAAACACTATTGATCGATGTATATATCTAAAGGTCAGTGGGAGTAAGATCATATTTCTCATTCTGTATGTTGATGACATCTTGCTGGCTGTTAATGATCTTGGTTTATTATATGAAACTAAGAATTTTCTCTCTAAGAACTTTGAAATGAAAGATATGAATGAGGCATCCTATGTGATTATAATTGAAATATTTCGTGAAAGATCACAAGGATTGTTAGGGTTGTCTCAGAAAACATATATTGAAAGAGTTCTTAAGAGATTCAATATGGAAGGGTGTTCAACAAGTGTTGCTCCAATTTAAAAAGGAGATAAATTTAGCCTTATGTAGTGTCCAAAGAATGATTTGGAACGTAAACAAATGGAACAAATTCCTTATGCATCTATTGTTGGAAGCTTATTGTATACTCGTGACTTGTACTGCACCGTACATCGGCTTTGTTGTTGGATGTCAAGCGTGTATCAAAGTAATCCAGGAATAAATTATCGGAAAGCCGCAAAGAAAGTTTTGAAGTATCTACAAGGAACGAAGGACCACATGCTCACTTATAGAAAATCTAAAGATCTTCAAGTGATAGGATATTCGCATTCGCATTTTGCTTGGATGTGTTGATACCAGAAAGTCAACATTTGACTAACTTTTCCTTTTGGCTGAAGGAGCAATCTCATGGAAAAGTGCGAAGCAGACTATCATAGCTGCTTCCACTATGGATGCTGAATTTGTGGCTTGCTTCGAAGCTACAATTCAGGATTTATGGCTACGGAATTTTATTTCAGGACTTTGAATTGTCGACAGTATTGCCAAGCCGCTGAAAATTTATTGTGATAACTCCGCAGCAGTCTTCTTTCCAAAAATGACAAGAATTCCAAAAGGTGCTAAACACATGGAATTAAAATACCTTGCCGTTAAGGAAGAAGTTCAGAAACATAGGGTGTCAATTGAGCATATTAGCACCAATCTCATGATTGCAGATCCTTTAACGAAAAGGTTGCCACCGAAGACATTTAATGAACATGTCGAGAGAATGGGCATTACTAAGACCCTTTATTGGTTTTATGCTCTTCGTATTTTCACACATTGAGCTCAATTTTTCTTATTTCTGGTATTTATAAATCTTATTTTTATCGTTAGTGTACACTTTATGTTGCATGATGTTCAACAAGATTTGCCTTCTAATAGACATTATGGGATCATGATGTTAATTCTCATTATGTTATCTATGTAATTGATATTGTGATACATGGAAGGGATTGTGTCGATAAATTGATACATAACCGCCATGATTCATATTAATTTCATACTTATCAAATAATTTATGATTTAACCAATATAAATAAGGATTTATCTTGCAATATGTTATGCACTATTAAAATTAAATGAGCCAAGTGGGAGAATGTTATATTTTTATTTATGGCTCACATTTATTTTAATAACTTATGAGATTTATTTTGATAACTTAAGCTATTTATTTTCTTAACTGATAACTTACGTCATAAATTATGATAACTTATGATATTTATTTTGATAACTTAAGTTATTTATTTTCTTCACTTTTATGACGACTTATAATATTTATTTTGATAACTTAAGTTATTTATTTTCTTAACTCATAACTTATGTCATAACTTATGCCAACCCATGCTATTTTTTTTGGTAACTCAAATAACCCCTAAAATAAATAATTGTTACTAACTTATGTAATCGATTTTAATAGTAAAAATCAATTAATTTATTAAATTGTCATAAATCTTATTTGTTAAGTAACCCTCGATTGATGATTATTAAATGAAGCATGAAATCGAGAACGAGTCCTCTCTCTACCTAACACACTCGTGACATTTCCCTCCATCGAAAAGTACATAAAGTTTTAAGGGATTAGAGAGAGAAACTCCATCTCTTCAGGATCAATTTTCATCAAGATCAAATTTCTTCGTCATGAATATATATATGCGTTACTTTGTTATAGATATGTAAAAATCATGAATTTAAAATATCATGGCTATTATGTATTTTAAATTTGAATTCGTGTCATAAAGCTTCAAATACGAATTTTTACAACGTGGAGTATTTTTGGTCAAATAGGTGATATGAGAAAGTTTGAAATGATTTTTGGGATTTAATTAGATGAAATTTGAATCTTTGGAATTTTGGGCACTTTGGGGTATCTTGGTAATTTGTGCAATTTTGGTTAAAGTGGTCAAAAGGCTAATTTAAAAGCTCGAGGTGGTTCAGGAAGAAATTTGAAGTCAAATGATAATGTCCGGGGTCATTTTCGATCAATGTGGAAGGTTTTATGAACCTCGGAGCGTTTTTTAAATATCAGTTATTTTGGTACCGGGGTGCCAAAAAGTTGTCTGGAGGTATGCGAAGTTTTCAGTCAAAATTCTCAGTGTGACATAAGGAATGTTTTGGTGTCATTCTGTGACTTATTGGTGACTCAAGGAAATTTTGGGAAATTTAGTTTGAAAATTAGGATTTAAAATGGAATTACGATCGTCAAAACGGCTCATTGTTCGCGAACAACTTCATGTTCGACTCGCGTAAGAACCTCATGTTTCGACTCGTTCGCTAAGCTTAACAGTGCCTTAACGAGACGAACACAAATAAAGATTTGTTCGTTCGTGTTCGACTCTTTTTGGCTCAAAATACTATTCCTCAATTATATATATATATATATATATATATATATATATATATATATATATATATATATATATATATATATATATATATATATATATAAGTATGTATGTATGTATATATATATATATATATAAGTATGTATGTATGTATGTACATACATACATATATATATATATATATCTATATATATACATACATACATACTTATATATATATATATATATATATATATATATATATATATATATATATATATGTATGTATATATACATGTATATTATATGTTTATATCTATATATTATCTACATACATACATGCTAGTGTGCCCTGCTAACTGTGACATGCTGATACAACAGCTTTACGAAGTGTCCTCTCGTGTTACAAGTCTGAATCTCTCTCCGTCCACTCGTTTAGTAGTGATGCGATTCTCGAATCAGCTATACATATTGATGATTGATTGAGACTATATAATAAATTTCTCCGGCTATTCTTTATAATATATATATATATATATATTAAAATCTTAAATTACAGATATGCAAAATATAATTGATATGCATGCATTACTCGGTAAAATATAAATAAAGATGCATTACTCGGTAAAATATAAATGTATTCTTTTTATGGATGGAATATTGGAGAGGCTGCGTTTTGAAGAGCATTTTGACCATAGGATTAATCTGTTCGTTGGGAGGCGAGAGCGAGAAAGAGGGATGTGAGAGATTCTCTTGCGTTACGTCTCGATCGGAGACGACGGATGCCTAGTGCGATTCCCAAGGGTAGAGTGGCGCCCCATTGGACTTTTATTTTTAACGTGTTGCCCAATAGATTTGAACGCGGACTCGCTCTGCACGCCAAGCGCCGACTGCCCACCACCGATGATATAATAATGTTTTGTTTATTTTTCTTTACATTCAAATACGGCGGAGACGCCCATTGCTTGCTAACATGCAGCTGGAAAGAGAGGCATTTTTAAGCGCTACAAACTTGCAAATTATTGTGTTTAGATAATAAAAAAGATGGGGCAATTACGCACATAACATCTGAAGCAATGCAATTCACAAATATAATATTATCTTTCATTCATACATAGATATATTGATTCAAAAATTTGATCTGAATATTAGAGTTTGTAAATAGTAATATTTTGATTGCTAAATGTGTAATTATCTAAGATTAAATATAAAAAAGAAAATTAGAAAAAATATTTAAAGCGAAATTTCTTGTGAAATCACCTTAATTATTATTAATCATCATATCATACTGATCATTTAATTTTAAAAAAAATACTAATTAACACTCTAATCTTGTACATAATTTAGATTAATTAAGCATTAGTTTGATAAGGGGAAACAACGTTCTAACTCCTAATTCATTTTTTCCTCTTTTCTCCTGCAAAAGTTGATATATTTTCATTAAAATCCTATACATTGATTTCACCAGTAAAATTAAGGGCCATGGTTACTCATGCCGATTGCATTTGAGAAAACATATTTTAATAATTGATTCGAACTATTGTGCAAAATAAATCAAGTTGATAACAATAAAAAATTTTACTCATCATTGCTTCCAACTAATGTGGACATACAATCACCAAACTGTAGAATATCTTGTTGTATACATATTTATCATGTGAGGTATGCCCAAAAATCAGAGTGTTCTAAACCACGAGAGAAAAGCATAAAGAGGGAAAGACATAATAGTGCACACAGACTTGTCCTGTCTATCCAAACTGGGGTATTCCTATACTCTGTGACCCATTTTATATATTGAAAATGGAGGGTTACAAGGGAGAATGAGAGAGACTTCTCCATATAAAGTGTGGGTCTAGAGAAAAGAGCTAAAATTCCTAAAGGGTCAAAAGCCCCTTATACAAGATTTGGGTCCCCTATTTGTATAAGATAAAGTGCCAAAAAGTGAATAATTACCTATATGCCCCTGCTTTAATATGAGTGTTACATAACATTTTTTTTCTTTTGTCACACCTTTTTGTATTTGTAACTTATTTATGCATCATTTGATTTACCTGGATCTTTTGGACGACAGGTCTTTATGTCGGTCAACTAAGCTAGTATCGATCAGCTATTTTCCCTCAATGCCAATTGATATTCGCTCTAGGTAGCTGCAAAGTTTTGAGAACTTCTGGTTAGCCTGTTTGTTCCTTGATTATTTATAGGGATATTTAGAGATTTTGGGAGAATTGTTATGAAAGTCTCATGTTGATACTTGAAAGATTGTTGGGGTACTAGAACTTTGTTAGATTGTCTTAAGATTCACAAAGATCATTTTTGGGTGTGCATATTAAGTTATTTAGTTTTCTTGCCCTTTGATAACGAAGACTACAATAAAAACAAGCAAATTTTGAATGCAACAAATCAAATCTTGTTAGTCATAATTTAATGAACTGATTAGACCTCTCTGATGTTCATGCACATGGCCCCTATATATAGAGCATGGGGGCAGTTATTAGCGTCTCATGTCTGTCCCTCCTTGCATTCGCTCAATTTTTTATTTTCTTTTTTTTTTGAGAAAGGAATTGATTCAACGCTTAAGCCTATCTAACAGGCTAAGATACTGGTTCCCTTGTAGTAAAGCAATGTCGACCTGAAGGTGAGTTGAAAAAGACGAAGTTGTCTAAGAAACCTAAACCCTACGAGGAAGTGAAGATAGATGGTCATCTGAATCAATCTAGTAAACTCTATGGAAGGTTCAACCTAGTACTGGTAAGGAGCTGGGCTGCTCAATGATCGGTCTGTCAATACAGACTCCTACTAAAGTTAGGGTTCAATCGTGGATTGTGAGCATTTCATAGCCAACTGGTGCACCAAGAGTTAGTTGGAGTAATCATTCGGTCGGTGAGAAGGGACATGCTAATGACTTCTCATAACTCGATGTGGGCGAAGCTACTTGGTCTGAGGTGAATTGGATCCTGGATACACAATTTCCTTCTTTACTTTGTTTAGATTTTTTATTCATTTCGCACCAAATTTTTTTTCTTGCTTTCAATGATGTTAGGACCAGGAATTTGTCGATAGTTGGAATTCACTAAAATCTAATTTTGTTAACGGACCTCATGCCCAAAGCGCTGACCGAAAGCAAGGATAACAGGATTCATTGCCCATTCGATACTGTGGAGATTCGAGAGGGAATGACTGAGGGACGATGGATGTCCTTAAGAACCTTAACTCATCACTTGGATGTTTGACATGCTTCAATTTTATGTGATTTTACCTATGTTTTTCCTATCTTTGTATCTTAAATTTTCATTAATAAAATATAATGAAACTGTATTTACATTAAATAAAATTGAGTAGTAATCTCTTTTGTGATTTGGAATAGTCATGAAAATATCATCACAGGCATATGCATAATCATCTTTGTTCTATTCCTTATACTTTACACTCAAACATTGCACAAAAAGGGATGGACTCTTTTGTGAGAACTATCTAAAGTTAATTTCTGATTGTATTGTTCTGCTGAGAAGATTATAGCCCTCACCTCTAGATTCACCACTTTTCTCTCTCTATAGGACTAATCAGGGAGTCAAGTTCCAACTCTAGACCAAATTGGCAAATGATCTAGCCTGTCACCTTAAGAACACTAATTTTATTCCCATCAACATCTATCTATATCTTTTTTACTTCAACCAAAGTTTAATGTGGTATCCACTAGTTGAGTGAAATCATAACTTTCCCGGGTTATTATGTTTCAGAATGGATTTTAACATTTCAAGTGGCCAATTTTAAAAGTAAATAACGAACGGTGAAAATACCATCACAATTTTTAGAATAGAAGAAATTCTAGAAAAATCAAGTCCTCCACATGATTACTACTTATTGTAAGGGAAAAAAGGAAAATCTACTCAGAATTCATGAGATAATAAAACAAAATATGATTTATATTAAAAATCAAATGTACAAGACAAAACGTATATAAAAGTATAAATATTTATCTCATACTCTTCCTCAAGAAATCCTCTACAGATCCATGACTATCCCTGACTCATATAAACTTACACAAAACTCACAAAACACGCACAAGACTCACTACCCTCTCACTATGGTGGCCTCCCAGTCTAATGAGGGTCTAACCCACCCAAAACGACTCCACAAAACACTTTCAGTTTGAAAATATTTTCTATAAATAGAGCTCTAAATAGCACCAAGGGTCACATCAGGGACCTCTTTGAAATTCATCCAGATTTAATCTATAAAAGGGTAACCATTCTGACACCTAGGTTTGCAACTGTGGCGCATAGGCACAAGCCTTCTAGTAGTGTCTCGTAAGTACCGACACTTATGCTCCAGATCAATTTTTGCTCCATTTGACCTCTTTTTGCTTCTTTTTTGCTCATTTTACATTTAAATCCATTTCTTGCACCTGAAATCAAAACACAAAATGTACATTTCATTAAAGCAAAATATCTTTAAAAATGAGCATAAAATGTTCATATATAAAAAAGTAATTTTAAGGCATTTCAATTCCTCCAAACTTAAACGTTACTTGTCCTCAAGTAACTCATAAAAATAAATACTTTAATTTGTGGTTATGGGTTTTATTAGTGGTTACTACTCCATAAATGTGATAGTGAAACTTTTAAAAAAATTTAATAACTCAGGATAAAACTAAGGTATAATAATATTGAGTTCTTAAGCTAGGAATTCTGAATTTATATTCAATTGAAATATAATTGTAATTTGTCACACGTTGGAATCATAGAAGCTTTTAAAAATAGAATTATATGAGAACTCTACTAGTATAGATTTGACTAACACATTTAACTTTAAGAATAAGTTTAAAAATGTAAACAAGTTCCATCATTTAAGATAATTCAAGTGAAGCCAAATTTTTATTAGGCATCTCCTCAAGCTTCTTTCACCTATAGTTTTCTTTCTTATTTACTTTTCTTTTCTTCTTTTTTTTTTTTCTTTCAGGATCATTTTCAATCCTTTTTTAAATGTGATTATTACTACATTTGGATAGACTTTAATGATTTTAAACTTCATTGTACTCCACCTAAAGTTAAAAACATCTCACATTTCTTTACTTGATGATTTACATTAGTACAAAAATGATTTTCCATTGAGTCTCTTATTCTTTTTCAAGTGTAGATCCAAGATCAATAGTGTTTCAAAAATACAATTTTTTTACTCAAAATGTTAAAAAAATAATTCTTATATTTTCATACCAAATTTCTTAACTATAAAGTTATCCTTAATTACTAAAAATTTTACTTAAGCTTACTATAGCATTCATGAAATTAAAAATTTAGTTCTCTAAGGATAACACCACATACCACAAGTTATGCTTAAAATATTTTTTAGATATATTTATTGAGGACAATAAAAGTTTAGTTTTAAAAAGTTTTTCTCCCTCACCCAAACTTAAATTTTTAAGTATTTTAAAACATTATAGTTCATAATAAGCATGATGAAAGATAAAATTTTAAAGGTTTTAAACAAGAGAACCTTATAGGTACAAGTAATAAGGATAGGTGCCAGGCAGTAGTGAATTTAAAATCAATATGTATAACATGAAAATTACAAAGTAAAAGACGGCTTAAACATACAGGCAATTCTAAATAAGGAGCAAAAAGTAAAAAGTGCAGTACAGTATCCCAGAAAAATATACAAAAGAAGTGATTAAACAAGAAAATCGAAATGTAAGAACTACAGCTGAAACATAGAAATTCTCTTGTCCTCCTCCTCCTCCTCCTCATCATCATCATAAAAAAATACTCATCCATCGCCTTGCGATTCTTAGATGGAGTGTTGTGTGGAAAAGAGGGAAACTCAACACTGTGTTCACCATTCAAAAATCTAACTTGGGAAGCATCATAGCTTGCCTAATCACTTTTTATTTTTCAGATACTGACCTAAGGCATCCATGCGATGTTCCATATCTTGCATCTGACACTGCATAAGGAAAATATCTGACTGGTGCTCTAAATATCTATCTTGTTGCTCATCCCAAACACCTAGAGGTAGAGTAGTAGTATTGGAAGTAGAAGGCCTAGAGGTAGAAGTTGAAGGAATATTAAGACCTCTAACTTGAGTTCTTCCATAAATGTCCACATTAACCTTTCCAATAAGCTTTAGTGGCTTAAGTTGCTCCTCCCTAATCTCATATCTAACTCCAAATCCTATGCATATAGTAAAGATAAGGGAAGGGAAGCCCAAACTTGCATAGGTGCTAGCTCTGTCGGATGTATAAATACCCTTAAAGATGAGAGATCCAACATCGATAGTTTCATTTTTTGAATGCAGTAACCCAAAATGGCTCTCTCTTAAGTCACCTCGCTCATCTGATTTGAAGGCAGCAATCAAGCAAAAATAATGTAATGTCATGCCTTTGATGGATAATTAAGCAGAGAAGAGGCAAATTTCACCTTATGCTCATTTTTGATCTTCAAAGCTCCATAGCCATTAGTAAGGAATGCTATGGTCTCATCTAATTCTGCCTCAAAATGTTAAAGTTCTGAATAGAAATAATCCAAAATAGGAGGCAAACCATATAACACATTAATACTTTGGTAAGTGAACTCAACTCCACTCCCCCAAACAAATACCTCGTCCGCTAGTTCTTCAAGCAGATTAGCATAAACCTCCCGCACTATAGAGATAATTTCTACAATAGTAAAGTAGAAAAATTATTCCCACTTTCATGTAACAATCAAATTTTCTACTGCACCACCAGGACTAGCAAAGCTTTGCTCCATAATGAATTTTCTTGATTATAGAATTTCGTTATATCTATCTCGAGCTTTAAGTTTCACAAATTTCATATTGTCAAAATTTTCCTTCCCCCTTCCTTGCTTTGTTTTTGGAGCAATCTCAAAATTCAAGAAAAATTTGCAATAAATTTTGCAATTAAGTTCTAAGGTCTCTAACAACTATTTTTCAAGAAAAGAATTCTAACCATGGATTTTTCACATATATATTCAATTTTTTTCAAATTTTTCTGCCTCCTAGTAGTGTGGATTAAATCTACGGTGGTACCAAAAAATGTTTTCACCAAGATATAGATCTTACCTATAGAAGATGAAATTTGTGATTTGAAGCTCTAAAAATTGAAGATTTGAACTCTATAGAGAACCCTAGGGAAGCACTTGACAATATGGGGAGGACGAAGATGATTCGAGGACCAAAAATGGCGTGAATTAGTTTGATCGTGTTTAAATCCTCATCCGACTAGTTCGGTGCCCAGGTGTCGGTTTGGCGCTTAGGCGCCCTCCTATTTGTAAGACTAGCGCTTAGGGGCCAGATTCTGACGCCTAGGCACCAGACCCATATTTTGACAAATATGTATATTCTGCCTTTAGTACAGCGAAACCTAAGGACTTCGAATCCAAATTTAGTTGATTCACTTCATTTTGATTAACTTCTTCCAATGTCCATTTGTACAAGTTTGAGATTCCAAACCAAACCACTCAATGCATTCTAACACAAAATATTAACAACACAAACTTGTAACTATATTTTTATCATGAAAGTAGTTTCAATAAAATGGACACAGCCACTTCATATAGAAAATTAGATGCAACGGACAAAAACATTCAATAACATATATTTAGGATGAGATACACATATAGATATAAGTAGGCACTCCACATAAACATCAAATTTTCTCACCCATACTTAGGACTAGTAATTGTTACGAATGTTGTTATCATCCACCAGTTCATCCCTCGGTTGGTGCACAAACTAGTTTTAAAATGAAGCGTTTGCTCCAAAGCCTTCTCTCAAATCTAAATTATATCTTGATACATTCTTATCCGAGCCTCTCGGAAGCATGCCAAATGATTTAACTGAAGTTTGAATTGCTAATTCAAGTGTTTAAATTGGTAGTAGATGTCACTCAACTTGGAATTCAGATTCCCTATCTCCTTCTTAATCATCATGAGTTTCTTCATAATCCTTTCCAGGCTTAGTGCAAGGAACCCATTATTATAAGTTTGGGCATCCTTATGCATAAATTTCTTTTCACTAGCCCATTCATTTCACTTACCAAAAATAAAGTTTGAACTCACTTTCATTGACAATCTACTTTGTCGCACCAGGAAGATGAAGTTTTAGGTGCTTTAGGCGAGTTTTAGAAGGGTTTAAGTGCATACAATGGTTCAAAACTGCATAAGAGTAGTTTTACCTCGTCCATTAACTGTGGTGCCTAGGCGCACAACTGTGGTGCCTAGGCGCACAACTGAGGTGCCTAGGCGCACAACTGTGGTGCCTAGGTGTAGGCCATCGACACACTTACACGTAGGTGCCAAATCTGGTGCATAGGCGCTAATGCCCAAAAATTCACTGATTCCCCTTGCGTCAATTTTTCACTATTAAATCTCATTTTAATCATCAAATTAGTGATTTTCACCTCTTTACATCATGTAGGTCTCGGTGCTTCATCATGTTGTCCAGAAAAAAATAATAAAAAAACATCTACACAGATAACCATCATTTTTCACCCACGAAGTGCTTGGTTTAATGTCATCAGCCCGACGTTCCCAACAATTTACTCGGGTTCACCCAATATCAAGTTCTCTTCATAATAAGGCTTGTTTTAACTTATATTAGTTTCAATATTTCAATGTTAAGTTTAACTATTTCTTTAGTTTTCATATCTTTTATGTTCACAGCACCATCAGGATAAACTTTCATTTTAATAAATTTTCCTCATCACCTAAACTTATATTTTTCAGGAAATAATTTCAATTAAGTGTTGTAAAGTAAAACTTCTTGTTTAGGCTCAAAATATTTTCATAAAATTTATTGATCATGTCATGTTTTTATATTTTGTTTTTAAATCCTTGCGTTCTTGTAAGATTCTTTTTTAATTTCCTCGAGCTCATTTAATTGCATTAATTGTTTCTCGCCAGCATTTTTCACATTTTAATTAAACTCTTTAATAGCCCAAAAATCTTTATGCTCCAATTCAACTGTCAAGTGACAAGAAATTCCAAATATAAGCCTATATGGTGACATTCCTATAGGAGTTTTATAAACAGTATTATAGGCCCATAATGCATAATCAAGCCTAGCAAACCATTCTTTCCTATTATGATTTACAGTCTTTTCCAATATTCCTTTAGTTTTTCGATTACATACTTCTCTTAAACCACTAGTCTGACGGTGATACACTGTGGCAATTGGATATTTAATTCCATATTTCCTCATTAAATTTTCACTTATATAGTTTTTAAAACGACTTCCCCCATTGGTAATGATCAAACCTGGCATTCCAAATCTGGTTAAAATATTTCTCTTTAAAAATTTTTTAAAACTCTCAGCATCACAATGGGGTAAAGGAACAAATTCAATCCATTTAAAAACATAGTACACAACTAAAAAAATATAAATATTTCCGGAAGATGGTATAAATGGTTCCCTAAAATCTAAACCTCAAACATAAAAAATTTCAACATCCAAGGTAAAATTTAGGTGCATTTAAATTCTTTACAAGTATTGTATACTCTCAGACATCGATCACATGCTTTTACAAAATCATTAACATCTTTAAGTAAGGTAGGGCAATAAAATCCAGATTGTAAAATTTTAAATGTAGTTTTATCCAATCTAAAATGTCTTTGAAAATCTAATTTATGACATTTTTGAATAATTTCGTAGGTTTCTTCCTTACATTTTTTATATAAATATGGGTCATCCCAAGTATAATCTTACATTTTAAAATGAATTTATTCTTCTGGTGGCTCGTACATTCGAAGGGTAAAATGTTTCTAACTAAATAATTAACTATATCTGCATACAACAAAATATGCCACTCAGAAACAACATATAGATGTCCATCAGAAAAACTTTCATTTATTTCTTCATCAATATTTCCATTATTTTCTGGTTTAAGCCACGACAAATGATTAGAAATTTGATTATCAATACTCTTCCTATCCACTACTTGGAAATCGAACACTTACATCAAAAGGACCCATTTAATTAATCGTGGTTTTGCATCCTTCTTCAACATTAAATATTTAATAGCAGAATGATCGGTATGCATAATACATTTTGATCTAAAAAGGTATGGTTTAAATTTATGAATAGCATATACTATTTCCAATAACTCCTTTTCAGTAGTAGTATAATTAACTTTTTGCTTCATTAAGAGTTTTATTGGCATAGATATAACTTTAAAAATTTTATTGTATTTATGCTCTAATAATTCCCCCATTACATGTTCACTTGCATCACAGATTAAGATTTTCTCAGGCTGGTGAAAAAATAATAGGTGTAGTGTGACACGCCTTAAAATTACCTATTTTATATGAACATTTTATGCTCACTTTTAAGGATATTACACTTAATTAAAGGTTTTGATTTAAGGTGCATGAAATGTAATTTAAATGCAAAAGGAGCAAAAAAAAGAGAGTAAATGGAGCATAAAGTGATCTCGCACATAGGCGCCAAATCTGGTGCCTAAGCGCTGCTAGTTACGAGACCCTTCTAGAAGACTCACGCCTAAACAACATAGTTGCGCAACTAGGCAACCTAGTTGTGCATCTAGACGCCAGAACAATTACCTCTTTTATACATTAAATATGAACAAAATTTGAAGAGGTTCCTGAAGTGAACCTTTGTGCTTTTCTGACCTTTATTTATATAAAAGATTTTTAAACGAAAAAGGTGTGTGTCGAATCATTTTTTGGTGGGTTAGACCCCCATTAGAGTGGGATGACATCATTGTTAGAGGGTGGTGAGTCTTTGTGATTACGTGTGTTTTGTGAGTCTTGTGTGAGTCTATTTGAGTCAGGGACGGTCAAGGATCTATAGAGTATATCTTGGGGAAGAGTTTGTGATAAGTATTTTTACATTTCTTTAAGTTTTGTCTTGTACATTTGATTCTTAATATAAATCATATTTTATTTTGTTATCCTTAAGATTTCTTAGTATTTTTCTTTTTCTTTCTCCTTGCAATAAGTAGCAATCTTATGGAAGATTTACTTTATTTAAAGTTTCTTTTATAATAAACATTATGATGGTATTTTCACGTGTTCTTTATTTATTTTACAAATTATCTATTTGTAATATTACAATCCATTGAAAAACATAATGACCCCGTAGGGCTGTGATTTTACTCAACTAGTGAATACCACACTAACCTTTAAGAGGAGTGATTCAGTCTATTGGCTGGTGCAAATAGATAGGAAGATAATTTTTTACGGATGTAGAATTGTTATTTTTAGGGTGACAGACTAAATTCTTTGCCAATTTGGCCTAGATTTGGACCTTGAATCTCTAGTTAGTCATATAGAGAAGGCACAGTGGGCAATCTTGACGAGGCTAGAATCTACTAAACATTACCATACAACCAGGAACATACTTTAGATTTACTAATGTTCTTTATGCACTCGGTTATGGTAAAAAATAGGTATGCTCTTATGCGTCACAAAATATCATTTAGATCTTTAAACATTTGATTCCTTCAGTTATTACAAAGTCATTGCAAGGGAAAAGGCTCTTTACATAATTTGAACTTTTCTACTTATAACTAGTTTAGAAATATTTGTAATTTACTTAGCTTTTAAACTAAATTTGTAGGTAGTGATTACTTATTGTTATAAAAAAAATATCAACCTTTTTTTTCTAGTTTAATATATACAGTTTTAAGTAAAGGTTTTACTAAGTTATTATAAACAGTTACAACTTCCCTACAAGATCGATACTGGGGTTTTTATATAAAACTCTATATCACCAAAAACGATGCGTATACCTGCATGGTACCCCTAGTGTGAATGCCATTAAACTAAATTCTAAAATAATTCATTTGTTCAAATTAACCGCTAAATACAAATTGGGTCAAGTTATTGCCTATCTATTGGAATGTAAATATCTGCATAGTTGCGTGTCTGGTCAACATTATGGCACTGTTGTTGGGGAAGAGAAGGATTTTTTTAACTTAGAAATTTTATTTAAATTGTAGACTTAGTTTAAAAAATTGTATTTTAATTTTTCTATAATACTTAGTTATTCTTTAAAATAAAACAAATAAAAAAAATCAAAATTAAAAAATTATTTTAAGTTATTTTGATTGGTTTATAATTTATTTTTCTGAACTTTTAATTTTATATGCATAAGTTAGGATGTGAAGATTTAGTGTCTTACGATTCTGAGTTAGAGCGGACAATAAGAAAAATTAGAAAACAAAAATGACTTCACAATTTGTAAGAATGGTGAACATATCATATAATAATTATGGAAATCAAATTGCTGAACATAAAAATTATCAAATAAAAAGGCCATTAAGGGATTATGTATACCCTTCAGTAGATGAAATTCACTGAAGTATACAAACCCCTACTATAGGGGCGAACTCATTTGATCTTGAAGCTAATATAATTCAAATGATACAAAAGAATTAGTTTATGGGAACACCATATGGGGATCCAAACTTACACCTTACAATTTTTCTAGAAGGGTGTGCTACATTTATATATGATGGTGTATCAAGCGACACTATTAGAATGAGACTTTTCCATTTTCCTTTAGGGATAAATCTAATATGTGGTCAAGCTCGTTAACACCTCGATCTATCAGAACATGGGGAGATTTAGCAAAAAATCCTCAGCTAAGTATTTTTTACCTTTAAAAACTGTTAAGCTTAGAAATGATATTACTTCTTTTACTCAGTTTGAAGGTGAGTCAATATACAAAACTTGGGAATGATATAAGGAATTCCTCAGAAAGTTTCCACATCATGCTTGACAGACTGTTTAATCATTCAAACATTTTATAATGGGTTTGTAGGATCCGTTAGATATATCATTGATGCTGCTGCTGGAGGTGGTGGCATCCGGAGTTGTGGGATGCTGACTCGTTGCCGGCCTAGCAGCCGAAATTCTCTCATGTCTATGTCAATGTAGATTTTTGGAGTCGCCACACTATTTGTCAAATTTATTGCTTGATTCTTCAAGAGATCTTATTTCTTTGGATCATGTACAGGATCCTCGGATATTAAGAAATTTGAAGAAAATAACGGTAGAAAATAGTATAATAAGAAATGTCTGTGATAATCCTTACACAAGGAGATTCTAGAATATCTTACTCTAGAAATTTTTATATAAGGAGGATCACATGTGAAATTTTGATAACCAGAGATTTTTAGGTGTGATATCTAATCTGAGTTCTTAAATTTTCTATAGGAGCAAGCTCCTATTGTTACTTATTTCATAGAAAATTAAGTTTATCTATGAAAACTTCTGATTAATGTCAACACTTGTTTTCTAAGAAATTTCAAGAGCAATGTAAGAAACGTCAATGATCATTCCTAGGGGTAATATGTTTCTAAATGTCACGTACTACCCTAGAAGTTTATTATTTGTTATGTCGGTTTTTATTTTTGATTATGTCGGTTTTTATAATAAATTTGATTTTGTTAATGTCATTTGTTATGTCGGTTTTTATTTTTGTTTCTTTGTTTGTCATTTCTCTCTCGTTTTGTCTTGTAGTTTGTTATTTTTTTGGTGGCTATCTTAAAAGCTTTAGGTTTTGTGACTATTCTAAAATTATAGTTTTTGTTTCGTTTTCTATCTTTATTATGTTATTTTAATTTTGTTTTTAATGTTATTTATGTCATTTTTATTTTATTTTGTTGTTTGTCCCATCTTCAGATTGTCACCATTGTCGGTCGTTAAAGGGACTTTTCGTATTGTTTGAGTTTAAAAATATAGTTTTATAAAATGGTGTTTTGGTTTAATTTAATATATATATGTATACATATATATATATATATATATATATATATATATATATATATATTTTAGCAAAACAAAATAACTTCAATCATTATAAAGGTTAAGTACATCTAATAAAAGGGAGCTTTAAAGAGTCCCCAAAAAGTAACAGCCTTAAAGGCTCAGAAGGAGTTACAGAGAAGACAATATTACTATCAGTTGCAGCCCTTTTAGCAAGCCAGTTGGCTGGTTGATTACCTTCTCTAAAGGTATGGGTCCATTTGATTTGTAGAAAGTCAGATGGAGAAGGGAAGGTTCTGCAAAAATAAGTCAGGTTCCAGGGTGGAGGAGTAGTGCCTTGCATAATATTCACTACCTGCATAGAGTCAGATTCCAGCCAAACATAAGGGAGGTGGAGAGCTTTAGCTGTAGTTAAGGCCCAGAAGGCAGCCCATAATTCAGCCTCTAAAGCGAGAAGAAGCAAAAGTAGGTGATTGGAGAAACCAAAGGAGCCGCCCGGATGATTTCGCGACCGCACCAATGCCGAGCAGAGGATGAAGTGAAGCTTCCATCAATGTTAATTTTTACCCAAGGGTATGAGGGTAGGGAACAATGCAACAGCACTACACTGTTAGATGCTGGGGGAACTAATTTAGCATTCTTGTTAATGAAACTACAGCATTTAATCACAGTGGAGTGGACCATACAGCTGAGATTTTCAAATTTGGCTTGGTTCCTGGTCATCCAAATAAACCAACAGATTACTAAAGGGATGTAGTAAGAGTTTAGGTTTCTCCAATCCTCCCAGCAAGCCTCAAAATCTTTCCAATCATGTCTTTGTTGAGATAAATGTAGCTGCTGAATAACCTCAGTCCAAACCTGCTGAGAAAAAGCACAGGTAAGGAACACATGAGAGATTGTTTCTTCCAAAACACCATTGTACATATATATATATATATATATATATATATATATATATATATATATATATATATATATGTACAATGGTGTTTTGGTTTAATTTAATATATATATGTATATATATATATATATATATATATATATATATATATATATATATATATATACATATATATATATATATACATACATATATATATATATATACATACATACATATATATATACATATATATATATATATATATATATATATATATATATATATATATATATATTTATTTATTTAAAATAATATTTTAATTTTTTAGATAATACAAAATCAAACCGATCTCATATCGGTGATAGTTTAAATAATTGAGCACTTCACCACAAGACGTGTATCTATCCAAAAAAAAAGAGACATTGCTTGGCGGTGAGGCTTGATCAAACAAACTAAAGAATTCATGACATCCGTTTAGTTTGCGAACCATTGTTGACCGATAATTTCCCCTAAATAATATGAAGGAATCAGATATAGTTTATATTAATCTATGGTCTTTAAGTTTCCTATAAGAGCAAACCCCTATAGTTAATTAAATTTTAGATAACCGAAATCACCTAAGAAAACTCTTGATATAGATCAAGAAATTTTTATATTCATGACTTTGAAAGGGTAAGGTTCTTCAATAAAATGTGGTAGTAGGAAATACAATAGCTGAGTGGCTCAAACTTTGTAGCAACTTTTGTGGGAATCCAAAGGAAACAAAAACTAGGGAAAAAGCAATTATCCAAGAGAGAGATCTCGGTGTATTCTTGAACTATCCTATGATTTGGCTTCAAGTTGGGATATTTATATGATGTTTCATCCTGTCAATTTTATTATTCAAGGCTTACATTCACCTGACACTGATCATGTGAATAGCCTGGAAGATAGGAGGGTTTATGTCATACCTGATGACAACCTTGAAATCCTAAAATGAGTTAGGGCTTATATTTCTTAACATGGTTGTGCAAAGGCCTAAAGAGATAAAGTGAGGATTTATGGTACATTAGGCAAGCTATCTCGAAGTCCTACGACTTGTTATTTAAATTGAAGAGTTTTGCTATTGAAGATGGTCGTGCTGCCCACTGTGCATGCTCCAAGCTCCTCGTCATAGAAGGTTTAGTTTCAAGAAGTGTCAATTGTAAGAAAAGAGAAGTGTCATGTTTTGGAAACATTTAGATTGAGGTGTCTTAATATTTTATTAGGGGAATATTAAAGTTGATTATAGTGACACCGGTTAAGATCGCACGGCTCCATCATCCCGACACAAGTATTTTCTTTAGATTCACTTAGTCCAAATGAATTTTCTAAACTCAATTGAAATGAGTTCCACACTTTCATTTAGGCCGTGAGAAACCCTGTTAGAAATATATAAGTTTCCTCCTCTGAGGGATTCCCGATCATCCAACGAAATGTTATAATTTAGTTGTAGTTGTGATTTTTTGTTTTGTTTGCGATTAAATTTTGAGATATCCTATATTTTTACTTTTGTGGCGGTGGACTTTATCTTGTTTTATTTTAGCTTAATTTTGATTTTTGGTTTTGGTTTTGCGGATATCCTAGAAGTTTAGTTTTCATGCAGGGTGACTTTATTGTTTAACATGCAAGCTTATAAGCAAGAAAAAATAAACGAAGTGCAGGAAAAGAAAGCGCTGTAAACTATAAAAGTGTACCTGGCGAGTCTTCTCGTTCCTCTACCTGAGACTTTAGTATCTTTGCAATAAACATTTATGTTTTGTAGGGAAGTAAAAACTTATGGATAGGTTAGTCACAAGCCTACCAGACTCTATGTCATAACTTGGTGGGTCCTATTTATTTAAGAGATTTCGTCATTTAATAAATATGATAGGTCAAGTTGTCCTACAAGGTGTCAGAGAGATTTGTGAAACAGGCCTAGGAGATACCTAGACATTTCACAATCTTTTTGAGCTTTCTTCAGTTCATTTGAACTTATCATAATTATTAAATGACTCATCTGTTTTATATCTTTATGCTTAGTGAACCAATGTTTTAATAATCCCGAAAGGCAGGGTGGTTATCTTTTGATATTTTACTTACGAATTATGTAAGTGGGGATCTTTAGAGGCAAACATAATTTATGGAAGAGTTTATCAATTTTTTATGGGCTTGTAATGTTTCAAAAGTAGTTTTAGATTAACTGTTTTCCATTTTCTATTTCTCATTAGTAAATTTTTTTTAATTAAGCCTAGCTCACTACTAAGCCCTTAAGATTTTGGTGGGTATATTCATGTTTTTAGAAAAGAAAGTTAATTTGACTTTTCATGAATATGATTCTTATTAAAAAAATGAATTATCATTCAAATAGGGGTATCAAATTAATGGAATACCAACCTCTGAGATCAATCCCTAACCTTAAGAATCCTTTTAACTTAGTCTTTTAATCTTTCTTAAATCATAATGATTAATTAAATTATAAATTTGATTATTTAATGTGACAAAAAATGAGATGGGCTTCTACCATTTACCCTTTATTTTTCAATCATCCAATCATAATGAGTAAGATCATTTGTTGTCCTTTTTCCATTTTAATTAGACCTAAAGATTGATTAAGATTGAATTCTTTTAAAATTACAATTTTATCCCTAAAGGCCTTTGTCACCTCATAATTCATTAAGTTCAACACAAATGAATTTGAAATTTTTATGTGACTCCACTTATGGATTAATTAAAACATCAGAGGAGAAAATGTGATTTTTCAAATTTTAATTTAATTTCTTTTTTTATTTTATTATAAAAATAGGGATTTTTAGTAAAAATTCAATAACTTGTCCAAAACTAAACTTTTGGCTTTAAAATTTTTATTGGAGATAAAGCTATACCAGTGGAACATTTGGACCAAATTTCATGATTTTTTAGACTTCAATTTAATTATTAAAATTATTTAAAATTTTGGAGTATTATTCAAATATGTAATATTATTTAACTAGAAAATTAAGTTTTGTATTTTTCTTAAATTACTATGTGGTCAAGATACCTAGAAAATCAAATTTCATATTTTTATGATTTTTCTTTTAATTATTATAGTTATTTTAGTTAAAATTTAAAGAAATTCCATTTTAGCCTTTAAAAATTGATTTTAACCCTTTAAAATTTAATATCTTTACTTAGAAAATTATGAAAAAATATCCCAATTGTCTCTAAAAGCTTAAGAGGCAATTTAGATTATTTCCAACCATTTTATTAATTTTATGATTTTATTTAATTTTTAATTATTTAAATATGAAAATAATGTTCAAAAATGAAAATTCTATTTTAATTACACTTTTATTTTTTAAAGACTCCTCTAATCTTAGAGAACTCCTAAAATTAATTTGGTGAATTTTTTAGGTGCACTTCAATTATTATAATTATTTAAATACCAAAAATATGTTTTAACTTGAAAATTTCATTCAGGTATTTAAATCAACTCCATTTGATTTAAAATTTTTATGGGGAGTCTTTCTGAGCTTAAATTACAATGAAGAATAGAAATCAAGTTATTTTCAATTATTCTTAGTTCAATTTATTTTAATTTAATTTTAAGTCTTAATAACCATTAGGGTTGTATTTAATGATGTAGACCAAGTTTTTATTTTTATTAGTGTTCACTGGTCATAAGTAACTTACCAAATTTATTTTGCATTTTTTATTAATATTTTATTTATTATAATTATTTTACCAAAACAGGCACAATAACTTGAAAAATAGAGATCTCTGTCTAAAGGTCTCCTCTGACTTTGGAAAAATCAGGGAAGGTCCCTTAAGACAGAGGCAACAACATACCAAAATATCAAGCTATGGTGAAATGTTTAAGCCAATGGAGAATCAAAAGACTCCATACAGTATTTAATTAATTAAAAATAAAAATGCATCAAAGCAAAATTCAAACAATTTTCATATTATTATCCTCTATTCACTAAGCACTAGGGTATTTTTCTTTTATTTTTATAATTTTTCTACACCAAGTTATGGTTTTTTAAAGTTCACTGATCTAAATAATTAAAAAAAACCCTAATTTCCATATCCAGCGCGGTGCCGTGTCATCCTTAGCCGCTCTAAAAGTCCACGCAGTGTGCTCCTATTCGACACCACCTCTGACTGGACATCCACGCCACCACGCTTTATACATCCGATCTCCGTCTGACTCCATCCTGGCAGTCCAAGCATTATACATGCGATCGAATGACGCTCATTCATTGTCTTTGACTGGTTCTTCCCGAGAGCCGTCTACCTTCAAGACCTCTCGAGCTAGACTTAACCAAATAACATGGGGTTTGTTCCTAGAACTTCATCTGACCTAGACAAACCTATCCATAAGGTTTATATGGTATGAAATATGGTCTACACATGTACAAGATAAGAACAAGCACGGGAGAAAGAATGAGTACAATACCTTTGTCTGAGAGGGGAGGCCTCAATCAGATGGTTGTGTCAGCTTTGATTGGTCCCAACGAACCTCAAGATGGAGCCTTGCGTTTTGGTGAAATGTCTGGACCTGAATTCGACCAAGGACGATTTCAGGTGTTGATCAAAGTCAGGTGCAAAGGCTCTCTGTTATGGGGGATCTTCTTCTTCTGATGCTGTGAAGGTGTGGGTCCAATTAATTTGATTTTGGCGCACTGTGGAGCTATGGTGGAGTTTGTCTTGGTTGCAGTTGAGATTTCAGTGGAGAAATTGCTCTAAGGTAAGGGGAATCAAAGGGGGAAAATGGTTGGAATGAGCTTAGGGAGGTCTGAAGAAGCTCTGGCGAGGTTTTGGCAGAGTTTCCTTATGAAATTTTCAGCACCTGGATTTTGGCCGTGAAGGGTGGCTTTTATAGCCATGGCCAATTGGCTGAGCTCGGGGCTTCGTTTTGGCTGCTCTAGTCGGCTTAGGGTAAGGGTAGAGCAGTGCCATTGATCACTGAGGGGATGCCTCACTAACAAAGCTTAAATTTGAGTTTTGAGGGGTATGGGGGTGCTCAGACTGAGCTGTTCCGATGGCTAAGGTGGTTAGCAAAGATAGGGAAGGTGGCTGACAGAAGCATGGGGATGTAAGGAAGGCCACAATGCATTTAATTAAGCATGATGATTACCTATTCAAGGGTTAAGGCGGAAGCTTGGGCTAGCCAAAAAGGGGAGGACCAATTGGTCCCTAGTGATGGAGCTTTGGTCCATGGCTTAATGAGCTTCCGTTAGGTCAGTTCAAACCAGTCCTAAGGGTTCTAAGGTTGGCTGCCATGAAGTTGATTTGGTCAATTTGGGTGAAATTGGGTCATGGGTTCAATTTTTGGTCACATTAAGTTTAGGTTGGGCTAGGTTTGGTTTAGGCTTGGGTTAGACCCAATTGATTGTTCAAAGTGTGGTATATGACTGTCATAAAGTGTTTGGAAGGGGATTAGAGTGGTTTTGAATAGGTTTGGGGGTTCAATTTGGCTTAATTTGGGATTTTGGTCAATTTGGGGTATGTTAGGTCAGCTTGGGTTTAGGTTAGGCTAGGGTTGTTTCCAAGGCCAATTGAAGGTTCCAAATGGTCTAGGGGGATGCTATAAAGGGTTCTCAACATTAATTGGATGAAAATTTAAGGGTTAGGGGACTCAATTTGGTGGATTTTTAAGCATGTGGCATGTTTGAGTCAAAAGTTAGGAAATTTGGTTCGAATGGGCTTGGGTGGGACTTTTGCTCAAATTAGAGGCAATTTATGGTTCAATTTTTTTTAAGGAAGTGTTATGAAGAGTTTCGAATTCAAATTGACCAGAAATTGATTGACATTAGGTTGATTTTGGTGAAATGGGTCACTTGGTCAAAATTAGGGATTTTTGGATTTTAAGTGAAATTGAACTCAAATGTAGGTCAACTTAAGCTTAGATTTGGTTTATATTGAGGCTCGAGATGTTGAATTAAAGTTTGGAATTGAAATTGGGCAAGATGGGGGTCATTTGGGTGGACATTGGGTTTGATTTAGGTACCTTTGGGTTAAATAAGTCAAATTGGGCTAAATTGTTGAAATTAGAGCATATGGTAGTTGAGATAAAGGAAATTAGGAATATTTTGGGGATTTTAGGATTTATTGGGAATTTTTGGATTATTAGGCTAGGAGGGGTATTTTGGTAATTTTGTAAATGTTGAGGCTAATTTAGAAATTTTAGTAAATTTGGGTAATTATGGACAATTTGAGTGGAGGGGAATATTTTGAAATAGTTTTTGGAGAAAAATGGGTAATTTAGGTAATTTTGGAAACTTTGGGGGTTTTAGGGTTTTAGGGGTATTTTGGGTATATTTAGGGGCAAGGGGTCAAAAATTAAAATTTTGGAAAAATTGAGGTTGGTTAGAGGTGAGTAATATAAAATTGTTTAGATTGAGCCATGGACCAAAGGTAACCCTTATTTGGTTCTGTATGTGTTGGTACTAACCAAATCTTAGCTTGAGGCTAAGAGGTTGGGAAAACCACACACATGAGTTTCCAAAGAGTTAGGAGGCCATGGTGGGATGTACTTTGTTTGGGATTTCGAGTGTGAAGTGTCTGTAAGCTCTAGACCTCTCAGGATAAATCCTAGGGTCTAATTACATATAGGAGACTTCCTATAGGCTTCATTATGCTTGGTATCTTCTTTTCAAAAGCTGAAGGTTAGGCTTTAAGCATATGAAAACTCCCAGTAAAGTGAGAAAAGTTTGAATTTCTTAGGGGGAGGGTTCCAAGACTTGTCTTCTAAAAAAGTCACCGGGAGAGTCCTATGGCTAGACCCTAGGTTATTCTAAAGAGAGACTAGACCTTCACTAAAAGTGAGGTCAACCCCCAATAAGTACAATGTACTGAGCAAGCACACTGCACGTATTGGCGTTTACCAACTAGATCAACAAAACCAACACAACTATCTGAGTCAAAACTCAAAACAAAACATAGAATTTAGCGAGGAAGTTTCCCTTGGGGATTATTTGGTTGAAACCATCAAGTCCCGGGAACTCTTGGTGGGGTAGGAAAGTGGAATACCTTCATTAGAGGAGCTATGAATTTCAAGCCTCCAAACTCTGAAGGAGCCCGATCTGAATCGAGTTGAAATTGGAATGGAAATTAGAGTTAGGATTTAATTTGATTTTAAACTTTGATTTAAATCTTATGGAATTTTAATTTGAATTTTGAGTTTTATGGATTTTATGGAAATTGGGGCTTGTGGAATTTTTTATTTGAAAATTTTAATTTCATGAAAAATTTTGAGTTTCAAGTGAGTACAGAGGGGAAATCAGAATTTCAGTACCAATCTCGTAAGGTGAGAGTCAGAATTTAAGTACTGATCCCGAAGGATGAGAACTAGAATTTAGGTACCAGCCTTAAAAATGTGAATCAGAATTTCGGTACCGGCCTCGATAGATGGGAGTCAGAATATAGGTACTGATCTCGAAGGATGAGAACTGAAATTTTGGTACCAGTCTAAAAAATGAGAGTCAGGATTTTGTTACCGACCTCGGGTGATGGGAGTCAGAATTTAGGAGAATCAGAGTTTCAGTACCGTCCTCGAATTATGGTAGTCTGAATATATATACTGATCTCGAAAGATAAGAAATGGAATTTTAGTACCAATCTAAAAAATTATAGTCAGAATTTTGGTACCGACCTAGGGAGATAGGAGTCTGAATTTAGGTACTGAACCCGAATGATGAGAACTGGAATTTAGGTACCAGTCTCAGAAATGAGAATCAAAATTTTGGTACTGATATACCTAAAATATATAGTATGTTTATGCACATTTTTTTACCTATTTTTAATGATATTGGCTTTAAGGGAAGGTCTTTTGTGTTTTTCTTGCAGGTATGATGAAAATGGATGGTCATGATGAAAGGAGCAAAATTGGATCAAATTTTAAGCAAAAATAATGAAAAATCAAAATTTTGGCACTAGCGGCTAAGCGCCGCTGGGCCGGCGCTTAGCCGCAACAGTTAAAAATCGAAATTCAAATGAATTTGGCGCCAATTTCAAAGGAGATGGGATGCAACTCTTGGTGTTAACTACCATAACTTCCTTTGGGTGGAAAGTTTGAATGAAGGGGTGCGTTCCTTGGTAGATACATTGAATCTGGACACATTTTGAAAAGACACCAAGGCACCTTTTGGTTTACTATTTAAAGAGAGTCTTAGGAAAGATTAGGAGAGGCTTTAGGAGGCTCTTCCACTGCGTTTTGAAGGAGAGGCTTTAGGAGGCTCTTCCACTGTGTTTTGAAGGAGAGGCTTTAGGAGGCTCTTCCACTGCATTTTGAAGGGTACTTCCATTGTTCTTCCACTGCATTTTATGAGTTTTTATTAAGAGTAGGAGTAGAGCGTAGAAAGGAGAAAAGGGTCGGAGTGAAGTCATCTTCTTCCCACTTCTTTTCTTTCTTTTAGTTTAGATTTTATTGAAGTCTGAAGTCTGTATTCAGAGTCATCGGAGTTGGGAGACTTGCTCTAAGGAGTAGTTTAGCGAAGAGTCAAAGTTTCAGAGGAACTTCCTTAGTCTTGTGGAGAGGATTTTCAAATAAGTGTTTACTTCTAATCTTTTTAGTAATACTTGCTTTTGTTTGTTACTTTTCTTATTGTTTTTAATTTCAAATCAATGTGTTTTTTTATTTTCCCAATGCATTCTGAGTCATTTACTTTTTCTTTTTCTTTCTTAAATGGAGAAGTAGTTAATTTATAAAGAATTGTTGTGGAAAGTATAAGTGTTTAAAAGTTGGAAGAAGTTGTGAACATTGATTCTGAAAACTTTATTTACTTCTTAATTTGGCATGTTAAGTTGTAGAATTTCTTGAGATTATGTAAGATCCAATGCGGTATTGTCTCATAAAAGTTAGTAAGAATCACATGCAATTATATGGGTGAGAATTGTAGTCCATATAATTGAATGTAATATTAGAAGATATTTTTATGAAAGGGAGTAAAATTAGAGGATTTTAGAGTGACAGGCTAAAACCCCCTAATTTGGTTTGAAATTTTGAGTTTTGTTATGAGAAGTTAACCCCCAGGTTGTGAGAATCGAGGGAACTCTAGAGTGAGAGACTGGTATCATCCTTGCCTAACCATGTTCAAAATAATAAAAATTTCAAATTAACCTATGTTCTTTATAGAACCAAGTAAGGGTAAAGAACACATTTGCTTCTATCTCGTTACAACAAATTTAAATACTTCTACAACAATACTTTAAGAATTATTACTACTTCATAAAAAGAAAGAAAAAGATATTCTAGTTAATAGTATTTTACATCCAGTGTTATTAGTTATGATAATTTTAATTTCATTGCTTAACATTTTATTAAGAAAATTTTAAAAGACAAATCAACTTTCAAAACTTTTCAAAATCAAGACATACTTTTTCAAAAACAATTAAAGAAAGTAAAAAGATAATTTTCTGATTTCTTTAAAAATTTTCATATTTTCCTCGTGGGTTCGATATCTCGGGACTTAATCAGAAAGTCCTATATTACTTGATAAACGATACGTATACTTGCGTAGTATCCCATATTATAAAATCATAAGTTTCATATCTAAATCATCAGCGCATTTATCGGACAGTACCAAGTTTTTGGCGCCATTGCATTTTTCGGGGATCAAGTTTTTGGCGCCGTTGCGGAGGAAAATTAATTTAAATTGCATTTTAAAGAGAATTAATAAATTTTAAATTTTTTTCTTTTCTTTTTTTTGTTAGTGTGTTGTGCTTTGTTTTGTTTTATTATTGTATGCGTAGTTCAAGTTCTGAAGGACTTGTGCCTTACGATTCTGAATTAGAAAGAACTATCAGAAAAATCAAAAAAATTAAAAATATAGAAAAAAATAAAAATATTCAAGAAATGGCAAATCATCAAGATCAAAATGATGGCATCAATCAAGAATTAAGACCTTTAAGAGATTATGTTAACCCTACAGTAGATGAACTTCGTGCTAGTATTCAAAACCCTGCTATAGCTGCTAATTCTTTTGAGCTTAAACCTGCTATTATCCAAATGGTGTCTAATAATCAGTTTGGGGAGCAATAACTGAAGATCCTAATTTGCATCTTGCTAATTTCTAGAGTTGTGTGCTACTTTTAAATATGATGGTGTTTCGGATGATGCTATTAGACTTAGACTTTTTCCTTTCTGTTGACCTCATTTTTTGATGAGGTCTCTTCTCTTCTGTCTCCTTAGTACTTAGGATCTAGCCTTAGGCTTTTCCTTTGACTAATCTTAGAAGTCTAGAAATGGAACCCACCATTTAGAAATTCAAATACCTCTTAAATCCCTGCAAACCCCACAAGCTTGATTGTAGACCCCTAATCACCTAGAGGGTTGAAATCAAATGTGGAGGTTTAAAGGATGAGTTCCCTATAGGACTTTTTGGCCTTAAGAATACCCTGGATTGCCTGGTCTGGTGAGGGCTGACTTACACATATGCTACACTCTCACACACACATTCCAAATCCTAAAATTATTCATGCCTAGCTTGACCTCCTGACTCATCTAGGTAATTCATATGGATGGTCCTTAACCCCTAAGCCCCTGGCTAAGAGGGTTAGGAACAACATAATGAATGCCTCAAATGAGTCCCCTCATGGCTCCTATGGGCTTAACATGGCTTCATGGCTCAACCAAGGCGATTTCACTTTACTCAAGTTTGATCAATCTTCATTTTTCCAAAATTTCAATTTTTGACCCCCGGGACCCCTACACCCATCAAACCTACCAAATGCCCTTGGAACTACCCAAAATTTGCAAAATCACCTAAATCGCCCAAAATTCCTCAAAATCAATCCTAAACATTTCCCCCCACTCAAATTGACCATCTCCAGCCAACAATACCAAAATTCCCAAAAATACCCCCAATACCCTCCAAATTACCAAAATGCCCCTCTTGAGCCAAAAATCCAAAAATTCAGACAATTCTCAGAAAATTCTAGAAAATCCCAAATATTCCCAATTTCATTTTGTCCAACTACACCATGGGCCAATTTTGTCAATTTACCCCACTTTTACCAAAACCCCCAATTTAGCCCATTTTAAACCCAAATGAACCCATTGTCAAACCAAATCACCCCAATTGACCTCAATTTTTGTTCAATTAAATTATAAACTTCAATTCAATATCTCCAATATCAATCTAGACCAAATTCAAGCCCAATTTGATTGGCATTTGAATCCAATTTCATTTTTAAGCTTAAGGCCCAATTTTGACCCATGACCTAAACCTAGCTCAAACCAACCAAATTCAATCCCAATTTGACCCAAATCTTTTCTAAAACCTTCCTAACATCCCCACAAACAAAACACTAACATGATTTGCCCAAAATTTGGACCCAAACCTTACTCAAATTCAAACCAAACCCAAAATTCCCGAAATGGGCCTACACCCAAACCTAACCCAAATAGGCCCAAATCCCAAAATCAAAGCCCAACCAAAGTTGAGAACTCTTTGTCATACTCCCATAAACATTTCCCAACATTAATTTTACATCAATTTCAACATTAGCCAAACTTTAGCCCAAGGTAGCTCATTTTGACCCATTTGGACTCTATTACCAAAGAGACCCAAATTAGACCCAATCCAATTCCAAATCACCTCAAACTTGCTTCAAATCACTCATGACACATCCCTAAACCAAACCCAACATTTATTTGACATGTCCCTTTACAAAATTTTCATCCAAAAGCCCATTTTGAAACATGGAGGCCCACTCCCTTAAACCATTCTAAAAGCCCACCTTTACCAAATTTTAAAAGTCCAAACCCATCCTAAAGTCCATATGACTCTCTCCATCATCTTACATTCAACTTAAAATCATTTCTAAAGTCCTAATATATCATCAAACCATTCCAATTCTAGCCACATGATAATTCTCACCAAAATGCCAAAAATCACAAAACCCTTCCTCATGAAAGTTGACTTAACTTTTCCCAAGCCAAATGGAGCCATGTAGCCATGCATGAGCCACATGAGAGCCATGAGAGCCTTGAACAGTTAACCATACCCAAGATGGCAAGAGGAGGGAGCTCTTTCCATGTTCCCTTAAGAGGATTAGCCACTCCCATGATTCCACTAAACCTTGCTTAAGCTTAATTGTACTTGGATGGTGACCCTTCCCCACTGATTAAGCTGACCTAAACCACTTTTTCTCAACCTAAAATCAGGTCATGGAGAGGTGAACCTAGCCCAAACACATGGGTTGACACAAACCAAGCCAAAGAAGCCATGCTCCCATTCAATTTTGATCTAACCACTTTACACATGGCAACAACCAATTGAACTCACAAACATCAAGCCCTGAACCTCCTGACCCTGAGGGTGACCCATGCCTGCTAGCCAGCCACCTGGGCCATCGGAAAACAACACACCCGAGAGCTCCCATGTTAGCCCACATTGAAATTCTCCCTTGCTGAATTGCCCCATGCCCAATGGCCACCATGGTTGTTCTTCTCCTCACCAGAGCAGATGATCCCAACCCCTAACTCCCCCTGGGAGGCCCTTCAACCATTCCTATTTAAACACCACCCCCTCTCGGCCAAATAAGAGACATAAACAAACCATACAGAAACTCTACCAAAATCATTCCAAACTCTCCCCCACACCTGGAGAACTTGATCCCCACTGAAATCCCCCTGCCATTTCCTCTCTGTGAGCTCAATTTCAGAGTTGAAATTTAAGCCCAAAACCAGGACACTTCGCCACAGTGAGTTAATCCTCAAATTGATTAACTCTACACCTTCACCAGACCAAAAGGAGAAGTTTCCCAGCAAAAGCCCCCTCACCAAGCCAGCCATTGCTTTCAGCCTCCAAGCTTTGTGATCGGCTGTGGTCACTTTTGTACCTAAGCAATTCACCAGGCCAAGGGACTTCATCTGGAGCTTGCTTGGACCCAATCGAACGTGACACAACCCTCAGATCGAAGCTTCACTTCTCTGAGCAAAGGTATGAACTCTCTCTTCTTCCCGAGCTCCTGGAGATTCTCCATTTGATATGAATCGATTTCAATGCTTGTTCACCATATGGATGTGTTCGTCTCTTCAAGACGAATCCAAAGAGCATAAGAACACAAAAATCCGTTGAGAATCAAGCGAGTTCTTAGGGTTTTAGTGTGGACGGTCACGTGTGCACACCAGTCGTAGACGATGACCAGGAGCCGTCGGATCGAGCGTGTATCGAGCGGACGCTCAAGATCGAGCCGGACAGCGCGATGGTACATGAACCGCGGGCCCCTGGAGCGCTGAGTCGGATGACGGCGTCGAACCATAAAGCGCCGCGTGGCTGTTTGGAGATGCTAAGGATGACGCGGCACCGATTCGGATAAATAGAAAAATAGGATTTTATGGATTTATTTAATTACCAGAACTTAGAAAATCCATAACTTTGTGTAGAAAAATCCTAAAAATAAAATAAAAATACCCTCTTGCTCAGTGAACAGAGGAGAATAATGTGGAAAAGAAATCAATTAATTTCATTTAGTATTTTATTTTTAATAATTTAATTACTCTTTGCACTATTTCAATTCTCCATGCACATAGACAATTCATCATGGCATGAGACCATAGGGCTTTAAAAGCCTCTGAACTTGGGAACATTCCCTGATTTTTCCAAGGTCAGAGGCCATCCCTATGAGAAGTTATTGATTTTTCAATTGCATGTTACTATTTTGAGTATTTTAATTCCAATAATTAGCATGTTGAGAAATAAATTCTAGGAAAATTTGGTGATGTTTCTTATGACCAGAGGAACCTAGGAAAAATAAGTTTTGAGTTAATTCACTTGGAATAACCCTAATTGGTCTAAATACCCAAAATTTAACTTTAATTAATTATGGTCAACTACATATCAAATTAACTTGAAAATAATTCTCCACTAATCTTTAGGATCAGAGGAACATCACATAAAAATTTTAAGTCAATTGAACTTGATTAACCCCACCAAATGGGTTGATTAAGCCTCTTAAGTAAATTGGATAAAATTAAACTTTAAAAATTCATAACTCACAAAAATACTTTTAAAAAATTCACAAAAATGGTTTTGGAGCTTCTCTAATATCATAGGAAATTAGGAAAATTAAAATTGTAATTTTCTAAAAAAGTTGATTTTTATCATTATTTTAATATTTTTAATAATTAAAAAATAATAAAAATCATAAAAATATTAAAAATCACCAAAATGTCACATTTTGAATTCTAATTACTTAGGAACAAACCAAATATTTTTCTTAAGTCCCTAGGATAAGATATTGAATTTTAAAGGCTTAATGTAATTTTTAATATTAAGAAATGCATTTTCCAACCTTTTTCACTAAAATAATTCTAATAAATCAAAGGAAAATCAGAAAAATACAAAATTTATTTCTCTGAACTCCTTGAGGTCAGAGAGATTTAAGAAAAATATAAAATCCATTTTTCAACTTTAATTTTATTTTAAAAGTAATTAATACTCCAAAACTCAAAAAAATTCTAATAAATAAAATATAATTCAAAAAATTACCAAAATTGGTCCAAATGGTCCTCTGGTCATTAGGAACATCCCATAATTTTCTTAAGGACAGAAATATTTCCTTGGTCATGTTATTGAATTTTCCTTGAAAACCCCTATTTTCCATTAAAAATAATTACATAAATAAATTAAATACAGAAAAATCACATTTTCTCATCTAATGTCTTAATTGACATGTGAGTGAGGTTAAATAAAAATTTCAAATTTATTTGAGCTTAATTTAGTGAGTTATAGAATTATTAAGCTTGAAGGGTAAAATGGTAATTAATAATTTCAACCTTTAATTAAAATTTTAGGATTAATTAAAAGGGGAAGGGTAAAATATTTGACTTCAAACTGATTTTGGATGATTGAAACTTAAATGATTGAGGGTAGAAACCTACTAACCATTTCAAATATAATTAAAATAAAACTTTAATTAATTAATTAATTAAAATTTTGGAAGAATAATTGAAATTGGAATTATTAAAGTAGGGATATTATTAAGAGGATATTTATTCTTTAATTTAAAAATCCCTAAATAAATCACTTCAATAATACTTAATTCTTACTTAAAAAAAATAATTAAAATAATAATCCAAATTAAAATTAAATTAAAATTAAATTAAATTAAAATTGAATTAAATTAAATTAAATTAAATTAAATTAAATTAAATTAAATTAAATTAAATTAAAATCAAATCAAATTAAATTAAAATTAAATTAAATGGAATTAAAATTAAATTGAATTAAATTAAATTAAAATCATTTAACAACAAACCTAATTGAAATCATTAAGAATTAAATCTAAAATAATTCGAATACTTATTCCAAACTTAAACTAATTTTTTATAATTAAGTCAAAATTAAAATTAAATCATTAAGTTTAAATTATTAAAATACCTAATAAGTTGATTTGCCCTTTTAAAGCTCTTATTATTATAACTCTTAAATGAGGTATCAAGTGAAGTGTTACTTCACTTATAGGATATTCAAATGTCCTAGTTCAACGATGAAGAGAACAAAACTTAAATTCTCGGATGATTAATTCACTTGTATAATTAAACTCCCTTGGACTTAAAACAATCCTAGAGATATTGAAAAGATGTTTAAGACTCGTCTTAAGCACTTCCTTAATATGATAGGATGTTTATAAGAACAATTGAATTTAATTGTTCTTTGATGAAGAAAATCACCCTTAAACTAAAACACAAGAATCTAGACGTCATAGGAGATGACTAGCTATAGGATTAGGACTTTGGGAGACAACCAAAACCTTTCCCTTAGCCTTACCTAGGTACTTGTTGAAATATTTAAATGCCTTAACATATGTTTAAGTGCAGCTTGGGATGACGGGAAGACCCTCCAGGTACGCTTTTATTTATTGCAATTTACTTTATTGCAATGTGCTTTACTTTTCTTGCATGTTAAATAAAACTGTTTCATGAAAACCAAAACCTTTAGGATAGTCCTTG
The DNA here is from genome assembly GCA_022702705.1 of Papilionanthe hookeriana x Papilionanthe teres. Classification (NCBI taxonomy): domain Eukaryota; kingdom Viridiplantae; phylum Streptophyta; class Magnoliopsida; order Asparagales; family Orchidaceae; genus Papilionanthe; species Papilionanthe hookeriana x Papilionanthe teres. The sequence continues at coordinate 111,641,978 of CM040424.1, read as the reverse complement.
AACTGAAACCAAAACTAAATTAAAAGTCATTACAAGATAAAAATCACCGCCACAACATTTTAAAATATAAAACAACTCAAAATTTAATCACAAATAGAACAACAAAACTACAACTTTAACTAAATTAAAACGTCTCGTTGAATGATCGGGAATACCTCAGATGAAGTACCCATGTGTTGCTAACGGGATTTCCCACGGTCTAAATGAAAGTGTGGAACTCATTCAGTTGAGTTTAGCAAATTCATCTGGACTAAGTGAATTCAATGAAAATAACGGTGTCGGGATGACAGAACCGTGGGATCTTCATCGGTTCTATTTAAATAACTTTAAGATTTGTTTTAATTAAAATATTAAAAACACTTGGATTTTAAGATTTTCTCTAAACCAAAACACTTCTCTCATCTCCTGATTTATGACTTCTAAAACTAAACATCTGCAGCAACAAGGAGCTTGGAGCATAGTGGGCAGCACAACCATCGTCATCAGCAAAACCTGAGTCTACTTCAGCAAAACCTTCCCTAGTTTTAAACAACCAAGCCATAGGATTTCGAGGTAGTTTGCTTAGTGCAACATAAATCCTCAACCCTTTTGTTAGGCATTTGCATAATCATATTATGTAAATTAAGCCCTAACCGGTCTTAGGATTCCGAGGTAGTTGTTTGGTACGACAGAAACCCTCACATCTTCGAGGCTGTTTGTATGATCATGTCATACGAATATAAGTCCAAAATAATTAAAATTGGCAGGATTGAAACATTAAATAAACTTCAAATTAAAGCCAAACAATAGGATAGTTTAAAAGGTTGCCAAGGTTCTTCTTGGATCCTTAGCCTCTCCTACTTCTCTTCCTTTGGACTCTTAAAATAAACTGTTCCAAATTTGAGCTAATCCCTATTGAAATTTCCAAAATTCAATCCTTTGAAAACCTTAAACTTTGAAATTCTTGAGAGCAAAACCACTGATCATTATCAAGATTTTTCTTAAATGATTCTCGTCATTTAAGATGTAATTAACTATAGGGGCTTGCCCTTATAAGGAAGAACCCAGGTAATATAAACCCTGCTTAATTCATTTATATTAAGCAGGGGAACTTGTTGGCTTATAAAATTGGTTCGTAGAACAAATGGATGTCACAAATCTTCTAGTTTATTTAATTGAGCCCCATCGTCAAGCAGTGTGTTTATTCTTCTGGATAGATACACGGTTTGTGATGCGGTGCTCGTTTATATAAACTATTTGGGATGTGAGATCGGTTTGATTTTTCATATCTTAAAATTTTCAAACTTAAAATTACTTTCAAAATCAAATGCTACTTTCTAAATTATATGTATATATATATTTAATTTAAATTTAAAATCTAAAATTCGCCGACAACTTCTGTAGGCGACCCCTTTTTCAAAATACAACACACATAACCTAAAAATATGTCGACACTTTCTCACTAAGGGATAAAGCTAAAATGTGGTTACATTCGTTAGCACCTGGATCAATTAGAACTTGGGGTGAACTGTCACAAAAGTTCATTGCTAAATATTTTCCACCATCTAAGACTGCTAAGTTGAGAAATGATATAACATCTTTTTGTCAGTTTGAAGGGGAATCAATATATGAAGCATGAGAAAAATTTAAAGATCTCCTCAGGAAATGTCGACATCATGCGATACCAGATTGGTTAATAATTCAAACTTTTTATAATGGATTAGTTGGATCTCTTAGATCAATCATCGATGCTGCTGCTGGTGGATCATTAATGTCTAAACCATTTTCTGATGCTTATGCTTTAATTGAAGAAATTACTACTAATAATTTTTAATGGCCTTCTGAAAGGTTAAATCCTAAAAAGGTAGCCAATGTTTATGAAAATGATGCTTTTACAAAGTTAACAAATCAAGTTGCTACTGTATCAAGGAAGATAGACCAATTTGGGATGAATTTTTCTCAGCCAAATCTCATGATTGAAGAAAATTCATTAGGCTAAATGGTTGATTCTTATTATTCACCAAAAAAACCGTGAATGCTATAATCAAACCTAACAACCCATATTCCAATTATTATAACCCAGGCTGGAAGAATTATCCAAATTTTAACTGGAATAACAATAATCAGGGTGGTGTTAATCAACAATGGGGGAACACCCAAGTAAACCCATTGGGGAATTGGAACAACCATGGTAATAATAATAATAGATTAACTTATCCTTCAGGTTATAACAATGCTTTACAAAATAAGGAGAAGAAGTTGTCTATGGAAGAAATAGTATCACATATGGGAAATCAATTACAAATTAAAGGAGCAACCATCAGAAATATTGAAAATCAATTGGGACAAATTGCAAATGCCTTAAGTATTAGATCCCAAGGAATGATTCCAAGTAATACTGAAGTGAATCCAAGAGAAAAGAATAAAGAACAAGTGAAGGTAATTCAACTGAGAAGTGGAAAAGAATTGAAAGGTAGAGTTCAAAAAAAAAACTGAAGTAGAGAAAGAAGAGAATGAAAAACTTAAAGTGGATGCTCCAAAAGGTTTTGAAACACCTATTTCTCCAGCTAAGGTTGATTTGGAAAAACCACCACCTCCATTTCCTCAGAGACTTCGCCAACAAAAGTTGGATAAGAAATTTTCAAAATTCTTAGAGATATTAAAGAAGCTTACCATTAATATTCCATTTGCTGAAGCCCTAGAACAAATCCCAAGCTATGCGAAATTTATGAAGGATATTCTTAATAAAAATTAGAAGTTTGAAGAAAATGAGACTATTGCACTTAGTGAGGAGTGCAGTGCGATAATTCAGAAAAAGCTTTATGAAAAACTTAAAGATCCTGGTAGTTTCACAATTCCATGTGCAATCGGAGAAAGATTATGTTGAAAAGCTTTATGTGATTTGGGTGCAAGCATTAACCTTATGCCTCTATCAATATTCAAAAGACTGGGACTAGGAGAAATAACTCCAACTACTGTAACTCTACAATTAGCAGATCGTTCAATCACATATCCTAAAGGAGTTATGGAAGATGTTTTGGTAAAAGTGGATCAATTTATTTTTCCTGTGGATTTCATTGTGTTAGATATGGAGGAAGATAAAGAGATACCCATAATTTTGGGGAGACCTTTTCTAGCTACAGGCAGAGCCATAATAGAAGTGCAAAAAGGGGAATTAACGATGAGGGTTAATGATCATACTGTTACATTTAATATTTCAAAATCGTTGAAATATCCTGCTAGAGTTAAAGAAGATGAGGGTTATAGGATGGATGTTATTAAATATTTAAGTGAATGTCATTTCAAATCAACTTATGAAGAGAAAGCTGAAAGAGAAGAATTTCTATATAAGCAAGAAGATGAGTTATTTGATTCTGAAGATTTTCAAGAGGAAGATTTAAAGTTTGTTCGTGAAAGTTTTGAATTGTTGGATACGACTGAGAAAGATAAATCTTATGGTCCATCAATTGAAAAACCTCCTGAACTTGAGTTAAAAATGCTTCCTGATCATTTGAAGTATGTTTTTCTAGGTGAATCTTTAACCTTGCCTGTTATAATTTCCTCTCAATTAACTGAAAAAGAAGAAGTTTGCTTGAAATTTTGAAGAAGCACAAGAAAGCCTTTGGATGGACAATTGCTGATATTAAAGGAATCAATCCTTCAATTTATATGCACAGAATTCTTATGGAAGATAATTGCAAACCGTGGGCTGATCATCAATGGAGATTAAATCCTATTATGAAAGACGTTAAGGAAGAAATTTTAAAATGGATGGCTGCTGGAATTATTTACCCTATTTCAGATAGTGCATGGGTTAGTCCTATTCACTGTGTTCCTAAGAAAGGATGATTAACTGTGACTGTTAATGAAAAGAATGAAATGATACCAACAAGACAAGTTACAGGGTGGCGAATATGAATTGATTATAGAAAATTAAACCTTGCCACAAGGAAAGATCATTTTCCACTCCCTTTTCTAGATCGAATGTTGGATAGACTGGCTGGGCATAAATACTTTTGTTTTCTGGATGGATATACTTGGTTACCACCAAATTCAAATCGCTCCGAGGAACAAGAGAAAACTATGTTTACCAGTCCTTATGGTACGTTTGCTTTTAGAAGAATGCCCTTTGGTTTATGTAATGCCCCTGCTACATTTCAAAGATGTATGATGGCTATTTTTTGTGATTTAATTGAAAAAGAGATTGAAGTTTTTAATGGATAACTTTTCAATGTTTGGGATTTCGTTTGAATCATGTTTAGAACATCTATCTAAAGTTCTAAAACGCTGTGAAGAAACTAATTTGGTCCTTAATTGGGAAAAATGCCAATTTATGGTAGCAGGAGGAATTGTTTTGGGACATCGAATTTCAGAAAAAGGTTTGGAGGTAGATCCAGCAAAAATTCAAGTTATATCTAATTTACCTTACCCAACCAATGTAAGGAGAATTAGAAGTTTTTTAGGACATGCTGGATTCTATAGGCGTTACATTAAAGACTTTTCAAAGATTACAAAACCTTTATGTCGTTTAATGGAAAAGGATGCAATTTTTAATTTTGATGATGACTGCCATAAAGTCTTTGAACATTAAAAGAAAAATTAATCGCTGCACCTGTAATAATTTCACCAAATTGGGAAAAAACATTTGAATTAATGTGTGATGCTAGTGATTATGTTATTGGTGCTGTTTTGGGTCAGAAATATGATAAAATTTTCAATGTAATTTATTATGCTAGTAAAACTCTTAATGAAGCTCAAATTAATTATACCACTACTGAGAAAGAGTTAATAGCTATAGTATTTACTTTTGATAAATTTCGATCATATTTAATTGGAACTAAATGTGTTGTGCATACTGATCATTCTGCTATTAAATACTTAATGAAGAAAAATGATGCAAAACCGAGACTGATAAGATGGATTCTTCTTTTGCAAGAATTTGATTTTGAGATAGTAGATAGGAAGGGTTCTGATAATCAAATTGTCGATCATTTGTCCAGGCTTGAAATTGAAAAATCTCTCAGTGATATTAAAGAAATTAATGAACTTTTTCCTGATAAAAAACTGTTCACTGTTAAAGAATGGCATGTTCCGTGGTATGCAGACATAGCAAACTTTATTGTTAGTAATATTATACCCTATGGTTTGACATAGCATGAAATGAAGAATTTTCTGTCTGATGCTAAGACTTATTTTTGGGATGACCCATTTTTATATAAACAAGGAAAAGATCTTATAATTTGAAGATGTGTACCTTTGGAAGAGATTTATGAAATTATTCAAAAATGTGATGATTCTGATTATGGGGGACATTTTGGAAGTGATAAAATTGCATATAGAATATTACAATCAGGATTTTATTGGCCTATAATTTTTAAGGATGTGAATGTTTATATTAAAAATTGTGATAGATGTCAGCGTGTAGGCAATATTTCTAGAAGAAATGAGATGCCCCTCAATTATATGTTGGAAGTTGAAATATGTGATGTTTGGGGACTAGATTTTATGGGACCATTTACACCATTTTTCGGAAATGTTTATATTTTGATAGCAGTAGAATATGTTTCCAAATAGATTGAAGCTATTGCTTTACCTCGATGTGATGCTCAAAGTGTTGCAAAGTTTTTAGAAAGAATATAATTTGCATATGTGGAATACCAAGAGTAATCATAACTGATGGGGGAAGTCATTTTAGAAATGAGATTATTGTGAAGTTAGCAAAGAAATATCATATTAATCATCGTATTACTACTGCTTATCATCCGCAGACAAGTGGTTTGGTTGAATTATTGAATCGTGAAATTAAAAGAATATTGGAAAAAACTGTTAATCCAAATAGAAAGGATTGGTCAATTGAACTGTATTATGCTTTGTGGGCCTATAGGACTGCTTACAGAATATCTATAGGAATGTCCCCATATAGGCTGATTTTTGGAAAAGCTTGCCATTTACCATTTGAACTTGAGCATAAAGCATATTGGGCTATTAAAGAGTTCAATTATAATTTGAAAGATGCTGCTGAAAAGAGATTATTGCAATTGAATGAGCTTGAAGAAATTAGGAAAGAATCTTTTGAAAATGCTAAGATTTATAAGGAAAAGATGAAGTTATGGCATGATCGGAAGATTCTTACCAAAAATCTTGTACCAGGACAACAAGTTTTGCTGTATAATGCTAGATTGAGAATATTTTCTGGAAAACTTAAGTCCAGGTGGATGAGTCCATTTATTGTGATAAAAGTTTATTCTTATGGAGTTGTAGATATTCAAGGTCCTAAGACTGAAAAATTATTTAAAGTTATCAGACATAGACTAAAACCATATTTTTTAGTCAATAAATCTAAATCTGATGAGAATTTGATGTTGGGTCACTCGGAATGAGTTCGGGTATGTCGAGTCGAAGACGTTAAAACAAACACTTTGTGGGAGGCAACCCATATTTATTGGTGTGCATTGCTTTATGTTTGTTTAGTGTGTTTTGTTTGCTTTGTTTGGTTTGTTTTTATGTTTTTAGTGATAGTAATCTTGAGTTTTTAAAATTAAGTAGAGTTTATTTGAGCTTAATTGATGATTTAGAGAAGTCAGAATGAAAATTTGGACACTTAGCAGACCTGTGCTAAATTGTGCACTAGCGGCTAAGGGCCGACTAGTTGGCGCTTAGGCGCCGCAGTTATAAAAATGTCAAAAATGTGGATCTAGAAGCTTAGATCTTGGGGGCGAAGTTTTGTGACATATTTTGGAGTTTTTAAATGCCTTGGGGATGTTCTAACGTTTCCCAAGTCTATAAAAAAGGACCTGACTTGAGAGAAACACTTGCTCCAAGTCATATGTTCATTTCTGAAGTCTTAAGAAGAGAATTTTGAGTGCATCATGTCTTCCTGGGAGAATGAGATGAAGAAGAAGTAAGATTCTGACAAAAGTAAGTTCATTAGAGATAGTGCTAAAGAGTTATTTAATGGATATCTCGCTGTTAGTATTCGAGGTATTGCAGGAATGATTGCAAAAATTGAAGCCCGAGTGACTTCAATGGAAGCAAAGATCAATGATTCTAACTTACATTTGGAACACATGGGATGACAACTCAAGATGCAATTCAATCATTCAAGGTTCGTGGAAGAAATAGATAAGGCGATGTTTGTGAAGAACAAATGGATTGAAGAAGATGATGTAAGAATGAACAATTATCGCCCGTTCTATCAAATTTATATTCTAGAATGGTCAAATGAGAATAATAGTGGTCTGGGATATATTCCGCCTAATGGAGAATGGAATTAAGAGTGTTTTGTTTGTTTAATGTTCTTATGTGTTATGTTTAGTGTTCTTGTGAGTTCATGTTTGGTTTGTTTAGTGTTTTTATTTAAATATTAACTAAGCCTGATGATGTGATGGTTACATCCTAGAGATGTATACTTATCATTTTGAGATTAATGTCTCTTGTATTTAGAGAATTTCATCCTTTATGTTTGGATAAGGATTTTAGTATTGTATTAAGTGTTATGTTTGTTTTAATATAAGTTTTTGTTTTTGTGAAATTTGTGTGGAATCAATGGTTATTAAATTTTTATTTGGAGTATTGGAAGATTTGTGGGGAGAAATAATTATTTTGGAGTAATTAAGGGTGATTAACCAAGTGATTTAGTGCATATACCTTAATTTTGAAAATTTGTGTATTGGCGGCTAAGCGCCAGAATGCCGACGCTTAAGCGCCAGATTTAGCAGCTAAGCACCGAGAGTTCGCGCTTAGGCACCGGTTTGTGAAAATTGATTCCCAAAAGTTAAAAACTCAAAAATTGCCATTTTTAACCACCCATCATCTTCAACCTTCGGTTTACCGCGAAAGAGGATCCTAGGGCATCATATTGTGGATCATTTAAGAGCCGATCTCAACAAAAAATTTTAGATTTGGATTCCTTGAGGTAAGAGCTCTACTCCTAAGTAAAATTTTTGATTTTTACCATGAATTTTGGCTACATTATGGAAAATCATAAAATCACTATTCATGGTGAAAATTGATGAAAAACTTGAGAAATTGCTTGGATTTAGTGAAAATATATTTTGGAAGATAATTTAGCAAGTTTAGTTTGATTTTGGAATTTATGGTGAATTTTTCGTGAATTTTTAGAGATGGCTCCAAAGATAAAGTGTGCACGAGAAAAGACTGTTGACCTCATTTATGATGAGGTCTTCTCTTCTTCTTTTTAGTACTTAGGATCTAGCCTTAGGCTTTTCCTTTGACTATCCTAGAGGATTAGAAATGGGACCCACCATTTAGAAATTCAAACCACTTCTTAACTCCCTGCAAACTCGACAAACTTGATTGTAGACTCCTAATCACCTAGAGGGTTGAAATCAAATGTGGAAGTTTAAAGGATGAGTTCCTATAGGACTCTTTGGCCTTAGGACTGCCCTGGGTGGCCTGGTCTGGTGAAGGGCTGACCTACACACACACTATACTTATACACTACACTTTCACACACCTCCTAAAACCACACCTATACCCAACTTGACCTCCTGACTCATGAAGGTGATTCACATGGATGGTCCTTAACCCCTAAGCCCTTGGCTAAGAGGGTTAGGAACAACATAGTGAATGCCTCAAATGAGTCCCTTCATGGCTCATATAGGCTTGATATGGCTTCATGGCTCAACAAAAATGACTTCATTCCACTTACATTTACTCAATCTTCAATTTTCCAAAATTTCAATTTTTGACCCCCGGGCCTAGTCTACCCAAAAAAAAACCCTTGAAATTACCCAAATTTTTCAAAACTCTCCAAAATCACCCAAATTTCTCAAAACCAATCTCAAACATTCCCACATCACTCAATTGATCATCCATAGCCAAAAATACCAAAAATTCCAAAAAAATACCCCCAATACCCTCCAAATACCCAAAATGCCCCTCTTGACCCAAAAATCCAAAAAATTCAGAAATTTCCCAGAAAATTCCAGAAAATCCCAAATTTTTCCCAATTTCATTTTGTTCAACTACACCAGGGGCCAATTTTGTCAATTTACCCCACTTTTGTTAAAATCCCCAATTTGACCCATTTTTAACCCAAAGTGAACCCAATGTCAAACCAAACCTACCCAATTGACCTAAATTTTGGTCCAATTCAATTCTAAACTTCAATTCAACATCCCCAACACCAATCTAGACCAAATCGAAGCCTAATTTGATTGACATTTGAACCCAATTTCACTTTTGACCTTAAAGCCCAATTTGGACCCATGACCCAAACTTAGCTCAAACTCACCCAATTCAACTCCAATTAACCCCAAATCTTTTCTAAACCTTCCCTAACATCCCCACAAACAAAAAACTAACATAATAAGCCCAAAATTTAGACCCAAAACCCACTCAAATTCAACCCAAAGCTAAAAGACCCAATTTTGACCTAAACCCAAACCTAACCCAAATAAGCCCAAACCCCAAAATCAAAACCCAACCAAAGTCAAAACCTCTTTGAAACACTCCCATAAACATTTCCCAACATTAATTTTACACCAATTTCAACCCTAGCCCAACATTGGCCTAAGTTAGCCCAAATTGACCTACATTAACCCCTTTACCAAAGAAGCCCAAATCCAACCCAATTCAAACCCAAATCACTCCAAACTTGTTTCTAATGAATCATGACACATCCTTAGACAAAAATCAACATTTATTTGGCATGGCCCATTGCAAATTTTTCTATTCAAAATCCCATTTTCTAACCTAAAAGCCCACTCCCTTAAACCTTCCTAAAAGCCCACCTTTTATCAAATTTTAAAAGCCCAAATCAATCTAAAGCTTACATGACACTCTCCCTCATCACACATTCAATTTAAAATCACCCCTAAGTTTCAAAATCATCATTAAACCATTCCAAATCAAGCTTCATGAAAATTCTCCACCAAAATACCAAAATTCCTAAATTCTACTTCCATGAAATTGACCAAGCTTTATCCTAAGGCATAGGCAAGCCATGAAGCCATTCTTAAGCCACATGCAAGCCATGTGAGTTGTTCACATGTGACCTTACCACATTGGGCGAAAGGAGGAGATCCTTTCCACATTCCCTTAAGGTGATTAACCATTTCCATGTCTCCCCTAAACCATGTTTAATCCTAATTGTACTTGGATTGTGACTTGACCCCACTAATCAAGCTGATCCAAACCACTTTCTCTTCAGCCTAAACCAAGCCTTGGGTGGTGCACCTAGCCCAAAAGGATGGGTTGACCCATTTAGAGCCAAAATAGCCATGCCCCCATGCCATTTTGATCCAACTCCTTTACACATGTCCAAACCCAATTGACTTCACCATTGCCAAGCGCCGACCTCCCCGGTCGAGATGGTGACTCATGCCTGGCCGGCCGAGCACCGAGCCGCCGGAAAACACCATGGCCGAAAGCTCCCATGTGAGCCAACATTGAAATTCCCCCTCGTTGAGCCGCCCAAGTCCAGGTGGCCACCATGGGTCGTTCTTCTCTTGCATAGAGCGAGCTGATCCCAAGCCCTAAACCCCCCTGGGAGGCCCTCCACCCTCTCCTATTTAAACACCACCCCCTCTTGGCCATAGGAGGTGCTGAAACAAACCTTAAGGAAACTCTGCCAAAATTGTTCCAGACTACTCCCCACACATAGAGAGCTTGATCCCCACTGAAATCCCCCTGCCATTTCCTCTCTGTGAGCTCAATTTCAGAGTTGAAATCCAAGCCCAAAACAAGGACACTTCTCCACAGTGAGCCAATCCCCAAATTGATTGGTCCTACACCTTCACCAGTCCAAGAGAAGGAGTTTACCAGCAAAAGCCCCTTCTCCAGGCCACCCACCTGTTCCGGACTCCAAGCTTTGTATTCGAGTCGTGGTCGAAATCATACTTGGACAATTCACCGAGCCGAGGGACTTCATCCGGAGCTTGCTTGGACCCAATCGAAGGTGACACAACCCTCAGATTGAAGCTTCACTTCTCTGAGCAAAGGTATGGACTGATTCTTCTTCCTGAGCTTACAGAGATTCTCCATTTAATTTGAATCAATTTCAATGCATGTTTACCATATGGATGTGTTTGTCTCTTCAAGATGAATCCATAGAGCATAAGAACATGAAAATCCGTGAAGAATTGAGTGAGAAATTAGGGTTAGAAGGTTGACGGTCACGGGTGCACACCAGTCGTAGACGATGACTGGGAGCCGTCGGATCGAGCGTGTATCGAGCGGACGGTCTGGATCGAGTCGGACAGCGCGATGGTGCATGAACCGCGGGCCCCTGGAGCGCTGAGTCGGATGGCGATGCCGAATCAGAAGACGACGCGGGTGCGTTCGGAGCTGCCGAGGATGGCGTGGCGCCGCGTGGATAAGAAGGAAATTAGGGTATTTTTTTATTTATTTAATTCCCTAAACTTCAAAAATGCATAACTTTGTGTAGGAAAATCAGAAAATAAAATAAAAATACCCTCTTGCTCAGTGAACAGAGGAGAATAATGTGGAAAAGAAATCATGTAATTTCATCAAGTATCTTATTTTTTAATTATTTATTTACTCTCTGCACTATTTCAATTATCCATTCTTGTATACAATTCACCATGGCATGAGACCATAGGGCTTTTGAAGCCTCTGAATTTGGGAACATTCCCTGAATTTTCCAAAGTCAGAGGCCATCCCTATGAAGAGTTATTGATTTTTTCAATTCTAGGTCACTATTCTGAGTATTTTAATTCCAATAATTAGCATGTTGTGAAATAAATTTTAGGAAAATTTGGTGATGCTTCTTATGACCAGAGGACCCTAGGGAAAATAGGTTTTGAGTTAACTCACTTGGAATAACCCTAATTGGCTTAAACACCCAAAATGGAGCTTTAATTAATTAGGGCTGATCATACATCAAATTGACTTGAAATCAATTCCCCACTGACCTTTAGGATCAGAGGAACTCACCATAAAAGTTTGAAGTAAATTGGACTTGGTTAACCCTATCAAATGGGTTGATTAAACCATTTAACCAAAATTAAACTTAAAAAATTCATAACTTTCAAAATACATTTAAAAAATTCACCAAATTGGTTTTGGAGCCTCTCTGATATCAGGGGAATTTAAGAAAATTAAAATTGCAATTTTCTAAAAAAGTTGATTTTTTCCATTATTTTAATATTTTTAATAATTAAAAAATAATAAAAAATCACAAAAATAATAAAATTCACCAAAATGTCACATTTTGAATTTTAATCACTTAGGAACAAACCCCATATTTTTCTTAACTCTATATGATGAGATATTAAATTTTAAAGCACTAAGGTAATTTTAAAAAATAAAAAAAATGCATTTTCTAGCATTTCCACTAAAATAATTCTAATAAACCAAAGAAAAATCAAAAAATTATAAAAATTGTTTCTCTGATTTCCTTGATATCAGAGAGATTTTTGAAAAATATAAAATTCATTTTTCAACCTTTATTTTATTTTTAAATTAATTAATACTCCAAAACTCAAAATAATTATAATTAAAAGAATATAATTCAAAAAATCACCAAAATTGGTCCAAGTGGTTCTCTAGTCATTAGGAATGTCCCATAATTTGCTTAAGGATAGAAACTTTCCCTTGGTCATGTTATTGAATTTTCCTTGGAATTCCCTATTTTCTACAAAAAATAATTAAATAAATAAATTAAATACAGAAAAATCACATTTTCTCCTCTAATGTCTTGATTGACATATGAGTGAAGTCACATAAAAATTTCAAATTCATTTAAGCTCCATTTAGTGAGTTATGAAATTAATAAGCTTGAAGGGCAAAATGGTAATTAAAATTTTAACCCTTAATTAAAACTTTAGGCTTAATAAAATGAAAGAGTAAAATATTTGATCCTAATCTGATTTGGATGATTAAAATTTAAATAATTAAAGGGTAGAAACCTACCAAATAATTTAAAAATAATTAAAATAAAACCTTAATTAAATAATTAATTAAATTTGGAAGAATAATGAAAAATTGGAATTATTAAAGTAGGGATATTATTAGGAAGAGATTTGTTCTTTAATTTAAGAATCCCTAAATTAATCACCTCAAAAGCATTTAATTCCTAATTAAAATGATAACCCAAATTTAAAATTTGAAATGCTAAAAGATTTAATCATTAAATTAAATTAAAGTTAAATTATTTAAATTAAATCCTTTTAAAATTTCAATTAAATTAATACTTTAACAATTAAAATTAAATCATCTTTAAAACATTAGAAATACAATATTAAATTAAAATAAAATTAAATTAAAATTTAAATTAAATTAAAATCTAAAATAAAATTAAAATTTAAATTAAATAAAAATCTAAAATAAAATTAAAATTTAAATTAAATTAAAATCTAAAATAAAATTAAATTAAAATTTAATTAAAGTTTAAATTAAATTAAATTAAATTAAAAATTAAATTAAATTAAATTAAATTAAATTAAATTAAATCACATTAAATTAAATTAAATTAAATTAAATTAAAACATATTAAATTAAATTAAATTAAATTAAATTAAAAAAAATAAAATTAAGTTAAAATTAAAATTAAATTAAATTAAATAATTTAAATTAAAATTAAAACTAAACCAAATTAAATCAAATTAAAAATTAAATTAAATTGAATTAAAAATAACATCACTTAAGACATAAAGAATTCAAAAAATAAATCTAAAACAACTTGAACACTATTCCAAACTTAAACCCATTAATTGAAATTAAATTAAATCATAAATCACTTGAACATTAATTTGCCCTAAAAAAACTCTTGTTGTCATAACTCCTAAACTTAGTATTAAGTGAAGTGTTACTTCACTCATAGGATATTCAAATGTCCTAGTTCACTGAGCAAGATAATAAAACTTGAACTCCTGGATGATTAATTCATTTGTATAATTAAATTCTCTTGGACTTAAAATAATCCTAGAAGTATTGAAAAGATGTTTAAGATTCGTCTTAAGCACTTCCTCGATATGATAAGATGTTTATAAGAACAATTGAACTTAATTGTTCTTCGATGAAGAAAATCGTCCTCAAACCAAAACACAAGAACCTAGACGTCATAGGAGATGACTAGCTATAGGAGTAGGACCTTGGTAGAAAACCATAACTCTTCCCTAGCTTTACCTAGGAACTTGCTTTAAATGCTTAAATATTCTAATTGTGTTTTAAGTGCAGCTTGGGATGACGGGAAGACCCTCCAGGTACGCTTTTATTTTATTGCAATTTACCTTATTGCAATTTACTTAATCGCATCGCACTTACTTTTCTTGCATGATAAACAACTGTTGCATGAAAACCAAAACCTTTAGGGTAGTCCCTAAAACTGAAACCAAAACTAAATTAAAAATCACTGCAAGATAAAATTCACCGCCACAACATTTCAAAATATAAAACAACTCAAAATTTAATCACAAACGGAACAACAAAACTACAACTACAACTAAATTAAAACGTCTTGTTGGATGATCGGGAATACCTCGGATAATGTAACCTACGTGTTGCTAACGGGATTTCCCACGGTCTAAATGAAAGTGTGAAACTCATTTAGTTGAGTTTAGCAAATTCATCTGGACTAACTGAATCCGATAAAAATAACTATGCCGGAAGGATGGAACCGTGGGATCTTAACCGGTGTTGTTATAATCAACTTTAAGATTTGTTTTAATTAAAACATAAAAATACTTAGAAATTAAGACCTTCTCTAAACCAAAACACTTCTCTCATCTCCTGATTTATGACTTCTAAACTAAACCTCTGCAACAACAAGGAGCTCAGAGCATGGTGGGCAGCACGGCCATCGTCATCAGCAAAACCTGAGTCTATTTCAGCAAAACTTTCTTAGAATTAAATAATCGAGCCATAGGACTTCGAGGTAGTTTGCACTAGTGCAACATAAATCCTCGACTCTTCGTTAGGCATTTGCATTGCAAATTAAGCCCTAACCGGTCTTAGGATTCCGAGGTAGTCGTCCGATACGACATAAACCCTCACATCTTCGAGGCTATTTGTGTGATCGCATCATACGAATATAAGTCCTTATTAATTAAAATTGGCAAGATCAAAACATTAAATAAACATTAGGGCTTTCCTAAATTTAAGCCAAACAATAGGATAGTCGGGAAATTACCAAAGTTCGCTTCGAATCTGTGATTTCTCCTACCTTTTATTCCTTTGAATTCCCAAAATAAAATGTTCCAAATTTGATCCATTCCCTATTGAAATTCCAAAATTCAGTCCCTTGAAAACTTAAACTTTAAAATTCTTGAGAGCAGAACTACAGATTATTATTGAGAGTTTTCTTAGGTGATTCCCGTCACTTAAGATGTAATTAACTATAGGGGCTTGCCCTTATAGGGAATTTTAAGAACCCAAGTAATATAAACCTTGCTTAATTCATTTATATTAAGCAGGGGAACTTGTCGGCTTATAAAATTGGTTCGCAGACCAAATGGATGTCACAAATCTTCTAGTTTATTTAACTGAGCCCCATCATCAAGCAGTGTGTCTACTCTCCGGGATAGATACATGGTTTGTGGTGCGGCGCTCGTTTATATAAACTATTTGAGATGTGAGATCAGTTTGATTTCATATCTTAAAATTTTTAAAATTATTTTTTAAAATCAAAATACTACTTTCCAAATCATATATATATGTAAATTAAATATAAAAATTCGCCGACAAATTCTGTAGGCGACCCCTTTTCAAAATACAAAACACAAACCTAAAAATATGCCGACAACTTCTGGCGACTCCGATGGGGAAAATTCCTCTCTCCATTTTTAATCAGATAGTTACTGCTTTCAAAAATCGGTAGTGTGTCCATGTCCACTAGTGGATCGAACTACCCTTCTTTCAGTTGGAATACTATGTTCATTTCTACCTTGAACTAGTATAGCCGACATTCTCTCGGATTTAGGAGCCACTGTTTAGTCACCCCTAAACAGAGAGGTTCTGAGATCCTTTTGCCTCTTTTCTGAGGTGGGGTGGACCCCTAATAGGTGTTAGTTTAGGAGCGGTCCTTCGAGTCGAGAAGTCTTGCATGAGACTTTCTTTTCCTTTCCAATTCTGAATCAAATTCTTTACCTTCTCTACACCCTTGAACATTCCGTTCCTAATAAACAAACCCTCTAATGAATGACTCTTTTAACAAATAACTCCTTTTTTATAAATACATGAGCAAGAATGTGTTCGGACTCTTTTTGATTCCTTTCTTTTCGTCCTAATGAGAAGAAGAATAAATTGGGACCGACAATCGGAATCTACCTTGCAGAAATGGAAGCCCCAAGACTGATTTTCTCCTTCACCAATGGAGTTGGACTTCATTGTTTACAAGGATGAGCTGCCCAAAAATGGGATCATCCGGTTTGGACAAGGATTTGAGAACACAAATGTCAAGATCACTGACGTTACCCTTTTCGCACTGATAGACAAAGTATCTGAAACCGAAAAACCTTTGATCGAGTTCAACCTTAAGTCAACTCAAGAGTTTCCTCCCCTGCAAAGGGTTCCAGCTGAGAGGAATACTAATGTCCGTAGGAGGACCGTTATCTCTACCCCAGCTGGTCTAGTCGTCTCGCATCTACCTCGGCTTCCGCCAGCCGAAGGGGAAGGAAGTTGAATTTGTAACGAGCATGTTACGGTGGAGGGTACGGATTTCCGTGCAAGACCTTCTGTTTTGGAAATTGGGTCCAGCTCAAGAGTTTCACCCCTAACACGGACTCAGAGAAGAAACAGAGGTAGGAAGATTGCCAGAAAGGCCAGAGCTGCTGAAGTCGCTTTCTTAGAAGAAATCCCTGAGTACACACCACTACCTGAGTACATACCATTGCCTGAGTATACACCGCTTTTGGAAGGAAGTAGATTCTATCCCCTTTCCGCCGCGGTGACGAGGAAAATGTCCGCGAGATTGCTTCTACATTACCTCGACCCGCATACTATAGCGACGGCGAAAGAAAAGGGCTAGGATTACACCATTTGCCCGACTACGGATCGTGATTGAGAAGTTAGCAAAGAAAGAGAAATGCCTGTATCGGAGATTTTAAGAAGGATAGGACGGGTGCCGGCCAAATCCCGTCTTGGGCCACGAGTAGAACTCTGCTATCGGCTGCGGAAAAGCCGAATAAGAAGATAAAGGCTAGTCCACCTATTGTTGTTTCGAGGTTTACGGATCGGGGAGGATACCACCTTCCGAGCATTCGGCCGACGGACCATCCGGTCCCAGGCCTTCGCTGCTAGAAGGATGGTATGGCGTCCCACTACCGGCCAATTAAGACCGAAACAGCGACCTGAGAAGGAAAGTCTCGTCAGGAGACTTGAGTCCGAAGAAAGCGCTACCGCAATGAAGGGGACTCATGAAAAGGAAACCCGACAACCATCCCATGATAACTGCGAAACCGTACAGAAAAGACCATTGGAAGACGCTATGGAAAAGCTAAGAACTGATATTCAGCGATTAGCAATAGAAAGAGAAGAAAAATTCGGAGATGAAGTCGACTCGTCAGAATTCATGGATGATGAATATGTAGAAATTAACATGGTTGAAACACGAGCATCGCCAGCTTCGCAAGGTGCTCCGGCAGCTGTGGAAAGAGATTAACCAGAAGCATTAAGAGCACAAATTCGAGAAAAAGACGATACAATCTCTCAATTGGCAAAAAGGATGGAAGAGATGGGCTGCGATCCTAGCTACTCTTCGGAGTCGGGCTCGGCCCCCGAGAAACGCCTCCGGAAGTTATTCATATTACGGACGGAGGAAAAGAGATTACATCCGTTAACGGAGACGATCGACCAAAGAAAGATTCTACCCGAATATGATTCCGAGAGAAGGATATCAAGAGCATGGTGGAACGGCGGAGTGCGAGAAGCCTTGGCACAATCAAAGAGCGGGACATCCATTCGGACGGGTAGACCTTACCCGAAGAATTCGACGGCTGTCCAATATCCGAAAGGCTTTGTACCACCTCTGTTTAAGACCTTTGACGGAGCCGGAAACCCTCGGCGACATGTTGCACATTTTCGTGCCGAGTTGTTGCAATGCGGCGGAAGTGATGCTTTACTCTTCGGACAATTTGTCGGCGGCCTATCGGGGATCGCCTTTGATTGGTATGCGGAATTACCGAACGGTTGGGTGAAGACATTTTCGGAATTAGAGAACCTCTTCATCGAGCGATTTGCCGGAGCTCGGCACTACATCACTATAGGTGATTTAGTGGTAGAGAAGCAGAAGCCGAACGAAACTTTGGTAGACTATATACTTCGATGGAGGAATCTAAGTATGAAGTGTGAGCCACAGCTACAAGAACAGCATGCAGTCGGCATTTTACTTAAGAGCATTCATGGCCCGATAGCACTTCACCTCAAGGGATTTACTATTAAGACTTTTGAGAAGTTGTTAAGCAAGGCCGAAAGCTTGCAAGAGGAGGCGAAGCATTTAAGTTTCACCGACAAAACAGACAAACAGAAGCCCGTGAAAACTTTTGAAAAGATGTCCGGAATCGTTGTAGCAGTCGATACAAATACCGTCAGAACGACCGCAACAACCTCAACAGAGTTACCAGCAACCCCGACCTAGCTATCAGTCATCTCAACAGTATGAACAACCGCCTCGTCCACAACGTATGTTAAGGGAGCTTCTGAGCAGGGAGTATCCGTTTAAGAATGAGGCGAGTGCTAAAAATGTTCCGCGATCGATGAAGACTCCGGATTTCCGAGTCGCCGAGCCTAAGAGACCAGAAGAAGTCGACAAGAAAGGTGATCCCAACTTTTGCCCTTACCACCGGATGCTTGAGCACAAGATAGAAGATTGTATTACCTTCAAAAGTTGGCTCAACGACAATCTTCGAAAAGGGAACATAACAATCCCGAAGGAATACATGAAGGAACCCCAGAAAGGAGGTTCCGTCAATGTTATCTAGACAGATCTCATTGTTCCGATAGATCCCTATGCGACTAATGATGGATGGAGTACCGCTTGGACGAAGTCTTCAAAGAAGATTTTAGATCGCATCCAAAACACTTCGGTGCGAGCCTCAATTCAGAGTTCGAAACCTGTCAAGTCGGCGCTATCACTTGCGATAGAAGAACCACCTCAACAAGATATCATTGAAGAAAAGAAGAAAATTGATGAAGAAGAAAAGACCGAGGCTCTTAAGGCTAGACTAGGGGCTGCTTATCCTAGGATAGTTGTTTCCGATTCGGGGGAGAAATCCCTCGAACCTCTGACTCTGTATGATTATTTGCTCACTCCGGTGGGATCTTATAATGATAAGGGTTATGGCGTTGGCTACGTTCTGACTGTTTCTAACGATTACGTAACTAGCGACAATCAACCTAATCCGGACGTCGATCCCGATACAAATGACAATTCTCAAATCATACACAATCTCGACGATCACAATGACAAAGAAGACATCCACCAAGGAGGCTACGAGAGTTCAACAAGCAACAAATCTATTTGCGAGTTTCGAGGAGCTCCAGTCACAATAGAGTTAGAGCCTTCGGACTCCGAGGCTAATCCAGAAGAACCTGTCATTTCGATTCGGAAGGAGACATCGGCAAACTCGATACTAGATTCGAAGAAATCACGAAGTCAACTTAAGAAGTGGAAGAGTTCTACCTCCGAGAATGGGTCCAAAGGACAAAGGAAAGCGGTGGTTGTTCGGGAAGAACCAAACCCGGCGAGAAGAAATACCCATTCGGGAAGAAAAACAAGACACATGAAAATAAATTGGACTACAACGTGCTAGCCCATCTTAGGAAACTACCGACGGCAACGAGCATCTACGACGCTCTCATCTTATCGAAGGAGATGAGAGAAGCTCGATCGAGGCCTTGCTTGATCCGGAAATTTGCTTAGCTCGAATGACTGGAGATTCCTTAGATGAGGTTTGCTCGTTAAAGGAACAGATGAGGTGTTACCTTCACGGACAATGACGTACTTACTTGGGACGACGAGACCACAACCGACCGTTGTACATTTCGATTACAATTGGGAAGTTTACACTCTCCGGAGTATTGGTGGATCCGGGAGCATCAATCAATATAATGAATCTTCTAACGCTAGCATACTTGGAAATTGATGCTCGCGAGCTCGAAGCGGACAAAATGTTATTAAGAGGATTCGACCGGAAAGGAGAAAGAGCCCTCGGATCGATAACAACTGCTAATGAAGACCGGTGACTTAGCAAATACAACCGTAAAATTTCACATAATTGATTCGAAAACGTCATTCAACGCTCTCTTGGGCCGACCATGGATACATGAAAACCGGATGGTACCATCATCTCTACATCGGTGCATCAAATACTACGATGGAGGGAATAGTGCATCAAAGGCGACTTACTAACCATTCTCCTTACATGAAATTGGAATCCATGAAGATGCGGCTTATTATGCACCTCGAAGAAAACAATCTTCTCCGGAGATACCATAACGAATGAAGCAAAGGAAGTTCGGGACGACGAAGAACCTGAAGTTCTAGTCCGACGGTCACCCACCACTCTCTTACAACGAGATGGTGAAGGTTTCTCCACGACTCACATCCGAGGTCGAGGCGGGGACGAGGTCGTGGCGAGACGTTAGGACGGTTGGACGAGAGGAAACCGACCATCAATGTTGATTTGGAAGATAGTTCTGAAGAAGAAAAAGAAATCAAGCAAGAAGCAACGACAATAAGTCGGAAGAAGCCGCAATTCAGGATCTCTCTCGAAGATGAAAAGAATGAGGAATATAAATCAATGTAAGAGAACATTAACCACTATGTACATACTATGACCCTGACCCCGATCCATTCTAATAAGATCGAGGGTATGGTGGTCAAAGAGGAACGTAGCGGCGGTGCAAAGCCCATCAAATTCTATCGTGGTGCTCCTTCCTCCAAAGCGAAAATAATGTACAATTTGAAGATGCTACTTCATCGAATTAATGGAATTACCTTTTGAGTGGTACTCTCCCTGTGTTCAAAATTTAATTCGGCGTGGTTTCTTACCTCGACAATGGACAAAAGGTCAATCAAAACATTTTGAAAATTTATGGAATAACTCCGGTCGTCCACCCGATTCGAGGCATGGTCTCGGATTCGGCACGGTAGGATCGGTTGACGATGCGAATTTTGCTTGGTTTTCACTTGCGAGTCCAATGAAAGCTGCATGGAAGCTACGGAAGAACTTGAAGATTTACAAATTGGAAACGCTCCACCGAGTTCGAAGAAGAGATCAAATCTACGATAGATGAGTTAACGGAAGTTAACTTAGGTACTAGCGAAGAGCCTAGACCTACCTTTGTTAGCTCCTTACTCAATAAAGAAGTCTCCGAAGAAATAATCAAGTTATTAATGGAATTTAAAGATTGTTTTGCTTGGTGCTACGATGAGATGCCAGGATTAGCTCCAGAGGTCACAGTCCATAAACTAGGAGTAGATCCTACTTCTGTTCCAGTCAGACAAGGTTCCAGAAGAATGCGTCTAGAAATCGAACAGCAAGTCATAGCTGAGGTTAAAAAGCTAATAGATGCTAAATTTGTCCTTGAAGAACAATACCCGACTTGGCTAGCCAATGTGGTACCAGTCAGGAAGAAGAATGGTCAAATCAGAATTTGTGTGGATTTCAGAGATTTAAACAAGGCATGTTCAAAAGATGAATTCCCTCTACCGATCCCAGAATTAATGATCGACATTTCTTCAACACATGAAATATTCTCATTCATGGATGGGTCTTCAGGATACAACTAGATAAAAATGGCTCCAGAAGATGAAAACTTACAGCATTCAGAACGCCGATCGGAGTATATTGCTACACAGTGATGCCATTCGGACTGAAGAACGCAGGAGCAACTTACCAGAGAGCTATGACAAGAATTTTTGATGATCTCATCCACAATCAAGTCGAATGCTACGTGGATGATGTGGTCATCAAAAACAATGTAAAGGAAAACCACCTGTATGACTTGAGAAGTGTTTTCGAACGATTAAGACAATTTAACCTTAAGATGAATCCCTTAAAATGCGCCTTCGGCGTCACTTTCTGGAAATTCTTAGGATTCGTTGTCCGACATCGTGGAATTGAAATCGACCCGGAAAAAATTAAAGCTATCTTAGAAATGCCACCTCCCAGAACCTTAAAGCAACTACGACATCGTGGCATATCTTTGACGCTTTATCTCGAACTTGTCAGGTAGGTGTCAGCCTTTCTTGGCATTAGTTAAAAAGGATGCCAAATTTATTTGGAAAGAGAAATGCCAGAGGGCCTTCGAGGACATTAAATAATATTTAATGACATCTCCTGTCTTAGCAGCCCCAGTCTCAGGTAGACCGTTGATACTTTATACCGCGGCCTTAGACGACTCTCTCGGAGCCCTATTAGCTAGAGTCGATGATGAGGGTAAAGAAAATGCTCTTTACTACCTAAGCCGTCGTTTACTTCCGACGGAAATAAAGTATCCTCCAATTGAAAAGCACTGTTTGGCCCTGATCTTCGCCGCTCAAAAGCTCAGGCACTACATGCCTTCTCATAAGGTCAACCTGATCTCGAAATTTAATCTATTACAATACTTGATGACCCGTCCAACGCTTTCGGCGGACTTGCCGGTGGTCGATGATATTATTGCAATTCGATATAACTTTCGTGCCTCTTCGTGCCGTAAAGGGACAAGTCCTAGCGAGACTTCCTCGCGGCACACCCTTTGCGGCGAATCTCCTCTCGATGACGACTTGCCAGATGAACAAATAATGAGCTTAGAAGACCCTGATGATCGACGTTGGTAATTATATTTTGACGGAGCATCTTCAGCACACAAAGATGAAGAATCGCAAGTGATAGTGCCCGGTAAGGCAGGAATCGGACTAATCTTTATAATGCCGGAGCGGGGGATGTTAAGATACTCCTACCACTTAACAGAGCCGTGTACGAACAAAAAAAGCAGAATACGAAGCTCTCATAATAGGACTGGAATTAACTATTCAAATGGGGATAACAAACATCAACATCTACGGGGATTTGCAGTTAATCATTCAACAGATCGTCGGACAGTACAAAATTTTAAAGCCAAGACTCGAGCACTACTTCCAGTATGCCATGAAATTGTTGGAACAGATTCCGAATGTGACGATCTACAAAATTCCCGAGAAGAAGACACTTTAGCGGATGCGTTAGCCGCCTCGCAAAAGAATTTGCTCGCTTACAAGATGAATCGAGTGGAAGTATCGGTTCACGGACGTCGGGTCCTATCACGACTCAACATAGACATAATACACAAATCGAGAAAGAAGAAGAATCGGTTGCAACGGTGACGGAAAACACGGAAGATTGGCGACGGCCATTAATAGACTACCGCGAAACGAGAAAACTACCGGATGATAGGTCGTTAGCCCATCGGATCGAAAAGAACTCTATCCTACGCATTAATAAACAACACGTTATACGGAAGGTCTTTCGATCAAATGTGGCTAAGATGCCTAAGCGGGTCCGAGGCCCGTGAAATTGTTAAAGAGGTGCATTCGGGACTGCGTGGCGCTCACCGGTCGGGTCCGAAGATGAAAATGAAAATTAAAAGACTAGGGTATTCTGGCCCTCGATGATGACCGATTGCATGAAAATCGCCAAGAGCCGTCACCAATGCCGAGTGCATGGAGTGGTTCTACACCAACCTCCAAATGTGCTACATCCAGACAATTGCATCATGACCATTTGAATGTTGGGGAACGGATATAGTAGGTCCGATAGAACCACCATCTTCGAAAGGACATCGCTTCATTCTTGCGGCTACGGATTATTTTTCGAGTGGGCGAGGCGGTTCCACTCGGAGAAGTGAAAGCACACCACGTGCTACAATTTTTCAAGAACCAAGTTGTCTACCGTTTCGGAGTGCCGCGCGGGATCATCTCGGATAATGGGTCGGCATTCGAAGCACGCAAATCAACAATTTTGTCGGGAGACACGGAATCGGCGGCGGTATTCAACAATTTACTACCCAAGAGCAAACAGCACTGGTGAGGCTTTTAATAAAACTCTCGTTCAAATTTTAAAGAAAACTTTGGACGATAATAAGAGAAATTGGCACGAGAAGTTATTAGAAGCCTTATGGGCCTACCGGACAACCTTCAGAACCCCTACTCAAGCTATACCTTACACTCTGGTGTATGGGTCCGAGGCAGTATTACCCTTAGAAGTCCAACTTCCTTCACTCAGAATTGCAGTTGCAAACAAAATCACGACAGAAGAGAATGCCAAATTACGACTAGAGGAATTGGAAAGCACTGGAAGGAAAAGACTTGCGGCACGGCGGAATTTAGAACTATACCAAGCTAAGATGGTTCGAGCCAATGACGGATCGGTCCGCCCGAGAACCTTCGAAGTTGGTGACTTAGTTCTCGTTCTCAAAGACCTATTCTTGCACACCGCAAGATTGGAGGAAAATTTGAACCCACTTGGGAAGGGCCATTTGTGGTTGAGGCGGTCTACTCGGGAGGCTCCTACCGGCTAGTTAATTGCGAGGAGAACGACATATGCTTCCGATCAATGGACGATACTTGAAAAAGTATTACGCTACCTGATGTTTCGAAGGAATGGATTTTTCATCCCTAGAAGCACGGGTGAAGTAATTACTTATGACTGGGTCCGAACCTAAAAATAATAAAAAATGTGCTAAAATAAATAAAATCATGATAATAAAATTTTCCTTGTTTTCTCTTCCATATCAAAATCTTTTTCCGGTCTTTTCCCACTTCATTCCAGTTAAATTTAAAAATACAAAAGTAATAATAATAATAATAATAAACTCTTTCTCTAATAACATTTTCTTAATGTTCTTGTTCTTAGTACAGCCCCTGATCTTTTTCCTTGTCTTTTCGCAGGGAAATGTCGAACGGGTGGTTGGTCCTGAACTTTAGAAATGGCGTAAGCCTTGCACTCGACGAAAAGAGGGTGAAAGATGGAGCGATAATCGAGATTGACTCGGACTTCGCACCGGCGGGCTACCGCAATACGAGGAAGGTAGTCGGGTCCCGATTGACCGAGAGGAACTCGCCCGATCAAACAGGTAATGAAAGTGGGTGGCCCAAGCCACCAATCCGGACGAAGAAAAGGAAAACAAACACCGAAGAAGACAAGAAAATCAAGTACGTAGTCGCTACGGCGGAGGGCGAGGCTTGTTAGCGCCGCACCCACGAAAGTCGGGTAGTACGAAGAGCTACTCTCACGACGAACTCGGTGAAGGAATAAAAATCGTCGTATCCGCAAGATGTTAACTAAACTAGCGGCGGACCAACACGACGAGGCGATTGCTACTGCCGCAGTGCATATACTTCGAGGATACCGGTTCGCCGAGAATGCGAAGAAAGGAGGCCAGCTCCGAAGACAACAGAAGAAACCAGGGGAATCTCAAGAAGATCAGAAGAAGGAAGGCTACCACGCCACCAGATAAAGCCACCAGTAATGCATAACCTGGTTGCAGAAGCAACCCCGGAGGATGACCCGATGGAGACCATCCCCGAGGAGCCGAGGTATGCAGGAGAACGCAAAGGGATTGAGCCATATATCCCACAGTACGTCACCAGGCCTCGCCATTTGCAGATTATTCCAGAATACGAGCTAGAAAGAATGCAGAATATCGAGAAGCAAACTTTTGAATACTTCGAGAGAATCAGAGGCAGGAGGATCAATATATTAGAAGGCCTCGAGCTACATACAGACGTGTTTTCAGAATACGAACAACAACAAATCGTGGACTACATCTGGGATTTGAAAAGGATGGGCCGAGTGGGCCGCCTAAGAGAAAACACTTACTTGGAACCCCGGAGGTGGATGCCAGGGAAAGGGAGAATTACAATACAATGTGGATGCTTGCTACAACTTCGCGAGAGACGGAAGGGAAACCCACCGGGATACTCCGTCATGGCCAGGTGGATCCAATGCCATTAGTCATCAAAAGGATGGTAAAGAGAATGATAACATGGAGGGTACTGCCGGCAGATTGCATACCTAACGGTTGCATCATTAACATTTACAAGAAGGGTGATCGCATACCCCCGCACATAGATCACCACGACTTTGTCGGACCTTTACGCACGGTTTCTTTTACGAACGAGTGTAATATCATGTTCGGATCCGACCTCCGGATAGCGAGGCCCGGGTGAGTTCCGAGGGCCGGTAAAGATACCATTACCGGTAGGTTCCGTCATGATACTAAAGGGCAACGGAGCGAGATGTCTCTAAACATTGCATACCGGGAGTACCAATGAAGCGGATCTCGAGTTACTTTCGAAGGATGGATGACGGGAAAGCACCTTACCACTTCCAGCCAGACCCAGAGCTAGAGAGCCTCCGGCCTTACGAGTTGTGAGTTACATGGAAAATATCTCACCTCCAACGTACATTCATACGACATCCTTGCCAAGGATGGGTTGGAAGGTGATGTTATTGACCATGTACCTCACTATTCAGACATGGATCTTTGACAGATACCTTTTTGGATGGATCGACAAAGATCATACATAGTCCGTTTTGAGTCTACATGGATTGTATGAGATGTATTCCGGATCGAGTTGTATTATGTATCTTCAACATGATTGGAATGAAAGTGACCATGTCACATTTTTGGCCTTCACCTCTTTTGTGCAAGTTGACTGGGAAACGCCATTAAAGTTAAATGAACTTCGAACAAAGAACAGAAAAGAAACAAAAAGAATAAAAGAGAACTTTCCTTAAAAATCTAAATAAAAGAAATGATGATGAACTCCAAATGAACATGAACATTAAATGAACGATAAATCGTTAAGAGACAAACAAAATGAACACAAATTTTAAAATCAAATTCAAATTCAACTTTCCAAATTTCAAATCAAATCTCAATCAAGATTCAAATTCAACTTTCCAAATTTCAAATCAAATCTCAATCAAGATTGAAATTCAACTTTCCAAATTCCAAATCAAATCTCAATCAAGATTCAAATTCAACTTTCCAAATTCCAAATTAAATCTCAATCAAATTCAAATTCAACCTTCCAAATCTCAAATCAAATCTCAATCAAATTCAAACTCAACCTTCCAAATTAGAAATCTAATCCATTCTACTCTCTCCCTTGTCTGAAATGGAAGCAATCGGTTCCATTGACACAGAGCCACGAGGTCTTCAATTCGAATCTAATGGCGAGGAATTATATCCATTCTAAACCAGCAACTTTCGATCAACTCGTTTGAATGGGATATGTAGCATCTACATATTCCCTCCTAATCTGTTCCTTTCCACGAAAATCTTTTACAACTTTCATGAAATTCTCGAAACACCAAAATTCCACACTTTTCAAATCAACACTACAAATCTTTGCAAAATTAATTACCATTCAAAATCAAATTCTTGGGGTTGAGGATTTTACATCCGAGACTGCATTGCTTTAGGTTCTTTTCCTATCGCAATGAAATACATCAAAATCAAATTCTTGGGGTTGAGGATTTTACATCCGAGACTGCATTGCTTTAGGTTCTTTCCCTATCGCAATGAAATACATCAAAATCAAATTCTTGGGGTTGAGGATTTTACATTAGGTTCTTTCCCTATCACAATGAAATACATCAAAATCAAATTCTTGGGGTTGAGGATTTTACATCCGAGACTGCATTGCTTTAGGTTCTTTCCCTATCGCAATGAAAATCAAATTCTTGGGGGTTGAGGATTTTACATCCGAGACTGCATTGCTTTAGGTTCTTTCCCTATCGCAATGAAATACATCAAAATCAAATTCTTGAGGTTAAGGATTTTACATCCGATACCACATTGCTTTAGGTTCTCTCCCTATTGCAATGAAGCACACCAAATCAAACTTTTGAGGTTAAAGATTTTACATCCAATACCACATTGCTCTGAGTTCTTTCCTCATTGTAATGGTTTAATCCAATCAATTCAAATTTTTGAGCTTGAAGATGTTACATCTAAAACCACAAAATTCCAAATTTCATTTCAAGTTCAAATTCCTTCGAATTAACTTTAACAAAACTTCAATCTAAATTGAAACTCAAACTAAAATCTAAGCTCACACATCAAAACTTAAACTGAAACAAAATGAAATCTAAATTGAATTCCCCCAGATCATGTGATTTAGGATTCACCTCCTTTTCCTTTCCCCAGCGAGAGTTCAGGAATCTCCAGTCTCAGAGATATACTTGACACTCCCCAGCAGAAACTCTTCTACTTCGTCCTAAGTTTGTCACTTGGACATCTGTGTTGGTTTTGTTGATCGCTTCGGTCAACGCCAATACGCGCGGTGTGCTTGGTTAGCACACCACACCTATTGGGGGTCCATTTGTTGACCTCATTTATGATGAGGTCTTCTCTTCTTCTTTTTAGTACTTAGGATCTAGCCTTAGGCTTTTCCTTTGACTGTCCTAGAGGATTAGAAATGGGACCCACCATTTAGAAATTCAAACCACTTCTTAACTCCCTGCAAACTCCACAAACTTGATTGTAGACTCCTAATCACCTAGGGGGTTGAAATCAAATGTGGAAGTTTAAAGGATGAGTTCCTATAGGAATCTTTGGCCTTAGGACCGCCTCAGGTGGCTCAGTGCAGTGAAGGGCTGACCTACACACACACTATACTTATACACTACACTTTCACACAGCTCCTAAAACCACACCTATACCCAACTTGACCTCCTGACTCATGAAGGTGATTCACATGGATGGTCCTTAACCCCTAAGCCCTTGGCTAAGAGGGTTAGGAACAACATAGTGAATGCCTCAAATGAGTCCCTTCATGGCTAATATAGGCTTGATATGGCTTCATGGCTCAACCAAAATGACTTCATTCCACTTACATTGACCCAATCTTCAATTTTCCAAATTTTCAATTTTTGACCCCCAGGCCTAGTCTACCCAAAAAAACCCTTGAAATTACCCAAATTTTTCAAAATTCTCCAAAATCACCCAAATTCCTCAAAACCAATCTCAAATATTCCCACATCACTCAAATTGATCATCCATAGCCAAAAATACCAAAAATTCCAAAAAATACCCCCAATACCCTCCAAATACCCAAAATGCCCCTCTTGACCCAAAAATCCAAAAAATTCCGCAAATTCCCAGAAAATTCCAGAAAATCCCAAATATTCCCAATTTCATTTTGTTCAACTACACTAGGGGCCAATTTTGTCAATTTACCCCACTTTTGTCAAAATCCCCAATTTGACCCATTTTTAACCCAAAGTGAACCCAATGTCAAACCAAACCTACCCAATTGACCTAAATTCTGGTCCAATTCAATTCTAAACTTCAATTCAACATCCCCAACACCAATCTAGACCAAATCGAAGCCTAATTTGATTGACATTTGAACAGAATTTCACTTTTGACCTTAAAGCCCAATTTGGACCCATGACCCAAACTTAGCTCAAACTCACCGAATTCAACTCCAATTAACCCCAAATCTTTTCTAAACCTTCCCTAACATCCCCACAAACAAAAAACTAACATAATAAGCCCAAAATTTAGACCCAAACCCCACTCAAATTCAACCCAAAGCTAAAAGACCTAATTTTGACCTAAACCCAAACCTAACCCAAATAAGCCCAAACCCCAAAATCAAAACCCAACCAAAGTCAAAACCTCTTTGAAACACTCCCATAAACATTTAGAAACATTAATTTTACACCAATTTCAACCCTAGCCCAACATTAGCCCAAGTTAGCCCAATTTGACCTACATTAACCCCTTTACCAAAGAAGCTCAAATCCAACCCAATTCAAACCCAAATCACTCCAAACTTGTTTCAAATCAATCATGAAACATCCTTAGACAAAACTCAACATTTATTTGGCATGGCCCATTGCAAATTTTTCTATTCAAAAGCCCATTTTCTAACCTAAAAGCCCACTCCCTTAAACCTTCCTAAAAGCCCACCTTTTATCAAATTTTAAAAGCCCAAATCAATCTAAAGCTTACATGACACTCTCCCTCATCACACATTCAATTTAATATCACCCCTAAGTTTCAAAATCATCATTAAACCATTCCAAATCAAGCTTCATGAAAATTCTCCACCAAAATACCAAAATTCCTAAACTCTACTTCCATGAAATTGACCAAGCTTTATCATAAGGCATAGGCAAGCCATGAAGCCATTCTTAAGCCACATGCAAGCCATGTGAGTTGTTTACATGTGACCTTACCACATTGGGCAAAAGGAGGAGATCCTTTCCACATTCCCTTAAGGTGATTAACCATTTCCATGTCTCCCCTAAACCATGTTTAATCCTAATTGTACTTGGATTGTGACTTGACCCCACTAATCAAGCTGATCCAAATCACTTTCTCTTCAGCCTAAACCAAGATTTGGGTTGTGCACCTAGCCCAAAAGGATGGGTTGACCCATTTAGAGCCAAAATAGCCATGCCCCCATGCCATTTTGATCCAACTCCTTTACACATGTCCAAACCTAATTGACTTCACCATTGCCAAGCCCTGACCTCCCTGGTCATGATGGTGACTCATGCCTGGCCGGCCATCCACCAGG
Source organism: Papilionanthe hookeriana x Papilionanthe teres (assembly GCA_022702705.1). Lineage (NCBI taxonomy): Eukaryota > Viridiplantae > Streptophyta > Magnoliopsida > Asparagales > Orchidaceae > Papilionanthe > Papilionanthe hookeriana x Papilionanthe teres. The sequence continues at coordinate 111,611,512 of CM040424.1, read as the reverse complement.
CCGCCGGAAAACACCATGGCCGAAAGCTCCCATGTGAGCCAACATTGAAATTCCCCCTTGCTGAGCTGCCCCAAGTCCAGTGGCCACCATGGCTGTTTTTCTCTTGCATAGAGCAGCTGATCCCAAGCCCTAAAGCCCCCTGAGAGGCCCTCCACCCTCTCCTATTTAAACACCACCCCCTCTCGGCCATAGGAGGTGCTGAAACAAACCTTAAGGAAACTCTGCCAAAATTGTTCCAGACTACTCCCCACACATAGAGAGCTTAATCCCCACTGAAATCCCCCTGCCATTTCCTCTCCGTGAGCTCGATTTCGGACTTGAAATCCAAGCCCAAAACCGGGACACTTCTCCACGGTGAGCCAATCCCCAAATTGATTGGTCCTACACCTTCACCGAGTCCAAGAGAAGGAGTTTACCAGCAAAAGCCCCTTCTCCGGGCCACCCACCGTTCCGGACTCCAAGCTTTGTATTCGGGCTGTGGTCGAAATCATACTTGGACAATTCACTGAGCCAAGGACTTCATCTGGAGCTTGCTTGGACCCAATCGAAGGTGACACAACCCTCAGATTGAAGCTTCACTTCTCTGAGCAAAGGTATGGACTCATTCTTCTTCCCGAGCTTACAGAGATTCTCCATTTAATTTGAATCAATTTCAATGCATGTTTACCGTATGGATGTGTTCGTCTCTTCAAGACGAATCCATAGAGCATAAGAACACGAAAATCCGATGAGAATCGAGTGAGAAATTAGGGTTAGAAGTTTGACGGTCACGGGTGCACACCAGTCGTAGACGATGACTGGGAGCCGTCGGATCGAGCGTGTATCGAGCGGACGGTCTGAATCGAGCCGGACAGCGCGATGGTGCATGAACCGCGGGCCCCGGAGCGCCGAGTCGGATGGCGGCGCCGAATCGAAGACGACGCGTGTGCGTTCGGAGCTGCCGAGGATGGCGTGGCGCCGCGTGGATAAGTAGGAAATTAGGGTATTTTTTTATTTATTTAATTCCCTAAACTTAAAAAATGCATAACTTTGTGTAGGAAAATCAGAAAAATAAAATAAAAATACCCTCTTGCTCAGTGAACAGAGGAGAATAATGTGGAAAAGAAATCATGTAATTTCATCAAGTATCTTATTTTTAATTATTTATTTACTCTCTGCACTATTTCAATTCTCCATGCCTGTATACAATTCACCATAGCATGAGACCATAGGGCTTTTGAAGCCTCTGAATTTGGGAACATTCCCTGAATTTTCCAAAGTCAGAGGCCATCCCTATGAAGAGTTATTGATTTTTTCAATTCTAGGTCACTATTCTGAGTATTTTAATTCCAATAATTAGCATGTTGTGAAATAAATTCTAGGAAAATTTGGTGATGCTTCTTATGACTAGAGGACCCTAGGGAAAATAGGTTTTGAGTTAACTGACTTGGAATAACCCTAATTGGCTTAAACACCCAAAATGGAGCTTTAATTAATTAGAGCTAATCATACATCAAATTTACTTGAAATCAATTCCCCACTGACCTTTAGGATCATAGGAACTCACCATAAAAGTTTGAAGTCAATTGGACTTGGTTAACCCTATCAAATGGGTTGATTAAGCTATTTAACCAAAATTAAACTTAAAAAATTCATAACTTTCAAAATACTTTTCAAAAATTTACCAAATTGGTTTTGGAGCCCCTCTGATATCAGGGGAAGTTAAGAAAATTAAAATTGCAATTTTCTAAAAAAGTTGATTTTTTACATTATTTTAATATTTTTAATAATTAAAAAATAATAAAAATCACAAAAATAATAAAATTCACCAAAATGTCAAATTTTGAATTTTAATCACTTAGGTGCAAACCCCATATTTTTCTTAAGTCTATATGATGAGATATTAAATTTTAAAGCCCTAAGGTAATTTAAAAAAATAAAAAAAAAAGTATTTTCTAGCATTTCCACTAAAATAATTCTAATAAACCAAAGAAAAATTAGAAAATTATAAAAATTATTTCTCTGATTTCCTTGATATCAGAGAGATTTTTCAAAAATATAAAATTCATTTTTCAACCTTTATTTTATTTTTAAATTAATTAATACTCCAAAACTAAAAATAATTATAATAAAAAGAATATAATTCAAAAAATCACCAAAATTGGTCCAAGTGGTTCTCTAGTTATTAGGAATGTCCCATAATTTTCTTAAGGACAGAAACTTTCCCTTGGTCATGTTATTGAATTTTCCTTGGAATTCCCTATTTTCTACAAAAAAAATAAATTAATTAATTAAATACAGAAAAATCACATTTTCTCCTCTAATGTCTTGATTGACATATGAGTGAAGTTACATAAAAATTTCAAATTCATTTAAGCTCCATTTAGTGAGTTATGAAATTAATAAGCTTGAAGGGCAAAATGGTAATTAAAATTTTAACCCTTAATTAAAACTTTAGGCTTAATAAAATGAAAGAGTAAAATATTTGATCCTAATCTGATTTGGATGATTGAAATTTAAATAATTAAAGGGTAGAAACCTACCAAATAATTTAAAAATAATTAAAATAAAACCTTAATTAAATAATTAATTAAATTTGGAAGAATAATGAAAAATTGGAATTATTAAAGTAGGGATATTATTAGGAAGAGATTTGTTCTTTAATTTAAGAATCCCTAAATTAATCACCTCAAAAGCATTTAATTCCTAATTAAAATGATAACCCAAATTTAAAATTTGAAATGCTAAAAGATTTAATCATTAAATTAAATTAAAGTTAAATTATTTAAATTAAATCCTTTTAAAATTTCAATTAAATTAATACTTTAACAATTAAAATTAAATCATCTTTAAAACATAAGAAATAAAATATTAAATTAAAATTAAAAATTAAATTAAATTAAAATTTAAATTAAATAAAAATCTAAAATAAAATTAAAATTTAAATTAAATTAAAATCTAAAATAAAATTAAATTAAAATTTAATTAAAGTTTAAATTAAATTAAATTAAATTAAAATTTGAATTAAATTAAATTAAATTAAATTAAATTAAATCACATTAAATTAAATTAAATTAAATTAAATTAAATTAAAACATATTAAATTAAATTAAATTAAATTAAAATAAAAAAATAAAATTAAGTTAAAATTAAAATTAAATTAAATTAAATTAAAATTAAAACTAAACCAAATTAAATCAAATTAAAAATTAAATTAAATTAAATTGAATTAAAAATAACATCACTTAAGACATAAAGAATTCAAAAAATAAATCTAAAACAACTTGAACACTATTCCAAACTTAAACCCATTAATTGAAATTAAATTAAATCATAAATCCCTTGAACATTAATTTGCCCTAAAAAAACTCTTGTTGTCATAACTCCTAAACGGAGTATTAAGTGAAGTGTTACTTCACTCATAGGATATTCAAATGTCCTTGTTCACTGAGCAAGATAATAAAACTTGAACTCCTGGATGATTAATTCATTTGTATAATTAAATTCTCTTGGACTTAAAATAATCCTAGAAGTATTGAAAAGATGTTTAAGATTCGTCTTAAGCACTTCCTCGATATGATAGGATGTTTATAAGAATAATTGAACTTAATTGTTCTTTGATGAAGAAAATCGTCCTCAAACCAAAACACAAGAACCTAGACGTCATAGGAGATGACTAGCTATAGGAGTAGGACCTTGGTAGAAAACCATAACCCTTCCCTAGCTTTACCTAGGAACTTGCTGTAAATGCTTAAATATTCTAATTGTGTTTTAAGTGCAGCTTGGGATGACGGGAAGACCCTCCAGGTACGCTTTTATTTTATTGCAATTTACCTTATTGCAATTTACTTAATCGCATCGCACTTGCTTTTCTTGCATGATAAACAACTGTTGCATGAAAACCAAAACCTTTAGGGTAGTCCCTAAAACTGAAACCAAAACTAAATTAAAAATCAATGCAAGATAAAATTCACCGCCACAACATTTCAAAATATAAAACAACTCAAAATTTAATCACAAACAGAACAACAAAACTACAACTACAACTAAATTAAAACGTCTTGTTGGATGATCGGGAATACCTCGGATGATGTAACCTACGTGTTGCTAATGAGATTTCCCACGGTCTAAATGAAAATGTGGAACTCATTTAGTTGAGTTTAGCAAATTCATCTGGACTAAGTGAATCCGATAAAAATAACGATGCCGGAAGGATGGAACCGTGGGATCTTAACCGGTGTTGTTATAATCAACTTTAAGATTTGTTTTAATTAAAACATAAAAAATACTTGGAAATTAAGACCTTCTCTAAACCAAAACACTTCTCTCATCTCCTGATTTATGACTGCTAAAACTAAACCTCTGCAACAACAAGGAGCTCGGAGCATGGTGGGCAGCACGGCCATCGTCATCAGCAAAACCTGAGTCTATTTCAGCAAAACTTTCTTAGAATTAAATAATCAAGCCATAGGACTTCGAGGTAGTTTTCCTAGTGCAATATAAATCCTCAACTCTTCTTTAGGCATTTGCATTGCAAATTAAGCCCTAACCGGTCTTAGGATTCCGAGGTAGTCGTCCGATACGACATAAACCCTCACATCTTCGAGGCTATTTGTGTGATCGCATCATACGAATATAAGTCCTAATTAATTAAAATTGGCAAGATCATAACATTAAATAAACATTAGGGCTTTCCTAAATTCAAGCCAAACAATAGGATAGTTGGGAAATTACCGAAGTTCGCTTCGAATCTGTGATTTCTCCTATATTTTCTTCCTTTGAATTCCCAAAATAAAATGTTCCAAATTTGATCCATTCCCTATTGAAATTCCAAAATTCGAGTCCTTGAAAACTTAAACTTTGAAATTCTTGAGAGCGGAACTACTGATTATTATCGAGAGTTTTCTTAGGTGATTCCCGTCACTTAAGATGTAATTAACTATAGGGGCTTGCCCTTATAGGGAATTTTAAGAACCCAGGTAATATAAACCTTGCTTAATTCATTTATATTAAGCAGGGGAACTTGTCGGCTTATAAAATTGGTTCGCAGACCAAACGGATGTCATAAATCTTCTAGTTTATTTAATCGAGCCCCATCATCAAGCAGTGTGTCTACTCTCCGGGATAGATACACGGTTTGTTGTTCGGCGCTCGTTTATATAAACTATTTGAGATGTGAGATCAGTTTGATTTCATATCTTAAAATTTTTTAAAATTATTTTTTAAAATCAAAATACTACTTTCCAAATCATATATATATGTAAATTAAATTTAAAAATTCGCCGACAATTTCTGTAGGTGACCCCTTTTTCAAAATAAAACACCTAACCTAAAAATATGCCGACAAAGGCGAAGTTTGTTTCTGACAAATTTTTTAGTATGATGGCTGAGGAACGATACGTCGATGCATTACAGTCACGTAAGTTAATTCCTGAGCATGTGTTTAGTAAGCTAGGAGAGGTGATTGAAGATATGATTGCTAGAAGAAACTGTGAGAATTACTGTTACTTCTTCCCTGTTGCTGTTGTTTCTGTAGTTAGAGAATTTTATGCAAATTTGTCTGCTGCAAAAGAGAATCAAGTGATGATTAGGAGGCATGAGGTCAACTTTTCTTCTGAGGGAATCAATACTTTTTATGGACTACCTCCTGACATGTTCTGTTTTTATTCTAACTATCATCCTTCGGAAGGGGAATTAGATGAGATCATGGAATTTCGATCGATGGAAGAGGATTATGGAAAATAACAAATGATAGAAGAGTGAACTTTCCTGCTTCCAAATTGAATGCCATTTCTAAGGCATGGCATTATTTTATTTCATCTAAGTTGTTACCTTCGAGTCATACTAGTGAAGTAACGAGAGAAAGAGCTGTGTTGAACCATTGTATTCAGCAAGGGAAGCCTATTGATATTGGAGGTATAATTTTTTATTATGTTTTGAACTGTGCTAGATCAACCACGAATGCAGGTATGGGATTTCCTTCCTTGATTCATTCACTATGTGAACGATCTGGAGTGAAGTTTGATACCTAGGAAGAGGTACTTTGGCCATTGAGACCAATTACCAGTGTAAATGTTGGTGCTTACATTGTACATTCAGAGTTTGGTTGGAGAGGAGGATTTGGTAGGGCTTCTATCGCTTACGCTTCGCTGCATCTACTTCTCGTGCTACTACTTCACGTGCTTTGTCATCTACTTGATTCACGGACTTGGTTTATTAAGAAAGATTTTGAAAAAAGTGAGTCTTACTCGAGAGCATATGAAAGATATGGATGGTAAGCTGGATAATGTGGAGAGATATATTATAAAACATGATGAATATGAGGAGAGTTAACAGCAACATTTGGATAGACTGATTAGACGTAATCAGAGTGCTGAGATGCCACCTCATCCATTCTATATACCTTATGTACCATCTAGGGATTGGAACAAGCAAGATGATGATGATGAGGATGAAGAGTAGATGTATGTTGTTTGTTTTAGTTATTGTGTTGTTATACTGTGTTACTGTGTACTTTATCTAGTGTTTTGTTTGATGATTGTGTTGTGATGTGAACCTTGATAGTATGCAGATTGTAGTTTTACTATTGATCTGTTATGCATATTCAGGTATTGTTGTTGTTTTATTGTGGATTTATATGTTGCTTTGTGATAGTGTGTAATAGTAAATATTTTTATGTGTATATTATGTCAGAGTTTTTAATAGTGTGTACCTTAATTCCAAAACTGTTAGGAGATTATAAGCCACTATTAGGAACTTCTACTTAGGAAACTATATGTTTAAAATTTTTTCAAATTCCATTATCATTTGTTATCTGTATCAGTGTGTTATTTTAGTTGGTGTGTATTTGCTTTGAAAACCTCCACTACTGTAGAAGTCTTCTAAAATTTTTACTTTTCTTATTTAAATAAAAAATATATATATTTTTTGTTTTGAAAAAAACTAAATTTGATTTCATTTTACTCCTGTTATTTAAATTGTTATACTTGCATATTAGGATATTAAAAATTTCTGCAAGCATGATATGTTAGTTTTTATTTCTCACCCATATATCATTTCTTATGCTTAAATGTTTTATCTTAATTAAAAAATTAAAGTTTGGGGGGATTTTAAAAAACAAAGATTTTCAAAAACCTAAAATTTTATTTGATTCTCAAGAATACTTAAAAATAAATCTTATTTTTGATTGAGAAGAATAATGTACATGAAGTTATATTAGGAATATAGAAATGAATAAAAAAATTTAGTTAAAATTTATAGTAATCATGAAAAACTTAAAGTTAAAGTTTTCTTAATGAAGAAGTGTTAAATAAAGTTAAACTATCTTTAGTAAGAAGTTTTGTATTTTTGGATAAATAGAAGATTTGACGTTTATTCTTCAAAGCTTAAATTTCTTTTATCGAAGAGTAATTTTCAAATATTATTATTATGTTTTTTAAGTGAAATATGTATATTTGACCTTTATTTTAAATGGAAGGGTGGAATTTAAAATCATTAAAGGCCTATCCAGATATAGTAATCCTTGCCTTATAAAAAAAAAAGAGAAAAAGAAAAGAAAAAGTGAAAAATAGTATATGAAAAGGGAGGAGAAGCTTGAGGATTTAATGGCCTAATCAAAAAGTGGTTTCATACCTAAAGTTTAAGATATAAGTTCAGAGAAAATCTAAAATTTAAGGTTATAATATAGTAAGTAAAATTATTTTTCAAATAAAGATTTTTAAGTGAGAAAAATAAATGTTTGAATCATTTATTTTGAAGAATCTACAAATATTTCTGAAATAGATAGAGACTTATATTTGTCATTTTTCTTTACTTAAGAACTTTGTAAACTTTAAGTTGGTTTTAATTACTGAAATTTTTTTCTAAATTGGACTATTCCATTTCTAGAACAAAATTTTGTTATCTTCCTAAGAAACTCATTACATAATTTACATGCTAAAATATTCTATGAGATTAACTGTCACTTGAGGACAAGTAACATTTTAAGTTTAGGGGATTTTGATACACCTAAAATATATAGTATTTTTATGCACATTTTTATACCTATTTTTAATGATATTCACTTTAAGGGAAGGTATTTTGGGTTTTCTTGCAGGTATGATGAAAATGGATGGTCATGATGAAAGGAGCAAAATTGGATCAAATTTGGAGCAAAAATAATGAAAAATTAAAATTTTGGCATTGGCGGCTAAGTGTCACTGGTCCGGCGCTTAGCCGCCAGAGTTAAAAATCAAAATTCAAATGAATTTGGCGCCAATTTCAAAAGGGATCGGATGCAACTCTTGGTAGTAACTACCATAACTTCCTTTGGGCGGCAAGTTTGAATGAAGGGGTGCGTTCCTTGGTAGATACATTGAATCTGGACATATTTTGAAGAGACACTAAGGCACCTATTGGTTTACTATTTAAAGAGAGTCTTAGAAAAGATTAGGAGAGGCTTTAGGAGGCTCTTCCACTGCGTTTTGAAGGAGAGGATTTAGGAGGCTCTTCCACTGCATTTTGAAGGGTACTTCCATTGTTCTTCCATTGCATTTTAAGAGTTTTTATTAAGAGTAGGAGTAGAGAGTAGAAAGGAGAAAAGGGTCGGAGTGAAGTCTTCTTCTTCCCACTTCTTTTCTTTCTTTTAGTTTAGTTTTTATTGAAGTCTGAAGTCTGTATTCTGAGTCATCGGAGTTGGGAGACTTGCTCTGAGGAGTAGTTTAGCGAAGAGTCAAAGTTTCAGAGGAACTTCCTTAGTCTTGTGGAGAGGATTTTTAGATAAGTGTTTACTTTTAATCTTTTTATTAATACTTGCATTCGTTTGTTATTTTTCTTATTGTTTTTAATTTCAAACAATTTGTTTTTGTATTTTCCCAATGTATTCTGAGTGGTTTACTTTATCTTTTTCTTTCTTAAATGGAGAATTAATTAATTTATAAAGAATTGTTGTGGAAAGTATAAGTGCTTAAAAGTTGGAAGAAGTTGTGAACATTGATTCTGAAAACTTTGTTTACTTCTTAATTTAGCCTGTTAAGTTGTAGAATTTCTTGAGATTATGTAAAATCCAAAGCGGTATTGTCTCATAAAAGTTAGTAAGAATCACATGAAATTATATGGGTGAGAATTGTAGTCCATATAATTGAATGTAATATTAGAAGATATTTTTATGAAAGGGAGTAAAATTAGAGGATTTTAGAGTGACAGGCTAAAACCCCCTAATTTGGTTTGAAATTTTGAGTTTTGTTATGAGAAGTTAGCCCCAAGTGGTGGGAATCGAGGGAACTCTAGAGTGAGAGACTGGTATCTTCCATGTCTAACCATGTTCAAAATAATAAAAATTTCAAATTAACCTATGTTCTTTATAGAACCAAGTAAGGGTAAAGAACACATTTTCTTCTATCTGTCACAACAAATTTAAATACTTCCACAACAATATTTTAAGAATTATTACTACTTCATAAAAGGAAAGAAAAAGATATTCTAGTTAATAGTGTTTTACATCCAGTGTTGTTAGTTATTATAATTTTAATTTCATTGCTTAACATTTTATCAAAGAAATTTTAAAAGACAAATCAACTTTCAAAAATTTTCAAAATTAAGACATACTTTTTCAAAAACAATTAAAGAATGTAAAAAGATAATTTTCTGATTTCTTTAAAACTTTTCATATTTTCCCTGTGGATTCGATATCTCGGGACTTAATCAGAAAGTCATATATTACTTGATAAACGATACGTATACTTGCGTAGTATCACATATTATAAAATAATAAGTTTCATATCTAAATCATCAGCGCCTTTACTCGACGGTACCAAGTTTTTAGCGCCGTTGAATTTTTCAGGGATCAGTTACCAACCTCTGGATTTTGTGGATGCTGAAAATTTCTCGGAAGGAAATGAAAATTTAGAGAATTTTGGCGAATTGGACGACTAAGCTCTGATCCTAGAATTTCATGGAAGAGGTGAAAATTTCTGGCTTAGGAAATGGAAATATAAGGAATTTTGGGGGAATCAGACGAGAATACTCCGTTCCCAGAATTTCATGGAAGGCGGAAAATTTCTCTGAAAGGAAATGTAAATTTAAGGAATTTTGGGGAATTGGACAACGATGCTCCGATCACGGAATTTCATGGGAGGCAGAAAAATTTCTCGGATAGGAAATGGAAATATAGAGAATTTTGGAGAATCAGACGACAATGCTCCATTTCCAGAATTTCATGGAATGCAAAAAATTTCTCGGAAGAGAAATAGAAATATAGGGAATTTAGGGGAATTGGACGACAATACTCCGCTTCCAAAATTTCACGGAAGGCAGAAAATTTCTCGAACGGGAAATGAAATATAGGGAATTTAAGAAATCTTTCAGCACATTGAGGAGGAAAGCTTAGGGACTCACATCCAGTTCAAAAGTAGCAGAGTACCACATTAGGAAGGAAAGCACAGGGAATCACATCCAATCCAAGAGGTGACATAGGGGAAATAAAAGTTAAGTATTGCCATTGGGATTTCAAAGAATTGCAGAAAATTTGACGTTGACTTTTCGGAGAAAGTAGAATTGTGTGTTTTGACTAGTACTTGTAGCCATTGCATGATTCGTAGAATTTCGTTACTTTTAGAATTTGTGAGAAGTGAAGTTGTGTAAGGTGCTAAATTTCACGGAGTACTTTCGGGTATGAAGAACTTGAGGGTGAGTACAGGGACTCAGAGTCTCGAGAGAGAAAAGATTAGCTTATCTTTTGATTTCAACACAACATTTACTTCCAATTTTTTTTGTTAAATTTAATTTGATTTCATTTTGTTTAGTTTGATTTAAAATTTAATTTTCTTTCGATTGTTATTATTATTGTTTTAATTATTTTATCTCTTTCCTTTGTATAGTTCTTTGTTCGTTTTAATTTAGGGCTGATGTACGGTCCTGTGGCTCTCAACCATTACGTCAAAAAGAGACATTTCTGACAAGTTTGGCAAACTAAAACAGAAATCTTCATTAATCTTTGTCCAAGGCAGTAGTACAACTGATCATGCTGACAAGAATCCAAAAGTTGATTAAGCATACAAAGCTGAACAAAAATCATTATATCATATTCGGCTGGTACAGAAGTAGTGACGACCGTTGTAACCCGGCGTAGAAGGTAGTAGATATCTGCCATCTGAGGCTGTTCCGTGAACAAGCTAACCTCCTAAGGCTACGCTCCAGAACAAAAGTCCCCTTGCAAACACCAGGAGGTAATGCTGTCACAACGGTAAGGGACGAAGATTTTCCAATTCTGGATCTGGCTCGTAGAAAAATGATCCTTTGTCCTCTTCCATTCTTCTGATGGTAACTGATACCCTTTGTTTTGTAATTCCTGGGATGTAGTGCTTTGCAAGTTCTGCCCCGTTTCCTTTCAGCACCAGCCTATTCCGATTGGTAGGGGGATTCCAACAGAACCTCATAACTCTCCTAGTCTAATAATCTGAATATCTCATCCAAACAAAATATTACTTTCACTTACAAATGAGACCCTGTAGAAGAGCCTCACAAAGTCATGGTGGTTGATATGAGGCAAGATACAGTCCCCATACTCATAAATATTTATAATGTAGTTATTAGGAATACAGTCTGTAGGCAGGATGTTCCACTCGATTATCATTTTTACAATCTTCTTAATTTGCGGCGGCATTGGATCCACCTCATCATTCTGTAAAATCCCCGGGGGATTGCCCTATCGATCCTTAGCAAAATTGTAGCAGCAGCCACACTGAATCGTGACTCTGCCCTTTCCTCTTTTCCATATTGTCGGCTTTGTCTACTCCCTCGGCTTCAAACAGCCTGCTCTGCCTATGTCTTGGAGAGCGAAGACGCAATATGGAATCTTTTCTTGGTCATTCCTTGAAAATAGCCTTGTGTATAGCTCAAGGCCTTCCAAGACGTTGACGAACTTTCCTAGTATATCTTCATAGTATTGAAATTCTTTTTTTATAATTCTTCTGATCTTTGCCATAACGTAGTCTAGAAATCACAGCTGCGGTGGCGGTAGGACAAACTGTGGCACGTATGGCTTTACATCCAAGATGTTCCCTACTCCTGAGTAGCATCGAAGTGACTGCATATGCCTCGAATGTGCCATACTCCTCTAGCTGTAGAATGTGACACTGTGGGCACTCTGAAAATTCTCGTGTCATTGAAGACAGTCTGGGTAAACTTGAATTGCAAGTCGGACACTCAGTAAATATTTCTTCCATCGGATCCAATGTCGGCATGGGATCCTCAGTGGTCTCTAGCTCAGTATCAATGCACGGTGCACTGTCGTCAGTTTCTTTCATTTCATGGTCATAAAAATCTTCTAGGATTGGTGGTAGCTCAGTGGCTAATTTTCGAGCCTGTCTCCTCTCTACCCTGTCTAAGAGACGACGCTTGCGGTGATTTGCATTTCTTCTTTTAGTGCGCGTCAACGGCGCATCTGGGACTCTCTCAGCTGAAGCAGCAGCAAGATCACCCTCTAGAGTAGTGATCATGGATGGAACCTAACTTCGTCTCCTGGTGATAAGATGTGAGTCTACAAAATCTCTAGTGCCTCCATGTCCTGACGTATGTCCGGTCTCTCTACGATCACCTCTCGTCATTAACCTCGTATCTGCAGATTTATAATATGTATTCTTTCTCTTCAAGACACAAGGTCCAAGCCATCTTTAAAAGTAAATGCCAACCTACGTCTTTACACTTTCTGCACAAGAAAAACAGGGGGAAATGTCAGTGGTTGGTGCTTTGCACGAACAAGAACGATAAAAAATTTATTATTATTATTTATTCAACAATTTTCATAATTATCTTGATGCCATTATCTTATTTAATATGATTTTATAAGATTATGAATTGGAAATTTAACAAGTGTATTTTATTTTGTTAAAAAAATTATTTTATTACAAAATTTGGACTCAGTCACAGACACTGGCCACATGGCTATATAGGAATTTATATCCTTCATCAGACTTATCATGTCACATAGTACTTCTTTAGATATCGTCCATTTATTGGCAACATGAGTCTATCCCCATGGGAATTCACCAACTGATACGACCCTCCTGAGTAAACTTGTTCAACCATGAATGGCCCTTCCCAGGTCGGCTCAAATTTTCCACCTATCTTGCGGTGTGTAAGAATATGCTTCTAAAATTGAGGACGAGGTCACTGATTTTGAATGACCTCGGGCGGACCAATTTATCATGGGCTTGAATCATCTTTGCTTTGTAGATTTCTAAATTCTATTGCACGAGCAATCTTTTCCCTTTGAGATTTTCCAATTCTGCAAGTCAAAGTTTGGCATTCTCTTCTATTGTAATTTTGTTAGTGATGATAGTTGAACTTCTAGCAGAAGAACTGTCTCGAACCCGTGCTCAAGTGCGTAAGGTGTAGACTGCGTCGGTGCTCTGATTATCGTCTTCTAGGCCCATAAAGCTTCCAATAACTTCTCGTGCCATCCTCTTTTGTTGTCGTTGAGTGTCTTCTTTAAGATCTACACGCGTGTCTTGTTGAAGGCTTTTGCCAAGCCATTTACTCTAAGGAAATAGATTATAGAGTATCTCCAATCTATCCCATGTCTTTTGACAAAATCGTTGATCTTTGTGCTCTTGAAAGTAGACCCATTATCTGAGATGATCCTTCGCAACACACCGAGCGGTAGATAATTTGATTCCTCAAGAATTGTAGAACCTGTTGTGCTGTAACTTTCTATAGTGGCACTACCTCTGCCTATTTGGAGAAGTAATCCGCAGCAGCGAGTATAAACTTGTGTCCTTTTGAAGACGGAGGGTCTATAAGACCCATTATATCCGTGCCCCAACACTCGAATGGCCACGAGGCAATGGTGAGGTGTAGAACATTCGGAGGTTGGTGCAAGACCACTCCATGCACTTGGCACTGATGAAATTTCATTGCCATGTCCATGCAATCAGTCATCTTTGCCGGCTAATAGTTTCCGAGCCTCTTGATTTGTATCTTCATCTTTAGTCCTGACTCGTGAGCTCGACACAATAAGGCATGTACTTCTTTAATGATATTCTGTGCTTCTTCTCTACCGAGACATTTGAGCCATCTGATCGAAGGATCCTATGCACAGAACATTATATATTAAGGCATACAACAAATCCCTCTTCTGAATTTGATGTGCCATTGACTTGTCATCTGGTAATCTTCCTATTTGCAAGTATTCTATTAATAGCTGACGCCAATCTTCGGTATCACCTGACACTGTAGCTGACATCTCTTCTTTTCCAATCTTGTGCAAACTGTCGAGATCGATCTGCGACAAAACTTGACATCCTTGCACTGTAATATCTATAGAATCTTCGGATGGACAAGCCAATTCTTTGGCAAGCTTTGCCAAAGCGTCCGTGTGGGCATTGTCTGCTCGAGGGATCCTATAGAATATCACACTTGGAAATCTATTCTAGCAATTTCATTGTGCATTGATGGTATTCTTCTAATCTTTGTTTCAAAATTTTATACTGTCCTGCCACTTACTGTATGATGAGTTGTGAGTCGCCATAAATGGCAATGTCTGTGATTTCCTTTAATATTGCTAATTCCGAGCCGGTGATTAGATCTTCATATTCTGCTTTGTTATTCACTGCTCTGTCAAGTGGTAGGAATTTCTTAGTACAGCTTGATCTAGTGTCGTGAAGATCTAACTGATGCCTGCCTTGCCGGTTATCACTTTCTTTTATCCTTTATCTCTTCTGGCTGATGACGCTCCATCGAAGTACATTTCCCAACATTGAGCATTGGGCTCTTCTAGTTGCATTATCTGTTCGTCTGGTAGTTCATCATTAAGTGGGGACCCAGCTGGTAGTGGGTGTGCTGCGAGAAAATCCATGAGAATCTACTCTTTAATAGCGCGAAGGGGCACAAAAGTTATATCAAATTGCAATAAAATCATGGACAACCTTGCTAAGTGTTCAGAAAGTGTTGATCGGGTCATTAAATATTGCAACGGATTAATTTTTGAAATCTGGTTGACCTTGTGAGACAACATGTAATGTCTATGCTTCTGAGCGGTGAAGACCAAAGCTAGACAATGTTTCTCAATAGGAGGATACTTTACCTTCGCTGGTATTAGACGTCAACTCAGGTAGTACAACTAATTCTTTTAACCCTCATCATTGACTTGGGCAAGTAAGACTCTAAGGGAGTCATTTAAAGCCACGGTATAAAGTATCAACGGTCTACCCGATATAGAGGCTGCTAAAACAGGAGGTGTCGTTAGATACCGTTTAATATCTACGAAAGCTCATTGGCACGGCTCTCCCCAAATGAATGTGACATCCGTTAGAAGTAAATTCGTAATCGTTAAACACCTTCCAGATAGATTAGATTTGAATGTCTTAGGTATGTAAATTTTCCTTGAAAATAAAGTAATTGTTTCAAGACTTTAGGAGGAGGCATTTCTAAGATAGCTTTAATCTTGTCTAGGTCGATTTTGATTCCCAGACAACAGAAAACAAATCCTAGAAATTTTGAGGTGGTAACGCCAAAAGCACACTTTAAGGGATTCATCTTGAGATTATGTTGTTGTAATCGTTCAAATACGATCCTCAAAACATACAAGTGGTTTTCCTTCATTTTTCTCTTGATGAAGAAATCGTCCACGTAGCATTCTACTTGGTTCTGAATGAGGTCATCAAAGATTTTCTTCATTGCTCTTTGGTAAGTAGCTACAACGTTCTTTAATCCAAATGCCATCACAGTGTAAAAATAGATCCCGATCGGAGTTCTGAAGGCTGTAAGTGTTGCATCTTCTGGAGCCATCTTGATTTGATTGTAACCTGATGATCCATCCATGATGGAGAAAATTTCATGTGATGGCGTAATGTCCCCTATTAATTTTGGCATTGGTAAAAGGAATTCATCTTTCGGACATGCTTTATTTAAGTACTTGAAATCGACACATACTCGTATCTGTCCATTCTTCTTCTTAACCAGAACGACGTTAGCCAACCACGTCGAATACTGTTCTTCTCGGACAAAGTTAGCATTGATTAATTTCTTTATTTTTATCGTAACTTGTTGTTATATTTCGAGGCACATTCTTCTGGGAGCTTGTTTTACTGGCGTTGTACTTTGATCCTCTCCAAGTCAGTGAAATGCAACCTCACGAGATAGTCATGGCATTTCGTCGTAACTCCAGGCGAGACAATCCTTGAATTCTGACAGTAACTTGACCAAGTCTGTAAGCTCTTCTTTATTGTGCAAAAAACTTATGAAAGTGGGTCGGGGCTGCTCCTCCGTCTTGAGATTGATTTCTTTTAATTCGTCCACAGTTGACTTAATTTCTTCTTCTAATTTTGGCGGAGCATCTTCTATTGGTCGATCCTCGAATTCATCTAGAATGTCTAAGCAATCTTCCATTGGCTGACTAGTAACAACCATGGAAAATCACAAGTCATCAACGGTTTCAATCGTACCAAACCCAAGACCTTCTTTAGAGTTGAGTTTCCTTCCTTTTGTATTCCATAATTTTTTTAAAATGATTGTAACTTATCTTTTGGCATTTTCTTCGGCATATATCCTTGTTGAATTAATTTTTGTACACAGGGCGAAAATTAACAAAAAGATAATTCCATTAATTCGTTAGAATCAATTTCTTCGAGAATTATACAAGTTTCAGGAGTAGAAGGAGAAGCTAGATAAAACTTGATCAGCTTAGAACCATCATTACGAACTTCCTTAACCTCCATACTCTCGATCTTTTGAGGATGGATCGTAGTTAGGGTCATAGCCTGAACATAATGGTTAATCCGATCATACATTGATTAATATTCATTCTTTTCTGTGTCATCCGGAGAGATTTTGAACTGAGGCTTCTTCTGACTTATCAGCATTGTTTCTTTGTTGTATTCATCCTCTTCAGAGCTTCCTTTGATGTTGATGCTGATCACCGGCTTCGTCTGTTAAATAATCTGGTGATTTCTTCCTCGACCACGTCTCTGGCCTCGACCTCGGATGCGTGGGCTAAAAGAACCTATAGTAACTCGTTACGAAGGATTGTTGGGAGATTGTTAAAATGGTGGTAAATTGTTCCGTTTATGTGGTTTTTCAGAATTTTCATATTTGTTTGTCACAACTTCTCTTGAAAAGTCTATTTTCTTCAGGGAGCATAGTAGACGACGTCTTCATGGGTGCTTACTTTATGTATTGAGAAATGTTGTAAGTCTCCCTTAATGCAATGTTCTTGTCATCTTTGTAGTACTTGATGCATTGGTGAAATGACAATTGGACCATATTGTACTCGTGAGGCCATGGTCGACCAAGCAGGGTATTCAATGAAGTATTTGCGTCGATGACATGAAATTTTGCATTTAATAGTAGATTTCTTACTTTCATTTGCAGTGTTATAGATCCGAGAGCTCCTTCTCCTTTTTGGTTGAATCCTCTTAGCATCATTTTATCTGTTGTGAGCTCTCGTGCATCGATATTCAAGTAGGCCAACGTCTGTAGACTCATTATATTGAGTGACACTACAGGATCTAGTAACACTCTGGAGAGTACAAACCTACCGATTATGACGGAAATGTAGAGCAGACGGTTGTGATTGGCTGTACCGAGTAGTAAATCTTCATAGGTGAAGGTTACACTCTGCTGACCTTTCAAAGTACAAACTCCATCTGAGGATGTGCTAGCCAATTGTGCTAAGCAAATTTCTGGGTCAACTAAAGCCTTGATTAGATTTTCTCACATCTCCTTTGATAGGACCAGAGCGTCGTAAATGATTAGTTTGGCCAACAACTTCCTAAGATGTGCTAGTACATTGTAATCCACTTTATTTAAAATTTAAATCTCACTTCGAATTTGCACTTCTTCGATTATTGGAGGTATTTCTTCTTGAGCGATCATCTGTTTTGACTTTATCTATTGGAGCTATCCTTGGCGGTAGAACATTTCCACTTCTTAAATGTACTTTTGTTACTTCTTCCTCCTCCGGACCCAGAGGTTCTCCTAAGGTTGTAGCCAAATCTTCCGTTATTATTCTTGTATTTGAACGATCCAGATTGATTGCAAGCGAAGTTCCTTTGCACTTGAGGAATGGCTCCTCACTTCCTGTAGTGTCGTAACCAGTGTTATCGATATTCTCTTCATTTCTGCCAACGTCTTCATCAAGAATAATCATGATTTGGGGATCATTTTGGGAATCGAAACAGGGCTTAGATATGTTGTGATTAGTTATGTCATCACTAGAGACAGTAAGAACGTAGCCAACATCATTTCTATTATCCTTATGAGACCCTGGAGGGGCATAAAGGTAATGGTACAAAGTCAAGGGTTCAGGAGGTTTCACCCCTGAATAAGAGATAAACATTCTAACAGGGGAAGCCCCTATCCTACCCTTCGCACTATCATCCTTAATTTCACTCGCGATCTCATTCTTCTTTCTTTCCTGTTGTGGTAGCCTCCTTCGTAAAGTCTACATCTTAGGCTGGGCTGGTGGCGGATTCCGGGCAGCAACTTTCTTTGAAGTGGACTCGATCTGATCCAGGACTTTCTTGAGCTCGTTCCAAATCATACTCCATCCACCCTTCTGGCATATGGGTCGATTGGAGAGACTGGATCGACTGAAATCACAGTAATAAAACCTCTTTCAGGTTCCTTCAAATATTCTTTTGGTATTTTTATATTCCCTTCTTTGTAATTTCTTTTGAGCCAATCCTTAAAACTGAATCAGTTCTCTATGTTGTGGCCGAATATTCAGTGGTAGGGACAAAAGTTGGGTTGATCCTTCTTGTCCATCTCTTCCGGCATCTTTGGCTTAGGCAATCTGAACTCGGGCTTCTTCATTAAATTCTTGAACATCTTTGCTACGGCGTCATCTTTGAAGGAGTAGTTCCTACATAGCCATGCTAACATTGTCGGACCCTGTCGTCCATCTGTCTTGTATGACCTCTGCTGCTGACCAGACTGACTGCTTTGTTGTGCACGAGGCTGACCATGCTGCTGAGACTGACTGTACTATGGAGGCTGATTGTGCTGTTGCGACAAGTGCTCAGCCTGAATCCTCGTCGGTTGTTTCCTTTAATCGACCTTTGCCACTACACCAGATCTCTTTTCAGATGCTCTGGAGGGCCTTGTCTTCTCTATTTTCTCTATAGACTCTATATGATTAACTTCTTCTTGTAAACTGCTCACCTTGCCGAGTAGCTTCCTGAAGGCCTTAATGGTGAGACCCTTAAGCAAGAATGCTACGAGACCGTGGATACTCTTGAGTAGTATATCGATTGTTTGTTGTTCTTGTAGCTGCGGTTCACACTTCATGCTTAAGTTTCTCCATCTCAGAATGTAGTCAACCAAAGTCTTGTAGGGCTTATGCTGCTCCACTACGAGATCTCCTATAGTGACATGGTGTTGGGCACCGGTGAATCTCTTTACGAACATGTTTTCCATTTCTATAAAGGTCTTCACTGATCCATTGGATAGCTCAGCATACCAATAGAATGCTATGTCTAACAAGATACTGACAAATTGTCGAAACAACAATACTTCACTCCCCACTGTGTTGCAACAACTGACTCTGAAATGTGCCAGATGCCGACGTGGATTTCCTGTCCTGTCGAACGTCTTGAAAGTTGGGGGCACGAAGCCTTTGGGGTAAAGCACAACATCAAACTCCTCTGGGTAGGTTCTACCCTTTGAAACTGATGCTCCACCTTTGGACTGAGGAGCTTAGCAACAGAACATTCTTCATTTTCAGGCAATCTTTAGAGAAGGGTATGAACTCGAGTGATGGGTATGGGCCTCTCTCTCACCTCAATGAGCAGGTGGTAAGGGTTCCGTAGCAGCAATCCTGTGAAGGCTTTCATTTCTGGTAGTGTTAACCAATGGGTGGAACCTAGTACCTCGAAGGTGAGGAGAGGTATACGGTAAATCGAGTTCCTCCCGCTAAGGAATCTCATCAATCACTGGTAGGCTTGTAATTATGCCCTGCCGGCCTTGAGACTCCTTCGATTGCAGTTCCTCCTTTAAGATCTAGTTTGTGGGAGAACCTTGGAACTAGAATAAATCTTAAAATAGATGGCGGAGGAATAAAGGCGTTGTCGGAATCTTCTTCATGCGGAACCACTTTCCCTTTGGCAGATGGAAAAGTAGGTGTAGTGACGGTAAAATCAGTAGTGGTAGGAGTGAATACTCTCCTAGGTATGGAGACGACTGACTTAATGGGAGCAGTATAAACTATCACCATCTTAGCAGAAGGGAAATCTTGGTTGGAGTTCAAGTCAAACTCAGCAGACGGCTCTTGAACTTTGGGGTTGGCAACTTTCATGACCACGAATGGAGCTTTTTCGAGTACAACTTCAGACACATTGAAGCCGGTCTTAAAATTTATCATCAGAGTTGCAAGACGGGCCTCACGGGAGGAGTATAAGTTGCAGGAGAAAGTCAGTGTAGGGGTTGACATCCTGAATGTTGAAGGAAAAGAATTTTTGAAGTTAGCAAAGACTCGAACCCTTGAATCATAGTGAAAACACTACGAAAAGGAAAGTTGCTCTATGAACTGGGCATAATTTCATTTTATCTTGATATTTTAATATTGATTTATTTTTCTATTCTTCTCAAATTTTCATAAATTTATTAGAGGGTGTTTTAAGATTTCAAGAAGGAATGGGTCAATATGCCAATAGCAGGACTAATCCCGGGAGGCACAACGAGGAAGTGAAGTATGGGACCCCAATCGAGATCCCCTTTTATGATGCACATTGCCCTAGCGAAAACTTATCCACCAGCACACCTATCAGGGGTTTGAACCCTCAAAAATTAAGAAGGAACCTAATGATCCCTAAACCCCTCTATTTAAGGATGGTTAAACAGATGGTCCCGAAATCGAGGAAAGTTGATTGTACTTCCCCAAGAAAGAAATGGGTAAAGCATATCAACAGATGAATGGTAATCTCGCTCACGAGGGAAATGAACTCATTACAGATGTGTGAATATAACATTTCCTGATCTTAATGAAGAGAGAAACAGGGTTGTTTCATATTTGTTTGATTTTTAAAATATAGTTTTGTAAAATGGGGTTTTGGTTTAATTTAATATATATATATATATATATATATATATATATATATATATATATATATATATATATATATAATATTTTAATTTTTTAAATAATATGAAATCAAGCTGATCTCATATCTGCGATAGTTTAAATAACCGAGCACTTCACCACAAGACGTGTATCTACCCCAAAGAAAAGATACATTGCTTAGCGATGAGGCTTGATCAAACAAACTAAAGAATTCATGACATCCATTTAGTCTGCGAACCATTTTTGACCGATAATATCCCCTATCTAATATGAAGGAATCAGATAAGGTTTATTTTAATATGGGGACTTTAAGTTTTCTATAAGGGCAAGCCCCTATAATTAATTAAATTTTAGATAACTGAAATCACCTAAGAAAACTCTTGATATTGATCAGGAAATTTTTATGTTCATGACTTCCAAAGGGTAAGGTTCTTCAAGAAAATGTGTTAGTAGAAAATCCAATAGGTGATTGGCTCAAATTTTGGAACAATTTTTGTAGGAATCCAAAGGAAGGAAAGACTAGGTAAAAAGAATAAATCTGATAGGAGGGTTTTTTTCATACCCAATGATAACCTCGGAATCCTAGAACGAGTTAGGGCTTATATTGCATAACATGGTTGTGCAAAGGCCTGAAGAGATAAAGTGAGGATTCATGCTGCACCAAGGAAGCTACCTCAAAGTCCTGTGGCTTGTTATTGAGTTTTGCTTTTGAAGATGGTCGTGCTACCCACAGTGCATGCCCCAAGCTCCTCGTCGTAGTAGGTTTAGTTTAAGGAAGTGTCAATTGTAAAAAAATAGAAGTGTCATGTTTTGGAAACATTTAGATTGAGGTGTCTTACTATTTTATTAGGGAAATATTAAAGTTGATTAATAGTGACACTGGTTAAGATCCCACGGACCACTATTTTCATCAAATTCACATAGTCCAAATGAAGTTGCTAAACTTAACTGAAATGATTTCCACACTTTCATTTAGACCATGGGAAACCCGGTTAGAAACACATAGGTTACCTCTTCCAAGGGATTCACAATCATCCAACGAGACATTATAATTTAGTTGCAGTTATGATTTTTTGTTTTGTTTATGATTAAATTTTGAGCTATCTTATATTTTAACTATTTTGGCGGTGGATTTTATCGTGTTTTGTTTTAGCTTAATTTTGATTTTTAGTTTTGGTTTTGCGTATATTATAGAATTTTTAGCTTTCATGCAAGGTGACATTGTTGTTTAACATGCAAGCTCAAAAGCAAGAAAATTTAAAGAAAGTGCAGGAAAAGTAAGCGCTGTAAACTATAACAGTGCACCTGGCGAGTCTTCTCGTTCCTCCAACTAAGACTTTAGTATCTTTGCAATAAAATTTATGTTTTGTAGGGAAATAAAAGCCTATGGATAGGTTCATCACAAGCCTACCAGACTCTATGTCATAACTTGGTGGGTCCTATTTATTTAAGAGATTTCTTAATTTAATAAATATGATAGGTCTAGTTGTCCTACAAGGTGTCATAAAGATTTGTGAAACGAACCTAGAAGATAGCTAGACATTTCACAATCCTTTTGAGCTTCCTTGAGTTCATTTGAACTTATCAAAATTACTAAATGAGTCATTTGTTTAATATCCAAATACTCAGTGATCCGATGTTTTAATCATCCTGAAAGGCGGGGTGGTTTCATTTGATATTTTACTTACGAATTATGTAAGTGAGGGTCTTTAGAGGCAAACATAATTTATGGAAGAATTTATCAATTTTTGATGAGCTTGTAATGTTTCAAAAATAGTTTTAGATTAACTGTGTTTCCTTTTTCTATTTTTCATTAGTCAATATTTTTTTTAATTAAGCCTAGCTCACTAATAAGCCTTTAAGATTTTGGTGGATATATTCATGTTTTTTGGAAAAGAATGTTAAGTTGACTTTCATGAATATGATTCTTATTAAAAATATTGAATTATCATTCAAATAGGAGTATTATATTAATGGAATACCAACCTCCAAATTCAACCCCTAACCTTAAGAATCTTTTTAACTTTCTCTCTTTAATCATTCTTAAATCATAATGATTAATTAAATTATAAATTTGATCTTTTAATGTGACAAAAATTAGAAGAGTTTCTACAATTTACCCTTTATTTTTCTATCATCCAATCATAATGATTAAGATTATTTGTTGCCCTTTTTCCATTTTAATTAGACCTAAAGATTGATTAAGATTCAATTCTTTTAAAATTACATTTTTACCCCTAAAGGCCTTTGTCACCTCATAATTCATTAAGTTCAACTCAAATGACATTAAAATTTTTATGTGACTCCACTTATGGGTTAATTAAAATATTTGAGGAGAAAATAAGTTGAAAATTAAGTTTTATATTTTTCCTAAATACCTCTGAGGTCAAGAAACCTAGATAATCAAATTTCATTTTTTTCTAGTATTTCTTTTAATTATTAGAATTATTTTAGTGAAAATTTACAGAAATTCCATTTTAGCCTTTAAAATTTGATTTTAACCCTTTAAAAATTAATATCTTTACTTAGAAAATTACGAAAAATTATCCTAATTGTAATGCTTAGGAGGCAATTTAGAACATTTCTAACCAATATATTAATTTTATGATTTTATTAAATTTTTAATTATTTAAATATTAAAATAATGTTCAAAAATAAAAATTTTATTTTAATTACACTTTTATTTTTTAAAGACTCCTCTAATCTAAGAGAACTTCCAAAATTAATTTGATGAATTTTTGTGGTGTATTTTAATTATTATAACAATTTAATTGCCAAAAATGTGTTTTAAGTTGAAAATTTTATTTAGGTATTTAAATCAACTCAATTTGATTTAATATTTTTATTGGGAGTCTTTCTGACCTTAAATTACAATGGAGAAAAAAATCAATTTATTTTCATTTATTCTTAGTCCAATTTATTTTTATTTAATTTTTTAGGTCTTAATTACCATTAGGGTTGTACTTAATGATTTAAACCATGTTTTTATTTTTCCTAGGGCCCTCTAGTCATAAGTAACCTACCAAAATTTATTTTTTATTTTTCTCATTAACATTTTATTTATTATAATTAGTTTACTAAAAGAGACACAAGAACTTTAAAAATATAGATCTCTGTCTAGAGGTCTCCTCTGACATTGAAAAAATCAGGGAAGGTCCCCTAACATGGAGGCAACAACATACCAAATATCAAGCTATGGTGAAATGTCTAAGCCAATGGAGAATCAAAAGACTCCATATAGTATTTAATTACTATAAAATAAAAATGCATGAAATAACTTCAAAATATTTCCACATTATTCTCCTTTGTTCACTGAGCACTAAAGTATTTTTCTTTTATTTTTATAATTTTTTTACACCAAGTTATGGATTTTTAAAGTTCGCCGATTTAAATAATTTAAAAATGACTCTAATTTCCTACTTATCCATCTCGGAGCCGTGTCATCCTTAGCTGTTCCGAAAGTCCATGGAGCCTCGCTTTATACATCTGGTCTCCGTGTGACTCCATCCTGGCCGTCCAAGCATTATACATGCGATCGGGCGACGCTCCTTCATCATCTTCGACTGGTTCATCCCGACAACCGTCCACCTTTTAGACTTAAGAACTCGAGCTAGACTCAACGAAATCACATGGGGTTTATTCCTATAGCTTCATCTGACCTAAATGAACCTATCCATACGGTTTATACGGTATGAAATAAAGTCTTCACATGTATAAGATCAGAACAAGCTCCGGAGGAAGAATGGGTTCAATACCTTTGTATGAGAGGGGAGGCCTCAATCAGATGGTTGTGGCAGCTTCGATTGGTCCCAACGAACCTCCAGATGGAGCCTTGTGTTGTGGTGAAATTTCTAGACCTGAATTCGACCAAGGCTAATTTCAAGTGTTGATCAAAGGATGGTGTAAAAGCTCTCTGTGATGGGGCTTTTATGGGGGATCTTCTTCTTCTGATGCTGTAAAGGTGTGGGTGCAATTAATTTGAGTTTGGTGCACTGTGGAGCTATGGTGGAGTTTTTCCTTGTTCCAGCTGTGATTTCAGTGGAGAAATTGCTCTCAGGTAAGGGGAATGAGAGGGGGAAAATTGGTTGGATTGAGCTTAGGGAGATCTGGAGAAGGTCTGGTGAGGTTTTGGCAGAGTTTCCTTAAGAAAATTTTAGCACCTGGATTTTGGCTGTGAAGGGTGGCTTTTATAGCAATGGCTAATTGGCTGAGCTCGGGGCTTTGTTTTGGGTGCTCTAGGCCGCTTAGGGTGAGGGCAGAGCAGTGCCATTGATCGCTGAGGGGATGACTCGCTAACAAAGCTTAATTTTGATTTTTAAGGGGTATGGGGTCACTCGAGCTAAGCTGTTCCAGCGGCTAGGGTGGCCGACAAGGACGCAGAAGGTAGCTGTCAGAATCATGGGGATGTAAGGAAGGCCACAGTGCATTAAATTAAGCATGATGATTGCTTATTCAACGGTTAAAGGGGATGCTTGGGCTAGCCAAAAAGGGGAGGAGCCATTGGTCCCTAGTTAGAGACATTTGGTTCATTGCTCAATGAGCTTGGGTTGGGTCAGGTCAGACCAGTCCTAGGGGTCCAACGGTTGGCTGGCATGAAGTTCATTTGGTCATTTTGGTTCAATTTCGGTGAAATTGGGTCATGGGTTCAATTTAGGTTACATTTGGTTTAGGTTGGGCTAGGTAATTTTGTGCTTTCAAAGTGAGGTATATGATTGTACAAAGTGTTTGGAAGGGCATTGGAGCGGTTTTGAATAGGTTTGGGGTTCAATTTGGCTTAATTTAGGATTTTGGTCAATTTGGGGCAAGTTGGGTTAGCTTGGGTTTAGGTTAGGCTAGGGTTGGTGCCAAGGCCAATTTAGGGTTCCAAATGGTCTAGGGGGATATTGTAAAGGGTTCCCAACATTAATTGGGTGAAATTTATATGGTTATGGCACTCAATTTGGTGGATTTCGGGCATATGGCATGTTTAAGTCAAAAGTTAGGAAATTTGGTTCAAATGGGCTTAGGTGAGACTTAGGATCAAATTGAGGGCAGTTGATGGTTTAGTATTCTTTAGGTTAGTGTTATGAAAAGTTTAGAATTCAAATTGAGGAGAAATTGGTTGAGATTAGGTTAATTTGGGGGAAATGGGTCACTTGGTCAAAATTGAGGATTTTAGATTTTAAGTGAAATTGAACTCAAATGCAGGTCAAATTGAGCTTGGATTTTGTTTAGATTGAGGCTATAGATATTGAATTAAAGTTTGGAATTGAAATTTGGCAAGATTGGGGTCAATTGGGTGGACATTGGGTTTGATTTAGGTACTTTTAGGTTAAATAGGTCAAATTGGGGCTTTTGGTTAAATTGGGCTAAATTGATCAAATTAAGTCATGTGGTAGTTGAGACAAATGAAATTGGGAAAATTTGGGAGGTTTTAGGAATTTTTTGGAGTTTTTGGAAATTTTGGATTTTAGGCTAGGTAGGGTATTTTGGTAATTTTGTAAATTTTGGGCTATTTTGGAAATTTTGGTAAATTTGGGTAATTTTGGTCAATTTGAGTGGTAGGAAAGATTTTCAAATAGTTGTTGGAGGAAAATGGGTAATTTGGGTAATTTTGAAAATTTTGGGGGATTTTAGGGTTTTACGGGTATTTTGGGTATATTTTGCGGCAATGGTTCAAAAATTGAAATTTTAGAAAAATTGAGGTTGCTTAGGGGTGAGTTATATATAATTATTTAGATTGCACCATGGACCAAATGTAAGCCTTATTTGGTCCTCTATGTTTTGGTACTAACCAAATCTGAGCTTCGGGCTAAGAGGTTGGGAAAACCACACACATGAGTTTCCAAATAGTATGGAGACCAAGAAGGGATGTGCTTTGTTGAGGGTTGTGAGTGTGAAGTGTGTGTAAGCTCCAAACCTCCCAGGGTAAATCATGAGGTCTGACCTCCTATAGGAGACTTCCCCTACGCTTCCTATGCTCGGTCTCTTCCTCTCAAAAGCTGGAGGTTAGGCTTTAAGCATGTGAAAACTCTCAGTGAATTGAGAAAAGTTTGAATTTCTAAGGGGAGGGTTCCAGGACTAGTCTTCTAAGTAAGTCACCAGGGGAATCCTATGGTTAGACCCTAGGCTATTCTAAAGAGAGACTAGTCCTCAACCAAAAGCGAGGTCAACAACCTTGCACACTCTAGTAAAATGCAAAGTAAATTTAAAGCGGATTTTATCTTCAACTTGCAAGAAAACAGTGTCAGGGTAATTCTTACAAAAGAAATTGTCAATTTTATTTCTTAAATTTTTGATTTGGTTGATTTTGAATTAAATCTAATATGAATTAGGTTTAGATTGAAGGTCTTTTGAATTTAAGGATGTTTGTGTTAAGTTTAATATAAATTAGACTTAGAGATAAAATATAACATCAGTTAAATTTTAATATTTTTAGATTCGTTGTCTTTTAAATCTAAAGATGCTTGTGTTAAGTCTAATATAAATTAAACTTTAGAGATAAAATCCAACATAAGTTAAATTTTAAGATTTTTTGGTTTAATTTCTTTTGAATCCAAAATCATTTGATTATGTCTTACTAGACTTAAAATTGGGTAAAATCTTTGATTTAGTGTCACTTGAATTTAAAGATGTTTAAGTTAAATTTTAGATTCAATGTCATTTGAATCTAAAGATTTTGACTTAGGCATATTGAACCTAATTAAGCTTTGAATAGATTTAATGTTGATTGAACCTAATTTATGTTTCAATCAAGTTTAACGCAGGTTGAACTTAAGTTAAGTTTGAATTAAGTTCATTGTAGGTTGATGATGCACAAAAAAACATGTTTGATTTTTCATATATATTTAATATTCACTTTTAGTGATATTGCACTTTAATGGAAGGTATTTTTCTTGCTTTGGTGGTGGTATGATGATTCTAGGCAACTGGTGCAAGAAAAAAGTGAAAAGGAATAAATTTGGAGTAAAATAGGTAAAACCATGATTTTTGAAAGTTTAGCGCCGACGGTTCCCAAACTAGCGCCGAGGACGCATTATTTCAAGGAGTTCAGAAATAAAAATTGGGATAGGCCGCCGACAACGCCCTATTACCCGCCGACAGTGCCCAATGTCGGTTCAAGCTATATTTAATGTATTTAGATGCTTTTTGAAGAGATTCTTGAGGCAACTCTTGGGAAATTCATTCCTAGACAAATTTAATTTATTTTGGGCGGCAGAAATCAGTGAAGGGGGCTTAAGTGTGTTGGGTTAGAGAGTGTGTGGTATGTTCTTAAGTTTGTGTGAGTGACGAGGAAGTGTTTAGAGAGAGTTTAGAGTCTAGGGTTTGGTGTTTAGAGTTGTTTTGTGAGGGATTCTTCTCAAAGAAGCTGTAGGAGGAGAGGGGAAGTTAGAGATGGCATATTCCCTACTGTTTCAAGATGGACTTGTGTGTTGTTGAAAGGGGAGAAGGGGGTCCAAGGGAACTTCAAGGTATTTACTTGAGGAAGAAATTAGATAAGTTGTATTTCCTTCTTATTGTTTGTATGGTGTTGCTTTTATATAAAAAATCATTGTTTTGTCTATCTTTCTTGTGAATTCTGGTATATTTCTTTGTCTTTCTCCTTCCAATGATAAATGGTGATGTGATAGTTTAGATTGCATGTATAATATAAAAGATAAGAAATTGTGATGATTTTCCACTTCGTTCTTAACTTACTTTTCGATTTACCCAATTAGTTTGTTAAAATACATTGTGAAACATGTGATCCGAAAGGGCTATGCTTTCTACAACAAAATTGGAGATTACATTCAAACTCCATGGATAGTGAAGTTCATGGGGGATGGGTGCAAATAAATAGGGAAATATGCTTATTGGGCATAGAATTGGAGATTTTAGGGTGGAAGACTAAAATTCCCAATTTGGTCCTAGTGTTTGGAAACTAAAGAGAGAGTTAGCCTTCAGGGGAAGGGAAGTGGGAGCTTTGGAGTGAGAGCCAGTAACCTCTTAGCCTAACCACAGATTTAGGCACTAAACTTAAGATTATCCATGTTCTTTATAGCACTCGGAAGAGAGTAAAGAAGAGGTATGGTCCTATTTGGCACAATACAAGAATCATACTAAACTTTATTATTCCCTCACCAAATTATCATTGTAAAGTGGAAGGACACTTTCTCTAAATTTGAACCTTTCATTACAAAAACTTATTGTAGTATTAATTACTTTACTTTGAAGCTTAGATAGCAATTTAGTGATTTTAAAATATCTAGTATCATTAAACTGTAGCATTTTTGGATAACAAGACTCTGCTAGAGACCCGCGTTACTTGAACGATATGTTTACTTGCGTATAAATCGGCTGCTACCTTATTAAATTGATTATACTATGTGACTGAATTAAAACTATTTGTAAAAAATTATTACTTCGTAATTGCAGCCGTTGCGACTAAGTTTTTGGCGCCATCGTCAGGGAATAGGCAATAATAAATTTGGTAGTAGCTGAAAACATTTAATTCATATTTGTGTTTACATAGTGTTGGGTCTGAAGGTTTAATACCTTAAGATTCAGGTTAGAATATACTATTAAAAAA
Source organism: Papilionanthe hookeriana x Papilionanthe teres (assembly GCA_022702705.1). Taxonomy (NCBI): domain Eukaryota; kingdom Viridiplantae; phylum Streptophyta; class Magnoliopsida; order Asparagales; family Orchidaceae; genus Papilionanthe; species Papilionanthe hookeriana x Papilionanthe teres. Next base: position 111,581,951 of record CM040424.1, on the reverse strand, counting down.
ATTAGAAAGCAACAAAAAAATTTAAAAAATTTGAGCAAAATGATGAACAATCTCGATAATCAAAGATATAAAAATAAACATCAACCTCGAACATTAAGAGATTGTGTGAATCATACAACAAATGAAATACATTTAACTATTCAAAATCCTGATTTAGCTGCTAATTCAATTGAGCTTAAACTTGCTATTATCCAAATAGTACAAAATACTCAATTTGGTGGTACACCAAATGTAGATTGTAACTTACATCTTGCTAGCTTTCTAGAACTGTGTGTTACAGTTTAAATATGATGGAGTGTCAAATGACGCTGTCAGGACTTTTTCCTTTTCCTCTAAGGCATAAAGCTAGGGCGTAGTTAAATTTTTTAGCACCTGGATCTACCAGAACTTAAGGAGAGCTGTTACAAAAAAATTTATCCAAATATTTCCCTTCATAAAAAACTGCTAAACTTAGAAACGATATTACATCTCTTTATCAGTCTGAAAGGGAATCAATATATGAAGCATCAAATAGATTTAAGGATCTCCTTAGGTGTCCACATCATGCTTTACTAGATTGATTAATAATTCAAACATTTTATAATGGACTAGTGGGATCTCTTAGATCGATTATCGATGCTGTTGCTGGTGGATTGTTAATGTTAAAACCATTTATTGAGGCGTTTTCTTTAATTGAAGAAATGACTACTAACAATTTTTAATGGCTCTCGGAACTGGTAAATCCAAAAAGAGTAGCAAGTGTTCATAATTTTAATGCAATATCTATGTTGGCTTCTCAAATTGCTGTGATTTCGAAGAAAATAGATCAATATTGAATGAACTATTCTCAAACGCCTCAGGAGTTAGAGGAAAACTCATTGGGACAGATTGTAGATTCTCAATCAACTTATGAGACTTTAAATGCTATAAATAATATACCTAACACCCCTTATGCTAATTATTATAATCCCGATTGTAAGAGCCACCCAAACTTAAACTAGAATAATAACACTGCTGATGTTAACCCATAGTGGCGGAACAATTCTCTGTACCCATTAAAAAATTCAAACAATAAGGGAAACACCAATTATAGACCTTCTGATCCTCCAGGATTCAATAGTAACCCACAATTCAAAGAGAAGAAGTTGGCTATGGAAGAATTGATATTAAATATGTGTAATTATTTGCAAAGTCAAAAGAATCAGTTGCAAAGTCAAGGGAATCAGTTGCAAAGTTATCAAAATATCATTGTAAAGGGCAAGGACACATTCTCTAAATTTGAATCTTTCTTGAAAAAAACTTATTGTAGTATTAGTTACTTTACTTTGAAACTTAGAAAGCAATTTAGTGATTTTAAAATCTCTAGCATCATTAAACTGTAGCATTATTGGATAATCAAGACTGCACTAGAGACCTGTATTACTTGAATGATACGTATACTTGCGTATAGATCAACTGCTACCTTATTAAGTTGATTATATTATGTGACTGAATTGAAAATATTTGCAAAAATTTATTACTTCATAATTGCAGCCGTCGCGGCCAAGTTTTTGGCGCCATAGTTGGAGAATAGGCAATAGTAAATTTAGTAGTATTTGAAAACCTTTAATTCATATTTGTGTTCGCGTAGTGTTGGGTATGAAGGTTTAATACCTTAAGATTTCGGTTAGAAAGTACTATTAGAAAAATTAGAAAGTAACAAAAAAAGTATAAAAATTTAAGCAAAATGACAAACAATCTCGATAATCAAATATATGAAAATGAACACCAAGACCATTTAGAGATTATGTAAATCATATAACCGATAAAATACATTTAACTATTCAAAATCTTGATATAGCTGCTAATTCAATTGAGCTTAAACCTACTATTATCCAAATAACATAAAATATTCAAGCCTAACTTACATCTTGCTAGTTTTCTAGAACTGTGTGCTACAGTTTAAATACGATAGAGTGTCAAACAACACCGTCAGGCTTAGCATTTTTCCTTTCCCTCTAAGGCATAAAGCTAAGACGTGGTTAAATTTGTTAGCACCTGGATCTACTAGAACTTGAGAAGAACTGTCACAAAAATTTTTATCCAAATATTTCTCTCCATCAAAAACTGCTAAACTTAGAAAAAAATATTACATCTTTTTATCAGTTTGAATGAGAATAAAAATATGAAGCATGAGAAAGATTTAAGGTTCTCCTTAGGAAGTGTCCACATCATGCTTTACTAGATTGATAAATAATTCAAACATTTTATAATGGACTAGTGGGATCTCTTAGATTGATTATCGATGTTGCTGCTGGTGGATCGTTAATGTCAAAACCTTTTATTGAGGCATATTCTTTAATTGAAGAAATGACTACTACAATTTTCAATGGCCCTCATAACTGGTAAATAAAAAAAAGTAGCTAGTATTCATGATTTTCATGCAATATCTATGTTGGATTCTTAAATTGTTGCGATTTTGAAGAAAATAGATCAATATAGAATGAACTATTCTCAAACGCCTCAGGTGTTAGAGCAAAACTCATTGGGATAGATAGTAGATTCTCAATCATCTTATGAGACTTTAAATGCTATAAATAATAGAACTAACAATCATTATACTAATTATTATAATCCCAATTGTAAGAGCCACCCAAACTTAAACTGGAATAATAACACTGCTGTTGTTAACCCACAATGGTGGAACAATTTTTTGAACCTATAAGGAAATTCAAACAACTAAGGAAACACAAATTATAAAGCTTCTTATCCTCCAAGATTTAATAGTAACCCACAATTCAAGGAGAAGAAGTTGTCTATGGAAGAATTGTTTTTTAATATGAGTAATCAATTGTAAAGTCAAGGGAATCAGTTGTAAAGTCAAGGGACCCAATTTCAAACTCAAGGAGATGCTATTAAAAATATTGAAAAATCATTTGGTGCATATACTACTGCACTTAATGGTAGATGATGCACCAAAAATATATGTCGGCATATTTTTAGGTTAACTATTTTTAAAGGGGGGTCGCCTACAGAAGTTTGTCGGCAAATTTTAGATTTAATTTAAATTTATATATATTTTGGAAAGTGTCATTTGATTTTGAAAATAATTTTATGTTTGAATATTTTAAGATATGAAATCAAACCGATCTCACATCTCAAATAGTGTATATAAACGAGCATCACACCATAAACCGTGTATCTATCCCGAAGAATAGACATACTACTTGATGATGGGGCTCAATTAAATAAACTAGAAGATTTGTGACATCTGTTTGGTCTGCGAACCAATTTTATAAGCCGACAAGTTCCCCTGCTTAATATAAATGAGTTAAGCAGGGTTTATATTACCTGGGTTCTTAAAGTTCCCTATAAGGGCAAGCCCCTATAGTTAATTACATCTTAAATGACGGGAATCACTTAAAAAAACTCTCAATAATGATTAGTGGTTTTGATCTCAAGAATTTCAAAGTGTGAGGTTTTTTAAAGGATTTGAGTTTTGGAAATTTCAATAGGGAATGGATCAAATTTGGAACAATTCATTTTAGGAGTCCAAAGGAAGAGAAGTAGAAGAAGCTAAGGATCCAAGAAGAATCTTGGCAACTTCCCAAACTATCCTATTGTTTGGCTTCAATTTAAGAGTTTATTTAATGTTGTTATCCTGCCAATTTTAGTTACTTAGGACTTATATTTATATGACATGATCATATAAATAGCCTCGAAGATGTGAGGGTTTGTGTCGTGCCAAACGACTACCTCGGAGTTCTAAGACCGGTTAGGGATTAATTTACATAACATGATTATGCAAATGCCTAACTAAGAGTTGAGGATTTATGTTGTACTAAGCAAACTACGTTGAAATATTATGGCTTGGTTATTTAAACTAAGAAAACTTTCGCTGATGTAGATTTCAGTTTTGCTGACGACGATGGCCGTGCTGCCACTATGCTCCAAGCTCCTTGTTGTTGCAAAGGTTTAGTTTTAGAAAGTGAAAATCAGGAGATGAGAGAAGTGTTTTGGTTTAGAAAAGTCTTAAAGTCCAAATATATTTAATGTTTTAATTAAAACACATCTTAAAGTTGGTTAAATAGAACCGGTTAAAATCCCACGGTTCCATCATCCTGGTACCGTTATTTTCATGGGATTCACTTAGTCCAAATGAATTTGCTAAACTCAACTGAATGAGTTCTACACTTTCATTTAGACTGTGGGAAATCCCGTTAGCAACACGCGGGTTACATCATCCGAGGTATTCCCGATCATCCAACGAGACGTTTTAATTTCGTTGTAGTTGTAGTTTTGTGCTTTGTTTGTGATTAAATTTTGAGTTATTTTACATTTTAAAAAGTTGTGGCGGTGAATTTTATCTTGTTGTGACTTTTAATTTAGTTTTGAGTTTCAGTTTTGTGGCTATCCTAAAGGTTTCAGTTTTCATGCAGGGTGACATTCTTGTTTAACATGCAAGAGAAGTAAAGTTCAGTGCATGTAAATAATTTGTAATGAAATAAAAGCGTACCTGGTAAGCATTCCTATCTATTTTCTCCTACACTTAAAACACAGGTTAAAGCATTCATATAATTGCAAGAAACACCTAGGTAAAGCTAAGGGAAGGTTTTAGTTGTCTAACGAAATCCTAATCCTGTAGCTGGTCAATTCCTATGACGTCTAGGTTCTTGTGTTTTATTAAGGATGATTTTCTTCATCAAAGAACAATGAAGTCTCACTATTCTTTTAAAACATCCCATCAAGTTAGAGAAGTGCTCGGAATTAAATTTTGAACATCTTCTTAAACATTGTAGAGATTATTTTAAGTTCAGTTAGTTTCATTGTGGTGATGAATCAATCACCCAGGTTACTTTAATGTTCTGATCTTATTTGATTCTTGCTTGGTGAACTAGGATGTTTGATTATCCTATGAGTGAAGTGACATTTCACTTAATACATTATTTAAGTGTTATGATATTGAAAGCCTTTAGGGGCAAATTAATTTGTTGAAGATTTTTAACAATTCTTAATTAGGAAGTTGATGATTTTGAAATAATTTGGTTTAGTTATATAATTTTAAGTTTGGAAAAGTGTCCAAGTTATTTCAATTCAATTAAATCTTTACATTTTAATGATCTTAATATTTCAAATTAGTTTTAATGTTTTAAATTTGTTTAAGGTTTGTTTTCAAATGATAAATTAATTTTATTGTTCTCAATTTAATTTAATTAAATTATTAAATCACTTAAAGTTTTAAAGTTTAATTTAATTAAGGGTTATTTTCTTTTTAATTATTAATTTCAATTATCATTTTAAGTTTAATTAAGAATTGAAATATTATCAAAGTAATTTATTTAGGGATTTCAAATTAAAGAATTGGTATCTTCTCAAGTCATATCCCCAACTTTAATAATCCAAATTTTGATTATTCTTCCAACATTTTAATTATTTAATTAATTAAGGTTTACTTTAAATATTTTCAAGATGATTAATGGGTTTCTTCCTCTTAATTTCTTAAGTTTCAATCACCCAATGGAAAATTAAGATCAGATATTTTACCCTCCCTTTGATTAGACCTAAATATTAATTAGGTTAAAGTCTTTTAAATACCTTTATGCCCCTTTAGGTATATTCATTTCATAACTCATCAAATTAAGCTCAAATGAATTTAAAAATTTTTGTGTCACTTCACTTACATGTAAATTAAGACATTAGAGGAGAAAATACGATTTTTCTATTTTTAATTTACTTTATATAATTATTTTTGATAAAAATAAGGATTTTCAATGAAAATTCAACAACATGACCAAGGTAAATTTTCTATAATTAAGAAAATTATGGGATATTACTACTGACCAGAAGACCATTTAGACCAATTTTGGTGATTTTTTAAATTATATTTTATTTATTATAATTATTTTGAGTTTGATGATATTAATTAATTATAAAATAAAATTAAAGTTGAAAAATGAATTTTATATTTTTCATAAATCTCTCTAACCTTAAGGAGTTCAGAGATGCAAATTTTAAATTTTTTTGATTTTTCTTTGATTTACTAGAATTAATTTAGTGAAAACGTGGGGAAATTCATTTTTTAATATTAAAAATTATCCTAAGCCTTTAAAATTCAATTTCTTAACCTATAGACTTGAGAAAAATATTTGATTTGTTCCTAAGTGATTAAGAGGCAAAATGTGACATTTTTATGATTTTTAATATTTTTGTTATTTTTATTAATTTTTAATTATTAAAATATTAAAAATATGATTAAAAATGAAAATTTTTAGAAAATTCCAATTTTAATTTTCTTAGACTCCTCTAACATCAGAGAGCCCACAAAACCATTTTGGTGAATTTTTTAAGTGTATTTTAGGTTTTATGAATTTTTTCATCTTAAAAATAGTCACACAACTTAAATAATTCATTTAATGGGCTAAATTATTTCCAATTGGCTTCAAATTTTTATGTGAGATTCTCTGCATCCTAAGTGACAGTGGAGAATTATTTTCAAGTGATTTTCTTGTGGTTAATCATAATTAATTAAAATTCAGTTTTGGGTGTTTAGACCAATTAGGGTTATTCTTAAGGAATTAAACCAAACCAAAATTTTTCTAGTGTCCTCTGGTAATAAGATACCTCCCCAAATTTTCTTAGAATTTTCTAAGCAACATGCTAGTTACTAGAATTAAAATGGAAAAACAGACACATAAATTTGAAAAATCAATATCTTGCCACAGAGATGGCCTCTGGCCCTGGAAAATTCAGGAATGTTTCCAAGAACAGAGGCCACAAATGCCCTATGGTCTCATGCCATGGTGAATTGTATAAATGGATGGAGAATTAAAATACTGAAATCAATAAATAACTAATCAAAAATAAAATACTCATCAAAATAACATAATTATTTTTCCACATTGTTCTCCTCTGTTCACTGAGCAAGTGGGTATTTTTATTTTATTTTTGTGATTTTTCTACACAAAGATATGGATTTTTTATGTTATGGGTATTTAAATAAATCAGAAAATACCCTAATTTCCTACTTAACCCAGTCAGCGCCGCGTTAACCTACGGCGGATCGAAAGCCCACGCGGCGCCTCCCTATTCGATGCCGCCATCTGACTCAGCGCAACGCGGCCCGCGGTTCATCTCTCGTTCCCTGGTCCGGTGCAATCTGGATCATCCGTTTGATACACACGCGATCCGATGGTTCCTGCTTATCGTCTCCGACTGGTGTGTCCCGAGAGCCGTCCACACTAAAACCCTAAGATCTCCCACATTTCTCCACCAAATCTCATGTTCTTATACTCTATGGATTCGTCTCAATAAGACACACACATCTATATGGCTAACATGCTATGAAATTGAGCCAAACAAAATGGAGAGCTCACAGAAGCTTGGCAGGAAGGAGAGATCCGTACCTTTGCTCTGAGAAGTGAAGCTTCAATCAGAGAATTGTGGCACCTTCGACTGAACCCAAGGAAGCTCCAGATGAAGTCTCTGGATCTGGTGAATTACCTAGACCCAATTTTCACCAAGCCCTATTTCAAAGCTTGGCCGATAAAAGAAATGGCTGGCCTGGAGAGTGGGCTTTTGCTGGGGAACTTTATCTCTTGGTCTGATGAAGGTGTAGAGTCAATCAATTTAAGGATTGACTCACTATGGTGAAGTGTCCTGGTTTTAGCTTGAAATTGAACTCAGAAATTGAGCTCAGCCAGGGGGAATTAGGGCTGGATTTCAATAGGGATTAAGCGCTCTATGTATGGAGGAGGATGTGGAAGAATTTTGGCAGAGTTTTGGAAAGGTTTTGTTCAGCACCTTGTTTGGCCGAGAGGTGGTGGTGTTTAAATAGACATGGCTGGAGAGCTTCCCAGGGGCAATTGAGGGTTGGGATTTGATGCCTAGGTCAAGGGAAGAACAGCCATGGTGTCCACTGGCCATGAGACAGCTCTCGACAGGTGAGTTTTGAATTTTTTTGGCTCACATGGAGCTCTCGACCATGGGGTTTTTCGGCGGCTGTGGTGACTGGCCGGCCAGGATCATGTCACCATCTTGACCAGTGGGGTCAGGACTGGGATTTGGTGAACTCAATTGGCTTTGGACATGTGTAAAGTGGTTTGATTTAAATGGTATGGGGAAAGGGCTATTTTAGGCTTGGTTTGGTCAACTCATGCAAATGGGTTGGGTGCACCCTCCCATGACCTGGTTTTGGGCTTAGGGAATCATTTGGGTTAGCTGAATTGGAGTGGTGAAGTCTCCATCCATGGTGAGGTGGCTAAGCTTGGTTTAGAGTGTAGCATAAATGAGGTTAAAAATGTTTAATGAAGGGTTAAGAAAGAAGCTCCCTCTTTTGCCACTAATGGCATGGTGAGGTGGAAAGGGCCTTCATGGCTTGTATGTGGCTTATGCATGGCTTCATGGCTCCATTTGGCTTGGGAAAAGGTTAGCTCATTTGCATGAGAAAGGATGATGGCATTTTTTATAACTTTAAGAGAGATTGGAATGAGGCTTAATTTAGGATAATTTGATGATGGGTTTGAAACTTATGGAATGATTTAAATCAAAGGGATGATGAGAGGAAATCTCATGTGGGCTTTGGAATGGATTTTGGGCTTTTTGAAATCATTTTGGATGGGCTTTTAAATATTTTAAGAGTGTAGGCTTTTAGGTTTTAAAACAAGTTAGTGGATAAAAGTTTTGTAAAAGATTGGGCCCAATAATAATTGAATTCTATTTGGGAATGTTTCATGAATAGTTTGGAGCAAATTTGGGGTAATTTGGGGTTGAATTGGATTTAATTTGGTACTCTTTGGTAATGGGGCCAAAGTGGATCAAATTGAGCTAACTTGGGTTAAGGTTGGGCCAATGTTGGGTTTGATGTAAAATTAATGTTGAAAAATGTTTATGGGGGTGTGACAAAGAGTTTTCAACTTTGGTTGGGCTTTGATTTTGGGATTTGGGCTCATTTGGGTTCATTATTGATTTAGGCCAAATTGGTGATTTTTGGTTTGGGTTAGGTTTGGGTGAAGTTTGGGTTGAAATTTTGGGCAAATCAAGTTATTTTTTTGTTTTTGGGATGTTAGGAAGGTTTAGGAAAAGATTTGGGGTTAATTGGAGTTGAGTTGGGTTGGTTTGGGCTAAGTTTAAGTCATGGGCCAAAATTGGGCTTTAAGCTTCAAATTGAAATTGGATCCACATGTTGATGAAATTGGGTTTCTATTTGGTCTAAATTTGTATTAGGGATATTAAATTGAAGTTTAGAGTTGAATTGGATCAACATTGAGGTCAATTGGAGTGGTTTGGTTGGACATTGGGCTCTCTTAGGTTAAAAATAGGTCAAATTGGGGGTTTTGGTAAAAGTGGGCTAAATTGACAAAATTGGCTTATGGTGTAGTTGAACAAAATGAAATTGTGAATAGTTGGAATTTTCAGGAATTTTTTGGGAGTTTTCTGAATTTTTGGAATTTTTGGTCAAAAAGGGTATTTTGGGTATTTGGAGGTTATTGAGGGGGTATTTTGAAATTTTTGGTATATTTGACCAAGGATGATCAATTTGAGTGGTGGGAAATGTTTAGGACTGATTTTGAGGAGTTTTGGGTAATTTAGACAATTTTGCAAATTTTGGGCAATTTCAAGGGCATTTGGTAGGTTTGGTGGGTTTAGAGTCCCGGGGGTCAAAAATTGAAATTTTGAAAAAATGAAGGTTGATCAAGTGTGAGTAAAATAAAATCATTTTGGTTGAGCCAAGAAGCCATATTAAGCTCACAAGAGCCATGAGAGGACTCATTTTAGGCATTCACTATGTTGTTCCTAATCCTCTTAGCTAGGGGCCTAGGGCTTGAGGTACATCCACATAAATTACCTACATGAGTCGGGAAGTCAAATTGGGTATAGGTGTGGTTTTAGGGTTGGAATGTGTGTGAGAGTGTAGTGTGTGTGCAAGTCAACCCTCACCAGACCAAACCATCCACGGTAGTCCTAAGGCTAAAGAGACTTGTAGGAAACTCATCATTTAAACCTCCATATATTGATTTTAACCCTCCAAGTGGTTTAGGGGTTTACAATTAAACATGTGAGGTTTAAAGGGAGTTAAGAAGTGGTTTGAATTTCTAAGTGGTGGGTCCCATTTCTAGTCCTCTAGGATAGTCAAAGGGAAAACCTATGACTAGATCCTAAGCACTAAGGAGAGAGAAGACCTCACCAAAAATGAGGTCAACAATATATACTATTTTTACTATATAATTTTACCCATTTTTTGTGATATTGCACTTTAAAGAAAAATATTTTTCATGATTTGTTGCAGGTATGATGATTTTAGGTGATTGGAGAGAAAAAAAGCGAAAAAGGAACGAATTCGGAGCGAAAAGGAGCAAAAAGGAGGGAAAAAGCTTCTGGCGCCGCCGGCGCCATTTCCCGAGAGCCCAGAATTTATTTGAAGATAGAGCGCCGATAGGCGCCGGCAGTGCCCAATGTCGGTGGATTTTAAATATGAAGAGTTTTGGTGAATTTTTGAAGGGATGCTTTAGGAAACTCATGGGATTTCATTTCTAACTTATAAGTAACTATTTTTGGACGAAAAATAGTGTGTCTGCTTCTGTGTTCTGGAGTTCAAGTGTGGTATTGTGAGGAGTTGAGTGTTAGGGTTTAGAAGAGTTATTATAGAAGTGAGGTTTTGAGAGGCATTCTTTTCTAAGGGGTGAAGGAGAAGGAGTAAAGTGAGAGATTGCTTCTTCCTTTCCATTCTAAAGAGGGAATTTAGTGTTGCATAGAAGAGAGAAAAGGATTCAAAGGAACTTCAAGGGATTTGCATTGAGAAAGAGAAAGAGATAAGTTGTATTTTCTTTTGTGGTTTTTATGACATTTCTTTTATATATAAAATCCATGTTTTATTGTCTCTTCTCCATAAATTCTGAGTAGTCTACTTTATCTTTCTTCTTGCATAGAGATGTGATGATGTGATGATGTGGATTTGAAGAGCTATTAAAGTAATGAAGAAATTGTGATGGTTTTTCATTTCGAACTTAATTTACTTTTTGATCTGGCCAATTGAATTGTTAAAATCTGTTTTTGAACCTTAACTCTGAAAGGATTTAGTGTCCTGCAACAATAATAAAGAATTTATTCAATGTCCATTGATGAATTGCGTAGTTCATGGGAATTGAGTGAAAATAAATAGGGAAATGTGTTTTGATGGACTTCAAATTAGAGGTTTCAGGGTGACAGGTTGAGATCCCCAATTTGGTCCTATGATTAGTAACTAAACTAGAAGGATAGCCTTCAGGTGAAGGGTGAGTGTGAGCTCCGTATTGAGAGCTGGTATCTTTCCAACCTAGCTTTAGATTTAGTGACTAAACTTAGGAAATGTCAATGTTCTTTTCAAGCTTCGAAGAGGGGGTACTCTTTTGAGGGTGAAGAAACATTTATGCTCCTATTTGGCACAATACAATAAAATAATCATTCCATATCATTCACACATCATATACTCGTTGCAAGAGGAAAGATACTTTTTATACATATCAAAACCTTTCAAATACCAAGCTTAGTGTGTCTGTTAGTTAATTCTATTTTAAAGATATTAGAAGTAATTGTACTTTATTTAACTGTTATTATTTTTGGCATCTTGTTAGTAGAAGTAAACTTAAACTTTAATTGCAAATTGAGTATTGGATTTCAGTACTACGCTATCTATTGTAAGAATCGTGCCTTCCCTGTGGGATCGATAACCAGGACTCAATTAGAGCCCTGTATTACTTCATACGATACATATACTTACGTTAAACGTTTGGAATTTTCTAAAATCATCATAAATATATATAAATTTGAGTTCATAAGTTCTTGCAATATACAAAGTCCGCATCAAGTTTTTGGCGCCGTTGTCGGGGAAGGTACAAACGGTATCTATTGACAATATAGTAACTGAAAACCTTTACTTTGTAGTGTGTAATTGTATGTTTGTTTACTTTTTATAATATTTGTGTGATTTTATATGCATAGTAGTGGATCTATAGGTTTAGTACCTTACGATTCACAGTTAAAGCGTACTATTAGAAAAATTATAAAACAAAAAAAACAAACCGAAAAACTTTGCGTAAAGGCGAATAATCAAGATAGTCAGAGAAATGATATTGAAAATTTGCTAAGACCTTTAAGAGATTATGCTAACCCAACAACAGATGAAATTCATGTGATTATTAAAAATCCCGATGTTGCTGCTAATTCATTTGAACTTAAACCTGCTATTATCAAAATGGTACAAAATAATAAATTTGGAGGAACACCTAATGAGGATCCAAATTTACATCTCACTAGTTTTCTAGAACTGTGTGCTACTTTTAAATATGATGGAGTGTTGAATGATGCTGTCAGACTTAGATTTTTTCCTTTTTCATTAAGGGATAAAGCTAAGGCGTGGTTAAATTTGTTAGCACCTATATCTATTAGAACTTGGGGAGAACCTTCTCAAAATTTTCTATCAAAATATTTCCCTCCATCAAAGACTGCTAAGCTAAGAAATGATATCACATCTTTTGATCAGTTTGAAGGGGAATTAATATTTGAAGCTTGGGAAAGATTTAAAGATCTTCTTAGGAAGTGCCCACATCATGCATTACCAGATTGGTTAATAATTCAAACATGTTACAATGGATTAGTATGATCAATGAGATCGATTATAGATGCTGCTGCTGGTGGATCGTTAATGTCAAAACCTTTTGATGAAGTATATGCATTAATAAAAGAAATGGCTACTAATAATTTTCAATGGCCCTCTGAACGGGTAAATCCTAGGAGAGTAGCTAGTGTTCATGATTCAGATATGATGACTATGATAGTTTCTCAAATTACAACCCTTTCTAAGAGAATAGATCAATATGGATTGAATTATTCTCAACCACCCCAAGTGTTAGAGGAAAATTTATTTGGATAGCTAACAGAATCTCATACACCTTATGAAACTTTGAATGCTATTAATAGACCTAACAATCCATATTTGAATTATTATAATCCTAGTCGGAAGAATCACCCAAATTTCAACTGGAATAATAAAGAATGCCAATGTTAACCCACTATAGGAGAACAATTCTATAAATCCAGTTTGAAATTCGAACAATCAAGGAAATACATTTTAGACCCTCATATCCTCCTGGATTCAATAGTAACCCACAATTTAAAGATAAGAAGTTGTCTATTAAAGAAATGATTCTGAATATGGGAAATCAATTACAAGCTCAAGTTGTTGCGATGAAAAATATTGAAAATCAATTGGGGCATATTTTCACTGCACTTAATAATAGGCCTTCTGGTACACCTCCAAGAAATGTTGAGATCAATCCAAAAGATCAAAACAAGGAACAACTTAAGGCTATTCAATTAAGGAGTGGAAATCAATTGGAGACAAGAGTACAAAAAGAAGTTGAAATAGAGAAGGAGAAGGTGGATATTGAAAAAGGATCAAACAAGGTTTATCTAGATTTGAATTATCCTCTTGAACCAATGAAGACTACTGTTGAAAAACCATCGCCTCCATTTCCTCAAAGATTGAAGAAATAATACAGGGATAACAGATTTAGAAAATTTTTGGAGATCCTTAAGAAATTAACCATAAATATTCCTTTTATTGAAGCATTAGAACAGATACCTGACTATGCTAAGTTTATAAAGGATATTTTTAAAAAGAAAAGAAAGTTCACAGATCATGAAACTGTTGAACTTAGCAGAGAGTGTAGTGCAATTATTCAGAAAAAGCTTCCGAAAAAACTTAAGGACCCTGGTAGTTTCGCTATCCCGTGTGTTATAGGTGAAAAATTATTTGGAAGAGCCTTATGTGATCTGGGAGCTAGTATTAATCTTATGCCTTTATCAACATTCAAAAGGTTGGGAATAGGAAAAATTTCTCCTACATCTATGGATCTTCAATTGGCCGATCGTTCCATTACTTACCCTAAAGGAGTGGTGAAAGATGTGTTAGTTAAAGTGGATAAATTTATCTTTCCCGTGGATTTTATTGTACTTGATATGGAGGAAGATAAGGAAATTCTAGTCATTTTGGGAAAACCATTCCTTGCTATTTGGATAGCAGTGATTGATGTTCAAAAAGGAGAATAAACTATGAGAGTTAATGATCAAGAGGTGACCTTTAATATTTTGAAATCTATGAAGTATCCCTCAATGGAAAAAGAAGAATGAAGATTTGGAGTATGTTCATGAGAGATTTGAAGTATTATACACTATGGAAGGTGGAGATAAAAGATTAATTCCATCTATAATAAAACCTCCTGAATTTGAGAGGAAAATTCTCCCTAATAATTTGAAGTATATGTTTTTAGGAGAATCGTTTACCCTACCAGTTATTGTATCTTCGGAGTTAAATGAATATCAAGAACAAAAATTGTTGGAAATTTTAAAAAGATACAAAAAGGATTTTGGATGGACTTTAGCAGATATTAAAGAAATCAGTCCTTCGATTTGTATGCATAGAATTTTATTAGATGAAGAACATAAACCAAGAGTTGATCCGCAGAAGAGTTTGAATCCAATAATGAAAGAAGTAGTTAAGAAAGAGATTCTAAAATGGCTGGATGCTGGAATTATTTATCCTATTTCGGATAGTGCTTGGGTGAGTCCAATACATTGTGTACCGAAAAAGGGAGCAAAGGACTGTTAAATTGAATGAATGTAATGAAATTATACCCCAAAACAAATTAATGGATAATGAATTTGTATTGACTGTAGGAGATTAAATTTGGCCACCTAAAAAGATCACTTTCCTCTTACTTTTCTCGATCAAATGTTGGATAGACTTGCTGGACACAAGTACTACTGTTTTCTAGATGGATATACTGGTTACCATCAAATACCTATTTCTCCTGAGGATTAAGAAAAGACAACATTTTCTATCCCTTACAAAACCATTAATTTTTGAAGAATGCCTTTTGGACCGTGTAAAGCACCTGCAACATTTCAGAGATGTATGATGTCTATATTCAGTAGTATAATAGATAATGGAATAGAAGTATTCATTGATGATTTCTCTTTATTCGGGTCTTCATTTGAAATCTGTTTGGAAAACTTAGAAAAAGTTTTGGTGCTTTGCGAGAAAATAAATTTAGTTCTGAATTGAGAGAAATGTCAATTTATGGTTGCAGGAGGAATTGTGCTTTGGCATAAAATTTCTGAATATGGTATGGAAGTCGACCATGATAAAATTAGATTGATTGATAGATTGCCACCACCCACTACCGTGAGAGAGGTGAGGAGTTTCTTAGGACACGCTGGATTTTACAGGCGATATATTAAAGATTTTTCTAAAATTACCAAACCTTTGTGCCGACTTCTAGAAAATGATAGAAAGTTTGATTTTAATGATGAATATTTGCATGCTTTCGAATTATTGAAAAAGAAATTAACCACTGTACCTATAGTTGTTTCACTTGATTGGGAGAACCCATTTAAACTTATGTGTGATGCTAGTGATTGTGTGATCGGAGTGGTGTTGGGGCAAAGGTATGATAAAGTTTTCAAGGTTATTTACTTTGCTAGTAAAACTCTTAATGAAGCTTAAATTAATTATACCACTATTGAAAGAGAGTTATTAGCTATAGTATTTGCTTTTGAAAAGTTTATACCTTATTTAATTGGAGCTAAAAGTATTATGCATATAGACCATTCAGCTATCAAATATTTAATGCAAAATAAGGATGCTAAACCTAGACTAATTAGATGGATACTTCTTCTGCAAGAATTTGATTTTGTGATAGTTGATAGGAAGGGATATGATAACCAAATAGCTGATCATTTTTCAAGATTAGAATATGATAAATTATCTAAATTTCAGAAAGAAGTTACATAAACTTTCCCTGATGAACAACTTTATACTATTATGGGAAGAAATTTTTCTTGGTATGCTGATATTGTGAATTGTAGTGTGAGTAATATTGTACCACCTGATTTAACAAGGCAACAACAAAAGAAGTTTAAATATGATGCAAGATTTTATTTTTGGGATGTGCCCTATCTATATAAACAGTGTAAGGATCTGATTATTTGAAGATGTGTGCAACAGGAAGAAACTAATTTAATTATTCAATGATGTCATGATTCTGAATTTGGAGGTTATTTCGGTGTTGATAAAACTGCTTTTAAGATTTTACAATCTGGATTTTATTGGCCTACTCTTTTTAAGGATGAATACAAATATATTAAATCATGTGATCGATTTCAGAGAGTAGGAAATATCTCTAGAAGAAATGAAATGCCTCTAAATTATAATTTGGAAGTTGAAATTTTTGTTGTATGGGGACTAGATTTTATGGGACCATTTTCTCCTTCATTTGGAAATTTATATATATTGGTTAATATAGATTATGTCGCGAAATGGATTGAAGCTATTGTTTTACCTAGATGTGATGCTCAAAGTGTTTCAAAATTTTTAAAGAAAAATATATTTACGAGATATGGAATGCCGAGAGTGATTATAAATGATGGCGGATCCCATTTTTGGAATAATCAAATTAAGAGATTGATTGAGAAGTATAATATTATTCATAGAATCTCTACTGCTTATCATCCCCAAAATAGTGGTTTAACTGAAGTATCTAATCATGAAATTAAAAGAATTTTGGAGAAAACTGTGGATAATCATAAATTAGATTGGTCTGCTCGATTAAATACTGCATTATCGGCTTATAGGACTGCTTTTAAGACCCCTCTTGGAATGTCTCTTTATAGACTAGTGTTTGGTGAGACTTGCCATTTACCAGTTGAATTGGAGCATGAATCATATTAGGCGATAAAAAAGTTGAATTTTAAATTGAAAAATGCTGGAGAGAAGAGATTTATGCAATTGAATGAATTGGAAGAAATTAGAAATGCATCTTATCATATTGACAGGATCTATAAAGAGAGAATGCATGATTGGAAGACATTGAAAAAGAAACTTGAACATGGACAAAAAGTTTTTTTATACAACACAAGATTGAAATTATGTCCTGGAAAGCTCAAATCTAGATGGTTGGGACCTTTTACAGTTGTAAAAGTTCATTCTTTTGGAGCTATTGATATTGAAGATCCTAATATTGGAAAGATTTTTAAGGTTAATGAGCATCGATTGAAGCCTTACTTTGATGGGTTTCAACCCGACTTTAAAGTTGTTTAATGCTAAGTCATCTCGATTAACTGAATGGTTTGTTGAACTGATGACGTTAAACCAGGCGCTTTATGGGAGGCAACCCATATGTATCTTTGTGGTGTGTTGCTTGTTTTTTGTATTTGTATTTTTTAGATAGTTATTTTAGAATCCTAATCGCTCCTAAATACTTTTAAAATTTGATAAATATAGGATCAAATTGAGATATTAGAATATTTCGGACTAAATGAAGTTCGGTGAGATTTTTTACCACTGGCACCGCCGGCGCCCAATTACAGAGAACATACTAAACTTCTAGGTTTAAGCACCGCTGGTGCCCTATCTAGCGCTGCCGATGCCCAAAACCTGTTTACAATTTTTGGAGTTTCAAAATGTGATTTTTGGTGGTTTTAAGCTAGATCTTCTTCCTTATAACTCCCTAAACTCCATTTTAAATATCCAAACTCCAGAAAAATGAAAACTTCCTTTTCCAATTCGTATCCCATGGATTCCTACTACATTGAAACCCCTCGATCTCGTATTTTCAGCTGACGGAAATTTTTCAGTTTCAAGGTGCAGCGATTATTCAATAAAGCAATGATGAAGAGAAGGATTATCAAGGAAAGAGGCTTTATTAATCGAGGTATGGATAATCCTACTACAAGAGTTGAAGAGATAATCAAGAAAAGATGTTGGGAAGTGCTATGTTACACTATTGTTGCCGTAATCGTTCCTGTTGTGAATGAATTCTATGCAAATCTTCATGGGATCAACTAAGGATTCGTCTTTGTACGAGGTAGGTTTGTGCAATTCACTCCTGCAAGAATTAATGATCTCCTTATAAGTGAGAATGTACCTATTTGCCACTATTCCAATTTTAATGCCACAAGTGATAATATGAATGATGTTTATCGTTACTTGAAGGATGAAAACGAAGACTGGGACGTTAGAGAAAATGGATATATTAGTTTTCCTTTTGCATCTTTAAATCCAGTGTCAAAGCAGTGGCATTACTTTATTTCGACAAAGTTATTTCCAACTTTGAAATTAGTAAAGTGACCAAGGAAAGTGCTATTTTGAATTTCTGAATTCAAACTGGAAGGCCGCTTGATATTGGTAATATAATTGTGAAATCAGTTTTAGGTTTGATAGTTCATGGATCCAAATATGGGCTTGGACACCCGTTCACCATATTTCTGTTGTGTAGTCAAATATAAGCTCTATATAAGAGTTGGGAAAAGGTTCTTCTTCCATGGAGGTCAATTGATTCAACTAATCTTTATGACTACCAAACAGTAGGAGATGAGGGAGATATGGATCTGCTTGATGATCAACCAACTCAGACTTGACAAACTATTCAGCCTTACTTTCCTGAAAGTTCCAGAGTGATATTGAAGAGAATCAAGCAATTAGAAAAATAGGTACAGAATGTTATGAATTCCATCAATAATATTTTTAATTTGATTGATTATATAGACAGGAGGATGAAGGAATAATTTGATCACACTGGTCGAAATGAGATGGGCCTGATTAATCTGATGAAGAAGAATGTTGTGATTGCTGAGGATTCATCTGATGAATTCCCATTTCATCTCTTTTACAATTTGTTCGTGCACCAACAATCTATTGGAGTTATCAGAGAGGAAGAAGGTTCTGAGACCGATGAGGGGTGATTATCTAGATTCTGCATATGTTTGATGTGTATTTGTTTTACTTTGCTTAATTGTGTTTGGTGTGTTTAGTATTTGCTTTTCTTTGCTTTGTTTTGTAGTTTGAATATGAAATTTCAATGTTTAATTTTGTTGTGTGTGCTTAGATTTTAGTGTTTGCTTATCGTAGCGTACTTGCAGCACTAAAAATCTAAGATTTGTTGGTTTTATTTGATGAACATATTAGTATTTATGTTGTAATGTGGATTTTATATATAGAAGTATGTTTCGTGTTGTTTGTGTAACAATTGTGTTATTTATTGCTTGTGTGATGAATAAAATGCATAATGAAGTGTTAATTGTCATTATGGAGAACGAAACGACTAAAATTATGAAAAAAATTTCAGACCTAGAAAAATTTTTGAACTGGCGCCGCCAGCGCCCAAATCTAGAGAGTTTTGGCATTTTAAAAAAATAGAGCGTCGTCGGCGCCTGAATACAGGAAAAGGCTAAAAACCCTTTATTTTGCGATTTTGACCTTGGGACCCACGGTTTTTTCCATTTCTTTCGTCTTCCTCCTCAATTTTGTTTGCAATTTTTAAGACCTAGGGCTTACTAGATCTTGGATTTGAAGCAATTTCAAAGCATTGCGAGACCGGATCTACACTTCTCTTGGTAAGAGCTTCACTTTAAGTTAAAAATTTTTTATTTTCACCATATGAATCTCTCACATTGCTTAGATTGGAATTTTGTGATTTTTTAAGAAATTTTGAGATTTCCTATGATGAAATTTGCTCTTACTTGTTTAGAATAGTATTTAGAGTTTGTTACATTGATGATTTGGAATTTATTAAATTTTCTTGCAATTTTTAGAAATCCACAGGGTTCCAAGGATGAGTAAAGGGAAGAGAAGATTGGATTTTGATGAAGAAAGATTTATCAATGTTAAAGCACAGTTTCATTTTAACTCTTACCTTTATAATAAGAAGTGTATTCAGGATCGAGCTTTTGATAAACCTAGTGGATATGTTGAGCAGTTAATTGCTGAGCGGAATTGAGAGAGATTTTGTTATTTTACTGCAATTGCTGTTATGGGTGTTGTTAGGGAGTTTTATGCAAATGTGCCCTGGACTGAGAATGAGTATGTGCTAGTTAGAGGAAAAATTATTGAATTTACCCCTCAGCGTATCAATGCATTTTATCAAACTTGGGAACCTTTTGTTTACGAATATGAAAATTTTGATACTCGAGAGGCGAATATGAAAAAAGTGATTGCTTTTCTGACTGATGGAAAAGGGGAATGGAAAGTAATTCAAAAACAGATGATTAAATTCCCTGCTTCCAAGTTAAATGTTGCATCTAAAGTTTGACACTATTTCATTTCTGCAAGACTGTTACCTTCTTATCACCACGATGAAGTTACAAGAGATAAGAGCAATTCTGAACTATTGTATTTAGAATATGAAGAAGATTGATATTGGAGCTATTGTCTTCAAGAACATTCAGACTATTGCTAGAGGCGAGACTACTGGAGGATTAGGACATCCTGCCCTAGTTCATGCCCTGTGTGTTCAGTCTGGAGTAGAGTTCAACAGTTCTGAAGAGGTAGCTATACCACTGAGACCCATTACAAAGACTATTATTCGTACTTATGAATCTCATGTGGGAGCACGAGATTAGAGTAGGAGTACTGATATTCCCACTACGAGTTATGACGTTCCATCTACATCTGAGCACCCCTACATTGTCTGATATTATGGAGCGGCTGAGATTACAGAGTGTTAGTGTGGATAGACTCCATAGTAGGATGGATGTGTTTGAGGCCAGAAGTGATGTGAATGAAGATTATATGAGGATAAGAGTTGTTTCAATATTGCTTATCATGATGCTCAGGTCGGATTCATGAGGGGAGAGACTGATGTGATATTTCCTACTTGCCCCAGTTATACACCGTATAGACCTGATCCTAATGAACCTAGTGATGGAGATTGGTAGTTTGTTTGTTTCTGTTTCTGTTTCTATTTTTCTTGTTATGTGTTGTGTTGTTTCTGTGATGTAATGGTTATTTACTTTCCCATGTGATGTGTACATCAATTAATATATTGTTATATTGTTATGAAAATTAAAATTGTTAAATGGACTGTGTAATGCTGTGATAGTTTGTTTATTTGTTATGATGTTTTGTTAGATGTTTAAATTTGATATCTCTTTACCATGCAGATATTTAAAATTTTTATATCACTGTTGCTAACTGTTCCATGCTTGCTAGCTGTAAATTATTATTAATACCAGATAGCTATTGAAGATTTCAAGATCCCAGCACAAAAATGTTAGTTTCTTTTACTCTCTACTATTTCACATTTATTGAAAAATTTAGGTTTGGGGGAGGGTAGAAAAATATTAATCTCTTATTTGTTCTCAATTATTATATTTTCAAAAATTATTAGCATAACTTATGGCAGTTGAATCTCACTTGAGATAACTAAAACTTTTTATTTCAGTTGATCATTATGGAAGGATTGGATGAAAGTTTTTAGTAATAAAAGTTAATTTTAGAACGGTAAGATATTTGGTATGAAAGGATTTGATTATAGTTAACTATTTAAAGTAAAGAAAATTGTATTTTTGAAAAGTTAAGAGACTTAAAGTATTTTTTGTTAAGAAGTGATTGTGACTTTATGGTTAATAATAAAGCTCATACCTAATTATAAAGTAAGGATGTGTTTCAAGTTTGAACTTTAGAAAGAGGAGAGTGAAGTTCAAAATCAATACAGGCTATCCACATATAGTAATCCTCATTAAAAAAAGAGAGAAAAAAAGAGAAAAAGGAAAGAAAAGAAAAGAAGGATTGAAAAACAATCCAAAAAAAAAAGAGAAGAAAAATAAAAAGAAATAAAAATATTTATGAGGAGAAGCTTAAGGAGATGCCTAATTAAAAATTGGCTTCACTTGAGTCACCCTAAAGAGAGAACTTGATTTCACTTCTGAATTTATATTTAGAGTATTGGCCTATATTTTGATGAAGTTTTCATGAACTATTTTTTCACATAATCTTTCAAGGCACTCTTAATGTGACCAATTATGGTTTATCTTGAAATAAATAGAAGACTATAACCCTTAGACTTGATTGCTGAATATTCTTATACCTGTAGTGTTAACATGAGTCACAGAATTTCTTTATAATAGTCTAACCAATATATTCTTTTGAATGAAAAATTTTAGTGTCTTACAGGTGAAAAGCACATTGCCTTGAGTTATATTTTTATGTAGTAAAAGGATTACTTGAGGATAAGTAATAGTTAAGTTTGGGGGATTTTGAGGCACCAAAAATATATATTGTTTTATATATATAATTTTACCTATTTTTGGTGATATTGCACTTTAAAGAAATGTATTTTTCATGATTTGTTGCAGTTATGATTATTTTGGGTGATCGGAGCGAAAAGAACCAAAAAAGAACGAATTTAGAGTGAAAAGGAGCAAAAAGGAGGAAAATAGCTTATGACATAACCGACGCCATTTTTCTGAGAGCCCAGAATTTAAAATTTGAAGAGTTTTGGCAACTTTTTGAAGGGATGCTTTAGGAAACTCATGAGATTTCATTTCTAACTTATAAGTAACTATTTTTTGACGAAAAATAGTGTGTGTGTGTGTGTGTGTGTGTGTGTTTGTTCTGGAGTTCTAGTGTGGTCTAGTGAGGTGTTGAGTGTTAGGGTTTAGAAGCGTAAGTGTAGAAGTGAGAGTTTGAGAGGCATTCTTCTCTAAGGAGTGAAGGAGAAGGAGTAAAGTGAGAGATTGCTTCTTCCTTTCTATTCTAAAGAGGGAATTGAGTGTTGCAAAGAAGAGAGAAAAGGATTCAAAGGAACTTCAAGGGATTTGCATTCGGGAAGAGAAAGAGATAAGTTGTATTTGCTTTTGTGGTTTGTATGACTTTTCTTTTATTTATAAAATCTATGTTTTATGGTGTCTTCTCCATGAATTCAGAGTAGTCTACTTTGTCTTTCTTCTTGCATAGAGATGTGATGATGTGATGATGTGGATTTGAAGTGCTATTAAAGTAATGAAGAAATTGTAATGGTTTTTCATTTCAAACTTAATTTATTTTTTGTTCTAGCCAATTGAATTGTTAAAATCTGTTGTTGAACATTAACTCTGAAAGGATTTAGTGTCCTACAACAATAATGAAGAATCCATTCAATGTCTGTGGATGAATTGCGTACTTCATGGGAATTGAGTGCAAATAAATAGGGAAATGTGTTTTGATGAACTTTAAATTGAAGTTTCAGGGTGACTGGCTGAGATCCCCAATTTGGTCGTAAGATTAGTAACTAAACTCGAAGGTTAGCCTTCAGGTGAAGGGTGAGTGGGAGCTCTGTAGTGAGAGCCGGTATCCTCCTAGCCTAGCCTTAGATTTAGTGACTAAACTTAGGGATATATCAATGTTCTTTTCATGCTTGGAAGAGGGGATACTCTTTTGAGGGTAAAGAAACATTTATGCTCCTATTTGGTACAATACAATAAAATAATCATTCCATATCGTTCACACATCATATACTCGTTGCAAGAGGAAAGTTACTTTTCATATATATTAAAACCTTTCAAATACCAAGCTTAGTGTGTCTGTTAGTTAATTCTGTTTTACTGATATTAGAAGTAATTGTAGTTTACTTAATTGTTACTATTTTTGACATCTTGTTAGTAGAAGTAAAATTAAACTTTAATTGCAAATTGAGTATTGTATTACAGTACTACAGTATCTATTGTAAGAATCGTGCCTTCCTTGTGGGATCGATAACAAGGACTCCATTAGAGCCCTGTATTACTTGATACGATACGTATACTTACATTGAATGTTTGGACTTTACTAAAATCATCATAAATATATAAAAATTTAAGTTCATAAGTTCTTGCAATATATAAAGTCCGCATCAGTAGAACTTCTGGAACTTTTCCTAGAAATGTTGAGATTAACCCAAAGGATTAAAATAAAGAACAGCTTAAGGGCATATAATTAAGAAGTGGAAAACTATTGGAATCAATAGTACAAAAAGAAGTTCAAGTTGAGAAAGAGAATGGGAAACTGATAAAGGACATGATATCCAAATTTAAAATATTCGCTAAACCGATGAAAATTAATGTTCAAAGACCACTACCTCTGTTATCTCAAAGATTGAAACAACAAAAGCGTGAAAAACAATTTTCAAAAGTCCTTGACATCCTTAAAAAATTATCAGTAAATATCCCTTTTATTGAAGCATTAGAACAAATGCCCAATTATGTGAAGTTTATGAAGGATATATTAAATAAGAAAAGGAAGTTTACAGATAATGAGACTGTTGCACTCAGTGGGGAGTTTAGTGTAATTATTCAGAAAAAGCTTCATGAAAGACTCAAGTATCTTGGTAGCTTCACTATACCTTGTGCTATTGGAGAAAAATTCTTTGGAAGAGCCTTATGTGATATGGGAGCAAGCATTAATCTTATACCTCTATCAACTTTCAAAAGTTTGAGAATAGGAGAAATTTCACCTTCTTTAGTAATACTTCAGTCAGCTGATTGTTCTATTACTTATCTTAAAGGCGTTGTTGAAGACGTTTTAGTAAAGTTTGATAAATTTATCTTCCCTATGGATTTTATTGTTTAAGAAATGGAGGAAGATAAAGAAATTCCTATATTGGTAAGATCATTCCTTGCAACTGGAAGAGATATGACCAATGTTCAAAAAGGAGAATTAACTATGAGAGTTAATGATCAAGAAGTGACATTCAATATATCAAAAGCTATGAAATATCCAGCAAGAAAAAAAGATGACGAATGCATTCGAATGGAAATTTGTGATTATTTAGAAAATAAGCATCTTAAGGAGAAATATGAAGAGAAACTTGAACAAGAAAATTTTAAAAATGAGAAAAAAATGAAATGGTAGAAAAACATTTTAAGACAGATACTCCAAATGTTGGATATTACAGAAAATGATAATAAAGTTTAATTCCATCTATCATTACACCCCTTGAACATGAGATGAAGATACATCCAAACCATTTGAAGTACGTGTTCTTAGGAGATTTTTCTAATTTACAAGTTATTGTTTTCTGAGATTTGATTGATATACAAGAGCAGAAATTGCTAGAAACCTTGAAAAGATATAAAATAGCTTTTGGTTGGACATTAGCAAATATTAAAAGAATCAATCCTATGATTTGTATGCATAGAATATTATTGGATGAACAACATAAACCTAGAGCTAATCCGCAAAGGAGATTAAATTCATTGATGAAGGAAGTAGTAAAGAAAGAAATTTTAAAATGGTTGGATGCTGAAATTATATATGTTATTTCAGATAGTGTGTGGCTGAGCATGATCCATTGTGTTTCTAAGAAAGGAGGAGAGACTCTTGAGACCAATTAAAAAAATGAATTTATCACCACAAGACAAGTCACTGTTGGCGAATTTTTATTGATTATTGAAAATTAAATGCCGCCAATAGGAAAGCTCACTTTCTAATATCTTTTCTAGATCAAATACTGGATCGGCTTGCTAGGCAAAATATATTTGGTATTTAAATGGATATATTGGCTATCATCAGATACTAATTGCTCCTGAGGATAAAAAAAGATTACCTTTACTAGTCCTTATAAAACATTTGCTTTTCGACGAATGCCCTTTAGATTCTGTAATGCACCTGTAACTTTTCAAAAATGTATGATGTCTATTTCAGTAAGCTGATTGATAATGGAATAGAAGTTTTTATTGACGATTATTCCATATTTGGAACTTCATTTGACATTTACTTAAATAATTAGAAAAATTTTTTGGAGTTATGTGATAAAACAAATTTAGTTCTAAATTGGAAGAAATGTCAATTTATGATTGTAGGAGGAATTTTGCTTGGGCATAAAATTTATGAATATGGCATGGAAGAAGACCCTGCAAAGATTCAAATTATTGTGAAACTGCCACCTCCAACTACTGTGAGAGGAGTTAAAAGTTTTTAGGACATGTTGGATTCTACAGGGGTTACATTAAAGATTTTTTAAAAATTACAAAGCCTCTATGCCAACTTTTAGAGAAAGATAAGAAATTTGACTTTAATGAAGATTGTTTAAATGCTTTTGAACTTTTGAAAGAAAAATTAATCCCCACCCCTATAATATTTTCATCCGATTGGGAGAAACCATTCGAACTTATGTGTGATGCCAGTGATTATGCAATTGGAGCTCTTTTAAGACAAAGATATGATAAAATGTTCAAAATTATATACTATGCTAATTAAACTCTTAAAGAAGCTTAATTTAATTATACTTCTACTACTGAAAGAGAGTTATTAGCGATTGTATATACTTTTGAAAATTTTAAGCCATCATAATTGGGACTAAATGTATAGTGCATACAGACAATTATGCTATCAAGTACTTAATGCAAAAGAAGGATGCTAAACCTAGATTAATCACATGGGTACTTTTAATGCAAGAATTTGATTTTGTTATAGTGGATAGAAAAGATCATACAATCAAATAAGTGATCACTTCTCTAGACTGTAACAGCGTGATCTATCTGATTTTTTAGATGAAATTATAGAAACTTTTCCTAATGAACAACTTTAAAATATTAATGAATGAAATTTATCGTGGTATGTTGATATTGTGAACTATATTATTAGTGATATTTTACAACCTGATTTACCGAAGCAACAACAAAAAATATTTTTATGCGATGCCAAATTTTAGTTTTGGGATTTCCCTTATTTATATAAACAATGTATGGACCTAGCTATTAGGAGATGCGTGTCTTATGAAGAAATTGAACCAATTATTTAGAGATGCCATAATTCTGAATTTGGGGGACATTTTGGAACTGACAAAATTGCACATAAAATTTTACATTATGGATTCTATTGGCCTACTCTTTTTAAGGATGTTAATAATATATTAAAACATGTGATCGATGTCAGCGAGTAGGTAAATTTTTTAGAAGAAATGGAATGCCCTTAAATTTTTCATTGGAAGTTAAAAGTTTTGATGTTTAGGGACTAGATTTTATGGGACCATTTATTCCTTATTTGGGAATATTTATATATATATATATATATATATATATATATATATATATATATATATATATATATATATATTAGTTGTTTTTGATTATGTGTCGAAATGAGTCGAAATGAATTGAAGCCATAGCTTTACCAATATTTGACGCTCGAGGTGTTTCAAAGTTTTTAATTAAAAATATTTTTACAAGATATGGAATGCCGAGATTTATCATTACTGATCGTGATCCCATTTTAGAAATAATATGATTCATAGATTGACTAAAAAATATAATATCGTGCATAGAATCTCTACTGCTTATCATCCCCGGACAAGTGCTTTAACTAAAGTATCTAATCGTGAATTAAACTATTTTTGGCGAAATCTGTAGGATTGGTCTGCTAGATTAGATACTGCATTATAGGCATGTAGGACTGCTTATAACACTCTTATCGGAATGTCTCCTTGTGGACTAATTTTTGGAAAAACCTGCGATTTACCAGTTGAATTGGAACATAAAGCATATTAGTCAATTAAAGAGTTCTATTTTAATTTAAAAGATGCTGGTGAGAAAATATTATTGCAACTTAATGATTTGGAAGAAATGAGAAATGAATATTATGATAATGAAAGAATTTATAAAGAGAAAATGAAGATATCGAATGCTCGGAAGATTATTAAAAAGAGATTTAAATCTGGACAAGAAGTATTGTTATATAATACAAGATTAAGATTTCCTGGAGAACTTAATTATAGGTGGATAGGACCGTTCGTTGTAATATAAGTCTACTTGTTTGGAGTTGTTGATATTGAAAATCCAAAAATTGAAAGAACATTTAAAGTGAATGGGCATCGATTAAAACCATATTTTGAAGGGGCACGACTAAATTATAAAGAGGTTTTAATCTTAAGTCATCCTGAATGAAACTAATGTTTGTGGGGCTGACGACATATTTAGGAGGCAACCCATAGTTCTTTGTGTTGTTTAATATGTTTTGATTGAGTTATAGTTGATGGTATTATTAGATAATCCTATTTTCGATTCCTACTCTCTCATATTTATCTTATACGGTGCTAATTATTGGATTGAATAGAGGATTTAGAGATTATTTGGAAGAAATTATGATGGAGCAATGTTGTGAATTGCACCGACGGCGCTGGATTTAATGCTGACAGTGCCTAATTGAGCGTCGAAGACACTCAAACCAGCGCTGAAGGTAGATTTTTCCAGAGAACAACTTAATTTTTCAATGCTTGGGTGCCGACAGCGCCCTATTCAGCACTGATGGCACTGACGGCCAAAGAGCAGTTTTTGGAGTTTCAATTGGCAGATTTGGCGCTTTTGAGCAAGAAGTTCACCCTTATAACTCCCTAAACTTAGTTTTAATCCCACTACGTCCATAAATAACAAAAAAGAATTTCAAAAATTTGCATTCCATGGCTTTCAACTTCCTAGAATATCCAAGATTTAGAGTTTTAAACAGAAGAAAGTTAGTCAGTTTTGAGGTGCGGTGTCTTTGTGACAAAATCCTTATAAAGAGGAGGCTTATCAAAGAATGAGGCTTTGTCCATCGAGGTACAAAATTTCCTAGTACTCGCATTGAAGAAATTATTATGCAAAGGTGTTGGGAAGTGTTTTATTACACTTTTGCTACAACAGTCATTCCAGTGGTGAAGGAATTTTATGTAAATCTTCATGGAATCAACCAAGGAGTCGTCTATGTGTGAGGTAGGTGGATATCATTCACTCCGTCCAAGATTAATGAACTATGTATGATTGATAATGTGTCAATTTCTCATTACATAGATTTCATCCCTACAAGAGACAATATGAACGAAATCTATCGATATTTAACGGACGAAAATAGATTGGGAGATAAGAGAAGACGAGTATGTCAATTTATCTATGGCCTTATTGAATCCTATGTCAAAATAATGACATTTCTTTATATCTTCTAAATTACTCCCGGCTATGAAAATTAGTAAAGTGATGAAGGAAGGTACGATATTAAATTATTGCATTTAGACGAATAGACTTATTGATATTGGCACTATAATTGTGAAATCTATTTTGGGATTGATTGTGCATGGATCAAACTATGGTTTGAGACATCCTTCTACAATATTTCTACTCTACAGTCAGTCACAAGTAGCATATGAGAGTTGGGAAAAAGTGCTTCTTCCCTGGAAGACAATGGACCCAACTAATGTTTATGCTTATCTGACAACTAGGGATGAAACTGATCTGAGCATAATTGTAGATCAACCATCTCATAGCTTATTACCTTTTCAACTTCAAATTCTTGAAAATACGATGTTAATCCTCAAGAAGATCAAGAAATTGGAGAAAGAGGTACAAAATCATTTAAATGCTATTACTAATATGTCTGACTTATTTAATCATCTGGATTAAAGGATGAGGGAATAGTTTGATGATATTGGGCATATGGAAGAAGATTGATATGATTGATGAAGAAGATGTCATGGATTGAAGAGTATTTAAATAATGAATTTCCGTATCGACCTATCTTCAATTTTTTTCTGCACCACCAATTCATGGGACATATCAGAAATGATATCACTAATGTTGATGAGAAGTAGTGACTCTCTATTTTTTTCTACTTTTTAAAGTATTTGGACTTTATTTGTTTGAGTTTGATTTTTGTTTAGTTTACTTATTGTGTGATTTTAGATATATTATGCTTGAGATTTGAATTTTTATTATATTTTCCAGTGTTAGATTGTTGTGGTTTGATTGCGATGCTAAATTATTGATGTGATACACTAATTGATGTGTGTAAGTTTATAACTTTTGAATTATATATATATAAGTGATGTTTTGTGTTGTTTGTGTAATATTGGAGTTAGTTAATCTCTTATTAGTGAATGTAGATGCTTAAAAAAGCTAATTAAATGCTGTAGTAATTTGGAAAAGATTAAAATTGCTAAATTTTTGTAACGCAAAATTTGGGCGCCGACTGCACCAGCATTAGCGCCGATGGTGAGATTTTTTCGAGAGTTACCTATATATATATATATCGTTCTGGCACCGATGGTGCCTGAATGGGCACTAAAGGTGCCCAATACCAGAAATTGTTTAGAACCTCTTAAATTTGTGATTTTTGACCCTTTGACCCTAATTGACCGTCGTCTACCTCCAGCCATTGCCGAAATGCTTCCCTAGAGCTTGCTTGACATTGGATTTTAAGCCATTTCAGAGCATTTTGAGGTTGGATCATGTATTCCCTTAATAAGAGCACTACTTTAAGCTATAGATTTTTTATTTTCACCATGGAAATCTCCCACATTGTTGAGATCCAAAAATTTAGGGATTTTAAGGAATTTTGAGAAATCTATGGTGAAATACTCATACTTGTTAGATTTGACTTTAGAGTTTATTTCATTGTGATTTCTAAATTTATTAGGTTTTATTTTTAAATTTTCTAGAAATTTGAAATGGGTCCAAAGATGTTTCAGGGAAAATGGAAGGTTGATTTTGATGACAGATGATTTGTAAATGTAAAAGCACAGTATCACTTCAAATCTACACTCTAAAGTAAGAAGTGTATTTGAGATCGAGGATTTAAAAATCTGGGCGGAGTTGTAGAGTAGGTGATTGCTGAGCAGAATTGGGAAACATTTTGTTATTCTTTTGCTAATGTTGTTGCTGATGTTATCTGTGAGTTTTATGCCAACTTGCGGTATACTGAAGATGAATTTGTGCTAGTTCGAGAGCAATGATAGAATTTACTTCTGAGCAGATCAATGCTTTCTACCAGTTACGAAGTAATATGTTATGTGAGTACAAATCTTTTGGTACTATGGATGTGAATTAAAAGAGATAATTACTTTTCTTACAGATGGAAAAGGAGAGGAGAAGTGGAATACTAAGCAAAGACAAATGATAAATTTTCTCCTTCCACTCTTTATGTTGCATGTAAAGCCTGGCAATACATTATTTCTGAAGGAGTACTACCTACCTATCATCATAGTGAAGTTTCAAGGGATAGAGCAATTTTGAATTTTTGTATTCAAAATATGAGAGTGATTGACATTGGCAGAGTTATTTACAATAGCATTCAGACCATAGCTAATGAATAAACTATTAGAGAATTGGGACATCCTGCCCTGATTTATACCTTATGTATATCATCCAGAGTTGAGGTTGTTAGTATAAAATATTTGGTCCATCATTTGAAGCCTATTTGTAAGGCCAACATTCTCACTTAAGAGTCTCATGTTGGGTGGAGATCTAGAGGTAAGAGTAGTGAGATTCCCTCTTCTAGTCATAACACACCTTCTACCTCTAGGACACCTATTTCTGATGTTATGGAGTGATTAATGATTTAGAAAAATGATATTATGAGACTTCATAGCAGGATTGATGATTTAGAAGCAAGAAATAGTATCAATGATGATTATCAGAGGAGAAGAGTGGAATATGATATTGCTTATCATGATGCTCAAATGAGATTTATGAGGGGAGAAACATGTGTGATGTTTCCTACTTGCTTCCGCTACTATCCATACTAGAGTGAGGAAGAGAAAGAGCAGAAGAAGGAAGACAAGATGATTGGTAGTTTAGTATAATTTAGTTTGTTGTGTTGTGTTGATTTTTGAATTTGTTATTTGCTTTGGTGTAGCAGCTAACTCAGAAATTCCTAGCCAAGTATTTTCAGCCTTCAAGGACTACTATACTTAGAAATGATATTATCTCTTTTTTTAGTATAGAGAGGAATCAATATACGAAGCTTGGGAAGGATCTAAGGAACTCGTATGAAAGTGTCCACACATGCTCTGCCCGATCAATTAATAATTCAAACTTTTTACAATGGGTTAGTAGGATCCCTTAGGTCCATTATTGATGCTGCTGCTGGTGGTTTATTAATGTCAAAACCATTTGATAAAGCATATGTGTTACTTGAAGAAATGGCTAAAAATGAATTTGAATGGCCCTCTGCAAAGGTAAACCCTAAAAAGGTAGCCATTGTTCATGATACATATGTGATTGCAAATCGTGCATCTCAGTTTGCTGCAATACCAAGGATTTTGGAACAAATTGGAATGAACCAGCCTCAATTTACTCCAATAAGTAAGAAAATTTCATTAGGGCATATTATTTTTTCAAAATTATCATACCAGACTTTAAATCCAATAAAAAACCCTTATTCTAACTTTTACAACCCGGGTTGGAAGAACCATCATAATTTTAGTTGGAATAATAATATTGGAGGTGGAAACCAACAATGGGAAAATAATTATTCAAATCCTAATGGAAGTTGGAATAATCTGAGGAACACAAGCTATAGACCTTCTTATCCACTGGAATCTAACAATGGTCAACAATTTGTGCATAAGAAGATGTCTATAGAAGAAGTGGTTTTGCAAATGGGAAACCAATTGCAAAGTCAAAATGCTGAGATTATAAACATAGAGAATCAACTGGGACATATTGCTAATTCTCTTTGTAATAAACCCCAAGGAACACTTCCCAACAACACTGAGATCAACCCCGAAGAGAATAATAATGAACAAGTAGAAGCTGTCCAATTAATAAGTGGAAGAGAGATAGAGGATGTAGTTAGAACAAAGAAAGAAGTTGTGATAGAAGCAAAGGAAACTAAAAGGCCTGAAGAACATGTTTCTAAAGATCTGGAAAAAATTAATATCTCCAATTAAAATCAATTTAGAAAGACCACCACCTCCATTTACTCAAATACTTTGACAACATGGGTTGGATAAACAATTTTCAAAGTTCATGAATTTAAAAGCCTATCTATTTAGGGAATTCATCTACACCGCCAGTCCTTATATCTTTAGATTTGACTCAATCACAAGAAAAACATGAATTAAATGATGAAAAAGATGAAGTTATCGAACTAAGATTTGGAAGAGAATTTGAGGATATATTTCAAAAGAAATTTGAGTTGGAAAAGGAGGATAAAGATATTGAAAGACCAATAGAAGAAATTCATAAGGAAATAGAAAAACCTATTTCCTCAACTAAGTTAAATATAAAAAGACCACTCCTACCATTTACTCAGTACCAAGGGGAAGAATTAGAAGATAACATGAGACAAAAGAATATCCCAGTAGAATTTGATCCAGAATTTAAATTATCTAGCGAGAATCCCATCCAAAATTTGGGAGATCTTGAAGTATCTTATAAAGATTCATTTCTTATAAATTTCACGGAAGATGTTAATATGCAAATTGAGAAAATCATTAAGAGAATAGTGGATCTAGAAAAAAATATATGGAACAATGATATGAATCAATCCAAAAAGGAAGAGCTGAAAGAAAAATTACAATTTGAAGTTGTTGTAAAAATCCGTGGATCTGAAAAAGATTGAGCGATTGATCAAGGATTACTTAAATGGAATCTTTATCTAAGAGGAATCATTTTTGGCCTGACGAAGTTAAACCTAGTACTTTATGGTAGGAAACCCATATTTATCAGTGTGCTTTGATTTAGTGTGCTTGAGAGTTATGATTGTTAGTGTTATATTGTGTTTGCTTTAGTGTGAATTGATCAGATTGATTGATTATTGGTGGATGTTTGGATTATTAGTGGTTTGATTTAATTTTTTCTATGTCATGAGGGAGGTGATTCCTTAACTTCTAATTTTGTATAAACTTGTATGTTCTCTTGTAGTAGTTGGATTGACGAGTCCAATACGACTCGGGTCTCACCTGATTCTGAGTTTTACAGGAGAAATCTTACTTAATTTTTCTAACTTTGTTTTCATTTGATAGGAGTCATGATTCTATTTGATGAATAACATGTGGATAATCACATAAATTTAATTTTGTTAGAAATTGAAGGTAAGTTAGTGAGATGCGATGAGTTAAAGGATGAAATAATCTCAGTTGTTGTTTGTTTATGAATCTGTGAGTCTATGTATTAGAGTTTGTGTGTCTATGTTTGTGATTCAAGTTAAATGAGTCATTGGAAATGACAAAAATTATCTTTTTATTTTAAACTTGTTAGCATCCACCAATTCCTTAATAAAGTTTAAAATGTGATCCTGTTTAATCTTCAGTTTGTGCCTGTTCTACAATTTAAATTCTTTTATAGTGTTATGTAAGCATGTTTAGGCTAGATATACTTTCTACTGCAATATTCTATCATGTGTTATTTGTTGATATTTTTGTAGGATGTGTAGTAAATTGTAAAAGTGATCTATCAATGCAGCATATTTTAATACTTAATTGTTATACATGTTTGAGCTTATGTTTGGGGTGAAAAGAAAAATGTTTCAAATTTAAACCTTACTTGTTTCTAAAAGTACTAAAATAAATTTGAATGCTATTTCTAATGATTATCTTTATGTTGAGTCATCTTAAGAATGTTAGAATTTTAAGTATAGAAATAGACTAGGAAAACTTAGTTGATATTTTTAGTGAAAGTTTGAACCTAGAGTTAAGGATATTTAGTAGAGAACTTGGGAAAATGAATAACTATCTTTAGTAGGAAGTATTGTACTTTTGAAAACTAAGGATTCTTAGAATTTTTATATTCAAACATTTAAAGCTCTTTTTGAAAGTATTTAATATATATATATATATATATATATATATATATATATATATATATATATATATATATATATATATATACACACACACACATCTTTCAAGTGAATGAAAGTAACAAGTTTTAAGTTTAGAGAACAATAGTGGAATTAAATATTATTTAAGGACTTCCTCAGATATAGTAATCCTCACATAAAAAAAGAGCGAAAAAGAAAAGAAAGGATTAAAAAGATCCTGAAAAAGACAAATAAAATGCAAAAAAAAAATGTGTGAGGAAAAGCTTGAGTAGAGGTCCTAATAAAAAATTGGTTTCACTTAGAACAATCTTGTACTTATTTTTTACACTATTATTAGTAAAAATTGTTTTTTAAAGAGTTCTTATGTCTAGAAAGTAAAGTTCATAGAATTCGAAGTTTGAAAATTTACATATATTTCTAAATTAGAGAGAAAAACAAATTCCTAAATTTGATGATAAATATTTTAGACTCTATGCTAGTCTGATTCACTAAAAGTTCTTTGAGGTTGAACTATCATATTTTTAGAACAAAACTTTAGCAATTCTAAAGGATGACCCATTAACTCTAATCTACATAGATTATTTTAAAAATGTAGTATTACTTGAGGACAAGTAATGTTTAAGTTTGGGGGATTTTGATACGCCTAAAATTATACTATTTTTCATGCTATATTTTATAATAACATTGCACTTTGAAGGTGTGTTTTATTGTTTTTTTGGTTGTAGGTTAAAAATTTAAGAATTTGGACTGATTGGAGCAGAAGGAAAAAAAAATGTGCATAAATGGAGCATATCGAAGTAAAACATGTCTAATCGGGGAACACCGTAGCCATGGGGGCCAAATTGGACACTTATGTACCTATAGAAGGTAACTAAGAACCAAAACATGGTGCTTAAGCGCCACCAATGGTCAGGTAAGAGCCCAAAATCTACACTTAAGCGTCGGTGATAGTTTCTGACATATCTTCTAAAATATATATCAGATTTGGATGATTTTTGAAGTGGTGCTTCATGCATCTCTTGGGGAATTCATTGCAAATGATAAAATGAACTTTCTAGAAGGATTTGGGGTAGTTAGAAGGAGTTATTTTTGAAGAGAGACAATTGTGACACCCTTTAGAAGATCATTAAATATGGACACTTTGAAGAGACATTTAAGCACCCCTTGGGAAATTATAAATAACTCTTTAAACACTTAAAATCTTGAACTAATTAGAAGAGGAGAAGAATGCTTTGAGAAGAATAAGAGAGCTTGGGCGAGAGCCCCAAGAGGGGTGACAAGGTGAGAGAGAAAGAGAGAGAGTAAGAGATTTCTTCTTTTCATTTCACTTTGTTCTTGGAGAGGATTAAAGGAGATTGCTTATTCTATACAATGAGAGTCTAATTTCCACCAAAGAAAAGTATTTTCAATGTATTTTGATTTGAATGTAGTACTTTGTTTGCATGGTTTTAAAGTCTTGTTCAATGAAAAGTTCTTATTGTTTCTCCATATGTAGTGAGTAGTTTTGTTTATTCTTCCCTCTTACAATGAATTAGAATGCATGTGTAGGATATATAATTGAGTAGAGTGAGAATATATTATGATGATTTTGCTTTGTTCTTCATTTACATGTAAACTTGATCAACTTGCATGTTAAAATTTGTTATGAGAACATGTAAGAACCGGTATGGTATTGTCTCATTCAACTGTGGTAGAATCAAATGAGATTGTATAGATGAGAATGTAATTTATATAATTGAGTGTAAATAAATAGGGATATAAACTTTGAAGGGTGTAGAATTAGAGATCTTTAGAGTGACAGGCTAAAGCCCCATAATTTGGTCTATTGTTTTAGGTTTTGATGTGAGATGTTAGGATAAGAGGGAACTAGAGTGAGAGCTAGTATCTTCCCTAACTATCCTGTCTTCAGAACTATTCAAACTTTAGAGTAACAAATGTTCTTTATAGCATCTCTAGTAAGGGTAAAAAATATAATTGCTCCAATTTGTCACAATCTCTCTCTCTACATGTTTCTCTTTTACACATGCCACTAATTTCATTGTATGAGGAAGGGTACTCTTAGTATATAAATCTCCACTTTCTGATTTTCACTAAGTACTTTAGTTTAGGAGTACAAGTAGTATTTTAGTGATAATTTTAGGATTTAATCAAAATTCAACCTTTATTGACCTTTCAAGCTAAACTGTGTTATTATAAACTAGAATATCTCTTGAAAGCCACCGTAATTAATCTCGATCTCCGTGGGATCGATAATCGGGGCTTAACCAGAAAGCCCTAAATTACTTGATAATGATACATATACTTGCGTAGAATCCTAATTAAACTCTCACTTGCATTGCCATCAAGTTTTTGGCGTTGTTGTAAAGAAAAAGATACAATTAAAAGGAAGTATAATTTATAAACTTATATATAAAATGTAAGCATAAAAATTAAAGATCAAAAAGCTTTTTTTGTTAATATTTGCTATTAGAATGCATTGAGTGATTTGGTTTGGAATCTTAAACTTGTGCAAATGGATTTTGGAAGATGATAAATATTGTTAAAATTATCAAAGTGAAGTAAATCAACTAAATTTGGGTCTAGATGCCTTAGGTTTCAATGTAATAAATTCAGAATATCCATATTCGTCAAAATCTAGATCTGGCGACCAGGCACCAGAATCAGACACGAAAGTGCCAATTTTACGGATACTTGGGAGCTTATGTGCCAAACCGGTGCCTAGACACCGAGCCAGCCGGACGAGGGTATAAGAGGGTCCAGACTAGTTCACGTCATTTTTTGTCTTTGAATCATATTTTCCCTCCCCATTTCGCTAAAAACTTCCTTAGCATTCCCTCTAGAGTTCAAATCTTCAAGCTTTAGGTTTCAAAGTAGTAGATTTCACTATCTCTTAGTAAGGTCTACATTTTGGCTTTAAAATTTTGTGGTTTCGTCATGGAAGTCTTCCACATTGCTAGGAGGCCAAAATTTTCAAAAGATGTGGATTTATATGTGAAAAATCCATGGTTGAAATTTTCTTTACTTGGAAAATACTTGTTGTAGCCCTTACAACTTAATTTTTGAAATTTATTGAGATTTCTTTCAAATTTTTTAAATGGCTCTAAAAACATGGGCAGGAAGGGGGAAGGAAATTTTTGGCAATACGAAATTTATGAATCTTAAAGCTCAAGATATATCGCAAGATCGATATATCAAATTTCTATCATTAAGAAAATTCATTAAAGAGCAAAGTTTTGCTAGTCTTGATGGTGTGGTAGAAAATTTGATTGCTGCAGGACAGTGGGAAAATTTATACTACTTTACTACTGTAATAATTATCACTGTAGTGAGGGAGTTCTATGCAATCTGCTTGAAGCATCAAAGGATGAGGTATTTATTCCGGGGAGAGGAATTTAGTTCACCTTTGAAAGGATTGATGTTTTATATGGTTTTCCTCCTACTTTGGAATATTTATGTTCAGAGTTTGACCCATTTGAGGCAAAGTTAAATGAGATCATAACATTCCTTACTAATGGCTATTGAGCTTGGAAGAATAGAAATGTGCACAAGGTAATTTTTTCCTTTTATATGCTTAATGATCCATTGAAGGCTTGGAAATACTTTTCAAGTCATGTGAGCAAAGTGACTCGGGAGAGAGCCATTTTAAGTTACTACATTTAGAAGATGGAAACCCATTGATGTCGGCTCTCTCATCTTTAAGGGTATTTATTCATCCTCCAGAGCAAACTTCAACAGGTTTGGGCTTCCCTTCCCTTATTTTTACTATCTACAAATGATCTGGAGTTAGATATGAGACTTGGGAGGAGCAACTTAAGCCACTAAAGCCTATTGGAAAGGCTAATGTGGATATTTATGGAAGACCTTGAGGTAGAGCTCCTAATATTCCATCTACTTCTACCTTTAGACCTTCTACTTCTTGTACTACTACTCTACCTCCTAGTGTTTTGGATGAGCTATGAGATAGATATTTAAAGCACCAGTCAGATATGTTACTTTTGGAGTTTCAGATGCATGATATGGAAGATAGAATTGATCGCTTAGATCAGTATCTGAAAAGAGAAATTGATTATGAGGTGAGTTATGATGTTTCTTTTGTTAGATTTTTGAAAGGTGACCATAGTGTTGAGTTTCCCTCTTTTCGTCACTACCCTCCATTTGAGTTTTACAAGGTGATGGATGAGGATGCTGATGATAATGAGGTGGAGGAGGATGAGGAGGACTAGAGAGTTTCTATCTTTCTGTTATAGTTCTTATATTTTAATTTTCATGTTTAATCACTTCTTATGTATATTATTGTTGGGATACTGTATTGGACTTTTTACTATTATTTAGATTTGCTTGTTATTTAAATAGTCTTTTACATTGCAATTT